>CM033472.1:203775139-204975139 GCA_019447015.1 Hymenochirus boettgeri
GTGATGCTGGGGACAGGACTTTGTGTGTCAGTGTATGTGTGTGTTTGTAATCTTTTGAATTCTCTATTCCCTGAAGTAGGGGAATGGACTCATTGCACCCACCTGGGGATAGTGTGCATATGGACCTTTGTTATATTTTTCAATCAAGGGTCCCCTGCTCCAATCAAGGGTCTACCCTGCTCCAATCAAGGGTCCCACTGCTCCAATCAAGGATCCCTGCTCCACTTAAAGGTCCCTTGCCCTGCTCCAATCAAGGGTCCCACTGTTCCCTCAAGTGGCAAGTGTCTCCCTGTACCTGCTCTGTCAGGAAGCCAGACAATAATTCTGTTTTGTAAATAGACGGACACTCACCAGATAATAATAGTAATAATGGAGGTTGCTTTCTGTTCTTTCCTTCTCTCTATAAAATCCATGTTGACAGACCCCAAAGCTAAAGCCCCCCATGCATATGGCACACGTCTGGGTACATTCCATACAACGCTCTATAACCTTCTCTACCGTTCTATAAAGGACCCTGAGCATCGATATCCTCCCTACAGCCACTTACCCTGTGCAGCTCTACCAACGGATCCGCTTCTCTCTCTGTGCTATAGCTCTTCCCTTATCTGTCTGTACTGACACTCCCGGCACTGCCTACACTACACATGCGCACATGCTCACATCGCCCACATCCAGCTGGAGAATCACCAGTACCAGTTGTGTTATGTCTCGGGCTCTGTGCAGTCATTGTTAATAATAATGAATAAGAACCTCCAACTGGTCTACAATCCCACGTGCTGATTGATTGGCCACTACTTAATTCACTGCACAGAACTATGTGCAGCTGTGTGATGTTCCCTCTAACCCCCTGGACCCTCCATTGACCAGGTAGAAGGCTGGTGTCCGGCTGTCACACAACCAGATACTTCAAAGTTCAATATGTGGAAAGTTACTTGGCTGTCTGTCAGGAGGGGGAGGGGAGTGTCACTGCAGCAGGTGCTGGCTAGGGAGGAACACCACAATGTGCACAGGTCTGATGGTTGGGGCTAGCTGTGATGCTGGGGACAGACTTTTGATGTTCTGTAATGTGTGTTTGTATGTCAGTGTGTGTGTGTCAGTGTATGTGTGTGTTTGCATGTCAGTGTGTGAGTGTCATTATTGTTTTGTTTTGTATCAGGCGGTGTGTGTGTTTTGTTGGTGTTTGTGTGTGTCAGTCAGTATGTCAGAGCATGTGTCAGAGTTGTGTGTCAGTATATTAGTGGTACATGTGTCAGGATTTCAGTGCAGCACGCACTTACACACCAAAACTACCATCTAAATGCTGTCAAATTAAGTTGTATAGTGGAAATTAAACATTTATTATTTATTTAGCCGATGACCACGTTTCTCATACACCAACAATGCAAGTCACCAGAAAATTAAATTCAACACTTACAAGATCCCTTAAAATCCTTATAGAACAAGCTGAAGCCAATCGGCAAATCCCCTTGCAGTCCTAAACTATAGCTCAATCAAAATAAATCCCAACAGCCACAGGAATAATAGGTTTAAACCACTGATACAAAATAAAGATTGCATTGGCTTTTATGAATCAAATTAGCATGTAATGAACTGGTATTAGGATTAATAGGACAGATTTATCGTATTATTACTTTCCACACACACCCTAATTCTCTAATTTTGGTGCATATATTAGCTATGTTTAGATGGGTGGTCACCTATAGCAGTTTTCTGTTGTGGGGCAGTATTTGTAGTAGGAAAACAGAAGTGGGCCTATGGTTATGGTAGCACGATTTCAGGATATTCCAACATTGTACGATGGTCTCATTACATGTAATTGATGATCCTCTGATTTTACCTATCAGACTGCTAGGATTTTCTAATCGGACCATCAGTGGTGTTGCTACATCAAAACATTTGAGGATGTGTGCCAGATCCTTGGCATGTTGTTACTGAAATGTAAAGTTCAGTGAAATACTTTTAAGAAAAAACAGTATTTTTTCCATCCCAATGACCAGTATTCCACTGGAAAAAGGATTTTGGAGTTTCCAGTTATATTGAAGAACAGAGGTAAGAAGCTATGTCTTACCTCCTGTTCTTCAATAAAACCTGCTGGAGTCGGAACGAAGATGGGGAAATTCCCCAGTCTCACGCTCCTCAGCTGTTTTTCTGACAGGTTCCGAAGGATATCATACTCTATGCTTATGCACGTATGTGATGATCAAGATTGTGTATAATCAAAAGTTAAACTAGTTAAACATTGTTGATATTAGCTATTAAAGGTATAGTTCACTACCAAAGTGAACTACCCAAAGAAGATCGAACAGTAAGAGGGCAACAATATACATCACGGTCATCAGCAGGGAATCACACAGACCCCAGCCTTACTGTCCCGCTCAGTCTCAGCACAGGTAAGTTTAGACATCCAATAGAAACATATGTAAGTGCGAAGCCAGATAATAGTCCAACATTCTTAAGGGGCAATTTGATTTTAAGATAGTGGTACCGGAAAGTTTATCCTTACGTCTCACAACGCAAGAGATATGCAGCTTACATCATTGTGTTCTTGATCCCTCAGCAAGACTATCATACATATCGATGTATCCATTGTCTGCACTGTAGTAGCATAAAGAATATACACAGTAGTAGTCAGTATGATTTATGAGAAATAGACAAATTTACTATTAGAATTCAGGTATAGCAGTGGATGTGGATACTTGGATTTTGCTAAGCTTTTGATACTGTGCCACCAGGCGAGTAGGCAACTAATGTATAAACTGAGGTCTGTTGGCCTAGAAAAAACATTTGTACATGGATGGAGAATTGGTTATTGGATCCTAACAGTGGTGATCAATGAAGCTACATGTATGTGGGCTAAAGTTTGTTACTGGGCCACTTCGTTTAATCTGTTTATAAATGACTTAAGGTTCATACACATCTGCGATCGTGGGTGCCGACCCACATGCACAACGTGTACGAACGGTTGTTTCGGCCAAAATCGGCCCGTGTATGGGCACTTTATCAGCCGAAACGACACTTGTTCAGGGATCGTTGCCCGATTGTCCGGGCAGATCTCTGAACGAGCGTCCGTTCGGGCGATAAAGTGCCCATACACGGGCTGATCATCGGTCAAAACGGCCGTTCGTACATATCGTATGTCACCTTTAGAAGGGAACATTGAGAGCAAGGTCTCTGTGTTTGCTGATAACATTAACAATGCAGAGCTTTGAAACTTCAAATGATGTGCAAGTGCTGCAAGCAGACCTAGATAGATTATCAAAATGGGAAGCAGAATGGCAGATGAGATTTATGTTGATAAGGTTAACATTTGGAGTTTAATAATCCCTGTGCCACCTACACCTAAATAACTCTGTACTAAGTAATCTCTAATGGAAAAAGATTTGGGTTCTGGTAGATAATAGACTTAGCTCTGCTAGACCTAGCAAAATATTGTCTTGTATAGAGGGATAGATTCAAGAGTGAAAAATATTATTCTCCCTCATTACAAGCACTGGTAAGGCCTCTTTGGAATATGCAGTGCAGTTTTGGGATCCCACATACAAAAGGGACATCTTGGAAATGGAAGCAGTTCAAGTAAGGCAACTAAAATAATAAGGAAGTTAGAGCTGTTTACATTGGAGAAGCAACGTTTGTGTGGATACGATCACTTTATCCTATATAAATTCTATTATAAATTTCATCTTCAGATTAGGAAAGGTTTCTTTACAGTGAGAGCGGTGAAACTGTGGACTGTCTTCCAGCAGATGTGGTAATGGCAAATACATTGAATAGATTTAAAAGTGGGCTAGATAGATTTCTAAAACTATATATATTGAGAATTACTGGTATGATAGCTTATACGTATTCTGGTTGGTACAGGGATCTATATAATATTGAAGATTACTGGTATTAATACATAACTGTAGTTCTGGTTGGTACAGGATACGATATAATATTGAGAATTACTTTATTAATACATATACTGTAGTTCTGGTTGGTACAGGGATACTATATAATATTGAGAATTACTGGTATTAATACGTTATACTGTAGTTCTGGTTGGTACAAGGATACTATATAATATTGAGAATACTGGTATTAATACATATACTGTAGTTCTGGTTGGTAAAGGGATACTATATAATTTTGAGAATTACTGGTATAATAACACTATACTGTAGTTCTGGTTGGTACGGGGATACTATAATAATATTGAGAATTACTGGTATTATACATTCTGCAGTTCTGGTTTGACCAGTCTTTCTGATTGCTCTAGAGTCAGGAAAAAATTCCCCACCCCCACCCTTTTCAGTTGGGTATTTTGCCTTCCTCTGGTTAAAAGAGGGTGAAAAAGTTGGACTTGATGGATGTATGTCTTTATTCAACCTCAATTACTATGTTACAGTGTGTTAGCAGGAATAGGTTGTTCAAATGATCAAGAGTCTTTAATAGATAAATCCATCTTGCTACCTTTTTAAGCAAAAGGTCTAAATATTTCCACCACGTAAGCTGTTTTTTTTTATACCTGTGAAGATGTAAGTTGACATGTCATACATTTATGGAAATGGTCTGCCATGCCTGTTATTTGTTTACCCGTTTGTAAGTCATTTGAGCATTCCTGATGTTGATAGATGTGATACAGTCTTTCCTTAAGCTTCTGTATCATCATGGCCAATATAATAAGGGGCATGGACAAGATATACACAATATTACGTGTATTGCAGTTTAAAATATTGAGCAGTTTGGAAACATCTGTCACCACAGCTATCCTTCCACAATTTCTGACCAGCACATGTTTACAAAATTTACATTCACCACATTTATGCATGCCCTGATACAGTGCCTCTTCCAATGGGTTCAGTTGTTCTACAAAATGGCTATTAGAGACTATATCAGAGATATTGATGTTACGTCTAGCTGTCAAAAGCGGTCTATTAGGGACCAAACTATTTAGCTCAGGATCACTGGTTAATATTTGCCATTTTTCAGTTAAAAATGGCATAATTCTCCCATCTATTATCATAGGATGTAATAAACCAAATATGATCATCCTGGACCCTCTCTCATTTCCTTAGGAGATTATTTTGTTGTTGCTCCCCGGCCTATTCTTTACACCTTTTAAACAGTCTTCTGGGTATCTGGGTAACCCCTTTGAATAAAAGTCTGTTGCAGCCGTATTGTTCCCCCCTCGTACCATTCCTGCCCCTTAGATTCCTCTTACCAGTGCTTTAATGTTGTATACTGGAAAATGACTTTGCGTCATCTTAATCTATAAATAAATACATGTAAGTAGCCCTTACTCTGAGGTGTGTGTATTGCTGCATGCCTTCAAAACAATACTCAGCTCAGGCTCTGACGACTGACCTGACCATTTTCCCACATACCAACTGTCAATACAGCACACAACTATCAAACCTTCAGCTACGCAAAACTGCTTACAGAAATGCTAAAACATAAGATGTTTCAGATTGGTATCTAAAGAAATAGGGGCAGATCAACAAGAAAATGGTACAGAGATAATTGGGATGAATTATAGTTTCCAGTAATGGGCAATTTAAAAAAAAACAATTTCCAGTGTACATACCCTTAAGCTGGTCCACATGTTGCAATGCTTTCTCCTGACCGACTGTTTGTCACTTTTGACCGGTAGGACAGGAGGAGCCACTGCCGGTCGCATCAATGTGGCTGCGGGCGACATTTTGCTGCAAACACAATCGGCTGTGGTTTTCCGACATGTCTGATCGCACCTTCGTCCCATTGGGACGAACAACTGGTCCGCGGCGGTCACGGTTAAAGAGGAAACCATGCAATAATTTAACCGACCGACTGAAATCCTGAAAGAAACCCTGAAAGGTCGGTCGGTCCTAATTATTTTATGGTGTATACCCAGCTTTAGGGTGGGCGCTATCAGGTGGAGCAGTGTATTTAAGGCTGTCGGTTTCCTATATGCTTTGGTCACTATTCTTCCTTCCCTCCGTTCCACTGTTAATCCTGTATAGTCATTCTGATTCAACACTTGAATAAAACTGCTGAGGTCCCCAGAAACCATACCACAAAAGGAATAAGTCATTGATATATCTGACTATAGGTCCACCTGCAGGTTAAGGGGGGCCAAAGGGTCGCAACCTCTCTTTCCCACCAACCTAAAAAAAAAGTTGGTATATGAGGGTGTGCACTTGGCACCCAAGCAGTCCCCCTCACCTGCAGGTAGTACCTATGGACAAGAAAAACAATTGTGTGTAGGGTGAACTCCAGCAGTTTTATTGTTAAAAATAGCGAGGGTTAGATGCCTGACCTAGTAGTTGAAGAAGTACTTTACTGCCGTCAGACCATCCTTGTGCGCAATGTTGGAGTACAATGACACCACTTTGCAAGTAACAGATGGTAATCATCATCCATCACCAAATCTTTGGCTAGCTCTTTAAAGTGAGAGGTAAACAGCTTTCCACAACCTCAAACTATGTAAATGACTCATCCTTGCATCACAACCTATTCTAAATATAGATATATTTTTTTATTCTGGTTTGCTGGGAAGCAATCACAATATGAACAACCCAGTGCATTGTGGGGTGCCTTAGAATCTCTCTCCCACAAGTTTCACTTGGGTTTAGCCTCACCTAAATCTTATTGTTCAGCTATAAAGCTGATAATTCCTGACTTGAATCCATGCTATATATTTACCACTCTAAAGGGACCTCACTTTCTAGGCCACTGTCCCCAGATGACCTGTCTACGTGAGATATTAATATCTTCCTGAACTACCTAGCCAACTGGAAATTAACGTCTCTTCCCCTTGGCCTCTAGGTATTGAAAACAGCATGCCTGTTGGCCTGAGCCTTGTTGCATAATCTGAACTAACATTAATCCACATCCATGACCCTTGGATATCACTTACCCCAGGTGGTCTCACATAATTCCAAAGGGAAAACTAAAACCCCACACATTCCCCACAACTGGTTGAGCTTAACCTTCCCAAAGATATTGATGAATCTTCCCTGTGTATAGTTTCTAATAATTATATATAATTGTCAAAAGACTATACATGAGACATTTCCTAATCTTTTATTACATCCAGACCCCCATTTAGACCAGCCTTCTCCAAAACTGTCAGGGGCTGTATTCTTTTGGCAATGGACAGTGCAGGTATCGCACCTTCCATATTTCACCCCCATTCTATTAGGGGTCCTGCATTAATGACAGTAGCCTCCAAGGGAGTTTCCTTAAGGTCCATCCTCAGAGCAGCTAAATGGTCTTCGATAGGCGCCTACAACCAGAATGACTGAACGTCGCATAGGTAACAATCAGGTGTGTGCTAGTCTGCCCACCAGCTGTTGCTAAGTGGCTGCCTCTCATGGGACAAAGAAGAATTTTTAGAAATCTATGCAGTGCAAACTTCATTTGTCCTAGGGAATAGGACAGCCACCTAGCAACGCCACCCAACACTTTCCCAACACGGGTGTGCGGTCGGGCGTCGTTGATGATCCACCCAGCGAATTGGATAACGAGCCCCAACCACACATCTGTTTCAGCCTACAAAGTGCCCATACACGGCGCAATTTCCCCCCGCAACGGCCGTGCAATACACACTGAGTTGCAGGTGGCCCCCCACGATTGCACGTGTATGCACATCAAGGACATTAGCAAGCAGCGCTTGGCTCATTTTCTATGTCCTTCTGTGCAGCGGGTTCTGCCGCAAAGTGCCCATACACGCCATGATTATCGGCTTAAAATGGCTGTGCATAACCATCGTGCGTCGCAGTTGACCCCCGAAATCACATGTGTGTATGAGGGTTTATTCTAAGATTTTTTAACTTGTGTTCTATGTCTTTTGTTATGAACTTCTTTTGATTGACTTAAAAAGCAAAACCATGCCTTGTATTTGTCTATACGAGTTTTTTCCAGTTGGTATTATTACATATATATATATGAAACTTATTTTGACTTCTCTTTTTTCTGTTTTACATTATATACACAGAAGAGAAGCTATAGCTATGAGCCGTTTCAGCTTGCAGAGCTGTCCTCAGGATATGATATGTATACATATCCTGAGGACACTCTGCGAGCTGAAACCGTCGATATTCTATAACGTTTTAATTGCTTTAAATAAAGTTACATTTTACTTATTTTACAGAGCCGTGAGTGCCTCTACTTCTCTTCCTGTGTATCCCCTTTTGGAGTGGCACCCGGGCGCCAACTGCTACGAGGAATGGAGTGCTAATCTTTATCTGACTTTTTATATATATATATATATATATATATTAATTATAATATATATATATATATATATATATATATATATATATATATATACCCACTGTATTTATTTCACTCATATCAATAGAGCAACGTATTTTGGAGACTACATACACCCACATATTTCCACTGTGCACCAACGTGCACATTTTGCTAGTATTATATAATTTAGTTTTACCAAACGTGCTTTATTACAAAAATCGCATATTGGCAACATTTTGGTCCAGCGTCTAGGATCTTTAAATGTTTGGAAGACCCATGTGCGTATTGCTGAACTCTTCTTTTTATATATGTAATACATATATTCTCCTTTATATTATAAATATATATTTATATCTTAATAGGAGATTACATTGACTTTTTAGGAGCTTATGAGTGGGGGGTATGAAGATACATATAGAAAACGTGTTGTATGTAGTATGTGTGTACATATGTACATTTAAATGACCATCAATAAATGGATATAAAGTTAGCACTGACTTATATTAGGTACAAGACAAAATATACAACTTATACAAATAGAAAAATTTACTTATAGAGGTGAGATTCCTATTTTAATATGGGATAGTCAAAATGGGAGATTAAACCACACCCCTGTGACTGCATGTGTCTCCGTGTGATACTGCAAACAGAATCCTGGGAGTTGTAGTTTTCAAACATGTGAAACAAGTTCAACACTCATACCATTAGCTTATTAATCTGGACACATGCCTTAGCTCAGCTATAAATGAAATATTTTGCATGTCCCCGCTCATTTCTCTGGGAGGGAAAATGTGTGTTTATATGTTAGATTATTAGGGTAATGCTGTTATATAACATGAGGCTGTGAGGTACCTTATGTTATAAGAAGACTATTTCATTTTACTCTCTGTGGGGAGCTTTTAGCTCCATTAAAGCATGTCCACCCCCAAAACTAAAATCTCCCCCACTGCTGGCCCAACTGTGTAGTGTTTAAAAATCCTTACCTTACCTCTCTGCTCCAAATGGTTCTCCTGTAATGTCTGTCCAAAGATCTAAAAAGTGAAGAGCAAGAGTCTGTCTGGAGGAACGTTTCTGTCTCTTAGCTGCCTCTGAAGGTTTCTGTCTTCTCAGTGAGCCCTTTACCCCCCTCTCTCTCCCACATCCGTTGTTTGCTGCCTGGTGCCCTAGTGTGAAATATTTTTTTCTGTATTAGTGGACCCTCTCCCACCCCCAACTGCTAATTCATTGTAGAAAAATAATTTTTACTTTCATAGCCTCATTCCCCCGGTGTTCTGCACTGCCGGCAGCTGCATCTGTGATTGGCTGTCTCTCAACTGGTCCAGCCCCCTGTTTGCAAGCAGAGGCCGGGTCTGAACGCCGGGGAACGAGGCTCTGTAAGTACAGTTAGGATTATTTTTAATATAGCGGTTGGGGTGGAGAGGGTCAACTACATTACCAAACCATTCGTTAGAGGTGAGATACCATTTAACCCCCCCACCTCTTCTTAAACTATATCTAATTAGTTCACATGTCCCCAGTCCTAACCCCATAGTGACGGTATCTGGAACTTGCTGTAGTAATGAAAGTATGAACCTAGCATCTTAATCTGGATCCTGTATAGGGGTCTCAGGTTGCCCAATGGTGCTGTTTAGATTGAACTGCACATTGTGTCAGAATTGCCTTGGTTTGTTCTCAGACCTGCAGGTTTTTCCCATAGACCCTCTAGATCTAGCCAGCAGGCAGGTGGAATAGGTAAGGGAGGGTGTGTGTGTGTATGTGTTCACGTATTGTGGTGGGATGCCTGGGTCTTTTTTAGGACTTCAGGCTTTCTTATTTGGGCCCTCCTGGATGCTTGCTGGGAGCAGAAAGGAGGACAATTTTTGAAAGGTTCCTGATGCCTACTGGCCCTACCTCTCTCTAGCCCTACAGCTTAACCTATGGGCATAATGAAGAGGCGAAAGATCCCAAACCACGTGCATTACATTGAAAAACAGTGCTCTTTAGGTTGAACTGAACTTAGTGTCAAGATTGCCTGGGTCTATTCTCAGACCTGCAAGTTTATCCTATTTGGTTCTCTGGAATTTCCCTGGAAGCTGATAACTGTTTGATAACAGTTTAAAATATCACCAAAGATTTTATAGAAACTGTATCTACACATAGCAAAACATACACCCCATAATTTCCACTTGTGCACCAACGGACACATATTTGCTAGTATATATGTAAATTATCTGTTTCGGTCAGGTCACGGTTCTCAGACCTTTATCAAGCCATAACAATCTGAGAACCTGACGAAACGTTGCTGATTGCACTTGTTACGGCACTTTATGTTGCCCTTGCACTGAATAAATGGTAAAAAGACCCTTGCATGCACTCTTCATTACTACTTTTGGATACTTATCATTGGGTAGCCCCATCATATTTATGGGATGTTATCGCTGCCCCCCCATCATAATTATGGGAGTTATCGCTGCCCAATTGTGACATGTCATATGTTCTCTGATATATATTTATGTATTTATTTATAAACTTTGATCACTAAGGAAAATATAGGACAGAGAGTGTTAAATTCACAGTATAACATTAGTAATATACATAGGTTCTCTGAGAACACACTAATATAGGGATAGACCTAAATCAGAACCCCCTTAAATGCACTCTAACCCTTGAACCACCCCAATTTGAAATTACCATCAGTCCATAATCCCTGTGTAAGGGGTAGTGGGATAAAAGGATCTCACTGTACCAAAACATATAAAACTCAACTTTATTATCACATAAATACTGCTATCTAAATATACTATAACATAACATAAAAATCGGGCGTCCCCGATATGTGGCTAGACTAACAACCCAACTTAGATGCTAAGTACCGATCTAATAAATAAAGTCTCATAGGTTCTATAAGTCAAGATCTTGCATTACTATATAAATCGATGTAATTCGAACATATATGGAAGAATAGTATCAAATTTTCAGGTATCACCATCCATTAAGAATAACCATATATCCAATATTTGTAGTATAGTAGGGGATTCTGATATGTAAAACCAAGGTAGGTCCGTTCCTATATCTTGCTGAGCAAATACAGTCCAATGTCTTACAGATAGTATTTATAGGGACTTCATACGGTCATTTGTACACAATCATATCACAATCAGGCATATATAAAGTAGTAATATACTTGTCCAACTTCCAGACCACTGTGATCCAACTCTCGAAGTGATAAATTCGGGACTTTTATCCTGGCAATAAGTAAAACTGTTTTTATACTTGCTGATCAGCTGGTATACTTCGATCAGCGACCCGTTCTACTGTTACATGCCTCTTCACCCGAAATCAACTTCTATTGACCATGAATCCCTGCATTAGTTTCTTGTTCCCTCGGTTTTGTTTTTCATTTCCCCTCTATTTTATGGTTCACTTTGTTTCCTCCATAGTTGTTTGGTCCATTTCCTAGCATCTACGTCAACGACGTACTTTTGCCGTAATCTCGCGGCTTCCTCAGGTCTCGCTCTCGCTCAGATTACGGCGAAACGTACGTCGGTTGACGTAGATGGGAAATGAAAAACAAACCGAGGGAACAAGAAAACTAATGCAGGGTTCATGGTCAATAGAAGTTGTTTTGGGTGTGAAGAGGCAATGTAACAGTAAGAACGGGTCGGCTGAGCGGCAAGTTACCAGCTACACGTGGTGCTCACATATATGGTGTATTGTGATAAAACAGTTTTACTTATTGCCAGGATAAAAGTCCCGAGATATCACTTCGAGAGTTGTATCACAGTGGTCTGGAAAGTTACAAGTATATCTACTACTTTATATATGCCTGATTGTGATATGATTGGTACAAATGACCGTATAAGTCCCTATAAATACTATCTTGTAGACATTGGACTGTATTTGCTCAGCAGATATAAGGCCGGACCTACCTTGGTTTTACACATCAGAATCCCCTACTATACAACAAAATATTGGATATATGGTTATTCTTAACTGGATGGTGATACCTGAAAATTTGATCTATTCTTCCATATATGTTCGAATTACATCGATTTATATAGTAATGCAAGATCTTGACTTATAGAACTATGAGACTTTATTTATTAGATCCGGTACTTAGCATCTAAGTTGGGTTGTTAGTCTAGCCACATATTGGGGACGCCCCAATTTTATGTTATATATAGTATATTGTGGTCAGTTTTTGTGTATGTTGGTTTTTATTTGTTTTGGTACAAGTGGACCGTTTATTCCCACTACCCTCTACACAGGGATTATGTGACTGATGGTAATTTTTCAAATTGGGGTTTCAGGGTTAGATGCTATTTAGGGGGTTCTGATTTAGGTCTATCCCTATATTAGTGTGTTTATAGTCAATTTGGCCCCCAGCACCCCCTAATTTAGGGTATTCCCCCACCCATCAGACTGTATGGAGTAGCATCTAGACGTTAGTTATATATATTAGGTTCTCGGAGAATGTTATAACTGTGTGTGGCCACATAATAAGTCTTAGTTATACTATAGGGGACTCAAATGAATCTGTTTTTTTAAATTTTATATAGCACAATATGTGCACGTTTAATTCATGTGAGATTTTATAACAGCATCATTGTACACTTGGAATCAAAAGGTTTTTATTATATGTATTTTGATGCATATAGATATGGACACAAAACCGAACTCAAGTTCAAGCCGAACTTTTTTGATTAGAGGAACTTAAACTATTCAAAACTAGTTTGGGTTCGAACTGGTTTGTTTTCCAGACTCACGGCTGTATTTTAGATAATTATCGTAAATTTGATAATTATTGAATTTACGGGCCGTTCGCTAACCCTTGAATGTATCCCTCGCTAACCCTGAATGTATCCTTCATTTTTTGGTAACCCTCGAATGTACGAATCGTTTTTGCTAACCCTAGAATATATTGTTCGCTTATTCTCGAATGTACCCTTCGATTTTCGGTAACCCTTGAAATTATTGTTCGTTTTCAGTAGCCCTCGAATGTAGGATCTTTTTTGCTAACCCTCGAATGATCAGACACTAACCCTCGAAAGTATGGTTCATTTTCGGTAACCCTCGAAAGTATCATTCGATTTTGGTAACCCTTGATTTATATTCTATTTTCGCTAACCCTCGGAAGTATCATCTGTAACCCTCAAACTGGCTATAACCCTCGAATGTAGCTTGTGCAAAACCCGACAATTGCCCTGGCTGGGGTTGAGAATTACTGGTATTAATACATATACTGTAGTTCTGGTTGGTACGGGGATACTATATAATATTGAGAATTACTGGTATTAATACATATACTGCAGTTCTGGTTGATCCAGGGATACTTTCTGATTGCTCTTAGGAGTCAGGAAGAAAATTCCCCACCCCCACCCTTTTCAGTTGGGTATTTTGCCTTCCTCTGGTTAAAAGGAGGGTGAAAAAGTTGGACTTGATGGATGTATGTCTTTATTCAACCTCAATTACTATGTTACAGTGTGTTAGCAGGAAATAGGTTGTTCAAATGATCAAGAGTCTTTAATAGATAAATCCATCTTGCTACCTTTTTAAGCAAAAGGTCTAAATATTTCCACCACGTAAGCTGTTTTTTTTTATACCTGTGAAGATGTGAAGTTGACATGTCATGACATTTATGGAAATGGTCTGCCATGCCTGTTATTTGTTTACCCGTTTGTAAGTCATTTGATGCATTCCTGATGTTGGATAGATGTGATGACAGTCTTTCCTTAAGCTTCTGTATCATCATGGCCACATATAATAAGGGGCATGGACAAGATAGTAAATACACAATATTACGTGTATTGCAGTTTAAAATATTGAGCAGTTTGGAAACATCTGTCACCACAGCTATCCTTCCACCAATTTCTGACCAGCACATGTTTACAAAATTTACATTCACCACATTTATGCATGCCCTGTAATACAGTGCCTCTTCCAATGGGTTCAGTTGTTCTGACAAAATGGCTATTAGAGACTATATCAGAGATATTGATGTTACGTCTAGCTGTCAAAAGCGGTCTATTAGGGACCAAACTATTTAGCTCAGGATCACTGGTTAATATTTGCCATTTTTCAGTTAAAAGATGGCATAATTTCTCCCATCTATTATCATAGGATGTAATAAACCAAATATGATCATCCTGGACCCTCTCTCATTTCCTTAGGAGATTATTTTGTTGTTGCTCCCCGGCCTATTCTTTACACCTTTTAAACAGTCTATCTGGGTATCTGGGTAACCCCTTTGAATAAAAGTCTGTTGCAGCCGTATTGTTGCCCCCATCTGTACCATTCCTGCCCCTTAAAGATTCCTCTTACCAGTGCTTTAAAATGTATGTATACTGGAAAATGACTTTGCGTCATCTTAATCTATAAATAAATACATGTAAGTAGCCCTTACTCTGAGGTGTGTGTATTGCTGCATGCCTTCAAAACAATACTCAGCTCAGGCTCTGACGACTGACCTGACCATTTTCCCACATACCAACTGTCAATACAGCACATCAACTATCAAACCATTTCAGCTACAGCAAAACTGCTTACAGAAATGCTAAAACATAAGATGTTTCAGATTGGATATCTAAAGAAATAGGGGGCAGATCAACAAGAAAATGGTACAGAGATAATTGGGATGAATTATAGTTTCCAGTAATGGGCAATTTAAAAAAAAAACAATTTCCAGTGTACATACCCTTTAAGCTGGGTCCACATGTTGCAATGCTTTCTCCTGACCGACTGTTTGTCACTTTTGACCGGTAGGACAGGAGGAAGCACTGCCGGTCGCATCAATAGTGGCTGCGGGCGACATTTTGCTGCAAACACAATCGGCTGTGGTTTTCCGACATGTCTGATCGCACCTTCGTCCCATTGGGACGAACAACTGGTCAGCGGGCGGTCACGGTTAAGAGAGGAAACCATGCAATAATTTAACCCGACCGACTGAAATCCTGAAAGAAACCCTGAAAGGTCGGTCGGTCCTAATTATTTTATGGTGTATACCCAGCTTTAGGGTGGGCGCTATCAATGTGGAGCAGTGTATTTAAGGCTGTCGGTTTCCTATATGCTTTGGTCACTATTCTTCCTTCCCTCCGTTCCACTGTTAAATCCTGTATAGTCATTCTGATTCAACACTTGAATAAACTGCTGGAGGTCATCCAAGAAACCATACCACAAAAGGAATAAGTCATTGATATATCTGACCTATAGGTCCACCTGCAGGTTAAGGGGGGCCAAAGGGTCGCAACCTCTCTTTCCCACCAACCTAAAAAAAAAGTTGGTATATGAGGGTGTGCACTTGGCACCCAAGCAGTCCCCCTCACCTGCAGGTAGTACCTATGGACAAAGAAAAAACAATTGTAGTGTAGGGTGAACTCCAGCAGTTTTATTGTTAAAAAATAGCGAGGGTTAGATGCCTGACCTAGTAGTTGAAAGAAGTACTTTACTGCCGTCAGACCATCCTTGTGCGCAATGTTGGAGTACAATGACACCACTTTGCAAGTAACCAGATGGTAATCATCATCCATCACCAAATCTTTGGCTAGCTCTTTAAAGTGAGAGGTAAACAGCTTTCCACAACCTCAAACTATGTAAATGACTCATCCTTGCATCACTAACCTATTCTAAAATATAGAATATATTTTTTTATTCTGGTTTGCTGGGAAGCAATCACAATATGAACAACCCAGTGCATTGTGGGGTGCCTTAGAATCTCTCTCCCACAAGTTTCACTTGGGTTTAGCCTCACCTAAATCTTATTGTTCAGCTATAAAGCTGATAATTCCTGACTTGAATACCAATGCTATATATTTACCACTCTTAAAGGGAGCCTCACTTTCTAGGCCACCTGTCCCCAGATGACCTGTCTACGTGAGATATTAATATCTTCCTGAACTACCTAGCCAACTGGAAATTAACGTCTCTTCCCCTTTGGCCTCTAGGTATTGAACAAGCATGCCTGTTGGCCTGAGCCTTTGTTGCATAATCTGAACTAACATTAATCCACATCCATGAACCTTGGATATCACTTACCCCAGGTGGTGCTCACATAATTCTCAAAGGGAAAACTAAAACCACACACATTTCCCCACAACTGGTTGAGCTTAACCTTCCCAAAGATATTGATGAATCTTCCCTGTGTATAGTTTCTAATAATTATATATAATTGTCAAAAGACTATACATGAGACATTTCCTAACTCTTTATTACATCCAGACCCCCATTTAGACCAGCCTTCTCCAAAACTGTCAGGGGCTGTATTCTTTTGGCAATGGACAGTGCAGGTATCGACACTTCCATATTTCACCCCCATTCTATTAGGGGTCCTGCATTAATGACAGTAGCCTCCAAGGGAGTTTCCTTAAGGTCCATCCTCAGAGCAGCTAAATGGTCTTCCGATAGGCGTCCTACAGAACCAGAATGACTGAACGTCGCATAGGTAACAATCAGGTGTGTGCTAGTCTGCCCACCAGCTGTTGCTAAGTGGCTGCCTCTCATGGGACAAAGAAGAATTTTTAGAAATCTATGCAGTGCAAACTTCATTTGTCCTAGGGAATAGGACAGCCACCTAGCAACGGCACCCAACACTTTCCCAACAGCGGGTGTGCGGTCGGGCGTCGTTGATGATCCACCCAGCGAATTGGATAACGAGCCCCAACCACACATCTGTTTCAGCCTACAAAGTGCCCATACACGGCGCAATTTCCACCCGCAACGGCCGTGCATACACACAGTGAGTTGCAGGTGGCCCCCCACGATTGCACGTGTGTATGCACCTCAAGGACATTAGGCAAGCAAGCGCTTGGCTCATTTTCTATTGTCCTTCTGTGCAGCTGGGTTCTGCCGCCAAAGTGCCCATACACGCCATGATTATCGGCTTAAAATGGCTGTGCATACACATCGTGCGTCGCAGGTTGACCCCCGAAATCACATGTGTGTATGAGGGTTTATTCTAAGATTTTTTAACTTGTGTTCTATGTCTTTTGTTATGAACTTCTTTTGATTGACTTAAAAAGACAAAACCATGCCTTGTATTGTTCTATACGAGTTTTTCCAGTTGGTATTATTACATATATATATATATGAACTTATTTTGACTTCTCTTTTTTCTGTTTTATACATATATATACAAGAAGAGAAGCTATAGCATATTGACGCGTTTCAGCTTGCAGAGCTGTCCTCAGGATATGATATGTATACATATCCTGAGGACAGCTCTGCGAGCTGAAACGCGTCGATATTCTATAACGTTTTAATTGCTTTAATAAAAGTTACATTTTACTTATTTTACAGAGCCGTGAGTGCCTCTACTTCTCTTCCTGTGTATCCCCTTTTGGAGTGGCACCCGGGCGCCAACTGCTACGAGGAATGGAGTGCTAATCTTTATCTGACTTTTATATAATATATATAATATATATATATATATAATATATATATATATATATATACACACTGTATTTATTTCACTCATATCAATAGAGCAACGTATTTTGGAGACTACATACACCCACATATTTCCCACTGTGCACCAACGTGCACACTTTTGCTAGTATTATATAATATATAGTTTTACCAAACGTGCTTTATTACAAAAATCGCATATTGGCAACATTTTGGTCCAGCGTCTAGGATCTTTAAATGTTTGGAAAGACCCATGTGCGTATTGCTGAACTCTTCTTTTTATATAATGTATATACATATATATCTCCTTTATATTATATAATATATATTTATATCTTCATAGGAGATTACATTGACTTTTTAGGAGCTACTAATGAGGTGGGGGGTATAGAATATTACATATAGGAAACGTGTATGTATGTATGTATGTGTGTACATATGTACATTTAAATGACCATCAATAAATGGATATAAAGTATAGCACTGACTTATATTAGGTACAAGACAAAATATACAACTTATACAAAATAGAAAAATTTACTTATAGAGGTGAGATTCCTATTTTAATATGGGATAGTCAAAATGGGAGATTAAACCACACCCCTGTGACTGCTAATGTGTCTCCGTGTGAATACTGCAAACAGAATCCTGGGAGTTGTAGTTTTCAAACATGTGAAACAAGTTCAACACTCTATACCATTAGGCTATATTAAATCTGGACACATGCCTTAGCTACAGGCTATAAATGAAATATTTTGCATGTCCCCGCTCATTTCTCTGGGAGGGAAAAATGTGTGTTTATATGTTAGATTATTAGGGTAATGCTGTTATAATAACATGAGGCTGTGAGGTACCTTATGTTATAAGAAGACTATTTCATTTTACTCTCTGTGGGGAGCTTTTAGCTCCATTAAAGGGCATGTCCACCCCCAAAACTAAAATCTCCCCCACTGCTGGCCCAACTGTGTAGTGTTTAAAAATCCTTACCTTACCTCTCTGCTCCAAATGGTTCTCCTGTAATGTCTGTCCAAAGATCTAAAAAGTGAAGAGCAAGAGTCTGTCTGGAGGAACGTTTCTGTCTCTTAGCTGTCCTCTGAGAGGTTTCTGTCTTGCTCAGTGAAGCCCTTTACCCCCCTCTCCCTCCCAATCCCTGTTTGCTGCCTGGTGCCCTAGTGTGAAATATTTTTTCTGTAATGTAGTGGACCCTCTCCCACCCCCAACTGCTATATTTCATTGTAGAAAAATAAATTTTTACTTTCATAGCCTCATTCCCCCGGTGTTCTGCACTGCCGGCAGCTGCATCTGTGATTGGCTGTCTCTCAACTGGTCCAGCCCCCTGTTTGCAAGCAGAGGGCCGGGTCTGAACGCCGGGGGAACGAGGCTCTGTAAGTACAGTTAGGATTATTTTTAATATAGCGGTTGGGGGTGGGAGAGGGTCAACTACATTACCAAAACAATTCTTGTTAGAGGTGGAGATACCATTTAACCCCCCCACCTCTTCTTAAACTATATAGCTAATTAGTATCACATGTCCCCAAGTCCTAACCCCATAGTGACGGTAAATCTGGAACTTGCTGTAGTAAATGAAAGTATGAACCTAGCATCTTAATCTGGATCCTGTATAGGGTCTCAGGTTGCCCAATGGTGCTGTTTAGATTGAACTGCACATTGTGTCAGAATTGCCTTGGTTTGTTCTCAGACCTGCAGGTTTATTCCACATAGACCCTCTAGATTCTAGCCAGCAGGCAGGTGGAATAGGTAAGGGAGGGTGTGTGTGTGTGTATGTGTTCACGTATTGTGGTGGGATTGCCTGGGTCCTTTTTTAGGACCTTCAGGCTTATCTTATTTGGGCCCTCCTGGATGCTTGCTGGGAGCAGAAAGGGAGGACAATTTTTGAAAGGTTCCTGATGCCTACTGGCCCTACCTCTCTCTAGCCCTACAGCTTAACAGCTATGGGCATAATGAAGAGGCAGAAAGATCCCAAACCACGTGCATTACAATTGAAAAAACAGTGCTCTTTAGGTTGAACTGAACTTAGTGTCAAGATTGCCTGGGTCTATTCTCAGACCTGCAAGTTTATCCTATTTGGTTTCTCTGGAAGTTCCCCTGGAAGCTGATAACTGTTTGAATAACAGTTTAAAATATCACCAAAGATT
The DNA here is from genome assembly GCA_019447015.1 of Hymenochirus boettgeri. NCBI lineage: Eukaryota > Metazoa > Chordata > Amphibia > Anura > Pipidae > Hymenochirus > Hymenochirus boettgeri. Next base: position 203,794,888 of record CM033472.1, read on the forward strand.
TTATAGAAACTGTATCTACACATAGCAAAACATACACCCCATAATTTCCACTGTGCACCAACGGACACATATTTGCTAGTATATATGTAAATTATCTGTTTCGGTCAGGTTCACAGGTTCTCAGACCTTTATCAAGCCATAACAATCTGAGAACCTGAGCGAAACGTTGCTGATTGCACTTGTTACTGCACTTTATGTTGCCCTTGCACTGAATAAATGGTAAAAAGACCCTTGCATGCACTCTTCATTACTACTTTTGGATACTTATCATTGGAGTAGCCCCATCATATTTATGGGATGTTATCGCTGCCCCATCATAATTATGGGATGTTATCGCTGCCCGAATTGTGACATGTCATATGTTCTCTGATATATATTTATGTATTTATTTAGTAAACTTTGATCACTAAGGAAAATATATGGACAGAGAGTGTTATAATTCACAGTATAACATTAGTAATATACATAGGTTCTCTGAGAACACACTAATATAGGGATAGACCTAAATCAGAACCCCCTTAAATAGCACTCTAACCCTTGAAACCCCAATTTGAAAATTACCATCAGTCACATAATCCCTGTGTAGAGGGTAGTGGGAATAAACGGATCCACTTGTACCAAAACAATATAAAACTCAACTTTATTATCACATAAATACTGCTATCTAAATATACTATAACATAAACATAAAAATCGGGCGTCCCCGATATGTGGCTAGACTAACAACCCAACTTAGATGCTAAGTACCGGATCTAATAAATAAAGTCTCATATGTTCTATAAGTCAAGATCTTGCATTACTATATAAATCGATGTAATTCGAACATATATGGAAGAATAGTATCAAATTTTCAGGTATCACCATCCAGTTAAGAATAACCATATATCCAATATTTTGTAGTATAGTAGGGGATTCTGATATGTAAAACCAAGGTAGGTCCGTTCCTATATCTTGCTGAGCAAATACAGTCCAATGTCTTACAAGATAGTATTTATAGGGACTTCATACGGTCATTTGTACACAATCATATCACAATCAGGCATATATAAAGTAGTAGATATACTTGTCCAACTTTCCAGACCACTGTGATACAACTCTCGAAGTGATAAATATCGGGACTTTTATCCTGGCAATAAGTAAAACTGTTTTATACTTGCTGATCAGCTGGTATACTTGCTGATCAGCCGACCCGTTCTTACTGTTACATTGCCTCTTCACCCGAAATCAACTTCTATTGACCATGAATCCCTGCATTAGTTTTCTTGTTCCCTCGGTTTGTTTTTCATTTCCCCTCTATTTTATATGGTTCACTTTAGTTTCCTCCATAGTTGTTTGGTCCAGTTCCTAGCATCTACGTCAACCGACGTACGTTTTGCCGTAATCTCGCGGCTTCCTCAGGGTCTCGCTCTCGCTCAGATTACGGCGAAACGTACGTCGGTTGACGTAGATGGGAAATGAAAAACAAACCGAGGGAACAAGAAAACTAATGCAGGGATTCATGGTCAATAGAAGTTGATTTTGGGGTGAAGAGGCAATGTAACAGTAAGAACGGGTCGGCTGAGCGGCAAGTATACCAGCTACACGTGGTGCTCACATATATGGTGTATTGTGATAAAACAGTTTTACTTATTGCCAGGATAAAAGTCCCGATATTTATCACTTCGAGAGTTGTATCACAGTGGTCTGGAAAGTTGGACAAGTATATCTACTACTTTATATATGCCTGATTGTGATATGATTGTGTACAAATGACCGTATGAAGTCCCTATAAATACTATCTTGTAAGACATTGGACTGTATTTGCTCAGCAAGATATAGGAACGGACCTACCTTGGTTTTACACATCAGAATCCCCTACTATACTACAAAATATTGGATATATGGTTATTCTTAACTGGATGGTGATACCTGAAAATTTGATACTATTCTTCCATATATGTTCGAATTACATCGATTTATATAGTAATGCAAGATCTTGACTTATAGAACATATGAGACTTTATTTATTAGATCCGGTACTTAGCATCTAAGTTGGGTTGTTAGTCTAGCCACATATTGGGGACGCCCCAATTTTATGTTTATATATAGTATATTTAGATAGCAGTATTTATGTGATAATAAAGTTGAGTTTTATATTGTTTTGGTACAAGTGGATCCGTTTATTCCCACTACCCTCTACACAGGGATTATGTGACTGATGGTAATTTTCAAATTGGGGTTTCAAGGGTTAGAGTGCTATTTAAGGGGGTTCTGATTTAGGTCTATCCCTATATTAGTGTGTTTATAGTCAATTTGGCCCCCAGCACCCCCTAATTTAGGGTATTCCCACACCCATCAGACTGTATGGAGTAGGCATCTAGACGTTAGTTATATATATTAGGTTCTCGGAGAATGTTATACTGTGTGTGGCCACATATATAAGTCTTAGTTATACTATAGGGGACTCAAATGAATCTGTTTTTTTAAATTTTATAATAGCACAATATGTGCACGTTAATTCATGTGAGATTTTATAACAGCATCATTGTACACTTGGAATCAAAAGGTTTTTATTATATGTATTTTGTATGCATTAGAGATGGACACAAAACCGAACTCAAGTTCAAGCCGAACTTTTTGAGTTTAGAGGAACTTAAACTATTCAAACTAGTTTGGGTTCGAACTGGTTTGTTTTTCCAGACTCACGGCTGTATTTTAGATAATTATCGTAAATTTGATAATTATTGAATTTACGGGCCGTTCGCTAACCCTTGAATGTATCCCTCGCTAACCCTTGAATGTATCCTTCATTTTTTTGGTAACCCTCGAATGTACGGATCGTTTTTGCTAACCCTAGAATATATTGTTCGCTTATTCTCGAATGTAGCCTTCGATTTTCGGTAACCCTTGAAATTATTGTTCGTTTTCAGTAGCCCTCGAATGTATGGATCTTTTTTGCTAACCCTCGAATGTATCAGACACTAACCCTCGAAAGTATGGTTCATTTTCGGTAACCCTCGAAAGTATCATTCGATTTTGGTAACCCTTGAATTTATGATTCTATTTTCGCTAACCCTCGGAAGTATCATTCTGTAACCCTCAAACTGGCTATAACCCTCGAATGTAGCTTGTGCAAAACCCGACAATTGCCTGCTTGTGTTTAAAGGGCATGTCCACCCCCAAAACTAAAATTTAACCCACTACTGGCCCCACTCTGTAGTGTATAAAAATCCTTACCTTACATCACAGCTCCAAATGGTTCTCCTGTAATGTCCCCCCAAAGTTAAAAAAACTGACCACCAGGAGCCTGGTCACCAGCTAAATTGTTTCCACCTCTGAGAGGACAGCTCTTTTTGGCTTGCTCAGAGCAGCCCTTTACTCCCTCCCTCCCTCTCCCTCCCTGCTTGCAGTTCTATGCAAGCAGAAGGCCGGGCATTGCAGCGGAGGAGAGAGGGAAGGTAAGTAACAATTGGGGCACTTTCTTAAAAATATAATATAGCGGTTGGGGCTGGGGGAACTAGCCCTACAACATCTGAAAAATTTTCAAAAGGGGTGGACATACCCTTTAAAAAGTGTTTTAACAAGTTTTGGTGATAGTGACATGTTCCCCAGACTATTTCCCAGATGCCACAGCCATTTACAGTAAGTTACCATTGTTAGTTTGGCTGTAAATCATATGGACTTTTCGAACTATCACTCCCCCATTGACTTTGGGTCTGAATTCGAACTTTCACTGAAGTTCGAAAGGAACTGAACTTTATGAAGTTCGGCCATCTCTAGTATGCACTTTATATTTGTAATTTGGACTATGTCAGTCCCCTAAGGGGAGGTTCCCATCAAGACCACATGATTTTTGTTTCATTGATTGCACTTGTTATATAATTGTTACAATGAACACTATTTCACTAGTGTGGCTTCAGAAGGACAGAAACATTGCCAGTACGTGTTTATACGTTTTAAAAAGGCCTTAGTGTGCACTGAAACTTTTTATTTTATAGAATAGAATGATATATAACACCACACTCCAAGTGTTAACTGCAGATTATATATTCATAATGTAGCCAACTGCTCAGGCGGCGTTTTGGGGTTTTTGCCTCCCCTTTACCTAGCCCGCAGTAACACGGCCATCTCTCAATAAGGTTAAACAAACAAAAATGACCTCATAAGTGACATACAGATGTTATACATATACATGTTTCATATTGTTGTGGTTGGACTCATATAAATACAAGCAGGTCATAATCTCGATTGAGTCCAAGTGGATGCAACATCTTAAGGCAATGCACCCACCAAACTTCCCTTTTTCCTGAGCATTAACTCCCTACCTCAAAGTCTCAGACGAGACGTTTCTCCAACATGAACTGGCAGTTCATTTTGAAATGCTGCTTCAAAATCATGATGTGATCATGTTTGTTTATTAAATTCTATTTTAAAAATCCAGATGAGTGCTCCTTAATACCTCTTCCTGGTCTGTTTGATATCTTCGGATTAGCAGCCTGGTAACTGAACGGGAAGCGAGAGTGCAGTCAACTTGTGTGTGTATATATATATATATATATATATATATATATATATATATATATATATATATATATATATATAAGTCAAAAAAGGAAAAGGTTCCGAGCACTCCTTCACACGAAAAGTTTTTATTAACGTTTCAGTGCTTCACAGAGCACCTTCATCAGAACAATGTGACACACAGTGCTTCAAACTTATATACACATAAGCACCCCCTTAGTGCCGCCCCTTCAGTGCAAACATGTGACTAAATATATGTGTATTTATAGTTCACAATTGGCTCTTAACGAATACTCACAATTGACTTTTATGAACACTTATAACTATTTATTACAAATATTTATTTTTTAATATATAACTTTTGATGTAATTTTTAAGAAAGAGATTGCACTATAGCACTTTAGAAATGAATGCACAATTGTGATATAGTCAAAAGGAGATTAACATGCAATGGGTTAAATATTTAGTCCCATGTTTGCACTGAAGGGGCGGCACTAAGGGGGTGCTTATGTGTATATAAGTTTGAAGCACTGTGTGTCACATTGTTCTGATGAAGGTGCTCTGTGAAGCACGAAACGTTAATAAAAACTTTTCGTGTGATGAAGGAGTGCTCGGAACCTTTTACTTTTTTTGACTTATTGTATGGACAGATTTGAGGCATCTGTGTTCCTTGAAGCACCCATCGAAAAAATATATATATATATAAAAAAAGAAAGACTGAGTGCAGACATCACTATATGACTATATATATATATACTTATATAGATATATATAATATATCTATATATTTTTAATATAAACATAGAAAAATAATCTAACACATTCCTAGTCCCCATACAATATATTATCTGCACACTGGCATACTTTATAAGCAAAGGGGTTTTAGTATACATTACTGTGATCACATGAATTAAAAGCCTTCTAACCACGTCAAGGTAAGCCCAGTCTCATAGTTGTGCACTGGATCCATATAACAGGCTCTCACTTCCCCCCAGCCCTTTGGCTTTTTAAAATGAAGGAAGAGGCCATTGATCCAGTGTTTTATATTAAAGGCGTAGGACCTCCCATTTTAAAAACCAAAGGGCTGGGGGGAATCCTGATGACGGCCGTCCACAACATGGCTGAAACGCATTGATTTTCATGGTAATAAACCTTGTTATTCTTTTGAAAAATCCCACGTGTGCCCCGACTCTCCTGACGTTTATGTGATATGCTAATTGGGATTTTCCAGGGTACATAATTGCCACAGATTCTTGTACAAGTCATTCTGAATTGAGAAAGCCAGTCGGATGACTAGCGAAACGTCTTCAAGAACTAAACTTCAAGTCCAGTTGATCTAATTGAATACAACATATTTAATAAAGGATTTGCACCATTTTTAACTCCCTATTTAAAACCACTATATTGGCTTTCGGTATTTAATAATGGATTTGCATCTGGTGGTAAATTCCAAAAGGGATTTTAGCCCAGCACCACTTTAAGACCAGCCATTTGCTGGTCTTAAATGTGGAGTTAAAAGTGGTGCAAATCCTTTATTAAATAGATTGCGCCGGTTGCACAGGTGTCTTTTGTGAAACTGGGTGCAGCCAGTGCAATTATGGAGTTAAACTTGCACTAACCTATTCAGTATTAGTTAGCACGAGTTTAATCCCTATTTTTGGCACAGCACGACTGGGTAAATCAGGCCCATAGACTCTTACACAGGAAATTGATACATGGAATAACAATTAGTGGCACATTGTTGTCCCTTGGTCTATTAGGTGAACTACAGCATCCAACAATTTTTATAAAAATACATACAATTTTTGAGGTGCTACAACCTCAAAAACCCTGAATATATATATATATATATATATATATATATATATATATATATATATATATATATAGAAAATAGGTAACCAGAGCACTCAACGGTCTTGGTGAAAAAGATAAAGTGGTTTATTAACACATTCAACGCGTTCAGCTATCCAGTAGCCGTCACAGCTACTGGATAGCTGAAACGCGTTGATATGTGTTAATAAACTACTTTATCTTTTTCACCAAGACCGTTGAGTCTCTGGTTACCTATTTTCTATACATTAGTACCTTGACAGTAGCACCACGGCAGTTGATCCTAAAGCGAGGAGTGCGGATACACGAAGATATATATATATATATATATATATATATATATATATATATATACACACACACATTTTCACAAAACATCAGCACTCCACGGGTCTTTTTCCTACATTTTAAAAAAGCCCCAGCAGCAACTCAGGAGGTAGCCGCCAAGCCCACAAACTGTTGCTAGGTGGCTGTCCCATTTCCTAAGACAAATAAAGATTGGAGGGCATAGATTTCTGCAAACTCTTCTGTCCGTGCCTGTTGGAAACCAATAGAGATGTTCTTAGAGGAATATCCTCTATCCGAAGTCTAGACTTCAGTTCCAATAAATTTGTCTAGAATTCTTTTGTAGTGCAATTCCTGCAAATCAAAAGGTGTATATACAGTAATTATCAAAATACTGACTTCCTATTTGCAAGACACCTAGAAGTGACAGCTATGGTCTTGCCCTTAACTTAGTCCCTGGGTTTATTTAGTTGCTCAGTAAAGATCTGAATATTTTTGAACCACCCAACCACCAATCAGTAGAAATTACTGGAACAGTATACGGAAGTGTGCATCGTGGGAAAAAGAAGGACTGTTACAGAACCTGAAAAGGCAGTTCACTAATGACCACAGCAAAGCATAGCAAAGGGTATGAAATCAACTGATTTTTCAAAATGGAAAAGAATATGTAGAATAACCTGAAATGTGTGATTTAAACTAAGAATTTAAAAAATAATTATATTTTCCACAGAACTTTCCCATGATTGTCTCACTTGCATCTTCTTCGCTACCTACCCGAACAAGTGCTTGAACGAGCGCACTCCCCCAGTCTTGGCATTGCGACATACGGGAGGGGGAATGGTGAAAGGGAAAGTGGCCCAGTGGTAACTATTTGTCAAACTTAATAACAGGGGTGGGCCTGAAACCTTCTAAAAGATACAGCTTTGTGCTAATTGATAATTCTATATACCATGTATACATAAATATTCTCCCTTAATATGTGCAACTGCAAAATATATAGAAATATGGAGCATGAATTGTTATTTATGTATTGATGAGAAGCCATCTTTGCTGAACCAGTTTAATGAGGTTCCCAGTTTGCTATACCAGTATCATGAGATTCCCAGTTTGCTGTATAAGTATCATGAGAGTCCCAGTTTGCTTTACCAATATCATGAGATTCCCAGTTTACTGTACCAGTATCATGAGATTCCTAGTTCGCTGCACCAATATCATGCGATTGCCAATTTGCTCTACCAGTATAATGAGATTCTCAGTTTCCTGTACCAGTATCATGAATGAAATTTGTTTGGTTTCTGTACCAGTGTAATTGCTATGATTAAGGGAACTTGTTCCCAAAACGTGTTAGACTGCAAGTCCTTGAACCTTCACCATATGTTTTTAAATGTATTAATAAAAAGTACCTTTTAAAGGTTTAACTTCTGGATTCCAGTGTAACGAGCTGTGCGGCCCAAAAACCGCAATAACAATGATTGATTAGAAGCAGGAATGTTGTCCTGCAGGCCTGAACACTATGTTTACTAGTGTCTGGTGAATTGAGGGAGGAGACGGTAAGGATCAGATCCGCTTTGGTGAGTGTTTCTGTACCAGTATCATGAGATTCCAAGGTTGCTGTACCTTTCTAACTTGCTGTTTTATCTGTTGTACTCAATTAGATCAACTGGACTTGAAGTTTAGTTCTTGAAGACGTTTCGCTAGTCATCCGACTGGCTTTCTCAATTCAGAATGACTTGTACAAGAATCTGTGGCAATCTGTACCCTGGAAAATCCCAATTAGCATATCACAGCCAGGGCGGGGATAGTGGCTAAGAGGTGTTATAGGAACGCCCAGAGTTAGGTGTCCAAACAGCATTGTACATGGCAGACAGTTGGTGTCGAACCCCCCCACCTCTATTTAGGCTTGGTTTCTTTATTTTCACATAAATGGCCTCCTTAACACCTCTCTTGAACCAGTAACGTTCCTTTGCCAATATGTTAACATTACAATCTTCAAAGGTATGTCCTTTATCCTTAAGATGCAGGTACATGACTGAGTCCTGACCCGAGGAATTGGCTCTTCTGTGCTGGGCCATACGTTGATGCAGTTGCTGTTTGGTCTCCCCCACATATAAATCACAGCACTCTTCACTGCACTGCACTGCGTATATGATGTTGCTTTTCTTGTGTTTCGCTATTGGGTCTTTTGGATGTACCAATTGTTGCCTCAGTGTGTTGTTCGGTTTTAAGCAGACAGGGATACGTTTTTTTTTGAAAATTCTTCTTAATTTCTCGGAGACCCCTGCTACATATGGGATGACCATGTTCTTTCTCCTGTCTTGCTTTTCCCCTTCACTGTTGGTATACGTGTTATTTTCTTTCCTTCTACTTCTTTTGACAAAGGCCCAGTCTGGATATCCACAAGTCCACCACAAGGGTGGTGGGAGTCAAACATCAAATACTGATCTGTGTGTGTTGGTTTTCTGTAAACCTCTACTTCCAGTTTACCATTTACACCTTACCCTGGGTGTTCCTATAACACCTCTTAGCCACTATCCAATCACGCCCTTAACACTTGGCTGTGATATGCTAATTGGGACTTTCCAGGGTACATAATTGCCACAGATTCTTGTACAAGTCATTCTGAATTGAGAAAGCCAGTCGGATGACTAGCGAAACGTCTTCAAGAGCTAAACTTCAAGTCCAGTTGATCTAATTGAATACAACAGATATACCATGACCTGGATGAATGAGAACCTTCACAAGCATAACTTGCTGTTTTTATTGATCAAAAGAAATCCATTCGCTTACATTTACCTGTTGCTTAGGAATTAACATTTACATGGTATATTAAAATGACAGTATTAATCGCAAAAGTATCTTGGTTATTTAAAACACAGTAGTCATTTTCCACATTGTTTATATCCTGTCTTGTTGCATTGTAAGTTGTATGGAAGCAAACAAAACATATTATATTAAACAAATAAACCTTATATAATTAACCAGTGTATCTGTTGACTATTGTAGTTTACCTGGTGGGGGAAAGGGATGGGGGAGGAATGAGTGATAGGATGATTGTGATAAAAATACAGTTATATATATATATAATATTATTCAGTTGCAAGTGATCCTATAGGGTGTGATTCGATATATAGAATCCATGGTATATAGAGTCCAGGTATGAAAACATTTTGCCTCTGTTCCTTTATGGTTAGATGACAAATTTTCCATGCGTTATACATGTGCCATTTCCCTTGACCATTCTTTTATTGTTGGGGCCATTTGGCTTTTCCAGTGTCTCGGTATAACAGTTCTGGCTGTGGTCAGGAAAAAGCAAAATAGTCCTTTTTGTATTGTTTTAATTAAATCCAGTAGCATGGATAGTAGGAATAGAAGTTATCTGTGGTTCTGGTTTGATTTGTGTATCGAAAATATTATTGTATATGGTGAATATTTCTTCCCAGAATGGTTTTATGATGTTTCCCATATATGTAGTAATATTTCTTCTTCCTCGTTGCTTATACAGCATAAGTTGGAAACAAAGGGGAACAGTTCATGCAATAATTTTGGGCACCTGTACCATCTAGTAAGAACGTTATAGTTTCTTGTGCTTTGCATGCAATAGACCTTATGGGTTAATAGGAAGCTTTTGGTCCATTGATCCCCATTGCTTTTGAACGAGTAGTTTGTGAGATGGTATGTCTGGGAGGGCAGCATCTAAGACATAGTTCGTAAGTGTAATGTGCTGACAAATCCCAGGCATTTCTTCAGTGCAAATTCCACAATCTTCACCGCCTGATTTCCATTATTGTGGACAAGGGTAGCACTTTTTTGTCTCGAAAGAACATGGGTCAATCTAATTGGATTGGTCTCGCGCCATCGGTTACCAGTTAGTAAAAACATGTATGGAGACAAGGTACACCCTTGCTGTGTTCCATATCTAATTTTAATAGGTTCTGTTAGAGAACCATTTATTCAACTACGAATGGTTGGGTTGTGATATGATGCTAGAATTTTCTCTATTAGGTTTGATTGATTGATTCCAATCTGTTCTGTTGTAGCATGTAAGAATAGACAACCTACCCTGTCAAATGCTTTTTCAGCATCTAAAGACAAGTTAGACAACAGGCAGGAGGGTGTTCATGTGTGTATGTGAGTAGATTTATGGTGCGGATGGTATTGTCTTGTGCTTCCCTATGAGGAACAAATCCTACTTGGTCTCTGTGTAATAGGCTCAGGATCAGTGGTTTAAGATGGTTTGTTATAATTTTTGCATATAGTTTTAGGTCTATGTTAATAAATTATATGTAATATGTGCTTTAGAGATTGGTTTGGTAGTAGTTTATGGAGTTGTATGCTTCAAGCATTTGAGGGAGGAGAAGCATTAGGAATGTCATATAGAATTTGGACATATATCTGTCTTGGCCTGGGCTTTTGCTATTAGGTGTTTGTTTGATGTCCTGTGGTAATTCTATGCTATAGAAGGGTTGATCGAGTGTTATTTGTTCTTGAGTCAATCGTGGTGGGCTGTGGAGTTAATATAATTTTCTATTTTTGGATGATAGTGTGGTGGCATATAGGATAAGAAGGCATGTACGTCCAAGTATAGAAGTACATTAAAATGCATGTTTACAAATGCAAGAAGTCTGGCTGGAACACCTGGGGAACTAGAACTAATAGCTTTAAAGTAAAGTTATGTTGTGATCAGTATAGCATAAACTTGGCTAAATGATTCACGTGACTGGACAGTAAATATTGAAGGATACTCCTTAGGTCCAATCCTGCCTGGCTTAATGCCCAGGTTAAAAGGGAAATGTAAAAAGAAGGCTTTTAACATTTTGAAATCAGAGGGAACAGAACAAGCTTACAGGGAGTATAAAAGCTGTAATAAGGAGTGCAAGAAAGCAATTAAACTAGCTAAAGTAGAAAAGGAAATACAGATAGCAGAACAAAGCAAATCCAAGGCCCAAAATGTTTTTTAAAGGATAAGTATGCTGTAAAAAGGTAATTTTTTTTAATAGTATTTGAGGTTGAATAAAGACATATGTCCATCCAGTCCAACCCATCTAGCAATATCATCATTTCCTGCCTAACTGTTGATCCAGAGGAAGGCAAAAAAAACCCCCACCAAATTTATGAAGGGGGAAAAATTCCTTCCCGACACCAAGTGGCAATCGGAAATTTCCCTGGATCAACTCTACTTTATGTATCAATACCAGTAACTTGTAACATTCCTTGTTTGCAGAAACTCATCCAGCTCTTTTTTTTAAACTGACCAATGAACCTACCACAACAACGTGCACTGGAAGACAGTTCCATAGCTTTACCATTCTCACAGTGAAAAACCCTTTCCGAACTTGAAGCCTAAACCTTTTTTCCTCAAGTCTTAAGGGATGTCCTTGTGTCCTCTGACATGCTCTATTGGTGAACAATGCCCCAGATAGTTTATTGTATGGCCCGTTAATGTATTTATACACAGTAATCATATCCCCATGCAAGCCCTTTTCTCCAGCGTACATAATTGTAACTTTTCCAGTTTCTCCTCATATTCAAGCTCCCCCAATCCCCTTATTAATTGAGTTTCCCTTCTCTGAACCCCTTCCATTTCAAAGATGTCCTTTTTGTACACAGGATTCCAAAATTGCACTGCATATTCCAAATGAGGCCTTACCAATGCTTTGTAAAGAGGGGGAATAACATTTTTCTCCCTTGAATTCATACCTATCTTTATACAAGACAATACCATGCTGGCTCTGGCTGTTGCTGCCTGTCACTGCTTGATTGCTTTAAGTTTGTTATCCACCAAAACGCCAAGATCCCTTTCCAACAGGGATTCTCTTAACACAGAGACATTTATAGTATAAGCAGCACACGGATTTTTAAGTCCAAAATGCATCACCTTACATTTATCAACATTGAATCTCATCTGCCACTTAGCAGCCCAATGTGACTATCTATCTAGATCCCCCTGCAATGATTGCACATCCTCTGAAGTTTTTAATGGTCAACAAAGTTTTGTTTCGTCAGCAAACACAGAAACCTTGCTGATAATACCCACTTCCAAATCATTAATAAATAGATAAAATAGAAGCGGCCCCAACACAGAATCCTGTGGCACCCCACTTAGCATTTAGTCCATAATGATGAAACCCCATTAACAACTACTGTCTGCATCCTATTCATTAACCAATTTTCTATCCATGTACAAATGTGCCTCCCCAGACCAACAGACCTTAGCTTATACATTAGTCACCTATGGGGGACTGTATCAAAAGCCTTTGCAATATCCAAGTAAACTACAACTACTGATATTTCTAAATTTCTACTTACTTCCTTATCCATGCTGGTTACTACTAAATTCATGCTGGTTACTACTTATAACGTCAGTCCTTGAAGCATACTATAGAATATGTTTCCAGTATCTTCCCCACCACTGAAGTTAAACTTACAGGCCTGTAATTACCCGTCTGTGAACGACTACCCTTTTTGAATATTGGAATAACATCAGTCTTTTTCCAATCCAGAGGCTCACATCCGGACATGAGGGAATCTGCAAAAATAAGAAACAATGGCCTAGATAAAACTGAGATTAGCTCCCTGAGGATTTCCCCGAGGATGTATTTTATCTGGTCCAGGAGATTTATTAATATTAACCTTATTTAGTTCTTTCTGTACAATATCCTCAGTTAACCAAAGTGCAATCTTTTATAACATTATTGCTACTATACTCTATGATATCTGTACTTGGATCCTCTATAGTGTATACAGAGGGGAAAAAAAATATTCAAGACATTTGCTTTATCGCCATCCTCCGTAACTAACTTATTCCCATTAATTAATGGTGCCACATTTTCAGTTATCTTCTTACTATTAATATACTCTCTTTACATCAGAATTCAGCCACATGGGCGCAGATTTATTTTTTTTTACATTTATTTCCCAAGGGAGTAAATTTAGATGTGAACTGGCTTAAAATCCCCTTAAACACAGTCCACTTCTGTTCAGTACCTTTACCTGATAATACCTTATCCCAGCTGACATTCTAAAGAGCTACTTTTAACATGGGAAAATTTGCCTTCCCGAAATTAAAATTCCGATAACTTACTCCAAAGACAATATTTCATGGTCACTATTCCCTAAGCCTCCAGTTACCTTTATATCTATAATGCACTCCACGATGTTAGATATTACCAGATCACATCTGTGAGAGAAAATTATCCTGCACCAAATTCAAGAACTCATTGCCTTTTTCTGTGTTGGCGGTTCCACTACACCAATCAATGTCAGGGTAATTAAAGTCCCCCATAATGAGCACACTCCCCAAACTTGCAGCCCTTGCCATATGCCTTGCATATGAAGGGGACTCACTTCCTCCCTGCTAGCATTTAGTGGCTTATAGCAGACACCAACAATGACATTACCCCCTTTCCTATTACCTAATTCCACCTATATTGCCGCCACTTTAACATCCATATTGCCAGTTATCTCTTCTTTTAAATTTGTCTTCAATTCTTTTTTAAAATAAACACATACTCCTTCCTCTTTCCTTTTTTCTCTGTCTTGCCTAAACAAGGTGTATCCTTCTAAATTTACAGCCCAGTCATGAGAACTGTTCAACCACGTTTCTGCTATACCTATTACATCATACTTTTCATTCAACGTCATAATTTCCAATTCACCTATTTTGTCAGCCAGGCTTCTCGCATTTGCAAACATACATTTAAGATTATGATCCTGTAATTTATTCATACACTTTAATCCACATGCCTCCCTATCCCCTATGCTAGCCCCACCCCCCTTTCCTCCTGGGCTATCTATCCCAGTGCGACTTCCAATATCCTCCCCCCCAAACTTAGTTTAAAATCTCCTCCAACCCTCTAGCCACCTTCTCCCCTAAAAAAGCTGCACCACCATCAGTGAGGTGCAACCCATCCCTACTAAAGAGCCTGTAGCCGACAGCAAAGTCTGCCCAGTTCTCTATAAACCTAACCCCTTCTTCCTTACACCACCCTCTTAGCCACGCATTAATGCTCCTAAGCTCCTGCTGTCTCCCTGGTGTAGCATGTGGCTGCAGTAGTATTTCTAGGGACCAAGTTAAAAGGTGCTTGCTTTTAACTTGGTCCCTAGCTCTCGGAAATCGTGTTTAAGGACCTCACCTCCTCCTCTAACTTTGTCATTGGCACTAATGTGAACCAAGACCACTGGGTCACACCCGGCCCCACATAATAATCGGTCTACACGATCCACCACATGTCGAACCATAGCACCAGGCAGGCAGCACACAGTTCGGCATGTATGGTCATGGTGGCAGATTACCCTATCTACCTTCCTTATAATGGAGTCCCCTACCACTACCACCTGCCTAGCATTCATGATCCTAAGTTCCTCCTCCCTTGTATTAGAGATGGCAGTCCCCTGGGTGCTCAAGGGATTAGCCCCCTCCATGCTAATTCCAAGCTGCCCTCCTCTACTTCATCACCTAAGGTGGAAAATCTGTTGGGATGGGCAATCTGGGAAGAAGCAACCCTACCATTCCGTCCCCCACTTCCCCTAGTAACCCTAACAAAATTACCTCCTCCTCAACCTTCCCTGTCCCACTTCTACCCACCTCTATACTGGCCCCAGCCAGTGCCTGCTGTCCAACCAGATTTGCCAATCCCTGCAATGCTGCAAGCTGCCCCCTTAGACTCTCCACCTCAGCTTTCAAACAGGCAACCCACTCACACCTAGACATAGGTCCCCAGGAACGTCTGCTCCAGGTTCCTATACATGTGGCAGGATGCACATTGCATGGTACCCACAAAACTGTCCCTTCTAATAAACAACACCAGCACAGTGACACTTCAACCTTGTTTGATTGCCCTTCTTGTTTCAATGTCCTTCTTTTTCTATGTCCTTATAGGGCATGTCCACCCCCAAAACTATAATCCCCCCCACTACTGGCCCCATTGTGTAGTGTAGTTTAATCCTTACCTCACATCCCAGCTCCATCTGGTTCTCCTGTAGTCCCCCCCCAAAGTCCCAAAAACTGCCATATAGGACTCTGCCTCCTACCTGGCCTCCGGGAGAAGTTTGGCATGCGTACTGCAGCCCTTCTCCCCCTCCCTCCCCCTCCCGATTAGGATTCCCTCCCCCTAGTGTAAAACCCTTTTGCTATAATAATCCCCCTGTCCCTCCAGCCCCAACCGCTATGTTTATTTTATTAGAAAGTGCCCCAAACATTACTTACCTCCCCTCTTTCCTCCGCCGCATTGAATGACCGGCAGCCGCGTCCGTGATTGACTGCTGCGGAGGAAAGAGGGGAGGTAAGTAAAGTTTGGGGAACTTTCTAATAAAATAAATATAGCGGTTGGGGCTGGGGGGACAGGGGGATTGTTATAGCAAAAATGTATTTCAAGGGTGGACATACCCTTTAAGAACAAGGGACACGTTTAACTCACAGGAAACTTCCTTTTGTTAGGTCCAAACCACCGGTCCAACTAATGTGAATCCTATATCTGTTGTATTCAATTAGATCAACTGGACTTGAAATGTAGTTCTTGAGACGTTTCGCTAGTCCATCCGACTGCTTTCTCATTCGAATGACTTGTACAAGAATCTGTGGCAATTATGTACCCTGGAGAATCCCAATTAGCATATCACAGCCAGGTGTTAAGGGTGTGATTAGATAGTGGCTAAGAGGTGTTATAGGAACGCCCAGAGTAAGGTTTTAAAACAGCATTGTACATGGCAGACAGTTGGTGTCGAACCCCCCCACCTCTATTTAGGCTTGGTTTCTTTATTTTCACATAAATGGCCTCCTTAACACCTCTCTTGAACCAGTCACGTTCCTGTCTGACCAGGTAAATGGCCTCCTTAACCTGGCTGTGATATGCTAATTGGATTCCCAGGGTACATAATTGCCACAGATTCTTGTACAAGTCATCTGAATTGAGAAAGCCAGTCGGATGACTAGCGAAACGTCTCAAGAACTACATTTCAAGTCCAGTTGATCTAATTGAATACAACAGATATACCATGACCTGGATGAATGAGAACCTTCACAAGCATAATGTGAATCCTATTTAACTAATAGGCCCCAGCCCCCACACCAATTAGTACAAGAGCCAGGAAGAGAGGGAAAAAACAAAAGACTTATTAACCCTTTCACAACCTGTTTGCGATTAGAACAGGTGCAGTACTAGAATATAGAAGCCCAGTGCATCCCTTTAACTGGAAGAAAGAAAAATTAATCTGCTTACTGCACACACAGTCCTTAACACAGCACAAACAATCCTTATTTTCAAACTTATTTTCAAACTTTCACACACACCATACAACCATCAAATGATTAAATGTCCTTTTTCTATGTCCTTAAGAGCAAGGTCGATTAGAACAAGGGACACATTTCACTCACAGGAAACTTCCTTTTGTCAGGTCCAAAAAAAAATGTTAATGGGAAGCTGCAGCTTTAAAAACAATTGTATCTATTTTCTGTCCCCCCCAGAGCCTATCTTTACTGCTTCAAAGTTGCTACCTTCATCATCCTGTATATTGGAATTTGTAGCTCTGCCCCGTGGAGATCTCCTTGCTCCTCCAGCATCCTGGGTCTCATCAGGTAAGTTCCGATTGTTTCAAACACGTGCGCCTGATGTTGCTGCTGTCACGAACTTACCTGCCACTCCGGTCCCACGCCGCTCTGCACTTCCAGGTGGGCGGCGTCGTAGACGTCATGACGTCACGACGCCGACACGCCGGGTGGCGCAAGAATTCAAAAACCGCCGTCCTCCTGGACCCGGTGCCCGATAGTAGCGTTAGCTACCCCTGGCTCCTTGTACTCACCTGCCTTGGATCCTGCTCCTCTCCTGCTCCAACTACATACCTTTCCCGCTCCAGAGACTACCTACCTTGCCAGCTCCTGTGTCCACTTATCTAGCCTGTTAATGTGCCTTACCTTGCTTGTTCCAGCATTCAGCCTACAGTTCCCAGCAGCACCTTGTTCCTGTTTCCAGCCTACAGTTCCCAGCAGCACCTTGTTCCTGTTTCCAGCCTACAGTTCCCAGCAGCACCATGTTCCAGCATTCAGCATACAGTTCCCAGCAGCAACTTGTTCCAGCATCCAGCCTACAGTTCCCAGCAGCTCCTTGTTCCAGCATTCAGCCTACAGTTCCCAGCAGCACCTTGTTCCAGCATCCAGCCTACAGTTCCCAGCAGCTCCTTGTTCCAGTATTCAGCCTACAGTTCCCAGCAGCACCTTGTTCCAGAATCCAGCCTTCTGTTCCCAGCAGCCTCTGTGTCCTGCATTTTCCGGACTATCCGCCTCCTCCTAAAAGCGTACTTGTAAGTACCCCGGCCGTCCGGCCGTTTATTACAGCTGCAAAGGCGTGCACGAATGTGTGTGCGCATGAAGTCATCTCGGCATGCCTAAGCACGGCACAGCGAGATGACGTCACACACAAACACATTCGTGTGCGCAACGATGTCATGTACGCGCAATGACATCATGAGATGACGTCACTCACACACAAACAAGTTCGCTCGCACACTGTCATCACGCCGCTGTGCGAGGGTGCACGTATTTTAGAAACAATCAGAACTTACCTCATGAGACCCAAGAAGCTGGAGATCTCAGCAGGGCAGAGCTACAAATTCCAATATACAGGCTGATAAAGCCAGCAACTTTGAAGCAGTAAAGGTAAGCTCTGTGGGGGATAGAAAAAAAAACAAAATAGCCAAAAACATTTTTAAAGCTGCAGCTTCCCACTAACATTAACTTTTTTTTACAGCATACTAATCCTTTAAGTATATCAAAAGTAAAAAGATGAGAACTGGGGGCGTGGCCTGGCATAGAATTAGAGGACAATTATACTCACCTCCCCCTTGTTCCTTTCCCTCCACTCCTGCAAAGTACCTAGGGTGAGGACCTAAAACGCCAAGTCCTCACCTCTGGGTACTTTACAAAAGTCCTGCACTACTTACTTGTAATCTCCCTCGTCGCTCCGGTCCAATCCTCCCCACTGGGAAGATGCGCTCTGCAAGGAGGCGTGTCTTCCAAGTGGCTGCCTCCCGGACTGTCACTGACAGTGCCAGTGGGGAGGATCAGACCAGAGCAACGAGGGAGATTACAAGTAAGTAGTGCAGGACTTTTGTAAAGTACCCAGAGGTGAGGACATGTAGACTGAGCTCCTGTCCTTCCAAACCTTGTAGCAGCTTTTTAAAATCTAAACACCAACTGGATTATGCTAAGACCAGCCCAAGTCTCAAGAATGTATGGGTTCTTATACTGTTTCTGACTTACAAGCTAAAATAACAGACTTATCATATTAAAATTAGGGGCACCGATGAAGGAAGTACAAATAACCAATTAATGGAATACACTGTTAAGCTGTTTAAATCCTTAAGATGGCAATACATATGTTCGATTTTACTTACCCGACCGAGCGCTCCCACGACATTAAATCGATCCTGCAGGAACCGCCTCTCCCGTTTTTCTATGCGATCGCAAAATCCCATCATTTTGCGATCGCATGTCGGTTGCATAGAAGAATCCTGTGGTTCCGGCAGGATCGATCGAATCTCGTGGGAGCGCTCGGTCAGGTAAGCAAAATCGAATATATGTATGGCCACCTTTACTACCAGATGCCACAGAAACAGACTTGGTTATTGACGGGATTCTTCCCAAAGCCACAAAAAGCCCCCCCCCATGTTCAAAGAGACGTAATATTGAGACTGCATTTCTTTCAAATTAAAGGGACACTAAACTCCGAAAATCCATAAAAACAACTATTTGCCATTCGTTTGTATTATTCACAGGGAGGTGAGAACGCTTATTCTCACCTCCCTGTGAATAATATTACTCTCGAGGGACCTGGAACTTACCTTACTGCCGCTCCACTCGCAGCTGCTTCTTCACTGAACAGCTGTTCTCTCCCGATCGTGCGCCCTATCTTAGGCATATGCGCGCCAATACAAAAGATAGGGCGCGCGATCGGGAGAGAACAGCTGTTCAGTGAAGGAGCGGCTGCGAGTGGAGCGGCGGTAAGGTAAGTTCCAGGTCCCCCGATCGTCCTATTATTCACAGGGAGGTGAGAATAAGAGTTCTCACCTCCCTGTGAATAATACAAACGAATGGCAACTAGTTGTTTTTATGGGTTTAGTGTTCCTTTAAAGAAAAACTTATGCAAGCTATAAGATTTAATGAATCTTTACCAGCAAATTACAAAAAACTCCAGTTTTACACAGACCTGGCTCCTTCCACTATTTCTCAAAGAAAACAATTTTCTGCCGTTACCACTATACTGAGAAAGAGGGGAATCAGTTATAAATGGGGTTTCCCATTTAGTACAACTGGAGGATCTACACATATTATAAACAGCACAGAATCAGCTATATCTATACTCAAAAATGGGGAATATGGAAAAACCAAATCCCTATTAACTCTGGAATCCCACAAAAAAGACTTGAAAAAGACTGGCGCCTAAAAACACCCAAAATAAAAAAAACTTCAAACAACATACTTGCAACAACAATGTCTTACAATGGATAAATGCCAATAATCAAAGATTGTGCAAAAAAAGAGTGCCTTTGTGATCTCAGAACTATCCCTTTATAAGGAACAGTTTAATAACAGCAAAAATACTATACCCTGAAAAAGATAGGATTTACGTACCAAGTTTTACTACCAAGTTTTACATGATAATAACTTACTCTGATATATGAAGCAATATATCGGAATCCAGTTCATAATATGTTTTGATAAAATAATGCCAAGATATTACTATATGATAATAATATAGTTGTTTATGTATATTGTGGAGTTAACACATGTCTATAAACTACCAGGTTTGAAGTGAATGTAACTAACTCTGATGTATGAAGCAATTTATCAGAACCCAGGTTAAAACTCGCTTTAAATAAGTAATGCTAAAATACTACTATATGATGATAATATAGTTAATTACATTACAAAGTTGCCATAAATCTATAAACCTTCAAGTTTGTCAAGATTAGCTAACTCTGATATATAAAGTAATGCATCAGAATCCAGGTTATAGCACACTTTCAATAAATAATGCCAAAAGGTTATTATATGATAATAATATAGTTGATCACAATTTGCTTGACGTGTTTTGGACCAACGTCCTTAATCGTCTTGCTTATGATTAAGGATGTTGGTCCGAAACGCGTCAATCGGTAACTTTTGAAAAAACATTTTATTTGCATGAGAAGTGTGCTCCGGAGTTCTGTGTCCTGGTACAGTGCGGCGGCATTTTCTATTTATCTGTATATACTTACGTTGGCTTGCGATGGGCCACCTTGAGCATGTGGTGAGTTATTTGAATTTCAATTTTGCTGCTTTGTAGCTGAATCCCTGTTTGAGTGTGTGAGTCACGGCCTCTAAGTCAGCGAAGGGTTCGGGGCTGGAATGCACCTGGACCACAGTTTTTAATAAGTGAGTTAAATGAGCTCTGTACTGTAATAAGTATAACTACTTACCCAGCTTGGAATCGGTTATAACATATTAAGAGGGTTGTAGCACCTATCTATATTTATTTACTGATCACAATTTGGAATTAACATATGTCTATAATCCATCAAGTACGATATGATTGTAGCTAACTCTGATTAGAAATACTTTAGAATACAAGATTCAAACAAGTAATGCCAAAATACTACTATAAGATATTAATGTTGTTGATTGTAATATGGATTTAATGCATTCTTGTAAACCACCTAGTTTGACAAGATAATCAATTCGGTACGAAATAAAATATCAGAATCTATTTATGACAGCCTTAAATAAGAAATGACAAAATAAGTAAATGATGTTAATATTGTGGGTTATGTGTGTGTACAGGTATAACTAGAATAAACTAGTATCGTGATATGAGGTTTGACCTTGCTATATTAAAGTAGGGTAATGTATATAATATAAGAACAAAAGAATATATATTTAATATTATAATATAGTTGTAATAGGTTTAAAGATAGACTTGTAACCTTAATAAATAACTATATGAATCTGATATAATCTGTACCGGTGTACAATTGAATATAGACCTTAAAACCAATGATATGGTTCTCTCTCTCTTTCTTGGTTCTTGGTTATACAATTTGTTTTCTCCCCCCTCCTTTCCCAGCCCCCCTGGGAAAGGAGGGGGGAGAAAACAAATTGTATAACCCCTGGGTCAAGCCATTCAAAAAAAAAAACACCACACCATTTAGAGTATATACTTATATAGTAAAAAAAAATAATGTTTTTATGTATTATTTTTAATGTTTTTACAACATAATAGTACGTTTCCTTTCATTGTTGTTATAAAATGTACTATTGAAAATGAACAGGTACCTATTATAACCTTGAGAAAGTTATTCCATTTTTCCTTGAAAACACATCAAAATCCAAAACAAAATAACTAGTTATCTAACCCTCCCATTTAAAACAGATCCAGGGGAACGAATTAAGATCAAATATAGCAAAATTTCAAGATGGTAATAAAACTCCAAACCTATAATGTTAGAGGGCTTTCCACATAAACTATGTGGAAAGAGGCGATTTTCAATAAAATAGATGTTCTCTGCATTCAAGAAACCCATTTTACCCCAAACACTAAACATTTACTAGCCCATAAAAAATTCTCTAAAATCTACAAAGCATCCTTCTCCATTAAAAAATGAGGAGTTGCTATAACGATTAGTAATTCTATAGCCTTTATAGAAAACAGAGTAATATGTGATAAAAATGGAAGATATATAATTCTGTCCTGCACTATCAAAACAAACAATACACTATAGTTAACTAGAGATGGGATCCAGGTCCGACATGAATCCGGATCAGACACTGAACCCCTCAGTTCTGAAATCCGAAAGATCTGTCCGATGGATCCTACGGATTTCTGGACTTCAGAGAAAAGACCACTTTCGAGTTTCCGATCATATTCTCGAAGATTTTCGAATGTACGGAGCTATTTTCGATAATTTTCTAAAATATCTTTGAACGTTCAAAAATCCTCAAAAATACGATCAGAGACCACTTTTGAGTTTCCGATCATATTTTCGAAAATTGAATGTTCAAGGCTATTTTTTAAAATTTTCAAAAATAGCCTCAAACATTCGAAAATATGATCGGAAACTTGAAAGTGGTCTCCGATCGTATTTTTGAAAGTTCGAAAATATTATCGATAATTTTCAAAAATAGCTCCATACATTCTAAAATCTTCAAAAAATTTGTTCCGTTTTCAGATCTTGGGGATTTTCCAGAGATCCGGGAATCCAAAAACGCAACAAAACTATGTAGTTTTGGCCATCTCTATAGTTAACCTCTATGCTCCAAACAAAGCACAAATCAGATTTATCAAAAAAATAATAACAAAAAGGAACTCCCTTACCACAATATCTTAATGTGTGGCGATTTTAACCTTTCGTTTTTCAGCTGATAATCGGCCCGTGTATGGGCCCTTTATCGGGCGAAACGGCCGGTCGTTCGGAGATCGGCCCAGTCCGCCCAATGTATCAACATTTTAAAAATCTTCTAAAATTTGAAGATCTACAGTATACAATATATGGGAAATTTTCCACCCGATGGATAGAGATTATACTCAAAAATACACAACATGGACTCCAGATTAGACACTTGCC
Source organism: Hymenochirus boettgeri (assembly GCA_019447015.1). Classification (NCBI taxonomy): domain Eukaryota; kingdom Metazoa; phylum Chordata; class Amphibia; order Anura; family Pipidae; genus Hymenochirus; species Hymenochirus boettgeri. Next base: position 203,818,099 of record CM033472.1, read on the forward strand.
TAACTGACAAAACGCTTTTACAATATATTCTTAAAGCAGAGATATAGCAGAGAATAGAACCTTTTCAGATCACTCACTTGTCATTTTTAAAATCTCAGAAATGTATGATAATCACCCACACGATATATGAAAATTTAATTCTTTTTTAATTTCTACACCAGAAAAAATCATTACAGGACTATTTTAAGATAAATGATAATGACCTAGCACACCCCTTCAGCATATGGAATGCTCATAAAGCTTTCATAACATGTTGAATTAATTAATTAAATCCCTAGAAAATTAACAAAAAATAAATCATCTAAACAAACTAATAAGTCACTACAAGAAATTCCAGTAAGTTGCATTTACTGGAATTATATAATTTTGAAAAGTATATTAAAAGGCAACTAAAGCCACAGAACAACACTGAACCAGAAGGCAGAACACCTTGACATAAAACCAGTAATCTGTGTCTTACCTCTCATTTTGATACAGGCGCTGGTAAATTTACCTAAATAACATATGGTTTGTGCTTTACTTCTCAGCGTTCTAGTATCACACAGTTTGGTCAACAACCATTATGTTCTGCACATGCTCAGTCCTTTGCTATGGCAGAAACGTGTTACAGTTGGTCACACCCATTAATAATATCTAGCCAATCCTTTTACAGGACAGATAAAGCAAGGAAGCATGTGACTGAGGTCAGGAGGTGTGGTCTGACACTGCACATACACACAGATACTTTATACAGTTCTTAACTTTTTGATTTACTTCAACAGAATTTACTAAAGTGGCATTATTGGTGTTTTTAGGGGGGTTGTTTTCAGATTCTGGAGTATAAAAAATTGGGTTTAGTTCTCCTTTAAACATTTACATGCCAACTTTTATGCACAAGGCCCTAAGGCCAATAAAATGTTCACAAATAAATTTAAAATAAAACTAGCCAAGTCCAAAATATCTTTCAATCTCTCAGACAATAACAGCGCCTGGGTTGATTCAGTTGCTCAGTAGAGATCTGAGCATCTTTGACCCATCCAACAGCCAATCAGTAGAAATTATTGTTAGGAACATTCCAAGGATGTGGTGCATCCTGGGAAGAAGAAGGACCGTTAGAACCTGAAATGTCAGCTCACTAATGACAGCAGCAGGAAATAGCAAAGGGTTTTTCAAAATGGGAGAGAATATGTAGAATAACTAAGAAGGCATTACACAAACTAACAATTTAACAAATATTGATAATTTCCACTGAACTGTCCCTTTAACTACGAATAATTCGATGGGAGGAATTGGACTGCCTCAAATGGAAGATTATTATCTGGCTAGCATACTAGAACAATCCTGCTTTTGGATAACTCAAGACCAAAACAATAGATGGGTACCTATGGATTAATTTTGACCCATTATCATGGATCAAAAACATTCCTTAATATCAAACCTAGACCTACTAGTTCTGAAAAAACAATTACCTAAATTACCTTACTTGTCTATACAAGCAACAATAAATGCTTGGAAAGCAGCCTATGTTTTTTTTTTTTTTTTTACCAAACTTACATATTAGACACAGGGCCAGATTTACACCTCAAAAACCTGTAGGCCAAAAGAGCAAGGTAGCCCCACCCTAAACACAGACCACACCCTTAAACCACACCCATTTTCTCTTTTTTTGGGAAGAAAATAAACTATAAAGTGGTTGGATTGGTGGGAGGAGATTGACAGCCGCCCCTCCAACCTCAGACGCCCCTAGGCGTGTGCTTACTGTACTTAATAGTAAATGGTAAAACAGAATCCCATTTCAAGATCTGATGACTAAATACAAAATCCCTCTTAAAAATCTTCTAGCATACTATCAGATTAGAAGCTTCCTTTTAAAGATACCAGATCTATTTAGTCAAAAACAACATGACATTGTGGAAAATATATTATCTATATCACAAAAAAAGAGGGCCATATCTCTATTTTATAACCTACTAAATGACAAAAATTATTTTTCAGTTCTAAAATGTACGGAGAAATGGGAACTCGATCTACAAAAGAACGCCTCACAGAAACAATGGATAAATTATTTTTCTATGACCTACAGAACACCCTCTATCTTACACAAATGGTTCCTAGAGTACACACCTTTATGCTGGAAAAATTGAGGTCAAGAAGCATCCCTACTCCATATATGGTGGTCATGCCATAAAAGGTAAAAAAGTTAGAATAAAATATATTCAGGGAGATTCAATAAAAGTTCTTATTGTTAAAAATGGTGCTAATTTTGCCCCAACCAAACAGATCTTATTTAACATTTGAAAGCTAACATCTGATTGGTTGGGGCAAAATTAGCACCAATTTAAACAATAAGAACTTTTATTAAATAACCCTGTTATTTCTTAAATACATTAACCGGTTTTAAACAGATACCATCACCTGCAATGGCTCTTCTAAACATAGATATAGATGCTTTCCCTCAAAATATTAAAGGGGAACTGTGGTTAAACAAGTTTAAAGGCCAGTTTCCTACCTTTAAAACGAGCCATCAAACCCCTCTCTACGTGCTCTACAGCCCAACATATAAATAAATTACTGACCAGAAAGTTAGTGGGTGGGAGGCTGACATGTGAGATTCCTAAGGCTGCTCCTCCACCTCGCCGCCGGTGAGCACAGCCTCAGACTTTAGTGACAGGACAGGAGACAGGAAGTCCTCCCCCCTCCCTGCTGTGTGAAGACCCCCACAGTAAAGGTAAGGGAATCTACAGCCCTACTCTCCCACTATGTGAAAACAGCCTTTTCAGGCAGAGTTCTCACTCTGCCTGAAAAGGCTGTTTTCACAGTTTTGTGTAGGGGGGTGTCTGAGTGCCCCTCAGCACCCGCGAGTGGGCGGGGCCATGGCACCCGTGAGTGGGCGGGGCTAAGGCACACACGTGTGGGCGGGGCCACATGGGGCTGTAAGGGAAGGAGCCAAAGGGGCCCTGGAAATGGAGGGGCCATGGGGTCCATAGGTGGGAGGGACCAGGGGGGCTTGCAAGAGGAGGGCGGCTGCAAGGGGAGGAGGAGACACAGGGCAGATTAACTGTCATCCACTGACATGGTTTCAGAGAAGAAAGTGCAGGGGTGATGCTGCTGCCCTCACACACAAAAATGTAAAAATCTTCAAAACTGCAAAATAAACAATGAAAATAAATTGCAAAAATTCTCAGGAGAGCAATTCCTATCAATTTACCTAAAGTCATTTTTTGACCACAGTTCCCCTTTAACACAATATTCTATCATGTATTTAAAACCGCGAAAATGCTTATAGCTAAAATTTGGAAGTCAACTAAAATACCAAACCTAACAGAAATATTTCTACATCTGTCTAATAACATGCAATATGAGAAAGCTTATGCCATATCCCAAGGAAACACTTCTATTATAATTGGGAATTGTGGTACATTATTACATATCCATGTAATAATGACTCTCTGCATCCCTACAAAAGTCAAATTTAGATAAATATTAAAATTGATAACTTACCTGTTCAAGAGAAAACGTATATTCATGTATTTCTATTGTTATATACTTTATATATTGTATACAAATTAAGATATGAACCTATGAAAAAAATGTTTTTATTTGAAATGATTTGGAAAACATATAAAAATTCTATGTTATAAAAATAAATAAGATGAGTAGAATTTAGATCAGGCATAGCAGTGAATGTGGTATACTTGGATTTTGCTAAAGCTTTTGATACTGTCACATAGGTGACATATGTATAAACTGAGGTCTGTTGGCCTAGGGAAAAAACATTTGATCAGGATAGAGAATTGGTTATTGGAATGCAAACAGAGTGGTGGTAAAGAGCTACATCTATGTGGGCTAAAGTTCTAAGTGAAGGGCTTCAGAGTTCTGTACTGGGGACACTTCTTTTTAATTGTTTTATATTACTGGGAGGGGCATTAAGAGCAGGTCTCTGTGTTGGCTGATGACACAAACTATTCAGCTGACCAGATAGATAGATCAAATGGGCACAGAATAGGAGATGAGTCCAGTTGATAAAGTAAGGTGATCATTTGGGGTTTAATAATCCCTGTGCCACCTACACCATAAATAACTCTGTGTTAGTAAACTCTTATGGAAGATTTTGGCGTCCTGGTAGATAACAGACTTGCTGTAGCAAACAATGCCAGACAGCAACAGCTAGAGCAGCAAGATTTCAGCTTGTATAAAGAAGGATAGATTCAAGAGAAAAAAATAATTCTTCCCCCTTTCTCAAGGCACTGGTAAGGCCTCATTTGGAATTTGCAGTGCAGTTTTGGAATCCCACATCCAAAAATAACATCTTGGAAATAGAAGCAATTCTAAGAAGGGCAATTAAAATAATAAAGGGAATGGAGAGGCTTGACTTTGCAGGCAGACTAGACAAGTTAGGGCTGTTTACATTGGAGAAGCGATGTTTGCGTGGGGATATGATCAATTTATACAAATATATTAATGGGCCATACAAGGAACTCTCTGGTGCATTGTTCACTAATTGGTCATATCAGAGGACACGTGGACATCCTTTAAGATTCAAAGAAAAGAAGTTTCATCTTCAGGTTAGGAAAAGTTTCTTTACAGTGAGAACGGTGAAACTGTCTTCCATAGTAACATACTTAGAAAAATAGTAATTTAGGTTGAATAAAGACATATGTCCATCCATTTCGCCCTCCTTTTTAACCCTAACTAACAGTTGATCCAGAGGAAGGCAAAAAACCTGGCTAAAAGGGGTGGGGGATATCTTCCTGGCAATTGGTATAGTCCAAGAAAAACAGTAGGTTCTTTGCACTCTGTCAAACAATGGGTGCAGACTCCTCTGTATAACCATCTCTCAATGGATTGGATATACAGGATAAACAAAGTTTCAGGGAGGGGGCACATTTCCCCCCATTGTGATTTTAAAAGTGTGGTCACCAATAAAGATTTATTCACTACAGGATTGCGACCCTCAATTTCTTTCAAATTGGAAAGTATCCCTGGATTAACCAGAACTTCCAGCAGATGTGGTAATGGCAAGTTCATTGAATAGCTTTAAAAGTGGTCTAGATAAGTTTTTAAAACTAAAAAATATTGAGAATTACTGGTATTAATACATATACTGTAGTTCTGGTTGGTACGGGGATACTATATAATATTGAGAATTACTAGTATTAATACGTATTCTGTAGTTCAGGTTGGTACAGGGATACTATATAATATTGAGAATTACTGGTATTAATACATATACTGTAGTTCTGGTTAGTACGGGGAAAAATAAATCAAGAAAGAAAAATTAATTGCTTACTGCACACACAGTCCTTAACACAGCACAAACAATCCTTATTCAACTTATTTTCAAACTTTCACACACACCATACAACCATCAATGATTAAATGTCCTTTTTCTATGCCTTAAGAGCCAGGTCGATTAGAACAAGGGACACATTTCACTCAGGAAAATTCTTTTGTCAGGTCCAAAAAAAAATGTTAATGGGGAAGCTGCAGCTCTAAAAACAATTGTATCTATTTCTGTCCCCCCCAGAGCTATCTTTACTGCTTCAAAGTTGCTACCTTCATCATCCTGTATATTGGAATTTGTAGCTCCGCCGTGGAGATCTCCTTGCTCCTCCAGCATCCGGGTCTCATCAGGTAAGTTCCGATTGTTTCAAACACGTGCGCCTGATGTTGCTGCTTGTCACGAACTTACCTGCCACTCCGGTCCCACGCCGCTCTGCACTTCCAGGTGGGCGGCGTCGTAGACGTCATGACGTCACGACGCCGACACGCCGGGTGGCGCAAGAATTCAAAAACCGCCGTCCTCCTGGACCCGGTGCCCGATAGTAGCGTAGCTACCCCTGGCTCCTTGTACTCACCTGCCTTGGATCCTGCTCCTCTCCTGCTCAACTACATACCTTTCCCGCTCCAGAGACTACCTACCTGCCAGCTCCTGTGTCCACTTATCTAGCCTGTTAATGTGCCTTACCTTGCTTGTTCCAGCATTCACTACCGTTCCCAGCAGCACCTGTTCCTGTTCCAGCCTACAGTTCCCAGCAGCACCTTGTTCTGTTTCCAGCCTACAGTTCCAGCAGCACCATGTTCCAGCATTCAGCATACAGTTCCCAGCAGCAACTTGTTCAGCACATCCAGCTCACAGTCCCAGCAGCTCTTGTTCCAGCATTCAGCCTACAGTTCCCAGCAGCACCTGTTCCAGCATCCAGCCTACAGTTCCCAGCAGCTCCTTGTTCCAGTATTCAGCCTACAGTTCCCAGCAGCACCTGTTCCAGAATCCAGCCTTGTTCCCAGCACCTCTGTGTCCTGCATTTTCCGGAATACGCCTCCTCCTAAAAGCGTACTTGTAAGTACCCCGGCCGTCCGGCCGTTTATTACAGCTGCAAAGGCGTGCACGAATGTGGTGCGCATGAAGTCATCTCGGCATGCCTAAGCACGGCACAGCGAGATGACGTCACACACAAACACATTCGTGTGCGCAACGATGTCATGTACGCGCAATGACATCATGAGATGACGTCACCAACAACAAACAAGTTCGCTCGCACACTGTCATCACGCCGCGCGTGCGGGGTGCACGTATTTTAGAAACAATCAGACTTACCTCATGAGACCCAAGAAGCTGGAGATCTCAGCAGGGCAGAAGCTCAAATTCCAATATACAGGCGATAAAGCCAGCAACTTTGAAGCAGTAAAGGTAAGCTCTGTGGGGGATAGAAAAAAAACAAAATAGCCAAAAACATTTTAAAGCTGCAGTTCCCACTAACATTAACTTTTTTTACAGCATACTAATCCTTTAAGTATATCAAAAGTAAAAAGATGAGAACTGGGGGGTGGCCTGGCATAGAATTAGAGGACAATTATACTCACCTCCCCTTGTTCCTTTCCTCCACTCCTGCAAAGTACCTAGGGTGAGGACCTAAAACGACCAAGTCCTCACTCTGGTACTTTACAAAAGTCCTGCACTACTTACTTGTAATCTCCCTCGTCGCTCCGGTCCAATCCTCCCACTGGGAAGATGCGCTCTGCAAGGAGGTGTCTTCCAAGTGGCTGCCTCCCGGACTGTCACTGACAGTGCCAGTGGGGAGGATCAGACCAGCAACGAGGGAGATTACAAGTAAGTAGTGCAGGACTTTGTAAAGTACCCAGAGGTGAGGACATGTAGACTGAGCTCCTGTCCTTCCAAACTTGTAGCAGCTTTTTAAAATCTAAACACCAACTGGATTATGCTAAGACCAGCCCAAGTCTCAAGAATGTATGGGTTTTTTATACTGTTTCTGACTTACAAGCTAAAATAACAAGACTTATCATTAAAATAGGGGCACGATGAAGGAAAGTACAAATAACCAATTAATGGAATACACTGTTAAGCTGTTTAAATCCTTAAGATGGCAATACATATGTTCGATTTTACTTACCCGACCGAGCGCTCCCACGACATTAAATCGATCCCGCAGGAACCGCCTCTCCCGTTTTTCTTGCGATCGCAAAATCCCATCATTTTGCGATCGCATGTCGGTTGCATAGAAGAATCCTGGTTCCGGCAGGATCGATCGAATCTCGTGGGAGCGTCGGTCAGGTAAGCAAATCGAATATATGTAGGCCACCTTTACACCAGATGCCACAGAAACAGACTTGGTTATTGACGGGATTCTTCCCAAAGCCACAAAAAGCCCCCCCCATGTAAAGAGACGTAATATTGAGACTGCATTTCTTTCAATAAAGGGACACTAAACTCCGAAAATCCATAAAACAACTATTTGCCATTCGTTTGTATTATTCACAGGGAGGTGAGAACGCTTATTCTCACCTCCCGTGAATAATATACTCTCGAGGGACCTGGAACTTACCTTACTGCCGTCCACCGCAGCTGCTTTCACTGAACAGCTGTTCTCTCCCGATCGTGCGCCTATCTTAGGCATATGCGCGCCAATACAAAAGATAGGGCGCGCGATCGGGAGAGAACAGCGTGTTCAGTGAAGGAGCGGCTGCGAGTGGAGCGGCTGGTAAGGTAAGTTCCAGGTCCCCGATCGTCCTATTATTCACAGGGAGGTGAGAATAAGAGTTCTCACCTCCCTGTGATAATACAAACGAATGGCAACTAGTTGTTTTATGGGTTTAGGTTTCCTTTAAAGAAAAACTTATGCAAGCTATAAGATTTAATGAATCTTTACCAGCAAATACAAAAAACTCCAGTTTTACACAGACCTGGCTCCTTCCACTATTTCTCAAAGAAAACAATTTTCTGCCGTTACCACTATACTGGAAAGGAGGAATCAGTTATAAATGGGGTTTCCCATTAGTACAACTGGAGGATCTACACATATATAAACAGCACAGAATCAGCTAATTCTATACTCAAAAATGGGGAATATGGAAAAACCAAATCCCTATTAACTCTGGAATCCCACAAAAAAGACTTGAAAAAGATGGCGCTAAAAACACCCAAATAAAAAAAAACTTCAAACAACATACTTGCAACAACAATGTTACAATGGATAAATGCCAATAATCAAAGATTGTGCAAAAAAGAGTGCCTTTGTGATCTCGAAACTATCCCTTTATAAGGACAGTTTATAACAGCAAAAATACTATACCCTGAAAAAGATAGGATTTACGTACCAAGTTTTACTACCAAGTTTTACATGATAATAACTTACTCTGATATATGAAGCAATATATCGGAATCCAGTTCATAATATGTTTTGATAAAATAATGCCAAGATATACTATATGATAATAATATAGTTGTTTATGTATATTGTGGAGTTAACACATTTCTATAAACTACCAGGTTTGAAGTGATGTAACTAACTCTGTGTATGAAGCAATTTATCAGAACCCAGGTTAAAACTCGCTTTAAATAAGTAATGCTAAAAACTACTATATGATGATAATATAGTTATTACATTACAAGTTGCCATAAATCTATAACTTCAAGTTTGTCAAGATTAGCTAACTCTGATATATAAAGTAATGCATCAGAATCCAGGTTTTAGCACATCAATAAATAATGCCAAAAGGTTATTATAGATAATAAATAGTTGATCACAATTGCTTGACGTGTTTTGGACCACGTCCTTAATCGTGCTTATGATTAAGGATGTTGGTCCGAAACGCGTCAATCGGTAACTTTTGAAAAAAACATTATTTGCATGAGAAGTGTGCTCGGAGGTCTTGTGTCCTGGTACAGTGCGGCGGCATTTTCTATTATCTGTATATACTTACGTTGGTTGCGATGGGCACATGAGCATGTGGTGAGTTATTGAATTCAATTTTGCTGCTTTGTAGCTGAATCCCTGTTTGAGTGTGTGAGTCACGGCCTCTAAGTCAGCGAAGGGTTCGGGGTCGGATGCACCCGGACCACAGTTTTTAATAAGTGAGTTAAATGAGCTCTGTACTGTAAATAAGTTAACTACTTACCCAGCTTGGAATCGGTATAAACATATTAAGAGGGTTGTAGCACCTATCTATATTTATTTACTGATCACAATTTGGAATTAACATTTGCTATAATCCATCAAGTACGATATGTGTAGCAACTCTGATTAGATACTTGAATACAAGATTCAAACAAGTAATGCCAAAATACTATAAGATATTAATGTTGTTGATTGTAAATGGATTTAATGCATTCTTGTAAACCACCTAGTTTGACAAGATAAACAATTCGGTACGAAATAATATCAGAATCTATTATGACATGCCTTAAATAAGAAATGACAAAATAATGTTAAATGATGTTAAATTGTGGGGTTATGTGTTGTGTACAGGTATAACTGATATAACTGTATCGTGATATGAGGTTTGACCTTGCTATATTAAAGTAGGGTTAATGTATTAATATATAAGAACAAAAGTTATATTTAATATTAATATAGTTGATAATATGATTTAAAGATAGACTTGTAACCTTAATAAATAACTATATGAATCTGATAATCTGTACGGTGGTACAATTGAATATAGACCTTAAAACCAATGATATGGTTCTCTCTCTCTTCTTGGTTCTGGTTATACAATTTGTTTCTCCCCCCTCCTTTCCAGCCCCCCTGGGAAAGGAGGGGGGAGAAAACAAATTGTATAACCCCTGGGTCAAGCCATTCAAAAAAAAAAAACACCACACATTTAGAGTAATACTATATAGTAAAAAAATAATGTTTTATGTATTTATTTTTAATGTTTTTACAACATAATAGACGTTCCTTCATGTGGTGTTAAAATGTACTATGAAAATGAACAGGTCCCTATTATAACCTTGAGAAAGTTATTCCATTTTTCTTGGAAACACATCAAAATCCAAAACCAAATAACTAGTTATCTAACCCTCCCATTTAAAACAAGATCCAGGGGAACGAATTAAGATCAATATAGCAAAATTTCAAGATGGAATAAAAACTCCAAACCTATAATGTTAGAGGGCTTCCACATAAAATATGTGGAAAGAGGCGATTTTCAATAAAATAGATGTTCTCTGCATTCAAGAAACCCATTTACCCCAAAAACTAAACATTTACTAGCCCATAAAAATTCTCTAAAATCTACAAAGCATCCTTCTCCATTAAAAAATGAGGAGTTGCTAAACGATTAGTAATTCTATAGCCTTATGAAAACAGAGTATATGTGATAAAAATGGAAGATATATAATTGTCCTGCACTATCAAACAAACAATACACTATAGGTAACTAGAGATGGGATCCAGGTCCGACATGAATCCGGATCAGACACTGAACCCCTCAGTTCTGAAATCCGAAAGATCTGTCCGATGGATCCTACGGATTTCTGGACTTCAGAGAAAAGACCACTTTCGAGTTTCCGATCATATTCTCGAAGATTTTCGAATGTAGGAGCTATTTCGATAATTTTCTAAAATCTTTGAACGTTCAAAAAAAACCTCAAAAATACGATCAGAGACCACTTTTGAGTTTCCGATCATATTTTCGAAATTGAATGTCAAGGCTATTTTTTAAAATTTTCAAAAATAGCCTCAAACATTCGAAAAATGATCGGAAACTTGAAAGTGGTCTCGACGTATTTTGAAAGTTCGAAATTATCGAATTTTTCAAAAATAGCTCCATACATTCTAAAATCTTCAAAAAAATTTGTTCCGTTTTCAGATCTTGGGGATTTTCCAGAGATCCGGGAATCCAAAAACGCAACAAAACTATGTGTAGTTGGCCATCTCTATAGTTAACTCTATGCTCCAAACAAAGCACAAATCGATTTATCAAAAAAATAATAACAAAAAGAACTCCCTTACCACAATATCTTAATGTGTGGCGATTTTAACCTTTCGTTTTTCAGTGATATCGGCCCGTGTATGGGCCTTTATCGGGCGAAACGGCGGCGGTCGTTCGGAGATCGGCCCAGTCCGCCCAAGTATATCATTTAAAAATCTTATAAATTTGAAGATCTACAGTTACAATATATGGGAAATTTTCCACCGATGGATGAGATTATACTCAAAATACACAACATGGACTCCAGTTAGACAATTGCCTAACTGACAAAACGCTTTTACAATATTCTTAAAGAGAGATATAGCAGAGAATAGAACCTTTTCAGATCAATCACTTGTCATTTTAAAACTCAGAAATGTATGATAATCACCACACACGATATAGATAAAATTTAATTCTTTTTAATTTCTACACCAGAAAAAATCATACAGGACTATTTTAAGATAAATGATAATGACCTAGCACACCCCTTCAGCATATGGAATGCTCATAAAGCTTTCATAACATGTTGAATTAATTAATTAAATCCCTAGAAAATATACAAAAAAAAAATCATCTAAACAAACTAATAAGTCACTACAAGAAATTCCAGTAAGTGCATTTACTGGAATATATAAATTTGAAAAGTATATATAAAGGCAACTAAAGCCACAGAACAACACTGAACCAGAAGGCAGAACACCTTGACAAAAACCAGTAATCTGTGTCTTACCTCCTATTTGATACAGGCGCTGGTAAATTACCTAAATAACATATGGTTTGTGCTTTACTTCTCAGCGTTCTAGTATCACACAGTTTGGTCAACAACCATTAGTTTGCACATGCTCAGTCCTGCTATGGCAGGAAACGTGTTACAGTTGGTCACACCCATTAATAATCTAGCCAATCCTTTTACAGGACAGATAAAGCAAGGAAGCATGTGACTGAGGTCAGGGGTGTGGTCTGACACCTGCACATACACACAGATACTTTATACAGTTCTTAACTTTTTGATTACTTCAACAGAATTTACTAAAGTGGCATTATTGGTGTTTTAGGGGGGTTGTTTTCAGATTCTGGAGTATAAAAAATTGGGTTTAGTTCTCCTTTAAACATTTACATGCCAACTTTTATGCACAAGGCCCTAAGGCAATAAAATGTTCACAAAAAATTTAAAATAAAACTAGCCAAGTCCAAAATATCTTTCAATCTCTCAGACAAAACAGCGCCTGGGTTGATTCAGTTGCCAGTAGAGATTGAGCATCTTTGACCCATCAACAGCCAATCAGTAGAAATTATTGTGAACATTCCAAGGATGTGGTGCATCCTGGGAAGAAGAAGACCGTTAGAACTGAAATGTCAGAGCACTATGACAGCAGCAGGAAATAGCAAAAAGGTTTTTCAAAATGGGAGAGAATAGTAGAATAACTAAGAAGGCATTACAAAACTAACAATTTAACAATATTGATAATTTCCACTGAACTGTCTTTAATAACGAATAATTCGATGGGAGGAATTGGACTGCCTCAAATGGAAGATTATTATCTGGCTAGCATACTAGAACAATCCTGCTTTTGGAACTCAAGACCAAAACAATAGATGGGTACTAGGATTAATTTTGACCCATTATCATGGATCAAAAACATTCCTTAATATCAAACCTAGACCTACTATTCTGAAAAAACAATTACCTAAATTACCTTACTGTCTATACAAGCAACAATAAATGTTGGAAAGCAGCCTATGTTTTTTTTTTTTTTTTACCAAACTTACATATAGACACAGGGCCAGATTTACACCTCAAAAACCTGTAGGCCAAAAGAGCAAGTAGCCCCACCAAACACGACCACACCCTTAAACCACACCATTTTCTTTTTGGGAAGAAATAAACATAAAGTGGTGGATTGGTGGGAGGAGATTGACAGCGCCCCTCCAACCTCAGACGCCCCCGGCGTGTGCTTACTGACTTAATAGTAAATGGTAAAACAGAATCCCATTTCAAGATCTGATGACTAATACAAAATCCCTCTTAAAATTCTAGCATACTATCAGATTAGAAGCTTCCTTTTAAAGATACCAGATCTATTTAGTCAAAAACAAACATGACATTGTGGAAAAATATATTATCTATACACAAAAAAAGAGGCCATATCTCTATTTTTAACCTACTAAATGACAAAAATTATTTTTCAGTTCTAAAATGTACGGAGAGAATGGGAAATCGATCTACAAAAGAACGCCTCACAGAAAACAATGGATAATATTTTTCTGACCTACAGAACACCCTCTATTACACAAATGGTTCTAAGAGTACACACTTTATGCTGGAAAATTGAGGTCAAGAAGCATCCCTACTCCTATATGGTGGTCATGCATAAAAGGTAAAAAGTTAGAATAAATATATTCAGGGAGTCAATAAAAGTTCTTATTGTTAAAAATGGTGCTAATTTTGCCCCAACCAAACAGATCTTATTAACATTGAAGCTAACATCTGATTGGTGGGGCAAAATTAGCACCAATTTAAACAATAAGAAATTTATTAAATCCCTGATTATTTCTAAATACATTAAACGGTTTTTAAACAGATACCATCACCTGCAATGGCTCTTCTAAAACATAGATATAGATGCTTTCCCTCAAAATATTAAAGGGGAACTGTGGTTTAAACAAGTTTAAAGGCAGTTTCCTACCTTTAAAACGAGCCATCAAACTCTCTACGTGCTCTACAGCCCAACATATAAATAAATTACTGACCAGAAAGTTAGTGGTGGGAGGCTGACATGTGAGATTCCAAGGCTGCTCCTCCACCTCGCGCCGGTGAGCACAGCCTCAGACTTAGTGACAGGACAGGAGACAGGAAGTCCCCCCTCCCTGCTGTGTGAAGACCCCCACAGTAAAGGTAAGGGAATCACAGCCTACTCTCCCACTATGTGAAAACAGCCTTTTCAGGCAGAGTTTCTCACTGCCTGAAAAGGCTGTTTTCACAGTTTTGTGTAGGGGGGTCTGAGTGCCCCTCAGCACCCGCGAGTGGGCGGGGCCATGGCACCCGTGAGTGGGCGGGGCTAAGGCACACACGTGTGGGCGGGGCCACATGGGCGCTGTAAGGAAGGAGCCAAGGGCCCTGGAAATGGAGGGGGCCATGGGGTCCATAGGTGGGAGGGACCAGGGGGCTTGCAAGAGGAGGCGGCTGCAAGGGGAGGAGGAGACACAGGGCAGATTAACTGTCATCACATGACATGGTTTCGAGAAGAAAGGTGAGGGGTGATGCTGCTGCCCTCACACACAAAAATGTAAAAATCTTCAAAACTGCAAATAAACAATGAAAATAAATTGCAAAAATTCTCAGGAGAGCAATTCCTATCAATTTACCTAAAGTCATTTTTGACCACAGTTCCCCTTTAACACAATATTCTACATGTATTTAAAACCGCGAAAATGCTCTTAGCTAAAATTTGGAAGTCAACCAAAATACCAAACCTAACAGAAAATATTTCTACATCTGTCTAATAACATGCAATATGAGAAAGCTTATGCCATATCCCAAGGAAACACTTCATTATAATTGGGAATTGTGGTACATTATTACTATCCATGTAATAATGACTCTCTGCATCCCTACAAAAGTCAAATTTAGATAAATATTAAAATTGATAACTTACCTGTTCAAGAGAAAACGTATATTCATGTATTTCTATTGTTATATACTTTATATAGTGTATACAATTAGATATGAACCTATGAAAAAAATGTTTTTATTTGAAATGATTTGGAAAACATATAAAAATTCTATGTTATAAAATAAATAAGATGAGTAAGAATTTAGATTCGGCAAGCAGTGAATGTGGTTATACTGGATTTTGCTAAAGCTTGATACTGTGCCACATAGGTGACATGATAAAACTGAGGTCTGTTGGCCTAGGGAAAAAAACATTTGATCATGGAGAGAATTGGTTATTGGAATGACAACAGAGTGGTGGTAAATGGAGCTACATCTATGTGGGCTAAAGTTCTAAGTGAAGGGCTCAGAGTTCTGTACTGGGGACACTTCTTTTTAATCTGTTTTTAAATACTTGGGAGGGGCATTAAGAGCAAGGTCTCTGTGTTTGTGTGATGACACTAAACTATTCAGGACCTAGATAGATGATCAAAATGGGCAGCAGAATAGGAGATGAGTCCAAGTTGATAAAGTAAGGTGATGCATTGGGGTTTTAATCCATCTGTGCCACCTACACCATAAATAACTCTGTGTTAAGTGAAACTCTTATGGAAGATTTTGGCGTCCTGGTAGATAACAGACTTTGCTGTAGCAAACAATGCCAGACAGCAACAGCTAGAGCTAGCAAGATTTCAGCTTGTATAAAGAAGGGAATAGATTCAAGAGAAAAAAATATTATTCCCCTTTTCAAGGCTGGTAAGGCTCATTTGGAATTTGCAGTGCAGTTTTGGAATCCCACATCCAAAAATAACATCTTGGAAATAGAAGCAATTCTAAGAAGGGCAATTAAAATAATAAAGGGAATGGAGAGGCTTGACTTTGCAGGCAGAAGACAAGTTAGGGTGTTACATTGGAGAAGCATGTTTGCGGGGGGATATGATCAAAATTATACAAAATTATTAATGGGCCATACAAGGAACTTCTGTGAGTTCACTAATTGGTATATCAGAGGACACGTGGACATCTTTAAGATTCAAAGAAAAGAAGTTTCATCAGGTTAGGAAAAGTTTCTTACAGTGAGAACGGTGATGAATCTGTGAAACTGTCCCATAGTACATACTTAGAAAAATAGTAATTTAGGTTGAATAAAGACATATGTCCATCCATTTCGCCCTCCTTTTTAACCCTAACTAACAGTTGATCCAGAGGAAGGCAAAAAACCTGGCTAAAAGGGGTGGGGAGTATCTTCCTGGCAATTGGTATAGTCCAAGAAAAACAGTAGGTTCTTTGCACTCTGTCAAAAAATGGGTGCAGGACTCTGTGTATAACCATCTCTCAATGGATTGGATATAACGGATAAAAAGTTTCAGGGGGGGCACATTCCCCCCATTGTGATTTTAAAAGTGTGTGCACCAATAAAGATTTTTCACTACAGGATTGCGACCCTCAATTTCTTTCAAATTGGAAAGTATCCGGATTAACCAGAACTTCCAGCAGATGTGGTAATGGCAAGTTCATTGAATAGCTTTAAAAGTGGTCTAGATAGTTTTTAAAACTAAAAAATATTGAGAATTACTGGTATTAATACATATACTGTAGTTTGGTTGGGACGGGGATACATATAATATTGAGAATTACTAGTATAATACGTATTCTGTAGTTCAGGTTGGTACAGGGATACTATATAAATTGAGAATTTCTGGTATTATACATATACTGTAGTTCTGGTTAGTACGGGGATACTATATAATATTGGAATTACTGGTATTAATATCTTGTATTCAATAAATCAAATGGACTGAATGTAGTTCTTGAAGACGTTCGCTAGTCATCCGACGGCTTCTAATTCAGAATGCGTGTACAAGAATCTGTGGCAATGTACCCTGGAAAATCCCAATTAGCATATCACAGCCAGGTGTAAGGGTGTGATTGGATAGTGGCTAAGAGGTGTTATAGGAACGCCCAGAGTAAGGTGTTAAAAACAGCGTTGTACATGGCAGACAGTTGGTGTCGAACCCCCCCCCACCTCTATTTAGGCTTGGTTTCTTTATTTTCACATAAATGGCCTCCTAACACCTCTCTTGAACCAGTCACGTTCCTTCGCCAATATGTTAACATTACAATCTCACAAGGTATGTGTCTATCCTTATGGGGGGGGTTCGACACCAACTGTCTGCCACTGTCCTATAACACCTCTTAGCACTATCTATCACACCCTTAACAACTGGCTGTGATATGCTAATTGGGATTCTCCAGGGTACAATAATTGCCACAGATTCTTGTACAAGTCATTCTGAATTGAGAAAGCCAGTCGGATGACTAGCGAAACGTCTTCAAGACTACATTTCAAGTCCAGTTGATTTAATTGAATACAACAGATAACCATGACCTGAGGAATGAGAACCTTCACAAGCACTGGTGTATCATACATATACTATAGTTTGGTTGGACGGGGCTATATATAATGGAATTACATGGTATAATACATATACTGTAGTTCTGGTTGGTACGGGGATACTATATAATATTGAGAATTACTGGTATTAATACATATACTGTAGTTCGGTGGTACGGGAGATACTAAAATTGAGAATACTGGTTTATAACATTACTGTAGTCTTGGTGGTACGGGGAGATATATAATATTGGAGAATTACTGGTATTAATACAATACTGTAGTTCTGGTTGGATAGGGATACTATATAATATTGAGAATACGGTATTAATACATATACTGTAGTCTGTTGGTACGGGGATACTAATAATATTGAGAATTATGGTATACATATACTTATGTTCGTTGGTATCGCTATTAATCCATAATTCTCAATATTATATAGTATCCCCGTACTAACCAGAACTACAGTATATTTATTAATCCCAGTAATTCTCATATTATATAGTATCCCTGTACCAACCTGAACTACAGAATACGTATTAATACTAGTAATTCTCATATTATATAGTATCCCCGTACCAACCAGAACTACAGTATATGTTTAATACCAGTAATTCTCAAATTTTTTAGTTTTAAAAACTTATCTAGACCACTTTTAAAGCTATTCAATGAACTTGCCATATACCACATCTGCTGGAAGTTCTGGTTAATTCCGGGATACTTTCCAATTGAAAGAAATTGAGGGTCGCAATCCTGTAGTGAATAAATCTTTATTGTGACCACACTTTTAAAATCACAATGGGGGAAATGTGCCCCCCCCTGAAACTTTGTTTATCCTGTATATCCAATCCATTGAGAGATGGTTATACAGAGGAGTCTGCACCCATTGTTTGACAGAGTGCAAAGAACCTACTGTTTTCTTGGACTATACCAATTGCCAGAAGATATCCCCCACCCCTTTTAGCCAGGTTTTTTGCCTTCCTCTGGATCAACTGTTAGTTGGGTTAAAAAGGAGGGCGAAATGGATGGACATATGTCTTTATTCAACCTAAATTACTATTTTTCTAAGTATGTTACTATGGAAGAAGACATTTCATCACCGTTCTCACTGTAAAGACTTTTCCTAACCTAGATGAAACTTCTTTTCTTTGAATCTTGGATGTCCACGTGTCCTCTGATATGACCAATTAGTGACAATGCACCAGAGAGTTCCTTGTATGGCCCATTAATATATTTGTAAAATTGATCATATCCCCACGCAAACATCGCTTCTCCAGTAAACAGCCCTAACTTGTCTAGTCTGCCTGCAAAGTCAAGCCTCTCCATTCCCTTTATTATTTTATTGCCCTTCTTAGAATTGCTTCTATTCCAAGATGTTATTTTTGGATTGTGGATTCCAAAACTGCCTGCAATTCCAAATGAGGCCTTACCAGTGCCTTGAAAAAGGGGAATAATATTTTTTCTCTTGAATCTATTCCCTTCTTTATACAAGCTGAAATCTTGCTAGCTCTAGCTGTTGCTGTCTGGCATTGTTTGCTACAGCAAAGTCTGTTATCTACCAGGACGCCAAAACTTCCATAAGAGTTTCACTTAACACAGAGTTATTTATGGTGTAGGTGGCACAGGGTTTTAAACCCCAAATGCATCACCTTACTTTATCAACTTGGACTCATCTCCTATTCTGCTGCCCATTTTGATCATCTATCTAGGTCAGCTGAATAGTTTAGTGTCATCAGCAAACACAGAGACCTTGCTCTTAATGCCCCTCCCAAGAATTTAAAAACAGATTAAAAAGAAGTGTCCCCAGTACAGACATCTGAAGCCCTTCACTTAGAACTTTAGCCCACTAGATGTAGCTCCATTTACCACCACTCTGTTTGCATTCCAATAACCATTTCTCTATCCATGATCAAATGTTTTTTTCCCTAGGCCAACAGCCTCAGTTTATACATATGTCACCTATGTGGCACAGTATCAAAAGCTTTAGCAAAATCCAAGTATACCACATTCACTGCTATGCCTGAATCTAAATTCTTACTCATCTTATTTATTTTTATAACATAGAATTTTTAATGTTTTCCAAATCATTCAAATAAAAACATTTTTTTCATAGGTTCATATCTTAATTTGTATAACAATATATAAAGTATATAACAATAGAAATACATGATATAACGTTTTCTCTTGAACAGGTAGTTATCAATTTTAATATTTATCTAAATTTGACTTTTGTAGGGTGCAGAAGTCATTATTACATGGATATGTAATAATGTACCACAATTCCCAATATAATAGAAGTTTCCTTGGGATATGGCATAAGCTTTCTCATATTGCATGTTATTAGACAGATGTAGAAATATTTTCTGTAGGTTTGGTATTTTAGTTGACTTCCAATTTTAGCTATAAGCATTTTCGCGGTTTTAAATCATGATAGAATTTGTGTTAAAGGGGAACTGTGGTCAAAAATGACTTTAGGTAAATTGATAGAAATTGCTCTCCTGAGAATTTTTGCAATTTATTTTCATTGTTTATTTTGCAGTTTTGAAGTTTTTACATTTTTGTGTGTGAGGGCACCAGCATCACCCCTGCACTTTCTTCTCTGAAACCATGTCAGTGGATGACTTTAATCTGCCCTGTGTCTCCTCCTCCTCCCCTTGCAGCCGCCCCTCCTCTTGCAAGCCCCCCTGGTCCCTCCCACCTATGGACCCCATGGCCCTCCATTTCCAGGGCCCCTTTGGCTCCTTCCTTACAGCCCCATGTGGCCCCGCCCACACGTGTGTGCCTTAGCCCCGCCCACTCACGGGTGCCATGGCCCCGCCCACTCGCGGGTGCGGAGGGGCACTCAGACACCCCCCTACACAAAACTGTGAAAACAAGCCTTTTCAGGAGAGTGAGAACTCTGCCTGAAAAGGCTGTTTTCACATAGTGGAGAGTAGGCTGTAGATTCCCTTACCTTTACTGTGGGGGTCTTCACACACAGGGAGGGGGGAGGACTTCCGTCTCCTGTCCTGTCACTAAGTCTGAGGCTGTGCTCACCGGCGGCGAGGTGGAGGAGCAGCCTTAGGAATCTCACATGTCAGCCTCCCACCCACTAACTTCTGTCATGTAATTTATTTATTTTCTTTAACACTAAAATTGTTTATTGGCTCGTTTTAAAGGTAGGAAACTGGCCTTTAAACTGTTTAAAACCACAGTTCCCCTTTAATATTTTGAGAAAGCATCTATATCTATTTTTAGAAGAGCCATTGCAGGTGATGGTATCTGTTTAAAACCTTTAATGTATTTAAGAAATAATCAGGGTTATTTAATAAAAGTTCTTATTGTTTAAATTGGTGCTAATTTTGCCCCAACCAATCATGTTGGCTTTCAAATGTTAAATAAGATCTGTTTGGTTGGGCAAAATTAGCACCATTTTTAACAATAAGAACTTTTATTGAATCTCCCTGAATATATTTTATTCTAACTTTTTACCTTTTATGGCATGACCACCATATATGAGTAGGGATGTCTCTGACCTCAATTTTTCCAGCATAAAGGGTGGTACTCTAGGAACCATTTGTGTAAGATAGAGGGTGTTCTGTAGGTCATAGAAAAATATTTATCCATTGTTTCTGTGAGGCGTTCTTTTGTAGATCGAGTTCCCATTTCTCCGTACATTTTAGAACTGAAAAATAATTTTTGTCATTTAGTAGGTATAAAATAGAGATATGGCCCCTTTTTTTGTGATATAGATAATATATTTTCCACAATGTCATGTTGTTTTTGACTAAATAGATCTGTATCTTTAAAAGGAAGCTTCTAATCTGATAGTATGCTAGAAGATTTTTAAGAGGGATTTTGTATTTAGTCATCAGATCTTGAAATGGGATTCTGTTTTACCATTTACTATTAAGTACAGTAAGCACACGCCTAGGGGCGTCTGAGGTTGGAGGGCGGCTGTCAATCTCCTCCCACCAATCCAACCACTTTATAGTTTATTTTCTTCCCAAAAAAAGAGAAAATGGTGTGGGTTTAAGGGTGTGGTCTGTGTTTAGGGTGGGCTACCTTGCTCTTTTGCTACAGGTTTTTGAGGTGTAATCTGGCCCTGTGTCAATATGTAAGTTGGTTAAAAAAAAAAAAAAAACATAGGCTGCTTTCCAAGCATTTATTGTTGCTTGTATAGACGTAAGGTAATTTAGGTAATTGTTTTTTTCAGAACTAGTAGGTCTAGGTTTGATATTAAGGAATGTTTTTGATCCATGATATGGGTCAAAATTAATCCATAGGTACCCATCTATTGTTTTGGTCTTGAGTTATCCAAAAGCAGATTGTTCTAGTATGCTAGCCAGATATAATCTTCCATTTGAGGCAGTCCAATTCCTCCATCGAATTATTCGTAGTTAAAGGGACAGTTCAGTGAAATTATCAATATTTGTTAAATTGTTAGTTTGTGTAATGCCTTCTTAGTTATTCTACATATTCCTCCCATTTTGAAAACCCTTTGCTATTTCCTGCTGCTGTCATTAGTGAGCTGACATTTCAGGTTCTAACGGTCCTTCTTCTTCCCAGGATGCACCACATCCTTGGAATGTTCCTAACAATAATTTCTACTGATTGGCTGTTGGATGGGTCAAAGATGCTCAGATCTCTACTGAGCACTGAATCAACCCAGGCCTGTTATTGTCTGAGAGATTGAAGATATTTTGGACTTGGCTAGTTTTATTTAAATTTATTTGTGAACATTTTATTGGCCTTAGGGCCTTGTGCATAAAAGTTGGCATGTAAATGTTTAAAGGAGAACTAAACCCAATTTTTTATACTCCAGAATCTGAAAACAACCCCCCTAAAACACCAATAATGCCACTTTAGTAAATTCTGTTGAAGTAAATCAAAAAGTTAAGAACTGTATAAAGTATCTGTGTGTATGTGCAGTGTCAGACCACACCTCCTGACCTCAGTCACATGCTTCCTTGCTTTATCTGTCCTGTAAAAGGATTGGCTAGATATTATTAATGGGTGTGACCAACTGTAACACTTTCCCTTCGTTCTGCCATAGCAAAGGACTGAGCATTTGCAGAACATAATGGTTGTTGACCAAACTGTTGATACTAGAACGCTGAGAAGTAAAGCACAAACCATATGTTATTTAGGTAAATTTACCACGCGCCTTATCAAATGAGAGGTAGACACAGATTACTGGTTTTATGTCAAGGTGTTCTGCCTTCTGGTTCAGTGTTGTTCTGTGGCTTTAGTTGCCTTTTAATATCCTTTTCAAAATTATATAATTCCAGTAAATGCAACTTACTGGAATTTCTTGTAGTGACTTATTAGTTTGTTTAGATGATTTATTTTTTGTTAATTTTCTAGGGAGTTAATTAATTAATTCAACATGTTATGAAAGCTTTATGAGCATTCCATATGCGGAAGGGGTGTGCTAGGCATATCTATCATTTATCTTAAAATAGTCCTGTAATGATTTTTTCTGGTGTAGAAATTAAAAAAGATTAAATTTTCATATATCGTTGTGGGTGATTATCATAACATTTCTGAGATTTTAAAAATGACAGTGAGTGATCTGAAAAGTTCTATTCTCTGCTATATCTCTGCTTTAAGAATATATTGTAAAAGCGTTTTGTCAGTTAGGCAAGTGTCTAATCTGGAGTCCATGTTGTGTATTTTTGAGTATAATCTCTATCCATCGGGTGGAAAATTTCCCATATATTGTATACTGTAGATCTTCAATTTAGAAGATTTTTAAAATGTTGATATTGGGCGACTGGGCCGATCTCCGAACACCCGGGGCCGTTCTCGCCGATAAAGGGCCCATACACGGCCGTTTATGCAAAACGAAAGAGTAAATCGCCACCCATTAAGATATTGTGGTAAGGGAGTTCCTTTTTGTTATTATTTTTTTGATAAATCTGATTTGTGCTTTGTTTGGAGCATAGAGGTTACTATAGAGATGGCCAAAACTACATAGTTTTGTTGCGTTTTTGGATTCCCGGATCTCTGGAAAATCCCAAGATCTGAAAACGGAACAAATTTTTTGAAGATTTAGAATGTATGGAGCTATTTTTGAAAATTATCGATAATATTTTCGAACTTTCAAAAATACGATCGGAGACCACTTTCAAGTTTCCGATCATATTTTCGAATGTTTGAGGCTATTTTTGAAAATTTTAAAAAATAGCCTTGAACTTCAATTTTCGAAAATATGATCGGAACTCAAAGTGGTCTCTGATCGTATTTTTGAGGATTTTTGAACGTTCAAAGATATTTTATAGAAATTATCGAAATAGCTCCGTACATTCGAAAATCTTCGAGAATATGATCGGAAACTCGAAAGTGGTCTTTTCTCTGAAGTCCAGAAATCCGTAGGATCCATCGGACAGATCTTTCGGATTTCAGAACTGAGGGGTTCAGTGTCTGATCCGGATTCATGTCGGACCTGGATCCCATCTCTAGTTAACTATAGTGTATTGTTTGTTTTGATAGTGCAGGACAGAATTATATATCTTCCATTTTTATCACATATTACTCTGTTTCTATAAAGGCTATAGAATTACTAATCGTTATAGCAACTCCTCATTTTTTAATGGAGAAGGATGCTTTGTAGATTTTAGAGAATTTTTTTATGGGCTAGTAATGTTTAGTGTTTGGGGTAAAATGGGTTTCTTGAATGCAGAGAATCTATTTTATTGAAAATCGCCTCTTTCCACATAGTTATGTGGAAAGCCCTCTAACATTATAGGTTTGGAGTTTTATTACCATCTTGAAATTTTGCTATATTTGATCTTAATTCGTTCCCCTGGATCTGTTTTAATGGGAGGGTTAGAACTAGTTATTTTGTTTTGGATTTTGATGTGTTTTCAAGGAAAAATGGAATAACTTTCTCAAGGTTATAATAGGTACCTGTTCATTTTCAATAGTAATTTTATAACAACAATGAAAGGAAACGTACTATTATGTTGTAAAAACATTAAAATAATACATAAAAACATTATTTTTTTTTACTATATAAGTATATACTCTAAATGGTGTGGTGTTTTTTTTTTTGAATGGCTTGCCCCAGGGGTTATACAATTTGTTTTCTCCCCCCTCCTTTCCCAGGGGGGCTGGGAAAGGGAGGGGGAAAACAAATTGTATAACCAAGAACCAAGAAAAGAGAGAGAACCATACATTGGTTTTAAGGTCTATATTCAATGTACACACGTACAGATTATATCAGATTCATATAGTTATTTATTAAGGTTACAAGTCTATCTTTAAATCATATTATCAACTATATTATATATTAAATATATATTCTTTTGTTTCTTATATTATATACATTAACCCTACTTTAAATATAGCAAGGTCAAACCTCATATCACGTACTAGTTATATCTAGTTATAACCTGTACACAAACACATAACCCACAAATATTAACATCATTTAACATTATTTTGTCATTTCTTATTTAAGGCATGTCATAATAGATCTGATATTTTATTTCGTACCGAATTGATTATCTGTCAAACTAGGTGGTTTACAAGAATGCATTAAATCCATATTACAATCACACCATTAATATCTTAAGTATTATTTTGGCATTACTTGTTTGAATCTTGTATTCTAAAGTATTTCTAATCAGATTTAGCTACAATCATATCGTACTTGATGGATTATAGACATATGTTAATTCCAAATTGTGATCAGTAAATAAATATAGATAGGTGCTACAACCCTCTTAATATGTTATAAACCGATTCCAAGCTGGTAAGTGTTATACTTATTACAGTACAGAGCTCATTTAACTCACTTATTAAAAACTGTGGTCCAGGTGCATTCCAGCCCCGAACCCTTCGCTGACTTAGAGGCCGTGACTCACACACTCAAACAGGGATTCAGCTACAAAGCAGCAAAATTGAATTCAAATAACTCACCACATGCTCAAGGTGGCCCATCGCAAGCCAACGTAAGTATATACAGATAAATAGAAAATGCCGCCGCACTGTACCAGGACACAGAACTCCGGAGCACCTCTTCATGCATAAAATGTTTTTTCAATAAGTTACCGATTGACGCTTTCGGACCAACATCCTTAATCATAAGCAAGACGATTAAGGACGTGGTCCAAAACACGTCAAGCAAATTGTGATCAACATATTATTATCAATAATAAACCTTTTGCATTATTTATTGAAAGTGTGCTATAACCTGGATTCTGATGCATTACTTTATATATCAGAGTTAGCTAATCTTGACAAACTTGAAGGTTTATAGATTTATGGCAACTTTGTAATGTAATTAACTATATTATCACATCATAGTAGTATTTTAGAATTACTTATTTAAAGCGAGTTTTAACCTGGGTTCTGATAAATTGCTTCATACATCAGAGTTAGTTACATTCACTTCAAACTGGTAGTTTATAGACATGTGTTAACTCCACAATATACATAAACAACTATATTATTATCATATAGTAATCTTGGCATTATTTTATCAAAACATATTATGAACTGGATTCCGATATATTGCTTCATATATCAGAGTAAGTTATTATCATGTAAAACTTGGTAGTAAACTTGGTACGTAAATCCTATCTTTTTCAGGGTATAGTATTTTTGCTGTTATTAAACTGTTCCTTATAAAGGGATAGTTCTGAGATCACAAAGGCACTCTTTTTTTGCACAATCTTTGATTATTGGCATTTATCCATTGTAAGACATTGTTGTTGCAAGTATGTTGTTTGAAGTTTTTTTATTTGGGTGTTTTTAGCGCTCTTTTTCAAGTCTTTTTTGTGGGATTCCAGAGTAATAGGGATTTGGTTTTTCCATATTCCCCATTTTTGAGTATAGATATAGCTGATTCTGTGCTGTTTATAATATGTGTAGATCCTCCAGTTGTACTAATGGGAAACCCCATTTATAACTGATTCCCCTCTTTCTCAGTATAGTGGTAACGGCAGAAAATTGTTTTCTTTGAGAAATAGTGGAAGGAGCCAGGTCTGTGTAAAACTGGAGTTTTTTGTAATTTGCTGGTAAAGATTCATTAATCTTATAGCTTGCATAAGTTTTTCTTTAAAGGAACACTAAACCCATAAAACAACTAGTTGCCATTCGTTTGTATTATTCACAGGGAGGTGAGAACTCTTATTCTCACCTCCCTGTGAATAATGGACGATCGGGGACCTGGAACTTACCTTAACCTAAACCGCCGCTCCACTCGCAGCCGTCCTTCACTGAACAGCTGTTCTCCTCCCGATCGCGCGCCCTATCTTTTGTATTGGCGCGCATAGCCTAAGATAGGGCGCACGATCGGGAGAGAACAGCTGTTCAGTGAAGAGCAGCTGCGAGTGGAGCGGCAGTAAGGTAAGTTCCAGGTCCCTCGAGAGTAATATTATTCACAGGAGTAGAATAAGCGTTCTCACCTCCCTGTGAATAATACAACGACAATGGCAAATAGTTGTTTTTATGGATTTTCGGAGTTATTGTCCCTTAATTTGAAAGAAATGCAGTCTCAATATTACGTCTCTTTGAACATGGGGGGGGGCTTTTTGTGGCTTTGGGAAGAATCCCGTCAATAACCAAGTCTGTTTCTGTGGCACTGGTAGTAAAGTGGCCATACTATATTCGATTTGCTTACCTGACCGAGCGCTCCCACGAGATTCGTCGATCCGCCGGAACCACAGGATTCTTCTATGCAACCGACATGCGATCGCAAAATGATGGGATTTTGCGATCGCATAGAAAAACGGGAGAGGCGGTTTCCTGCAGGATCGATTTAATGTCGGGGAGCGCTCGGTCGGGTAAGTAAAATCGAACATATGTATTGCCATCTTAAGGATTTAAACACTTAACAGTGTATTCCATTAATTGGTTATTTGTCTCTTCCTTCATCGTGCCCCTAATTTTAATATGATAGTCTGTTATTTTAGCTTGTAAGTCAGAACAGTATAAGAACCCATACATTCTTGAGACTTGGGCTGGTCTTAGCATAATCCAGTTGGTGTTTAGATTTAAAAAGCTGCTACAAGGTTTGGAAGGACAGGAGCTCAGTCTACATGTCCTCACCTCTGTGTACTTTACAAAAGTCCTGCACTACTTACTTGTAATCTCCCTCGTTGCTCTCTGGTCTGATCCTCCCCACTGGCACTGTCAGTGACAGTCCGGGAGGCAGCCACTTGGAAGACACGCCTCCTTGCAAGCGCATCTTCCCAGTGGGGAGGATTGGACCGGAGCGACGAGGGAGATTACAAGTAAGTAGTGCAGACTTTTGTAAAGTACCCAGAGGTGGGACTTGGCGTTTTAGGTCCTCACCCTAGGTACTTTGGCAGAGTGGAGGGAAGGAACAAGGGGAGGTGAGTATAATTGTCCTCTAATCTATGCCGCCACGCCCCCAGTTTCATCTTTTTACTTTTGATATACTTAAAGATTAGTATGCTGTAAAAAAAAGTTAATGTTAGTGGGAAGCTGCAGCTTTAAAAATGTTTTTGGCTATTTGTTTTTTTTTCTATCCCCCACAGAGCTTACCTTTACTGCTTCAAGTTGCTGGCTTATCAGCCTGTATATTGGAATTTGTAGTCTCTGCCCTGCTGAGATCTCCAGCTTCTTGGGTCTCATGAGGTAAGTTCTGATTGTTTCTAAATACGTGCACCCTCGCACAGCGGCGTGATGACAGTGTGCGACGAACTTGTTTGTGTGTGAGTGACGTCATCTCATGATGTCATTGCGCGTACATGACATCGTTGCGCACACGATGTGTTTGTGTGTGACGTCATCTCGCTGTGCCGTGCTTAGGCATGCCGAGATGACTTCATGCGCACACACATTCGTGCACGCCTTTTGCAGCTGTATAAACGGCCGACGGCCGGGGTACTTACAAGTACGCTTTAGGAGGAGGCGGATAGTCCGAAAATGCAGGACCAGAGGCTGCTGGGAACAGAAGCTGGATTCTGGAACAAGTGCTGCTGGGAACTGTAGGCTGAATACTGAACAAGGAGCTGCTTGGAACTGTAGGCTGGATGCTGGAACAAGGTGCTGCTGGGAACTGTAGGCTGAATGCTGGAACAGGAGCTGCTGGGAACTGTAGGCTGGATGCTGGAACAAGTTGCTGCTGGGAACTGTATGCTGAATGCTGGAACATGGTGCTGCTGGAACTGTAGGCTGGAACAGGAACAGTGCTGCTGGGACTGTAGGCTGGAAACAGGAACAAGGTGCTGCTGGAACTGTAGGCTGAATGCTGGAACAAGCAAGGTAAGGCACATTAACAGGCTAGAAAGTGGACACAGGAGCTGGCAAGGTAGGTAGTCTCTGGAGCGGGAAGGTATGTAGTTGGAGCAGGAGAGGAGCAGATCCAAGCAGGTGAGTACAAGGAGCCAGGGGTAGCTAACGCTACTATCGTGCACCGGGTCCAGGAGGACGCGGTTTTTGAATTCTTTTGCGCCACCCGGCGTGTCGCCGTCGTGACGTCATGACGTCTACGACCCGCCCACCTGGAAGTGTCAGAGCGTGCGTGGACCGAGAGTGGCAGGTAGTTCGTGACAGCAGCAACATCAGGCGCACGTGTTTGAAACAATCGGAACTTACCTGATGAGACCCAGGAGCTGGAGGAGGGCAAGGAGATCTCCACGGGCAGAGCTACAAATTCCAATATACAGGATGATGAATAGCAACTTTGAGCAGTAAAGAAGGCTCTGGGGGGACAGAAAATAGATACAATTGTTTTTAAAGCTGCAGCTTCCCATTAACATTTTTTTTTGGACCTGACAAAAGGAAGTTTCCTGTGAGTGAAATGTGTCCCTTGTTCTAATCGACCTTGCTCTTAAGGACATAGAAAAAGGACATTTAATCATTGATGGTTGTATGGTGTGTGTGAAAGTTTGAAAATAAGTTTGAAAATAGTTGTTTGTGCTGTGTTAAGGACTGTGTGTGCATTAAGCAGATTAATTTTTCTTTCTTCCAGTTAAAGGATGCACTGGGCTTCTATATTCTAGTACTGCACCTGTTCTAATCGCAACAGGTTGTGAAGGGTAATAATCTTTGTTTTTTCCCTCTCTTCCTGGCTCTTGTACTAATTGGTGTGGGGGCTGGGGCCTATTAGTTAAATAGATTCACATTATGCTTGTGAAGGTTCTCATTCATCCAGGTCATGGTATATCTGTTGTATTCATTAGATCAACTGGACTTGAAATGTATTTCTTGAAGACGTTTCGCTAGTCATCCGCCTGGCTTTCTCATTCAGAATGACTTGTAACAAGAATCTGTGGCAATTATGTACCCTGGAGATCCCAATTAGCATATCACAGCCAGGTGTTAAGGGTGTGATTAGATAGTGGCTAAGAGGTGTTATAGGAACGCCCAAGTAAGGTGTTAAAACGCATTGTACTGGCAGACAGGAACGTGACTGGTTCAAGGAGAGTGTAGGGGCCATTTATGTGAAATAAAGAAACCAAGCCTAAATAGAGTGGGGGGGGTTCGACACCACTGTCCTGCCATGTACAATGCTGTTTTAAAACCTTACTCTGGGCGTTCCTATAACACCTCTTAGCCACTATCTAATCACACCCTTACCACCTGGCTGTGATATGCTAATTGGGATTCTCCAGGGTACATAATTGCCACAGATTCTTGTACAAGTCATTCTGAATTGAGAAAGCCAGTCGGATGACTACGAAACGTCTTCAAGAACTACATTTCACAGTCCAGTTGATCTAATTGAATACAACAGATATAGGATTCACATTAGTTGGACCGGTGGTTTGGACCTAACAAAAGAAGTTTCCTGTGAGTTAAACGTGTCCCTTGTTCTTAAAGGGATGTCCACCCTTGAAATACATTTTTGCTATAACAACTCCCCCTGTCCCCCCAGCCCCCAACCGCTATATTTATTTTATTAGAAAGTTCCCCAAACTTTACTTACCTCCCCTCTTTCCTCCGCAGCAGTCAATCACGGACGCGGCTGCCGGTCATTCAATGCGGCGGAGGAAGAGGGGAGGTAAGTAATGTTTGGGGCACTTTCTAATAAAATAAACATAGCTTGGGGCTGGAGGGACCGGGGGATTATTATAGCAAAAGGGTTTTTACACTAGGGGAGGGAATCCTAATCGGGAGGGGGAGGGAGGGGAGAAGGGCTGCAGTACGCATGCCAAACTTCTCCCGGAGGCCAGGTTAGGAGGCGAGTCCTATATGGCAGTTTTTGGGACTTGGGGGGACTACAGGAAACCAGATGGAGCTGGGATGTGAGGTAAGGATTAAACTACACACACAATGGGGGCCAGTAGTGGGGGGGGATTATAGTTTTGGGGGTGGACATGCCCTATAAGGACATAGAAAAAGAAGGACATTGAAACAAGAAGGGCAATCAACACAAGGTTGAAGTTCACTGTTCTGGTGTTGTTTATTAGAAGGGACATTTTTGTGGTACCATGCATGTGCATCCTGCCACATGTATAGGAACCTGAGGCAGACGTTCCTGGGGACCTATGTCTAGGTGTGAGTGGGTTGCCTGTTTTGAAAGCTGAGGTGGAGAGTCTAGGGGGCAGCTTGCAGCATTGCAGGGATTGGCAAATCTGTTGGCAGCAGGCACTGGCTGGGCCAGTATAGAGGTGGGTAGAAGTGGGCAGGGAAGGTTGAGAGGAGGTATTTTGTTAGGGTTACTAGGGGAAGTGGGGGAACGGAATGGTAGGGTGCTTCTTCCCAGATTGCCCATCCCAACAGATTTTCCACCTAGTTGATGAAGTAGAGGAGGGCAGCTTGGAATTAGCATGGAGGGGGCTAATCCCTTGAGCACCCAGGGGACTGCCATCTCTAATACAAGGGAGGAGGAACTTAGATCATGAATGCTAGGCAGGTGGTAGTGGTAGGGGACTCCATTATAAGGAAGGTAGATAGGGTAATCTGCCACCATGACCATACATGCCGAACTGTGTGCTGCCTGCCTGGTGCTATTGGTTCGACATGTGGTGGATCGTGTAGACCGATTATTATGTGGGGCCGGGTGTGGACCCAGTGGTCTTGGTTCACATTAGTGCCAATGACAAAGTTGAGAGGAGGAGGTGAGGGTCCTTAAACACGTTTTCCGAGAGCTAGGGAGACCAAGTTAAAAGCAACCACCTTTTAACTTGGTCCCCTAGAAATACTACTTGCATGCCACATGCTACACCAGGGAGACAGCAGGAGCTTAGGAGCATTAATGCGTGGCTAAGAGGTGGTGTAAGGAAGAAGGGGTTAGGTTTATAGAGAACTGGGCAACTTTGCTGTCGGCTACAGGCTCTAGTAGGATGGGTTGCACCTCACTGATGGTGGTGCAGCTTTTTTAGTGGAGAAGGTGCTAGAGGGTTGGAGGAGATTTTAACTAAGTTTGGGGGGGAGGATATTGGAAGTCGCACTGGGATAGATAGCCCAGAGGAAAGGGGGGTGGGCAGCATAGGGGATAGGGAGGCATGTGGATTAAATGTATGAATAAATTACAGGATCATAATCTTAAATGTATGTTTGCAAATGCGAGAAGCCTGGCTGACAAAATAGGTGAATTGGAAATTATGACGTTGAATGAAAGTATGATGTAATAGGTATAGCAGAAACGTGGTTGAACAGTTCTCATGACTGGGCTGTAAATTTAGAAGGATACACCTTGTTTAGGCAACGAGAGAAAAAGGAAGAGGAAGGAGTATGTTTTATTTTAAAAAGAATTGAAGACAAATTTAAAAGAAGAGATAAACTGGCAATATGGAGTTAAAGTGGCGGCAATATAGGTGGAATTAGGTAATAGGAAAGGGGGTAATGTCATTGTTGGTGTCTGCTATAAGCCCAAATCTAGCAGGAGGAAGTGAGTCCCCTTATATTCCAAGGCATATGGCAAGGGCTGCAAGTTGTGGGGAGTGTGCTCATTATGGGGGACTTTAATTACCCTGACATTGATTTGGTGTAGTGAACCGCCAACACAGAAAAAGGCAATGAGTTCTTGAATTTGGTGCAGGATATTTTCTCTCACAGATGGTATCTGTAATATCTAACACATCGTGGAGTGTCATTATAATATAAAGGTAACTGGAGGCTTAGGAATAGTGACCATGAAATATTGTCTTTGGAGTAAGTTTCCGATTTTAATTTCGGGAAGGCAAATTTTCCCATGTTAAAAGTAGCTCTTTAGAATGTCAGCTGGGATAAGGTATTATCAGTAAAGGTACTGACAGAAGTGGACTGTGTTTAAGGGGATTTTAAGCCAGTTCACACTAAATTTACTTTATTACTTTACTTACCTTACTTTTCTTTCTTCTAAATTTCCTACACTACTTTATCTGCCTTTAAATTACACTCTCTCTTTACTCTTTACTTATACTATTTACTGCCCTACTCTCTACTCTACTTATCTCCTTCTACTTACTTACTTTACTCTAATTTCCTTTTTTCTTACTACTTTTTACTACTACTCTCACTTTACTCTACTACATACTTCTTTTACTTACTTTTACTTTCTTTACTTACCTACTTTTACTTTATACTTACTTTATTACTTCTTTTACTCTACTTTACTCTCTTCTTTTTTACTCTCTTCTTACTACTCTACTCTATTTACTTACTCATTTCCTTTACCTCCTTCTCTTGTACTTTTCTTACTTTCTTACGACTACTCTACTACTTACTCTACGTTTATTTACTACTACTGTTTACTACCTTTTTCTTCTTACTTTTACTACTACACTACTCTACTCTTTCTTACTCTTTCCTCTAACTACTTTTTACTTATCTTTACTCGTACTACTACTTTCTTTTCTTTACTACTCTTCGTTACTTCTCTTACTCTACTCTCTTTAACTACTACTCCTTTATACTTACTTTACTTTTTACTTTACTTACTTCCTTTACTTTACTTTCTTACTACTACTCTTACTTACTTACTATACTTTTACTTCTTACTGTTACTCTTTTTCTACTTACTTTTTACTTACTACTACTCTTCTTTACGTTCTCTTTTACTATACTTTCTACCTTTTACTTCTCTTCTACCTTAAATTTCTCTTTTACTTTTTCCTACTACTATCCTATCTACTTACACTAACTACTTTTTACTTAACTTTTACTTTTTTACTTTTTACTTTACTTTTATTACTTACTTACTTCTTACTCTTACTCCTACTCTACTCTACTTTACTTTACTGTTACTTCTACTCTCTCTACTCTACTTTACTCTTATTTACTCTTCTTTACTAACTACTTCTACTCATACTTAACTTTCCTTTACTTTTCTTTTTACCTTACTACTCTTTACTTTCTACTTACTTTTACTTTAATTTACTACACTGTTTCTACTAACTTTGTACTTACTTAACTTACTTTACTACTTAATTTACTCTACTTTTACTACTTACTTGACTCTACTTTTACTTGTCTATTTACTCTTACTTACTCTTACTTACTCTCAATAGCTTACTCTTCTTACTACTACTTCTACTCTACTACTCTTCTTACTCTTTACTCTACTCTTTACTCTTTACTTTTTACTCTTTACTTACTATTACATTACTTTATACTACTATTTTAACTTTCTTTTTATTCCTTCTTTAACTCTTTCTTCTTACTTCTTACTACTCTCATTTCTACTTCTATACTTCTTTACTCTCTCTTTACTATTACTCTAAATTTTACTCTTTTTTTTACTCTACACTTTCTACTCTCTTACTCTACTACTTTACTCACTTACTTTACTCTGTTTACCTCCTTTCTTTACTACTTCTTTACTATTTCCTCTCTTCTTACTTTACCTCGACTACTTACTTCGCCTCTCTTCTGCTCTTCTCTCCTTACTTTTACTCTACTACTTTTACTTTTACTAATTACTTTACTACTTTTACTGTCTTCTCTCTTCTCTACCTTACTTACTCTTAAATTTACCATGACTTTTACTCTCTTTACTTTTACTACTCTTTTACTTTTTACTCTCTCCTTTACTACTCCTCTTTTACTGTTACTACGCTCTTTTACTCTACTTTACTGACTTTTTTCATACTTACTCTACTCTTCTTTCTTTACTATTTACTTTACTCTTAATTTTACTTTTACTTTTAACTCTACTACTCTACTTCTCACTTTAGCTACTTATCTCTTTTACTACTTACTCTTCTTTACCTCTCTCACTTTACTACTTCCCTTTTACTCTTTACTACTTCTTTTACTACTTCTACTCTACTACTTTACGCTTTTGACTTCTTCTTACTACTTTACTAGCTACTTCTTTTTGTACTACTCTCTCTTACTACTCTACTCTCACACTTCCTCTACTCTTACTCTACTCTTTTCTTCTTTACTACTACTACTGCTCTCTACTATTTACTACTACTTACTACTCTTACTACTCTTTCCTTTTACCCCTACTTACTACTCTCTTTATCTACTCTCTCTCTTACTTTACTACTGTTTCTTCACTCTTATTTAATATAACTTTTCTTACTTACTTTCTTGTCTTTTACTTACTTTTACTAACTACATCTCTTTTTTGTCTACTCCTTTTTTCTACCTACTTCTCTTTACTTCTCTTCTCTATTCTTCTACTACTTTTTTCTACTACTAACTCACTTCTTTACTCATCTAATTTACTTACTTTCTATCCTTTTACTTACTAACTTATTTACTCTCACTCTTTTACACTCTTACTCTTTTTACTCTTACTCTTCTTCTCTACTACTACTTCTTTTACTTTCTTACTCTTACTTTTTTTACTCTAAATTTACTCTCTTATCTACTTTCTACTTCTTTACTCTTTTTACTCTTACTACTTCTTCTTTATCATTTACTACATTCTCTACCTCTTTACTCTTTACTTACTAACTATTTACTACTACTTAACTGTACTACTACTTACTTTACTTCTGTTTCTTAGTTTCTACTACCTATTTACTAATTTACTTACTTTTTTTCTACTGACTCTACTTTACTTGTTACTTACCTACTTACTACACTACTTTTACTACTCAATTACTCTACTTCTTCTCTACTTCATACATTCTCCTACTTATTTACTCTACTTTACGCTACTACTTTTGTCCTTTACTTTTACTTTTACTCTACATTTATTCTTACTTTTACATACTTTTTTACTTTACTACCTACTTTTACTTTACACTTACTCTTACTTACTTTACTCTTTCTTACTTTACTCTACTCTCTTTTACTTTACTTTTACTGGCTCTACTTTCCTACTTCTTACTTACTAGCTACTTACTTTTTACTACTACGTACTTCTCCTCTACTTTTACCTTTTTTACTCTTTACTTACTTACTCTTACTTCTGCTCGCGACTCTACTCTTACTTTACTTTACTTTTTACTTTCTTCTACTACATACTACTTACTTTACTACTTCTAAATTTACTTTTTACTTACTCTACTCTTACTCTCTTACTTACTTACTAGTACTACTCTTTGACTCATTTTCTTATCACTACTCTCTTACTTTACTTATTTACTCTCTATAATTTACTCTTTACTCATTACTCATTCTTTTACTATTTCTACTCTACTTTTTTCTCTACTTTCTTATATCTCTTCTTACTTACTTTTTACTTACTACTCTACTACTTACTTACTTTCTTTACTCTTACTTCTTCTTCTATCTTGTACTAACTTGTTTCTTTACTTTACTTACTTCCTCTTACTTATCTTACTACTTACTTAACTTCTCTTTTGATCTCTACTACTAATACTACTGTTACATTACTGTCTTTACTTACTCTCTTTACACTCTTACTTGACTTACTACTAACTACTCTACTACTTCTCTCCTACATCTCTTCTCTCTACTTCTTATACTACTTACTTCTACTTTTACTCACTTTTACTACTTTACTCTACTTACTACTACTTCTTTACTTTAATTACACTTTTTTTTTTTAAAAACTTCGACTACTTTACTTCTACTCTCTACTACTTACTTCTACTTATCTTCTTTACTTTATTCTACTATTTACTTTACAATTCTAGATACTACTTTCTCTTACTTTTACTATGCTACTACTACTATACTCTTTCCTTTACATGCTACTACTACTACTCTTTACTGTTTCCTCTTTTTTACTACTACTTTTTTACTTTCTTTACTTACTTTTACTCTACTTTCTACTTCTTACTTTCCTTACTCTCTTCCTTCTTCTACTCTTTTACTACTACTCTTCTCTACATACTTCCTTTTACTTTTACTTCTTACTACTTATACTCCCTCCTCTCTTTACTTTCTCTACTTGCTACTTTAACTACTCCACTACTAACTCTTACTACTCGTTTACTCTACTACTTTTCTTACTAAATTTACTATCTTATCTACTAATTACTACTACTCTACTTTTTACTTCTACTCTTTCTTTACTCTCCTACTTCTCTCATTTTACTTACTCTCTACTACTTTTCTTACTTACATCTTAACTTTCACTTTACATTCTTCTACTACTACTACCTTTACTTCTTATTTACCTTACTCTGTTTCCTGTTCCTTTTTATTTTTACTTTTACTTTACTACTTTACTACTTACTCTCACTAATACTATACTACTACTTACTCTTTTTACTTTTACTCCTTTCTTTTTACTTCTCCTTGTTACTTCTTGTTACCTTTTACTGTTCTTATTGACTCTACTACTTACTCTTTTTTACTACTACTACACTTTTACTAAATTTACTATTTTACTCCTTACTCTCTTCTCTCTTTAAATTTTACTACTTACTTTACTTAACTACTACTCTCTTTCTCTACTCTTACTTTTTTACTTTACTTTTTTCTTACTTCTTACTCATTTATACATCTACTTAACTTACTTTTTTTTCTCCTTTTACTTACTTTACTTTTACTTACTTACTATTTCCTAACTCTTCTTACTTACTCTCCTACTTTACGCTTCCTACTACTTTTTAACTTACTTCTTTACTCTATTTACTTTTACTTCGTACTTTTTACTTACTCTTTACTCAATCTTCCTTACTACTATCTTCTACTACTTTTCGTTATTCTCTCTTCTACTATATATTACTCCCACTCTACTTTTACTACTTCTTTTACTTCACTTCTCCTAAATTTACTTGACTACTTACTTCTACTTTTACTTACTTACTTTACATTTACTAAATTATTTACTTCTTACCATCTACTACTTCTACTTTTCTACTTTTCTCTGCTTACTCTTTACTACTTCCTCTTACTTACTAACTCTCTCTACTACTACTCTTTACTTTACTTAATACTTTACTACTGCTACTCTCAATTTACTCTCTCTTTCTTACTTACTTACTACTTACTCCGTACTACTCCATCTCCTCTTTTATTTTTTTTTTACTTATTACTACTACTTACTTTACTCTTTCTCTACCTACTACTTACTACTATTTTACTTTTTACTCTTACCTAACTATATGCTTTTACTTTACTTACTTTACTTTACTACTTACTACTTTCTTACTTCTTACCTTTCTCTATTACTACTACTTCTCTGGTCTTATTTACTTTTACACTTTACTCGCTCCTTGTTTTACTGACTTTCTAAACCTAGTCTTACTGCGACTTTACCTACTTACTTACTTTACTACTTGACACTCTTACTACTTTTACTCTACTTAAATTTACTTCTTGTTCCTTACTCTTACTTACTTTTACTTCTAACTTTATTACTCTCTAAATTTACTACTTACTTCTTATTTACTTACTATACTCTTTTTACTTTACTACCTTAAATTACTACTCTTTACACTTATTTACTCTACTTACTACTTCCTTTTTCTTTACTTACTACTTTTACATACTCTACTGTTTACTTCCTACTCTTTACTTACTTATTATTACTACTTTACTTTACTTTTAACTACTTTATACTTCTCTCTTTACTAGTGAGTACCATAGTCTGTATCCTAGTGAGTACCCATGTCTGTATACTAGTGAGTACCACAATCTGTATCCTAGTGAGTACCCATGCCTGTATCCTAGTGAGTACCCATGGTACCCTAATCTGTATTCTAGTGAGTAACCTAGTATGTATCCTAGTAAGTATCATAGTCTGTATTCTAGTGAGTAACCATGTCTGTAACCTAGTGAGTACCATAGTTGTATTCTAGTGAGTAACCATGTCTGTAACCTAGTGAGTACCATAGTCTGTATCCTAGTGAGTACCCTAGTATGTATCCTAGTGAGTACCCTAGTCTGTATCCTAGTGAGTACCCTAGTTGTATCCTAGTGAGTACCCTAGTCTATATATTAGTGAGTACCATAGTCTGTATCCTTGTGAGTACCCATGCCTGTATCCTAGTGAGTACCCATGGTATCCTAGTGAGTACCCATGCCTGTATCCTAGTGAGTACCCATGCCAGTATCCTAGTGAGTACCCATGTCTGTATCCTAGTGAGTACCAGTTTGTATCCTAGTGAGTACCCTAATCTGTATTCTAGTGAGTAACCTGTATTCTAGTGAGTAACCATGTCTGTAACCTAGTGAGTACCATAGTATGTATCCTAGTGAGTACCCTAGTCTGTATCCTATGAGTACCATAGTATGTATCCTAGTGAGTACCCTAGTCTGTATCCTACTGAGTACCCTAGTCTGTATCCTAGTGAGTACCCTAGTCTATATATTAGTACCCTAATCTGTATTCTAGTGAGTAACCTAGTATGTATCCTAGTATCATAGTCTGTATTCTAGTGAGTAACCATGTCTGTATCCTAGTGAGTACCATAGTCTGTATCCTAGTGAGTAAACTAGTGAGTACCATAGTTGTATCTTGTGAGTACCCATGCCTGTATCCTAGTGAGTACCCATGCCTGTATCCTAGTGAGTACCCATGCCTGTATCCTAGTGAGTACCCATGTCTGTATCCTAGTGAGTACCATAGTTTGTATCCTAGTGAGTACCCTAATCTGTATTCTAGTGAGTAACCTAGTATGTATCCTAGTATCATGTCTGTATTCTAGTTGAGGTAACCATGTCTGTAGTATGTTGTATTCAATTAAATCAACTGGACTTGAAATGTAGTTCTTGAAGACGTTTCGCTAGTCATCCGACTGGCTTCTCAATTCAGAATGACTTGTACAAGAATCTGTGGCAATTATGTACCCTGGAAAATCCCAATTAGCATCACAGCCAGGTGTTAGGGTGTGATTGGATAGTGGCTAAGAGGTGTTATAGGAAGCCCCAGAGTAAGGTGTTTTAAAACAGCGTTGTACATGGCAGACAGTTGGTGTCGAACCCCCCCCCCCACCTCTATTTAGGCTGGTTTCTTATTTTCAAATAATGGCCTCCTTAACACCTCTCTTGAACCAGTCACGTTCCTTCGCCAATATGTTAACATTACAATCTTCAAAGGTATGTGCTTTATCCTTATGGGGGGGGTTCGACACCAACTGTCTGCCACTGTCCTATAACACCTCTTAGCCACTATCTAATCACACCCTTAACACCTGGCTGTGATATGCTAATTGGGATTCTCCAGGGTACATAATTGCCACAGATTCTTGTACAAGTCATTCTGAATTGAGAAAGCCAGTCGGATGACTAGCGAAACGTCTTCAAGAACTACATTTCAAGTCCAGTTGATTTAAGAATACAACAGATATACCATGACTGGATGAATGAGAACCTTCACAAGCACTGGTATAATACATATACTATAGTTCGGTTGGTACGGGGGGATACTATATAATATTGAGAATTAATGGTATTAATACATATACTGTAGTTCTGGTTGGTACGGGATACTATATAAATATGAGAATTACTGGTATTAAAACATATACTGTAGTTCTGGTTGGTACGGGGATACTATACAATATGAGGATTACTGGTTTAATACATATACTGTAGTTCTGGTTGGTACGAGGATACTATACAATATTGAGAATTACTGGTATTAATACATATACTGTAGTTCTGGTTGGTACGGGATACTTATATAATATTGAGAATTACCGGTATTATAAACATATACTGTAGTTCTAGTTGGTACGGGGATACTATATAATATTGAGAATTACTGGTAATCATATACTGTAGTTCTGGTTGGTATAGGGAACATATATATTGAGAATTACTTGTATTAATACATATACTGTAGTTCTGGTTGGTACGGGGATACTATATAATATTGAGAGATTACTGGTATTAATACATATACTGTAGTTCTGTTTTTTTTGTTTTTTGCCTTCCCCATGATCAACTTTTGGTAGGGTTAAAAGTATGTACACTGTAGAAAAAAAGAAATCTGTGGCTTTAAAACTAAAGCTGTTATTTTTTTTGTTTTTTGTTCTATCCACCCCAGAGTACCTTTACTGCTTGAATCTCCTGGCTTCTCCTCCTGTGTAATAGCATCTGGGCTCCATCCCCATGTTCTCTCTGCTTCTGACGGAGCCTAATTACCTCCACCATGGTTTCCCAGTGAGGGAACCTTACAAATTTCAAAGTTGGCTCAAAATATAATGGAAGTTCATTGAAGTATAATATTTACAGAGTAAAAAACCTTTACTCTTGCAGGTAGAGGAGATATGTTTAGCTTTCTTACTTTGAAACATCTTTTTATCTCTTAACATGCAAGTACATTTATTACGTTGCGGGATATGATTGGTACATTTTGGTGCAAAGCTATATTCATTATATTATTAATATATTAATATTACGTAATATATTTCAAACAAATACCGCAACTTTGATTCTGTCTCACTACCTTAAAGGAGCATTTCAGAACCATAGTCTTTTTACTGGCAGTTGGCTCAAATACTTATATAAAGTTACAAAAGCATCTTTGCATATATAACAGGAAATAAACAGCAGTCACCTAGCAGGCAACATTTCATACTGACAATTTACTTATTTTAGCATTGCAGTTTTATAAAAGAGTAAGTTAAAATAATGAGCTAAAAACTAAATTTTACTTATACAGAAACAGGAAGTAAATGAAATTATAAGTTATAATTATAATGTTAAAAAGATATTTAACAAGCAGGCTGCGCAGAATACTCAGATGCAGAAGAGATAAATAATGAAAACCAATTGTCAAGAAACAAGAGATATACCAATTGACTCAATAAAATATCATATATATTAAACATATATGCACTTAAGTCTGTTTAAGTGATCGGTGTGTATTGGTGTTCCTATTAGTCCCAAAAATAGCTCACAGCTTCTGTGGTTCTCTTTGCATCACAGATTCTACAAATGGGTGCTCTTCACACATAAATAGACTAAAACATCCTTTTATTATTTCACTTTTAAAGCAAGGAGTAAAAGGAATAAAACAGAATAAAAAAGGTTTTCAAACTGATCTACGCGGTTTACCTGCTCTACAGGCTTCCTCAGGATTAAAATCTTATATGTTTGTGTGTTAAACCATGAGTCCGTTTATCTTAGAAAATTTGCGGATTGATAGCGGAAGTGGACAATTGAGTTCCATCTATGGAGCGCATGGTCCATATAATATTCAAACAAAATACTTGTAATCAGACTTACTGATTACAAGAATTTATATGATTGCTTACATATACAGGGAGATTCAATAAAAGTTCTTATCGTTAAAAATGGTGCTAATTTTGCCCAACCAATCAGATATACTTAACATTTGAAAGCTAACATCTGATTGGTTGGGGCAAAATTAGCACAATTTTTAACTATAAGAACTGTTATTGAATCTCCCCGTTAGTGTCTCCCTACTTGTCAAATAGATAATGGATAAGGGCATTCTCATTGTTTGAGGCCAGGACTGGAAATACGCCACCGGAAGTATGCGTTCCATCTATGGATGTACCCGGTTCTATATGTGTGAACCAGCCCATTTGTAAAATCTGTGATGCAAAGAGAACCACAGAAGCTGTGAGCTATTTTTGGGACTAATAGGAACACACTAATAGCACCGGATCACTTAAAAATGTAAGTGCATTATATGTTTAATATATGATATTTTATTGATTCGAATTGGTATATCTCTTGTTCTTGACAATTGGTTTTCATTATTTTATCTCTTCTGTATCAATACATCTGAGTATCCTGCGCAGCCGCTTTTTAAATATCTTTTTAACTTTGGAATTGGAGTGGATTTTCACCCGGCTTGCAGCAAAATACACTAGTATCTGGACTATTTTACACACAATGGCGCTCAGGGAATTACTTCTATATAACTATGCAGAGGATTTAATACCAAAAGAGGATCAAGGTTAATGTAGCTTAAGATCCCAATAACATACGTTTTGTCCAGATAATGGCAGATTTTAAATGTTGGCTCCTACACTTCCTTGGTCGCAGAAAGGTAATTCCATTACACAGGAGGAGGAGCAGAAGCCAGCAGATTCAAGCAGTAAAGGTAGGCTGGGGGGGGCAT
Organism: Hymenochirus boettgeri; assembly: GCA_019447015.1. Taxonomy (NCBI): domain Eukaryota; kingdom Metazoa; phylum Chordata; class Amphibia; order Anura; family Pipidae; genus Hymenochirus; species Hymenochirus boettgeri. The sequence continues at coordinate 203,860,645 of CM033472.1, forward strand.
TAGACAATTTAAATTTGGGGGCGTTGATGTTGTGGTATTCAAATGGGTATTTGTAATATATTTCGGGCATTTAAAAACCGAGTATAGTCTCTTGGTTTTTTAAAGTAGAGGGGGGAGGGAAAAAATACAACTGTAGAGTTCATGTAAGTGGTATATTGCTGGAGGTTTTGTGGCTGCGTTGGATTTGGCAGTTGTGTTCCAGGTGGAGTTGGCTATTTCCGGTAGGACTGTGGGAGTATGCCATCAGGGAGTTGTACTTTAGGTAGATTAAATTTCTCTAATAAAGCTTGTAGATCCGTAATTCCTTTGAATAAGGCTGTCCTTCCTCCCTTTTGTACAATGACTGTGAATGGGTAGCCCCATTGTAGGTAAATCCATTGGTGTAATACTTCCAGTAATGGTTTTAAGGCCCTCCATTATTGCAAGGTATGACGTAGAGAATCTGGGTACAATGAGATTTGGCTCCATTTAAATCAATATCTTCGCAGTTTCTAGCCTTTTTCATTATGTCCTCCTTTAGCGTGTAGTCATGGAGACAGCAGATAACGTCTCTTATTTGCCTCCCTTCTATATCTGTGGTATTGATTTATTTGGTTTATTTGGCTATGTGCGCTATGATATTCCATTTTTGTTTTAACTTCATATCTGTGGGATGCAATGTCGGTGTGCCCTGTCTAGTTTTAAGAGGAGTATCTGTATCTCTTTCAAGATGTTTTGCAATGTGTGGGCAGGTCTGTGGTGGATAATGTTTCTCAGGTAATCCTTGGGTTCGAATGTTATTTCCACGAGTGCGATTTTCCAATTTCTCTAGTTGAATTTGCAGATTTTGTATAGTGCGATTTTCGTTATGCATATGAGTGCGGTATGCTCTCAGGACTCTTGAGTGGATTCTTGTCTCTAAATCCACCACTCGTTCTGTGATCCCTTAATGTCCCATCGAAGGTTGAGATCTCCTCTGTACAAGCCTTTTCGACAGCTTTAAAGCCGTAAAAGGATCACTATTCTCACTGGACAACTTTAACATTATCTTGAAATACATTTTTAGAGAAGTAAAATGGTGGTACACACATGTTTATCTGTGTTTGCTTTGTCATTAAATTATAATGTTTGTGAGTACTCCTAATTGCCCCACAGCCTTACTCACTGCCTCTTTCGTAGTGTCTGCGACACATATTTTGGCTTTGAGGTAAGGTGAGTTGTTCCCTTTTTGTGTTTTGAGTTGGGAAGCTTAAATTAAGTGAAAAGTCCCCAAAGTGCAAGGAGCTGCTCTAAACCATCGGGTGCTCTTGATGGTGTCAAGCTCCCCCCATGCTGTACCTTTGTAATGAAAAGCTTTGTTTTTTTTGTCTCTGTTTTGTCTGCCACCTACTATCTATCACTCTGTCTTTTATCTATACATCCACCACTACTTTTGGTCTGTCTTTCTTTCAAAGTCCAACTATCATTTCTGTCTGTCAATTTCTGTCTCTCCCTCTATCTTTATACCTGTCTGTTTCTGTCTCTCTTTTAATCTTTTTTATGTCTGACTTTGTGTTTCTTTGTCGCTATCTGGATATCTAAATCTGTCTATCTATTTATCTATCTTTCTCTCTATCTATACCTTTGACTCGCTCTCTATTTTATACATTCTCTTTCTGTTTGGTGTGTTCCAGGGGCTGCTCCCATGGTAATGTAATCTGTTATGATAGCCATACATGGATATATGTTCTCCGATTGGATTTCCAATCGAGTGCAACGATTGGAAGCCGCTCAGAGTTCTCGCCTAGAGTCTCCTATTTTCCAAAGATTTCCCCTTAAAATATGTGGGGAAATGGGCACTGAAGATCTGAAGATGTTTTTTCCGATAAACCACTCGACATGGTCAGAAAAAGTATAAAAAAAGTTTGACATTTTGAGTGATGCAAATAAAATGTATCTGATTGTTCAAAAAGTTGATGCTTTCGTGGACTGGGGGCTTGTGTATTGTACACTTTTAATTGGTTTTAACTTTGCTTTGTTAATTAACCCCTTATGTATGGAGAACTAAAGTTTTCTTTATATCTTTTTCACAATATGTCTTGTGAGTGAGCAATTTGTTATGGTCTGTTTCTCCAACATGGGTTCCTTTTTTAAGCCTAATATTTGAGTGGTGCTCCGCTATTTGTTTTTTGCCTGACTCTTACCAAAGTTCCCTAAAATCAATTAAATATTGGGTACACACAAGCAGATTTTTTGGACTGAAACACTGCAGACCAGGGTGATTAGACATGCATGGGGTCTCCTATGACCCGCACAATCAGTCAAGGAAACTGTCAGCTACGGCTACTTTTAATGTGACTGTCAGTGATTCGTCCCAACTGATACTTTCTAGTGGTGGAATAGTCGGCCGGGACAAGGAATTTTCTGGTAATGTGTAGCAGACCTTAGTGAGTTATACCAATCCAAACATGTCCCTGCAGATCCCAGTCAATATAATAAAAAAATAATTTACACTTAATTCAATGCCTTATCCCCAACTTCTTAGCCTAAATCCAGCAGACACTATCTCTGTTTTACCTCCCTGGCTGGCCCCCTCCTTTACTACTAACAGGTCCCAGGCAGCCATAGCAGCATTAAATAAGAAGTCCCCAGTCTCTCCCCTATTACAACTACTGGAGTATATTTGATTGACAGCGGCTTTAAGCAATCTGTACAGACTATTCTCCTCCAGGGAGAGTTCCAGCCTGCCATGGTTGTAATGGTTTTTCCAGTACTTCTGGAGGGGATGTACCTGGGATGGGTTTCCAGATCACCTGCTGATTGTAGGATGCTCTTATTTAATGCAGTTAGCAGGGCTGCACTGATGCATTAAAACTGCATTACTGCTGACTCAGCTTGCTACATGTGGTTTTTAATAGGGTCCTCTGATTTTTCACTGATCTGGAAACCCTAACTCCTGGGAGACTGATATTTTAGTCGGATAGTAGGAGAAGTATGAGTCCAGACCCAAAACCAGCATCCGATTGGGCCTTGTGTCTACTGGCTGATCTACATTAATCTGGTCGCAGGTCAAGGTTGGCAAAGGAAATTTGGCCAGTGATCATTGTATTGCTTTGATGTATAAGTTTGAGTAAAGACTTTTACAGCACAATTGTTCTCAACTTTGTCATAAGTAATAAAATGGTTAAATTTTTGACTATTTCCAATTTTAAAAATATACATTTCTGCAAATAGGAGTTTCTATTTCAACAATAGCCCCTTATATGGGGAAGTTCACGGCAAATAGACAAGCTTTCATTAAAAAGTATTTTCTCATTTTAATTACCATAATCCAGTTCTGCGCTGTACAATATGAACGGGAATTATTAGAGGGAATGTCCTTGCAGTTTCTGCACCATGTTGTTTTCTATCAGTTTACTAATTAAAAGAGTACTGTTTGTGATAATGCATACATGTTCTATAAAATTGATAAACAAAAACACACTCTTCAAACTAGGGTTCCCACCTTTCCCTTTAAGACCCGAACACATATACAAACACAGAATAATGCTGAAGCTGTAACTGTAGCAATACAGGAGCTGTGACTGGAACAAGGGAGGGCTGAACTGTAACAATGCAGGGGCTGTGACTGGAACAATGGAGAGTCTGAACTGTAACAATGCAGGAGTGGTAACTGGAACAATGGAGAGGTGAACTGTAACAATGCAGGAGTGGAACTGGAACAATGGAGAGGCTGAACTGTAACAATGCAGGAGCTTTGACTGGAGACATGGAGACTAGGAAACAGGAACAACGCTGGAGGCAGGAGAACTCAGGAGGGTGAGACACCTGCGAGCTCATGGACGCCAAAAAAACTGACAACGGCGCGTCGCGTGGGAGGAGAGAGACTTATTTAAACTTTCGCACCGGGCGGCACGTTCACATAACCAGCCCAGAAGCGTGCCCTAGGGGACCGACTTTGGTCGGGAGAGTAGGTAAGTTCCTTACAGACCCCCTCCTCCATGGGGGGCCACAGGACCACTACATCCAGGTTTCAAAGGGAGTTTTTTCTTATGGAAGGCTGTAATTAAATGGGGAGCATGGATGTCCACTAGTTTAATCCAGGAGCATTCTTCAGGACCAAATCCTTCCAATAACAAGATAGAGATTTAAGCGAGTTCCTAGATATCTGGAATAAAGGATTTCCTGAACTTCAAGGAAAAAAAGGTAATTGAGGATCAAGGGTAGACCAAAACAGGGGCAGAGGCAAATGCAGTTTTAAGTTTTTCAAAGGCATCCAGAGCTTCCTTAGTCCAAGACATTGGGTTTCCCCCATTTACGGATGAGATTCAAATGGAGAAATGACGAGAAGAAATGTTCTGTAAAAAATTGTCTATAGTAATTGGCAAAACCATGAAAGTTGAATGGCTTTAGTGGAGGAAGGAAGGGACCAATCAAGAATGGCAGAGACTTTAGAGGAATCCATTTCTAAACCTTGGGCAGAGATGATATATCCCAGAAATGGGACTTTAAAAGGCATTTCTCCAGTTTAGCATACGATGATTAAGTCTTGGTCTGGAAAGAACTTGACAAAAATGAATACGATGAATGGGTAACTCGTGAAAAAATTAAATATCATCCAGGTAGACAACTACGGAGTTGCCCAACAAGTCTCTGAATATCGTTGACAAATTCCTGGAATACTGCCGTGGGCATTACACAATCCAAATGGCATGACCAGATATTCAAAGTGGCCATCACGGGTATGAAGGCTGTTTTCCATTCATCACCCTCACAAATTCTGATTAATTGTAGGCTCCTCTAAGGTCAAGTTTAGAGAAAATGGTGGCTCCTTTCAGTTGATCAAAAATTTCGTGATAAGAGGAAGAGGATAACGACTTTTAATCATAATTTTTTTCAGGCCTCTATAATCAATACAATGACAGAGATTACCGTCTTTTTTTTCAACAAAAATGAATCCAGCCCCAGCAGGTCAGAGGAAGGAAGGACGAAAAAAACCCCTGAGAGAAAGATTATCTTGGATATTTCTCTCATAGCTACAGTTTCTGGTTGAGACAAGGGGTAGTAAGTACGTCCCCGAGGGGGCATGGTTCCGGGAAGAAAGATCAATAGGGCAGTCATAGGGACGATGAATAGGTAAGGTTTCAGAAGATTTTTTACAAAAAACATCTTGGAAATCTTGATAAGCTCGGGAAGAGATGGAGAGTCTTTCTTAGAAGAAAGGGTTGAAACATGAGGGTTGGTAAAGACAGACGTTAGTATTTACTTAGAACTCCAAGCGTGTAATTTCATCAGGAGACCAGTCTATGGAGAGATTATGGAGTTGCAGCTAGGGAAGGCCAAGAATAATAGGTGTAGAGGGGCAGTGAATGACAAAGAAAGATAAGTTCTCCTTATGAAGTGCTCCAGTTTGGATGAATAAGTCTGTAGTGATCAGTATGAGTAATAATTCTGTTGTCAATGGCAAGTATCTGGAGAGAGTGTAGTAGTAGTTAGAGGAAGAGTAGGAATATCATGTTGTTGTACAAGGGATGAGTCAATGAAGTTGCCTGCAGCTCCAGAGTCTATGAAGGCTTTCAAGGAAAGGATTTTAGAAACCAAATTTAAGGATACAGAACAGAGAAAATGGGTAGGATAGAAGTTTGAAGAGAGGATTGTCTTTGCCTAGAAGATTTCTCATCTGATCCCTGGATACAAGGTCGTCTTAATACGATCCGAAAGACCTTGTAAGAAGGCTGCTACGAGGCCCTCATATTTCCAGGCAGTTTCAGCTGCAAGGGTCCGGAATTCAATGGCAATAAAGTCTAACAGTGGTGGTTCCCTTGCTGGTGTGCATTAGGCAGTTGGAGCACGGACTTACAGCCAGGAGGGTCAAATACTTTCGGAATAATTCAAGGAAATTATAATATTGAAAGTCAAGGATTGACTTTTTCCCAAAGAGTAGAGGCACAAGCTTGGGCACCCCTTCCAGCAAGGCGTATTATGTAACCCACTTTAGCCTGGTCAGGAAAGTGGGATGGCTGTAATTCAAAATGAATTGGCATTGATTCAAAAATCCCCTACAGCCTTGAGGATGCCATCATAAGGAGGAGGAGCAGAAAATACTAGGTTTCAGGACCACCCTGGACAACTGGAGCTGGCGGGGTGTGAGGAGGAGTACTCACAGCAGTAACCGGAGTGCTAGAGAGTCCATAAACTGTGCCATACGATTTTTCTGATGTTCAAAGACATCCATCCAGGTAGACAGGGCCTGGAGAGTCTTAGATGGTTCAGACATCACTTTCTCGGGGCCTCCATGGCCCGATTGTACTGTAGTATACTAGTAGAAAGGTATCATCTGGTTGTAATGGTTCCGGTACTGCTGGAGGGGAGGTGCCTGGGAGACTGATACAATGGAGACTAGGAAACAGGAACAACGCTGGAGACAGAGAAACTCAGGAGGGCTGAGAAAACCAGCGAGCTCACAGAACGCCAAAAACAACTGACAATCGGGGTGTCAGTGAGGAAGGGAGGACTTATTTAAATTTTCGTGCTGTGCGGCGGTGAATGCGTGGTGAGCCTCACCAGTCCAGGAGCGCGCCTAGCGGAGCGACGTGGGCTGGGAGAGGCAGGTAAGTTCCTTACAATGGTTTACATTTTTTAAGGAACAGTGCACACTTTCTTAAGCCTGCAGAGCTAGATCACTGGACATTGCCCGGACTTTGGAGAGTGGGACCACTTCCTAAAATCCGGTCAATCTGGGACTTTTTTGCAACAAATGCAAACGAGCAGCCAGAGGTCGTGCTGTCTGACTGATGATGTGCAAGTGTGGGGATACTATATAATATTGAGAATTACTGGTATTAATACATATACTGTAGTTCTGTTTTGTTTTTGTTTTTTGCCTTCCCCATGATCAACTTTTGGTAGGGTTAAAAGGTATGTACACTGTAGAAAAAAAGAAATCTGTGGCTTTAAAACTAAAGCTGTTTATTTTTTTGTTTTTTGTTCTATCCACCCCAGAGCCTACCTTTACTGCTTGAATCTTCCTGGCTTCCTCCTCCTGTGTAATAGCATCTGGAGCTCCATCCCCATGTTCTCTCCTGCTTCTGACGGAGCCTAATTACCTCCACCATGGTTTCCCAGTGAGGGAAACCTTACAAATTTCAAAGTTGTGCTCAAATATAATGGAAGTTCATTGAAGTATAATATTTACAGAGTAAAAAACCTTTACTCTTGCAGGTAAGAGCATATGTTTAGCTTTCTTACTTTGAAACATCTTTTTATCTCTTAACATGCAAGTACATTTATTACGTTGCGGTATATGATTGGTTACATTTTGGTGCAAAGCTTAATATTCATTATATCTTATATATTAATAATTATACGTCATTATATTTCAACAAATTACCGCAACTTTGATTCTGTCTCACTACCTTAAAAGGAAGCATTTCAGAACCATAGTCTTTTTACTGGCAGTTGGCTCAAATACTTATATAAAGTTACAAAAGCATCTTTGCATAGAGAACAGGAAATAAACAGCAGTCACCAGCAGAGCATCATTTCATACTGACAATTACTATTTTAGCATGCAGTTTATAAAAGAGTAAGTTAACAATAATGAGCTAAAAACTAAATTATACTTATACAGAAACAGGAAGTAATGATTATAACGTTATAAATTATTATGTAAAGATATTTAACAAGCAGGCTGCGCAGAATACTCAGATGCAGAAGAGATAAATAATGAAAACCAATTGTCAAGAACAAGAGATATACCAATTCGACTCAATAAAATATCATATATTAAACATATAATGCACTTAAGTTTTAAGTGATCCGGTGCTATTAGTGTGTTCCTATTAGTCCCAAAAATAGCTCACAGCTTCTGTGGTTCTCTTTGCATCACAGATTCTACAAATGGGCTGCTTCACACATAAATAGACTAAAACATCCTTTATTATTTCACTTTAAAGCACAAGTGGAGTAAAAGGAATAAAAACAGCAAATAAAAAAGGTTTTCAAACTGATCTACGCGGTTTTGACCGCTCAACAGGCTTCCTCAGGATTAAAATCTTATATTGTTTGGTGTTAAACCATGAGTCCGTTTATCTTAGAAAATTTGCGGATTGATAGCGGAAGTGACAATTGAGTTCCATCTATGGAGCGCATGGTCCATATAATATTCAAACAAAATACTTGTAATCAGACTTACTGATTACAAGAATTTTATATGATTGCTTACATATACAGGGAGATTCAATAAAAGTTCTTATCGTTAAAAATGGTGCTAATTTTGCCCCAACCAATCAGATATTACTTAACATTTGAAAGCTAACATCTGATTGGTTGGGGCAAAATTAGCACAATTTTTAACTATAAGAACTGTTATTGAATCTCCCCGTTAGTGTCTCCCCCTACTTGTCAAATAGATAATGGATAAGGGCATTCTCATTGTTTGAGGCCAGGACTGGAAATACGCCACCGGAAGTATGCGTTCCATCTATGGAATGTACCCGGTCTATATATGTGTGAACCAGCCCATTTGTAAAATCTGTGATGCAAAGAGAACCACAGAAGCTGTGAGCTATTTTTGGGACTAATAGGAACACACTAATAGCACCGGATCACTTAAAAATGTAAGTGCATTATATGTTTAATATATGATATTTTATTGATTCGAATTGGTATATCTCTTGTTCTTGACAATTGGTTTTCATTATTTTATCTCTTCTGTATCAATACATCTGAGTATCCTGCGCAGCCTGCTTTTTAAATATCTTTTTAACTTTGGAATTGGAGTGGATTTTCACCCGGCTTGCAGCAAAATACACTAGTATCTGGACTATTTTACACACCACTGGCGCTCAGGGAATTACTTCTATATAACTATGCAGAGGATTTAATACCAAAAGAGGATCAAGGTTAATGTAGCTTAAGATCCCAATAACATACGTTTTGTCCAGATAATGGCAGATTTTAAAATGTTGGCTCCTACACTTCCTTGGTCGCAGAAAGGTAATTCCATTACACAGGAGGAGGAAGCCAGCAAGATTCAAGCAGTAAAGGTAGGCTGGGGGGGGCATTAGACAATTTAAATTTGGGGCGTTGATGTTTGTGGTATTCAAATGGGTATTTGTAATATATTTCGGGCATTTAAAAACCGAGATATAGTCTCTTGGTTTTTTAAAGTAGAGGGGGGAGGGAAAAAATACAACTGTAGAGTTCATGTAAGTGGTATATTGCTGGAGGTTTTGTGGCTGCGTTGGATTTGGCAGTTGTGTTCCAGGTGGAGTTGGCTATTTCCGGTAGGACTGTGGGAGTATGCCATCAGGGAGTTGTACTTTAGGTAGATTAAATTTCTCTAATAAAGCTTGTAGATCCGTAATTCCTTTGAATACGGCTGTCCTTCCTCCCTTTTGTACAATGACTGTGAATGGGTAGCCCCATCTGTAGGTAAATCCATTGGTGATAATACTTCCAGTAATGGTTTTAAGGCCCTCCATTATTGCAAGGTATGACGTGAGAGATCTGGGTACAATGAGATTTTGGCTCCATTTAAATCAATATCTTCGCAGTTTCTAGCCTTTTTCATTATGTCCTCCTTTAGCGTGTAGTCATGGAGACAGCAGATAACGTCTCTTATTTGCCTCCCTTCTATATCTGTGGTATTGATTTATTTGGTTTATTTGGCTATGTGCGCTATGATATTCCATTTTTGTTTTAACTTCTATATCTGTGGGATGCAATGCTCGGTGTGCCCTGTCTAGTTTAAGAGGAGTATCTGTATCTCTTTCAAGATGTTTTGCAATGTGTTGGGCAGGTCTGTTGGTGATATTGTCTCAGGTAATCCTTGGGTTCGAATGTTATTTCCACGAGTGCGATTTTCCAATTTCTCTAGTTGAATTTGCAGATTTTGTATAGTGCGATTTTCGTTATGCATATGAGTGCGGTATGCTCTCAGGACTTCTTGAGTGGATTCTTGTCTCTAAATCCACCACTCGTTCTGTGATCCCCTTAATGTCCCATCGTAAGGTTGAGATCTCCTCTGTACAAGCCTTTTCGACAAGCCTTTACAAGCCGTAAAAGGATCACTATTCTCACTTGGACAACTTTACATTATCTGAAACTACATTTTTAGAGAAGTAAAATGGTGGTACACACATGTTTATCTGTGTTTGCTTTGTCATTAAATTATTAATGTTTAGTGAGTACTCCTAATTGCCCCCACCTGCCTTACTCACTGCCTTCTTGTAGTGTCTGCGACACATATTTTGGCTTTGAGGTAAGGTGAGTTTGTTCCCTTTTTGTGTTTGTAGCTTGGGAAGCTCTAAATTAAGTGAAAAGTCCCCAAAGTGCAAGGAGCTGCTAAACCATCGGGCTGCTCTTGATGGTGTCAAGCTCCACCCCCATGCTGTACCTTTGTAATGAAAAGCCTTTGTTTTTTTGTCTCTGTTTTTGTCTGCCCACCTCTATCTATCACTCTGTCTTTTTATCTATACATCCACCACTACTTTTTGTCTGTCTTTCTTTCAAAGTCCAACTATCTATTTCTGTCTGTCAATTTCTGTCTCTCCCTCTATCTTTTATACCTGTCTGTTTCTGTCTCTCTATTAATCTTTTTATTTCTGACTTTGTGTTTCTTTGTCGCTATCTGTATATCTAAATCTGTCTATCTATTTATCTATCTTTCTCTCTATCTATACCTTTGACTCGCTCTCTATTTTTATATCCATTCTCTTTCTGTTGGTGTTCCAGGGGCTGCTCCCATGGTAATGTAATCTGTTATGATAGCCATACATGGATATATGTTCTTCCGATTGGATTTCCAATCGAGTGCAACGATTGGAAGCCGCTCAGAGTTCTCGCCTAGAGTCTCCTATATTTCCAAAGATTTCCCCTTAAAATATGTGGGGAAATGGGCACTGAAGATCTGAAGATGTTTTTCCGATAAACCACTCGACATGGTCAGAAAAATGTAAAAAAAGGTTTTGACATTTTGAGTGATTCAATAAAATGTATCTGATTGTTCAAAAAGTTGATGCTTTCGTGGACTGGGGGCTTGTGTATTGTACACTTTTAATTGGTTTTAACTTTGCTTTGTTAACTTAACCCCTTATGTATGGAGAACTAAAGTTTTCTTTATATCTTTTTCACAATATGTCTTTGTGAGTGAGCAATTTGTTATGGGTCTGTTTCTCCAACATGGGTTCCTTTTTAAGCCTAATATTTGAGTGGTGCTCCGCTATTTGTTTTTTGCCTGACTATTACCATAAGTTCCCTAAAATCAATTAAATATCTGGGTACACACAAGCAGATTTTTTGGACTGAAAACACTGCAGACCAGGGTGATTAGACATGCATGGGGTCTCCTATGGACCGCACAATCAGTCAAGGCAAACTGTCAGCTACGGCTACTTTTAATGTGACTGTCAGTGATTCGTCCCAACTGACTACTTTCTAGTGGTGAATAGTCGGCCGGGACAAGGAATTTTCTGGTAATGTGTAGCAGACCTTAGTGAGTTATACCAATCCAAACATGTCCCTGCAGATCCCAGTCAATATAATAAAAAATAATTTACACTTAATTCAATGCCTTATCCCCAACTTCTTAGCCTAAATCCAGCAGACACTATCTCTGTTTTACCTTCCCTGGCTGGCCCCCTCCTTTACTACTAACAGGTCCCAGGCAGCCATAGCAGCATTAAATAAGGAAGTCCCCAGTCTCTCCCCTATTACAACTACTGGAGTATATTTGATTGACAGCAGCTTTAAGCAATCTGTACAGACTATTCTCCTCCAGGGAGAGTTCCAGCCTGCCATGGTTGTAATGGTTTTCCAGTACTTCTGGAGGGGATGTACCTGGGATAGGGTTTCCAGATCACCTGCTGATTGTAGGATGCTCTTATTTAATGCAGTTAGCAGGGCTGCACTGATTGCATTAAAACTGCATTACTGCTGACTCAGCCTTGCTACATGTGGTTTTAATAGGTGTCCTCTGATTTTTCACTGATCTGGAAACCCTAACTCCTGGGAGACTGATATTTTAGTCGGAAGTAGGAGGAAGTATGAGTCCAGACCCAAAACCAGCATCAGATTTGGGCCTTGTGTCTACTGGCTGATCTACATTAATCTGGTCGCAGGTCAAGGTTGGCAAAGGAAATTTGGCCAGTGATCATTGTATTGCTTTGATGTATAAGTTTGAGTAAAGACTTTACAGCAAATTGTTCTCAACTTTGTCAAAGTAATAAAATGGTTACATTTTGTGACTATTTCCAATTTTAAAAATATACATTTCTGCAAATAGGAGTTTCTATTTCCACAAGAGCCCCTTATATGGGGAAGTTCACGGCAAATAGACAAGCTTTCATTAAAAAGTATTTTCTCATTTTAATTACCATAATCCAGTTCTGCGCTGTACATATGAACGGGAATTATTAGAGGGAATGTCCTTGCAGTTCTGCACCATGTTGTTTCTATCAGTTTACTAATTAAAAGAGTACTGTTTGTGATAATGCATACATGTTCTATAAAATTGATAAACAAAAACACACTCTTCAAACTAGGGTTCCCACCTTTCCCTTTAAGACCCGAACACATATACAAACACAGGAATAATGCTGAAGCTGTAACTGTAGCAATACAGGAGCTGTGACTGGAACAATGGAGAGGCTGAACTGTAACAATGCAGGGGCTGTGACTGGAACAATGGAGAGTCTGAACTGTAACAATGCAGGAGTGGTAACTGGAACAATGGAGAGGCTGAACTGTAACAATGCAGGAGTGGTAACTGGAACAATGGAGAGGCTGAACTGTAACAATGCAGGAGCTTTGACTGGAGACAATGGAGACTAGGAAACAGGAACAACGCTGGAGGCAGGAGAACTCAGGAGGGCTGAGACACCTGCGAGCTCATGGACGCCAAAAACAACTGACAATCGGGCGTCCGTGGGAGGGAGGAGGACTTATTTAAACTTTCGCACCGGGCGGCACGTTCACATAACCAGCCCAGAAGCGTGCCCTAGGGGACCGACTTTGGGTCGGGAGAGTAGGTAAGTTCCTTACAGTACCCCCTCCTCCATGGGGGGCCACAGGACCACTACATCCAGGTTTCAAAGGGAGTTTCTTATGGAAGGCTGTAATTAAATGGGGAGCATGGATGTCCACTAGTTTAATCCAGGAGCATTCTTCAGGACCAAATCCCTTCCAATAAACAAGATAGATAGATTTAAGCGAGTTCCTAGAATATCTGGAATAAAGGATTTCCTGAACTTCAAGGAAAAAAAGGTAATTGAGGATCAAGGGTAGACCAAAACAGGGGCAGAGGCAAATGCAGTTTTAAGTTTTTCAAAGGCATCCAGAGCTTCCTTAGTCCAAGCATTGGGTTTCCCCCATTTACGGATGAGATTCAAGATTGGAGAAATGACGGAAGAAATGTTCTTGATAAATAAATTGTCTATAGTAATTGGCAAAACCAATGAAATGTTGAATGGCTTTAGTGGAGGAAGGAAGGGACCAATCAAGAATGGCAGAGACTTTAGAGGAATCCATTTCTAAACCTTGGGCAGAGATGATATATCCCAGAAATGGGACTTTAAAAGGCATTTCTCCAGTTTAGCATACAGATGATTAAGTCTTGGTCTGGAAAGAACTTGACAAAAATGAATACGATGAATGGGTAACTCTTGTGAAAAAATTTAAATATCATCCAGGTAGACAACTACGGAGTTGCCCAACAAGTCTCTGAATATGTCGTTGACAAATTCCTGGAATACTGCCGTGGGCATTACACAATCCAAATGGCATGACCAGATATTCAAAGTGGCCATCACGGGTATTGAAGGCTGTTTTCCATTCATCACCCTCACAAATTCTGATTAAATTGTAGGCTCCTCTAAGGTCAAGTTTAGAGAAAATGGTGGCTCCTTTCAGTTGATCAAAAATTTCTGTGATAAGAGGAAGAGGATAACGACTTTTAATCATAATTTTTTTCAGGCCTCTATAATCAATACAATGACAGAGATTACCGTCTTTTTTTTTCAACAAAAATGAATCCAGCCCCAGCAGGTCAGGAGGAAGGACGAAAAAACCCCTGAGAAAGATTATCTTGGATATATTCTCTCATAGCTACAGTTTCTGGTTGAGACAAGGGGTAAGTACGTCCACGAGGGGGCATGGTTCCGGGAAGAAGATCAATAGGGCAGTCATAGGGACGATGAATAGGTAAGGTTTCAGCAGATTTTTTACAAAAAACATCTTGGAAATCTTGATAAGCTTCGGGAAGAGATGGAGAGTCTTTCTTAGAAGAAAGGGTTGAACAATGAAGGGTTGGTAAAGACAGACAGTTAGTAATTTACTTAGAACTCCAAGCTGTAATTTCATCAGGAGACCAGTCTATGGAGAGATTATGGAGTTGCAGCTAGGGAAGGCCAAGAATAATAGGTGTAGAGGGGCAGTGAATGACAAAGAAAGATAAGTTCTCCTTATGAAGTGCTCCAGTTTGGATGAATAAGTCTGTAGTGACTTGAGTAATAAATTCTGTTGTCAATGGCAAGTATCTGGAATGGAGTAGTTAGAGGAAGAGTAGGAATATCATGTTGTTGTACAAGGGATGAGTCAATGAAGTTGCCTGCAGCTCCAGAGTCTATGAAGGCTTTCAAGGAAAGGATTTTAGAAACCAAATTTAAGGATACAGGAACGAGAAAATGGTAAGAAGGATTCTGAAGAGAGGATTTGTCTTTGCCTAGAAGATTCTCTCATCTGACTTCCCTGGATACAAGGTCGTCTTTAATACGATCCGAAAGACCTTGTAAGAAGGCTGCTACGAGGCCCTCATTATTCCAGGCAGTTTCAGCTGCAAGGGTCCGGAATTCAATGGCATAAAGTCTAACAGTGTGGTTCCCTTGCTGGTGTTGCATTAGGCAGTTGGAGGCACCGGACTTACAGCCAGGAGCGTCAAATACTTTTCGGAATAATTCAAGGAAATTAGTAATATTGAAAGTCAAAGGATTGACTTTTTCCCAAAGAGTAGAGGCACAAGCTTGGGCACCCCCTTCCAGCAAGGCGATTATGTAACCCACTTTAGCCTGGTCAGGAAAGTGGGATGGCTGTAATTCAAAATGAATCTGGCATTGATTCAAAAATCCCCTACAGCCTTGAGGATTGCCATCATATAGTGGAGGAGCAGAAATACTAGGTTCAGGACCACCCTGGACAACTGGAGCTGGCGGGGGTGGAGGAGGAGTACTCACAGCAGGTAACCGAGTGGCTAGAGAGTCCATAAACTGTGCCATACGATTTTTCTGATGTTCAAAGACATCCATCCAGGTAGACAGGGCCTGGAGAGTCTTAGATGGTTCAGACATCACTTTCTCGGGGGCCTCCATGGCCCGATTGTACTGTAGTATACTAGTAGAAAGGTATCATCTGGTTGTAATGGTTTCCCGGTACTGCTGGAGGGGAGGTGCCTGGGAGACTGATACAATGGAGACTAGGAAACAGGAACAACGCTGGAGACAGGAGAACTCAGGAGGGCTGAGAAACCAGCGAGCTCACAGACGCCAAAAACAACTGACAATCGGGTGTCAGTGGAAGGGAGGACTTATTTAAATTTTCGTGCTGTGCGGCGTGAATGCGTGGTGAGCCTCACCAGTCCAGGAGCGCGCCCTAGCGGAGCGACGTTGGGCTGGGAGAGCAGGTAAGTTCCTTACAATGGTTTACATTTTAAAGGAACAGTGCACACTTTCTTAAGCCTGCAGAGCTAGATCACTGGACATTGCCCGGGACTTTAGGAGAGTGGGACCACTTCCTAAAATCCGGTCAATCTGGGACTTTTGCCAACAATGCAAACGAGCAGCCAGAGGTCTGCTGTCTTGACTGATGATTGAAAGTGTGGCCACTCAGTTGGGCGTGTTTGATTGTCTGTCCCAGCAACGAATCATATCTGATCAAGCGCCATATACATGTAAGTATAAGCTGGAATGATAATCACTCACTTGTTGGTCAGACCTCTAATCGCACATCCAGCCTTTAGGTTGAGCCAAACTAAAGCCGGTCCGAGCACTCTAGAAACACGCACACGCAAGCATTTTTGATGTCTAGTACACTTTTAGGCACAATCCAGTTGTGATTGTGCTTTAAAAAGTGCATACTAGTGTGGCCCAATTGTGGTAGCCACACTAGTGCATTGCCATGCGGTGCGCATTCGATCTGTTAATTGGAGAGCATGCAATCTGCACTTTTCTGCATGATCGCATGTGCTCCGATTGCACGGCAAAATGCAGAATGCATGCTCTCTGATTTTACTGAATAGTATGACTTTCTGAGATATAGACTTTCTCAGGTATACTGTAGATAGGTTTTTATTCATATCTAGCAAACTCGTGGACACAACCTCTATTGGCTTTGGTTTTTATATGACCATTTTGTAATTATTGATGATGTTTGTCAGACTTTTTTTAGGTGTTCACATTTAAATAATAGTGATAAATAAATCATTAACATTTTGAAACATGTAGCCCCTATGTCCTGCTCTATACCTGGTGAACTAAATGATCAGTAAAATATATAATTAACAATCATAAAGGATATATTCAAAACTATAAAACAATATCCAAATTTAAAAAAACCAAAACACACTTAAAATTAAAGTAACTCATTTTGGTAGAAACACAGATGCCACCCACAAGGGAAGATAACCTATTGTTAACATTTTAACTGTTTTAAATGTAACCTTCACCCCTCCTCGTATAGAGCACCTGTAGGTGGTGGCTACAGGATAAAGGCATTTGGCCATAAAAGATGCCTATAAAACTTCCATAGAAATGTCTTCAAATATTTTTAAAGGAAATCTTTGTGATAATGACTATGTACAGTAGACTATCATTGCAAATTTGTGACATAAAGAAAAACTAAACATATGCACCTGATGGCTGGTCTTTCTAATGTTTTTAGCATTGAGAAGATGTTGATAAAACATACGCGTGTTGTAAGCAATGGAAGCACCATATGTACCTAAATATTAAGCGTTCAAGTGGTGAGCGGCAAGCGAACGCTTCATAAAATTTCACCTCTCTAGCTTTTCATTTGTCTGACATTCTGGAGGTAAAGAGCACAGGAACTAGCCCAGAATACTCTAGGAAACTGACTGGAAGTGATGTTTCTTAATAATCTACTACTCACGTCCTATTGTGCGTATTTATATAACTTTTTCTGAAATGGAGCAGGTTGCAGACCCAGCACTGCTAATACATCAACTGCAGAGTGGCCAATTCAGTACGATATATCCCACCCTTCATACTATGACAAGCACTTCCATTGCATGGAATGAAATGTTAGTGAGTCTTGCCTCATTCATGAATCATGTTGCAACCCTAGTTACTTCATAGGAGTATGAGTTCTTGAAACATCAACTGCCTTGTGTTGTGCAAACATGACCTTGCTTTCTAAATGGACGTGTTGTTTTCTTGCATACGAATCATTTTTTAAATTATATTAGATTTTTTTTTTCATTATAATTTCCATATTTCAAGCAAATGGAAATCTTGAAAAGACAGGTTCAAAAAGGACCATCAAAAAGTAAGTGACGTTAAGAGTGGCCAAAGTACTTCAAAACCACACCCCCTTTATGAAATGACTTTCTTATGGATTTCTTTGTATAAAAAGAATAAAACGTTGGGGTTGCCCCTGTTTATCATCTGTTCATCCGAGTAGCGTCCTGGTTTCTCTTTTTGTTCTACTGAGATGACTTTCTTACAAAGACAGCAGCAAATGCAATATGTGTATAAAAGTAAAAAAAAACTTGGTAGTGATTGGGATATTTTTCATGCATGTATCTTCTCTGCTGACTATGTTTGTTGTAACGGAAATCAAAGATCAGGGTAGAGAACGAACATCTGACAGCATACATGAATCCCAACTGGAAACTATGTGTCCGGGGCCGCTCCTACCATGAAGCAATCTGAAAAGATTGCCCATGGCGCACCCTCTGGGATTGCTACAAAGAGGGCAGTCGAGATGTGTGTTTGTTTTTTTTCCCTTTGGGTTGCACTGCAACAACAGCGCTTTGCCTTGGCTGGAGGCCAGAAGATGAGGAAGAAGCTGTAGTGGACTCCTCTGTTTCTCCCTGGCTGATTGGCCACATTGAGCTCCGGTCATGTAAGTGTTACGTTACTTACGCGAGCGTTACTTACGCGAGCTTAATGAGACCAATCATTGAACTCCAGTTGCGTAAGTGACATAAGATTTGCGTCTGCACGTAAGTGTTACGTCACTTATGTGACCAGAGCTCAATGGAACCAACCAGCCATGAAGAAGTCCACTGCAGCTTTTTCCTTGTTCTCTGGCCACCAGCCAATCGTGTGCAAGCCCACAGTACAACTTGATGCCCTCTTGCTGAAGAAAATAGAAGATGGCACCAGATACGAATGGATTTTAATTTAATATTTTTAACAGTTGCATTGTAATGATACAGTAAGATACATTTTTACTGTTTAGAACATATACCAAGTGTGATTAATCTGTTTCTAATTTAGTTTTGTTTCATGATATTGAAAGGTTTTGACCAAAATATTGAACTAAATGACTCTTAATAAATTTGCCTAAATAACATACGGTATCTGATGAGGACTACAGATTTTACCAGAATGCTATACCAACCTTTTACTTTGTTGCAGAGTTTTTTAATATTTTTCTTTCTCTAAGGATGTTGGATGTTGCTAAAAGGAATTTCATATGGTTTGGATAGCATTAGATTAGAGTTTCTTAGGTCAGACTAGTTAGGTTTCTTAGGCCCTGCTGAAAGGGTTTACCTTGACGTGGTGGCAGGCTTACAAATTTATTGGCCAACATCTTTCTTTCTAGAAGTACGGTAGGAATTTCTAATAATGTATCAGTTGCACCAACAGATGATTTTATGTGTTATAACAATGGAAACTGTATAAATGTTTTAAAATACAAAATTCAAACAAAAGCAATTCAAGAGCGCACTCCAGTCTTAAATGTTCAAATTCATTTATTAAACACGTGACGTTTCGGTGTCCGTGCGACACGGTGTCCGTGCGACACGTACGTCTGAGGAAGGTGTCGCACGGACACCGAAACGTCACGTGTTTAATAAATGAATTTGAACATTTAAGACTGGAGTGTGCTCTGAATTGCTTTTGTTTGGATACTATTGCCATTGGCTATGGTTTTTGGAGCAGCACCCAGCGATTTCAATTATACACTGCAGGTGTGCGGGGGAACTGTCTACTTCTTAAAATACAAAATTAACAAAACTTTTGCCACACCCTGCAAAGAAGCCACACTCACACACAAAGCAACACACCTTCTTTTCCACGCCCCTATAGGCGCCATTCAAACGTTGTTTCAGGTGCCAAAAACCCTAGGGACAACCCCTGAATGTGTCACATTTCCTAAAATCCCTGATACCTAATTCCGGCCCATGAGCCAGGGCCGAGGGCACCGAAGCGGCCACACGGCCCCACCTAAGCGCCACGGCCAGGCCACGGCCCCACCGAAGCGCCGGTCCAGGCCAGGCCGAACCAAGCGGCCGGGCCACAGGCCAAGCCCCCACGAAGCGCCCGGCCCAGGACACGGCCCCACCGAAGGGCCCGGCCCAGGCCACGCCCAACCGAGCGCCTGCCAGGGCACGGCCCGAACGATAGAGGCCGGCCCAGGCCACGCCCGACCGAAGCGCCACAGGCGAGGCCACGGCCCCACCGAAGCGACCGGCCCAGGCCACTGCCAAGACCGAAGCGCCCGGCACAGGCCAGGCCCACGAAGCGCCCGGCGAGGCCCCGTGCCGCGACCGAGCGCCAGGCCAGACAGGCCAACCTAAGAGCCGGCCGGCCAGGCCCAGAAGCGCCCGGCACAGGCAGGGCCCCACAGCGCCCCCAAGCACGGCCCACCGAAGCGCCCGCCAGGCCACGGCCCCAGCACGAAGCGCTCGGCACAGGCCACGGCCCCACCGAAGCGCGGCCCAGGCCACGGCCCCACGAAGCGCCCAGGCCGGAGGACGGGGCCCGCAGCGCCCGCCCTCCGGAAGCCCCCGCCCCCCGAGCCCCCCGCCCACCCGCCAGGCCACGGCCCGACGGAAGGGCGAGCCCAGGGCCAGGCCCCAACGAAGGCGGCCCGGCCCAGGCCAGGCACCACCGAGATGGCCGGCCCAGGCCACGGCCCCCACCGAAGCGGCCCGGCCCAGCAACCGCCCCAACCGAAGGCGGGGGCCCAGGCCACGGCGCCCACGAAGCGGACGGCAGGCAAGGCCCCACCCGAAGCGTGCCGGCCGAGCAAACGCCCCACCGAAGCGGCCGGCCCAGGCAACCCACGCCCCACCCGAAGCGGCCGGCCCCAGGCCAGGCCCCACCGAAGCGCCAGGCCACAGGCCACGGCGCCAGACCGGCCGCGAACCAGGCCATGCCCCACTAAGCGCCCGGCCCAGGCCAAGCCCAAACCGAAGGCGCCCGGACCAGGCCAGGCCCACGAAGCGCCGGGCCAGGCAACCGCCCCACCGAAGCGGCCGGCCCAGGCCACGGCCCCACCGAAGCGGCCGGCACAGGACACGGACCCACCCGAAGACGACCGTGCAGGCCACTGAGCCACCAGGGCCAGGCCCCACCGATACGCGGCGAGGGCGGCGACCGAGGCCCAGGCGGACCACGGGCCCACGAAGCGCCGGGCTCAGGCCCGGCACCGCACGAAGCCCCGTGCCAGAGCCACGGCCCCACCGAAGCGACCCGGCCCAGGCCCGTGCCCCACCGAAGCGCAGGCCAGGCATCGCCCCCCGAAGCGCCGGCCCAGGCCACGACCACCGAAGGTCGCCCGGCCCAGGCCTACGGACCACCGAAGCGCCCAGGGCCCAGGCCAGGGCCCGACCGAAGCTGGAGACCAGGGCACTGGCCCCACCGAAGCGCCAGGCCAGGAACACGGCCCGACCGGAGATGCGCGGCCCAGGCAGGCGGCCCAACCGAAGCCGGACCAGCGGCCCCAGCTCGGACCCACACGGCCCCACCGAAGCGTCGGCCAGGCACCAGGCCCGAGCGGCGGCCCAGGCCGGCAACGGGCGAGGCCCAGTGCAAGCCGGCCCCACCGAAGCGGCCGTCCCAGGCAACCGCCCCACACGAAGCGCGGCCAGGCAGGGCCCCACCGAAGCGCCCGGCCCAGGCCACGCGCTCACCGAAGCGGCCGGCCCAGGCACACGGCCCGCACCGAAGCGCCCGGCCCAGGCAGCCACACCGGAAGCGCCCGGCCCAGGCCAAGGCCCCACCGAAGCGGCCGGGCAGGCATAACGCGCCCTAAACGCGCGGAAGCGGAAGGCCCAGGCCACGCACCCAAGAAGCGGCCGGCCCAGGTCCACGGCCCCACCTAATCTCCCTTCCCATTCCACTTCCCCACCTAATCTTCCTTCCCATTCCACTTTCTATCCCTCACCTAATCATCTAGTCACACTTGTGCACAAAGGTGAGGGGAAGGGGGGAAGCATGCGGGAACTGACAGGAAAGGCACAGCAGCACTGCAGGATCGTGGTCTGGGAAGTAGTGAGATCTAGGCTTAGGGGATGGAATGGGAGAAAGACACTAGCAAGTCTCCATTACAATTATAATATTGATTAATGAAGTGTCCTTTTAAGACAATAAAGTTTACTAGATAACCTTTTACTTTACATTATCCCAGATCCTTCCCCTTTCCCATCCCATTTACCTGGGTGCTTAAACCAACTTGTCAGTTACCTGCCCCCAGTTCCAACCAATATTAAGCACATTATTACATGTATTAATGAAAAGATATTTAAAGGGCATGTCCACCCACAAAACTAAAATTTGCCCCAGTCCTGGCCCCAATGGCCCTTACCTTTTTGGTGTCTTGCTGATTCCCTGTAATATTAAAGTCTAAAACAGGGAAGGTGTAGAGCAGAAAACTAGATTTCACAAAAAAGGGAACCAGCAGGGCACCAAAACCTGGAGATATTGTTTCTTCTTACATGTATATGAATGCGCCATTTCTAAGTATTCTAAGGATTCATCAAGGCATATTTTGTTCTACATTGCGGCTGCCCCACAACATCGGGCAGAAAATTTCCAAAAAATATTTTTGGCCAATTAAAGAAATAGAATCTATCTAAATCGAAAAGAAGAAGAAACTTGTAAGACTATTAAGTCTGAGGTTTACTGCAAACATTCTGGTATCTCCTGGAATACTGCAGCATGTTTCCAACAAAGAAGATATTTACCAGCCAGGCCATATTCATAAAGGTATGGTATCGCTACTTTGCAATACCTCACCTTTAACGTTCATTGCTGACTATCTTTATGACTAGCAGTCGTAAATGTACGATAGCGGTCATAAATGGACAATTATGATCGTAGATTTACGATCCCCCATACAATACAATTTCCATGCCTTGGTACCGCATTGTATTGTACGCATGAATGTACATTTGTAACTGTACAATCTTGACCTTACATTTACAGCTTCGTTCGTACTTGTTTTTTTTTAATATGCTCTAGTGTGTCGATTATGTGTAGACCCTGGATGTCTATGAAAATTCAGAAATGTTACATTCAATAAGCATTCTTGGCTTGACCACCAGATCCAGTGTGCAGTAACTTTCCATAATTGATCATAAAAAAAACTTTACAGCAGTTTGTCTAAATGTAATTATTTATTGGGATTCAAATACCTTATAAATGAAGACATTAAAATTTCATGTGCTTCTTCCCAGTTGATCGATCCCAACAGATTTGCCATTTTACCTTATAAAAGACATAAGAAAAAATGTTCACAGTATTTTTATATGCCATTTAAAAAAATAGTTAATCATTATCTATTATAGTAATCAGAAGGGGCAACCTGAGTTGGGGAAGAATTCAGAATGGCTGCAGACAGTGAGAGGAAGTGATGTGGAATATCAAGAAAAGCCTGCTCATCTTGCCAGCAGAGAAACTTCTCCAGAATGCTCAGAATGTTGTCCAGTGCCGGATACAGACAATCCTTCGGAGACGAAGGATGATTTGAATACACCCACTCATTTATGAACAATAAGCATTACCTCAAATCAGAGGATAGAGTAATAGTTAAACTGATTGAATTAATATAAAAAGATGCTATACATTCTATGATTTCTGAACAAGTAAACAGCTACAAGCCAGACTGTTGAGGAAGCTTAACCAGCACCACACAGTTAGCATTAATCGCACTTGCTTAGACAGTAAAGCATCGTACACACGTCTATTTTGATGCCTGACCCCCGAGCATGTGCACATATGCGCTGAATGGGCGATAATCGCATGTGTTTATGCAATCCCTCTGGCATTGTTCAGCAATCCGCCATGGTGGACTGACGAACGATGCACGAGGGAAAGTATAAACACGTATGATTATCATCTGAAATGCTGTTCTGTGTGGAACTTAAGCAAGGCACGCCCCAAAACTATAAATAAGTGAGAGACACTCCCCCAGTGTACACATGCATTGTCATCCAAGACTTGGAAGTGCCCCACACAGACCTCTGACAACCCTCCTAGAAACCAAATAGACTCAAATAATTACCAGAGAAGTCTCCTTAAGGGATCTTTATTTCCTTAATCACTACATTAGGAGGTGACAGTGTAACAAGCACTTTATATAAAGCATTTTAATAAAAGAGAAATAAAAAGTATAACAACCTGTTACAGTATTTAATGGAATTGTTCACTAAGCACTTTGGGGCTGATTTACCCAGACTTGCTGGTCAAATATAAGCCAGAGAGACACAGGAGCGGTTAAAACAGTACAAGCTGTACTTGTTTCGTCCGACATGCGGACTTTCTCAACAGCGGAAGTGACATAATAGCACCTCCGTGCACCTGACAACAAGGGGAGTTACTTCGTTCAAATGCACACTCTCGCGATATTATCCCAGCATGCCGCGGCCAATTTAATCATGGGCAAACACCTCAAAATACCCACAAAGTCCCATTGTCATCACAAGTGATGGCAAAAGGAACTGTTAGGGCAAATATCAGAAGAAAAAGTATGCTTTGGGGCCCACTACATAGGAACAAATGCATATACCCACAGATATAGAAAAGGAAAGGAAGAGAAAAATACCGCATACCAGATCTCCAGGTCAATATAACATATCCATAGTGTTAATTGTATTAGTGGCTATAATTTCATGAACCAGCAAATTCAATAGTCATCCTCAATAATGCTCATAACCAAATATATTTCATCTAAATTCTAACAACCCATATCGAAGAGCAAAATTGAAAGATCCTGTATCCAAGATCAAAACTATGTGCCATAATAGACTTTTTATTTTTTTTTTTTAGAGAAAAAGGATCCCCGATATCCTTTAACTCTATATATATAAAAGACAAGTGTAACAGCAGCACTCCACCTAGTGAAAAGATTGCAGGGTTGGTGCACGCACTAATGAGGACACCTGTATTCTTCCAATGAATATAGAAAAGAGAACAAATCTGTGCAGCACTCGTAGAAAATTTATTCTTGGTTAATCATCGTATAAAAATAAAAGGCGACGTTTCGGTAACATCGGTAACATCCATTACCTGTAACAGCCAGCACTCCTTTCCCCTTAATTAGTTTCTGCCTGGGTGCCGTTCAGGAGATAAGCAGTTCAAAAAATGAATTAAAAGCCCTCACAGGTCTTTTTTGAGCAAGTTAAAACTTAGCTTTTATTGAAGCTTAAGATAAAAACGTGTTTTTATCTTAAACTTCTGACAGTTGGTCTTATCATCTCTGTGTAGCTCAAAGATGTCACGTAGAGAAGTCAGATTGACCTGCTTGTTAATAATAATTAGCTTACTATTGCAGAATCTACAATTTCCATAGACTTATTCAGAATATATAAATAAACTAAATTATTGTATAAACTAAATTAGCTATGAATAAGACCACCTTAACAAAAACCACCTTAACATCCATATTTTCTTTCAAATCCCAGCTCAAAAGAATGGAAATGAATATTTACTGAATTTCAGTTCCTGAATCCCAAATGTCCCTGATAAGTCCACAAGATAGGTAACAAATTTTCAAAAATATTCCATTGGTCCATATGGCCATGAAAGTCCCTGGTATACTTCATCCAAGAAACATGGTATCAAATGCCCATAGAAGTCAGATTTGTATCTCTAGAAGGATAGAAATGATTGAATATATCACATATCATATTACAGTGAGTCTTCTTATCTCATAAATTCCAGAAATCCCAGGATCATTCCACTTAATTTAGATGAAAGGCATCAGGATCCATTCCTCATAAGCCTTCTGGTGCTGTTGTCTTTAGGCAAAAGATCCATCTGGCCTCTTTTCTTAATAACTGGGTTTCCAGGTCACCACCTATCACATTCAAATTTACAATTTCTATAGCGACACATTTAAGGGCTTTTGTATCGCCATTGTGCTTAACCAAAAAATGATCTGTCACACTGGTCAGCGAATTACCCACCTGTCTGTCTCTTTGAGCATTTCTAATATTCGAAAGGTGGGAACTCAGCCTCTCTTTAAAGGGCATGTCCACCCTTCTAAAAATTTTTTATATAATATTCCCCCTGTCCCCGCAGCCCCAACTGCTATATTTTTATTATCAGAAAGTGCCCCAAACATTACTTACCTTCCCTCTTTCCTCCGCCGTGCTGCCAGGCCCTCTGCTTGCGAGAAAATGCAAGCAGAGGGGCGGGACCGGCAGTCGCGTCTGTGATTGGCTGAGCAGCAGCCAATCACGGACCCGGCTGCCCGGAGTTCAGTGCGGCGGAGGAAAGAGGGAAGGTAAGTAATGTTTGGGGCACTTTCTGATAATAAAAATATAGCGGTTGGGGCTGGGATGACGGGGAATATTATATAAAAAGATTTTTAAACTAGGGGGAGGGAATTCTAATCGGGAGGGAGAGGGGGGGCTCTTTATGGGGGGATAGCAGAAGAACCAGATGGAGCTGGGATGTAAGGTAAGGATTAAATTATGGGGGGCGGGGCTTGGAGCCGCATGGGATAAGCTCCGGCACCATCGCACTATCCGAGGCTAATATCGGGCTCATAACCACCTTGAAACCAAACAATATATGTTCCACCAACTTTCGAAACCCAGATGACCAGAACCAAGGGGAACAAATCGAGCGGATCGTCTGGAAAACTTGAACAATTTGCCTGGAAAGGCCAAACTAAGACCCAGGCCGCGATGCCGCCATCCCTGCAAAAAAGTAAGGCACATGCCCCCTCTGACACTAATGATAACCACCAGAAGCGAGCGGGTGCTAACCAGCCCCCGGCCGCGGAACCCACACTATCTGACCTTAAGCATCACCTCACCGACGCCATTCAGGAGTCGCAGCGCTCCCTGGCCACGATGATTGAGGAAACAAGGTCCGACATCTCACTCCTCAGACACGACCTCCAAAAGATACGACACAGAGTGGGGGAGGCCGAGGAGCGGCTGTCCAAGTTGGAGGACACAACACGGCCCCTACCGAACACTATTGCTCATCTCCAACAGGAGCTCCAGGCAACGAGATTTAAATTAGACGACCTCAAAAATAGGTTGCGCTGTCAAAACCTATGCTTCTTGGGGTTCGCTGAGGGAACTGAGGCACAGTCCGCGGCCTCAGTTCTCGAGGAGTGGATTCGCGCCAAAATTGGTGAGGACGGCCTATTGCCACAGTTTGCAGTCGAGAGGTGCCTTCGCATCCCTGCCAAGGCACCGGTACCTAGAGCACCACCGAGACCGCTCATAGTGCGACTCCTAAATTCACGAGATAGAGATTGGATCCTCTGCCAAGCCAGATCCATTCCAGACCTGACCCATGACAAAAACAATATCCGCATATTCCCGGACTATTCCCTGGAGCTCCAAAGACGCAGAGGTACGTTTGGAGAAGTTAAAAAGAGACTTGCGGCAGCCGGAATTGTGCACTCTATGGCTTACCCAGCCCGCCTCCGGGTGGTGACGGACGGCAGAGTTAGATTTTTTGAAACCCCGCAAGAGACCTGCTCCTGGCTGGACTCCAGATAAAAAAGGTAAAAAGCAACGACTGTCCCCGACACCCCCCCTCCCCTGAGCGATCCACGAACTTCAGTATTCCCCAACGCGTGCCATGGGCAATGGACACTCTGATATTCGCAGGTTACACTGCTGCTTGATCGGTCCCTTAGCTCGATAATAAACTGTAAAGATGCTAAATTCTATTGGGCCACCCAAACAAACTCACAGACACCCAAACAGATATGTGTATGTATGCCTGACGATTCTCACGACTGGGTCCGGGCGAGCAGAAACATACCAACATCCACTGTCCCATTACACCCCACGGAACCCTCTGATTATCATCTCACTTGTGCTGGTCAATAGGCTATACGTCCACAGACCTAGGACGCTCTAACCTTTTTCTGAGAATTATATACGGCTGAACACCAAACTATACCCTTAAAGACCTGAGAACAACCGGTGTAGCACCTTACCACACCAGAATTCAATATTCAGGATTACAACACATAAACTATTCCATCGTACCCCATGGAACCCTCTGATCGTGACCCAACTTCTACTTGTATGCAGTCTACACACTGACAATATTTCAGTGTTACATCTTTCCAAGTCTTCAGTCGAGATCTGGATGTGGTCTATTGCTGAACTGGATTTCTGGGAACCTCCATAAAAAGCATGTATTTGGACAACTTCTGGTTAAAAACTTACACTTATACACTGCACAACCCAGGTACATAACAAATAAGGTATCCCACAACCCCCATGGACCCCTCTGAGCGAAATCTTGAACCAACCTGGACTCACCCTGTGGAACCGGGAGTATGTAAGAAAGATATATTATTTGCCAATATTTGCCAATATATGTCATTGTTGTATCTCCTGGTCCAGATAAGATAGAGGAAAATCAATTACGATATATTACGATATAGCTTATATTACTCTAGAGAACCTGTATTGTTTATGTAATAATGTAGGGAAAACAATAATAATTATACTACTGGACACTGCAGAACATAAAACCATTAAGCAACTATAATAAGCTATATCAATCTACTAGTCAGGTTACTGAGGGGGATCATATGTGGACTTAGTATAAGTTGAGAACTGCCAACAATACAATAGTCGCGATAGTATAGATATATTATACGAAAATCCCTCCCCTGCGATTCAGCCTAGGGGGAACACAATGGAGGTTAATCCAAATCACTGCCTGCATGTATGTAAAAGTTAATACAGAACAAGCCACCCACCCCCCCCACACCCCCCCCCCCCCTCTACAGTATAATCAATACCCCACTCTGTGATTGAGTAGCAAGAGGGGTAATCAATGGCATGTCAACCCCACAATATACAATTTAACCCACAATTCGGTGGCAGGCCATGGACGAAATTACAATCCATAGTAAGGGTAACGGTGAACCCATCACTGAACTACAGGGTCAAAGCAGCTAATAACCCCCACCCCTCCTCTCTCCCAACCTACCCTTCCCATCTCCCTATCCTACTCTGAGTACTACGGACAATATATACCCTGGAATCTCAGGGGAAATAGGGGTTGACCGTTGCCCTGGTAAACCAAGTCATTATGTACCAGAATATCTGGCAAAAGACGAATGTTTTATGTTTACTGTAGATAGCTGTTGAACTGAGTGGGGATGATTAGACTGTATATGTGATCTATACTCTGTGGGTTGCCCTGGAGACGCCCACCTCTAATTAGTAATAAATAGTCCGTAGTTGGCTATATAAGACTTAACCCCTATCTGTATGACTAGAGAGGGCACCCACTGAAGAACCATATGAACAGAATGTGCTAATATATATAATGCGAAAGACCCTCATAACTGTATATTTTGGATGAAACTATGTACAGCAGATTTATAATATGTATATATATATATGGCTAAACAAAAACATACAAGAACCCCACTGGATTAATGGATCCACCCCCCCCCCCCCCCCCCCCCAAAAAGCTAATACTTTATGATTATACTACACCACGAAACTAATTATTCCTACTACCGGAACATGTGTTGTAGAAAATACCCCCCTTCCCCTCTAAAACCAAGATGGAGCCGGAGGGAAACAAGACATACACCTCCACCCCCGCAGGAACTGTACTTAGTGCAACCCCTACAGTTATGTTTTCCCTTCCCCTCTTACCTTCCCCCACCCCCTCCCAACAGGTCTCCAAATTACAGATAGATACCATATTCTGCAACAACTGAGCCACCTGAGAGAGTGTCAACGACATGCAATATACCACCCGAAACAAGAAAATGGCTAAAACACTAAAGGTTTTGTCCTGGAACGTTCGAGGTCTTAACGACCCCCATAAACGAATAGCGGTAACCAGCCAAATCCGTGGCACACAGGCAGATATCATCTGCTTACAAGAAACGCATTTACTAACATCCACCACACACTATCTACAAAAGCCATGGGTAAAGTGGTCAGCACATAGCACCTATTCAGTGTACTCCAGGGGCGTCTCATTAATGCTTAACAATAAACTACGGTTCACAATCCACGAACTTAAAACAGACCCGAATGGAATGTACGTCTGTGTAGCATTGGATATCAAATCCATCATGTACGTTCTGATTGGCATATACGACCCACCCCCGGCCTCTCAACAACCACTCCAAACTATACTCCCCTTCACACTTAAATACCCCAATGAAAGAATAATATTCATAGGGGATTTCAACACAGCTCCATGGACCCCTCCATGGACAGGCTACCTCCCCCTCCCTCTGCTAAAAAAACCTTACTGAATGATATTATAACAGAACTACAATGGGTTGACGTGTGGAGACACCGCCACCCCAAGCAGAAAGGATACACATGTTTCTCACCCACCTTTAACACACTATCACGAATAGACTACATATTCACAAATAAGACAACTACCTCATATATAACACAGAACACAGATACTTCATCTCCCCAGGGGGACTTCGGATCACTCCCCAATATGCCTTACGATGCGGAGTGTCGTTGGTGCCTCTCTGGTCCGGTCTGGAAGAATTCACCCCTTCTGGCTGACATTATTCCCCCCAGCCGACATACTCCCCAATCAGATCGATCTGTATTTTTCACTAGACCACTTACCCGTATCCCCGCTGATACAGTGGGACGCTTTTAAAGCCTTCCTACGAGGGCACCTCAACAGCACTATTAAACATATAAAACATCCCAATCAGAAAATGAGCTGTCCAGCCGATAGTAGAAGCTAAAAATAGATATGTAGGAAACCCCACAGAACGAACCAGAGCAGACTGAAATATAGCACAAACACTATACAATACAGCTGTCACGGTAAAAACACAAAGGAAGATCTTTTTTAACAAAGCTAGATACTTTGAGCACGGGAACCAATCGGCAAAACTTCTGACTCGACTAGCACACGGCCCGAGGTATGCTAACAATATACTGGCAATCAAGAACCCAGAAGGTAACATAGTTACAAGTACACAGGATATTATACAAGTATTTACATGTTTCTATCAAACGCTATACCAGCTTGATATATCGCCAACACAACTGAAAAGATACCTCAATATTGTCGATTTCCCCAGACTCTCTGACAGAGATAGGGCTCAATTAGATGCAGATATCACTGTGTCGGAAGTAGTAGAGGCCATGGAAGATATGTCAAATAGTAAGTCGCCCGGATCGGACGGTATACCGATTGAGATCTATAAAAAATACAGTGAGCAGATACTGCCCCAATATTTCCAATTACTACAACACATAATGGAACATCAAACTCTGACACCATCAATGTATGAGGCATACATCACACTTATACCCAAACCCAGAAAAGATACACTAGACTGCGGATCATACAGACCCATATCATTATTCAACACAGACTACAAAATACTCACCAAAATACTCGCAAACAGATTAAAAAAAGTAATAACACAAATAATTCACCCAGACCAAACCGGATTTATACCAACCAAATCCACCTCAATCAACATACGCAAGACATTAATCCACTGTCATGTTGACCATGACAATGCCGGAACACGCATAATGCTTTCCTTAGATGCCCAAAAGGCGTTTGATTCTGTCGAATGGCCGTATCTGTGGTACTGTATGGATAAGTTTGGTTTCGGTCCCAAATTTGTCAAATGGACCCGTCTCCTGTACGCCCAACCTACAGCTTCACTGCTTATTAACGGAACACACTCCACATCATTTGCTCTCCACCGGGGAACGAGACAGGGCTGCCCACTCTCCCCATATTTATTCGCCATCGCAATAGAACCCCTAGCTATACAGCTCAGGGCAGACCAATATATTAAAGGTTTCACACTAGGAGCTCAAACCTCATTGCTTAGTTTATATGACTTGATTCTATATTTGGCAGACCCTAACCAATCCTTAATCACAGCATATGATACAATCTCCCGATTCGGCCCAGTCTCTGGACTATATATCAATTGGAGCAAATCGAGTCTGTTTACACTAGATCCGAATATTACACTACCACCAAGAAAGCGGAATTTGGTTCCCGTTGTTCAAAGCTTTAAATATCTGGGTATCACCATAACTCAAACACCCGAGCAATTTCTTGAACAAAACATATAAACTCTACTAGACTGTATACGGAACAAAGTTAAGATATGGAAACAATTTCCCATCAACTTATTAGACCGAGTCAATCTGATCAAAATCATAATTCTCCCCAAAGTTTTATATACCCTCCAGCACTCTGCAATTATGATACCCAAAACCTTTTTCACTGCACTACAAAGCACACTGCTCTCTTTGATTTGGGGGTCGGGTCACGCATGAACTAAATTCAGTGTCCTTCAACTGTCTAAGACCGCAGCTGGTCTTGCACTGCCAGAATTTTACCTGTATTATTTGGCTGGACAGCTCAGATACTTTGCGGACTGGGTGATTCCCCTTCCGCCGGACCCACAGGACACTCCCCCTCCCCCAATATATGATATGGAACAAATGCTCCATGCGTATAGTCCAACGATCCCTATTACATTCCTAGAAGCCCCAAAGAATACTATCCCAGGTGGGGGTACAGCCCTACACAAGCAGATGTGGAGCGTTTGGCAGGATACGACAAAATATATAGATGTGTGGGGTGTGTTGGGAGAATCTGTATTATGGCATAACAACAAATATCAGGTTCTAGAAAAATTTGGAGCCTCTGAATTTTGGGAAAGCAGAGGCATTCTGTATTTCCAACAGATTATACTTAACAATACACTGATGTCATTCCCAGAAATGCAGCGAGAATTTTCACTAGCACACTCAGCCTTCTTCCACTATCTCCAACTCCGATACTGTCTTATTTCGGAATTCCAAACACTCAATATACATATCACATCACACAGAAATTCTGAAGGACCGGACGGGGAGGCACACTATCTCACGTATATACTCACGTCTAATTAATCAAAAAAATATTGATATACAAACAACTTTGATGCAAAAATGGAACAAATATATACCTACACTAAATGAATCCAACTGGGAAGAAATTGCCCAAATACATACACAGGTATCCCCATCAGCTAACCATAGGGTCAATTTTATATTTTGCACCAGGTCTACCTATCCCCTAGCAGACTAGCACATATATCACCCAATAATTCCTCAAATTGCCCTAAATGTCAGGAAATGCCTGCCGATTTTTGGCACCTGATTTGGACCTGCCCCAAGGTCTCAATTTTTTGGGACAGAGTCATAAAAACTCAAAATACTCCATGTACCGGTACCATCTGATCCCGAATTGTCTAAGCTGGGGGTTGATGAGGCTGGGGGATGGACAGGTCCATATCTTAAACTGTTACACAATTCCCTTTTCTATGCTAGACGAACTATAGTACTCACCTGGATGTCCCATCAGGCACCTAGATGTGGGGTGTGGAAAGCTATGATCAAATTGGACCTGCCTTTCATTCGGTTAATATACCTGAGTAGGGGTACACTGGATAAATTTAATAAAATATGGCTACCATGGTATGAATATATGGGGATACCCATCCCCCCTCTCCACAACACACAGAATGAACCCTATCTATGAAAATAATTCCTAAGTTTTGCTCAGAGTAGACGAGAGACCTATGTCTTTGACACCCAATCAATATAAATATTCTTCCATGTTTTATTGAACTATCTATGTCTCTGATTATTTGTAAATATGAATGCTGAAACTAAACTGGTAAATCCGAAATACTATTAATCGGATAAACGATGACAAACCAAAAACAACTCAGACAGCGAGAACCCTCCCCCATCCTCCTCTACCTTCCCTATATCCCATCCCATGTTATATTATTTCTGTTATGATATTTTAAAAAATTGTGCAGGATGCGAATATATGTTAAATTATGCAATCCATCTGTAATTACTGGTGTAAATCACTGCAAGATGATATATGTTTGTGACCTGTTTTTTTTGTTTTTTTTAAAGGATTAAACTACACTACACAATGGGGCCAGTAGTGGGGGGGGATTATAGTTTTGGGGGTGGACATGCCCTTTAAGTTTCTGCCTTGTTTTCCCTATGTAAAGGGAAAATGCATGAAAACAGACACACAACCCCTCTACTGTTGCAATTATAACATCTTGATTTTGTAGTTGTATTTCTTAAAGCTGTCCCAAAATGTGTCCCTCCCTTAGCATATATTCACAGAAACTACAGTCTCCACAGCCAAACATATCCTTCAGGCGTAAACCTCTATTTAGGGATTTATAACTCCCTTTACAAAACGGAGTTATAAATCTAATTTTACCCTGTGTATGCCTTACTTTAGAACAGAGGAGATGCCGTTGTGTTGTTCCCTGCAAATTATTCTTATGCATGTTAATAAGAGTTTTTGGATAGCCTCGTTCCACAAATCGTCAAGTTAAATCTTGCGAGACTTCTCTAAAATCCTCTGCATGGGTACAGTTTCTCCGGGTCCTCATAAACTGACCCTTAGGGATGGCTCTTATCAATTTTCTGGCATGAGAGCTCTCGTAATGGAGCAATGAATTGGTCGAAGTGGGTTTACGATAGAGTACATAGTCTATTATAGTCTCTATATATATATCTCTTACTTCAACCCTAAAGGTGGCCATACAGTACGTAAGACATTAGAAAGATGTCCAATCTCTCATAACATAAATGTCCAATCTATCTAGAATTGCCTAGCCTGTTCTTTCATACAATCAATATGAGATCACAAAATAAATGTGTCAGATAGGAACATCTTAAAGGGTATGTCCACCCTTAATTTAAATTTTTAGTATATAATAGTAAATGTGCCCCCAGCCCCAACCGCTATAATAATTTTCTTAGAAAGTCCCCAGATAGTAACTTACCATGCCTCGCTCCCGCCGCACTGCCCCGGCTCTCTGCTTGCAAGGAAATGCAAGCAGGGGGCGGGACCGGCAGACGCGTCTGTGATTGGCTGCGAGGCAGCCAATCATGGACGCGGTTGCCGGCTTCTCAGTGCGGCGAAGGAGCGAGGCATGGTAAGTAACTATCTGGGGACGTTCTAAGAAACTTATTAAAGCGGTTGGGGCTGGGAGCACATTTACTATTATATACATAAAGGGATTTACGCTAGGTGGAGGGAGACCAGAGCGGGTGGGAGAGGGAGGGAGAAGTGCTGCACTGCGCATAGCAAAATTCTCCCGGAGGGGAGACAGAGTCCTATATGGTCACTTTTTTGGACTTTGGGAGGGGGGGGGATTACTGGAGAACCACTTGGAGCTGGGATGGAAGGTAAGGGTTTTATTGCACTACACATTGGGGCCAGTAGTGGGGGGGATTATAGTTTTGGGGTGGACATGCCCTTTAAGATAAAACCCGCTGCAAGTAAAATGTGGTCTTTAGACATTAGATAGATATCTGAAATCCATCTAATGTCTGCCTAGTGTATGGCTAGCTTTAGATCCAAAAATTCACAGTATTGTTTGGATATATTGTGGGAAATATTTAAAGAATTTTTATTGAGGGCCTAAATATATTTATGCAATAAATCATTAACAAAATAAAAATATCATCAATATACCTTAGCCACAATTCAACATACTGGGTATACTGGTGGTAATAGTTGCCCATCACGATACCTCTCTTCTGTTAATAGTATGTTCTGTCAAACAGAAAGAAATTATGGTGTAACTTTAAATAAAGAAAAGAAATAATAAAGTTGGACTTAGGTAAGCGTGACATATCCTTCATTGATAGAAAGTATCTCACAGCCTTAATCCCATCCTTGTTTGATATTTTAGTGTATAGTGATTACACATCACACTAGACAAGCCAAGCATCTCCAGTTGCTTCTACATGTTTGATTTTACTGATGAAGTCAGTAGTGTCCCTGATATAGGACTCAAGGGTTGTCATGTGTGGTTGGAGATGCCATTTCACAAAAGCACATACAGCTTCAAGAAGACTTCCTATCCCAGATATTATCGGGTGCCCCGGAGAGCAGTGAGAATTTTTGTGTACTTTTGGCAATAGATAGAAAGTGGGTACAACTGGCTCCTCAGTAAATAAATACTGCATTTCTTGTTGTGTAATGATGTTAGCTTCCCTGGCATCATCCAGAATATATTTCAATAGCTTTTTAAAAAGCTCTGTGGGATTAGAGACAAGTTTTTTGTAATTAGTTTCATTACTCATGCCTACGAGCATCTTGAACATAAATTTTTTCGTCCTACAATACTATATTTCCCCCCTTGTCAGATTTTTTTATCACTACTCAGTCCAAGTCCCTCAGTTCCTGAATGGCCTTATATTCAGCCTGTGACAGGTTTCTGCACTTTCTTTGACTTTCTGGAACATCAGTTCAGGAAAATCCGAAAAGGGGGGAGTAAATTTAGACTTTAATTTAAATTGTCACATACCTTCGGAGGCCAGTGCGTAGAGTTCATCCAGGGCTGGATTATTCTGTAAACCTGAATTCTCCTGTAAGGAATTTTAAAAAAAATGCTTTTAAGGCTATCTGCCTACAAAAGAGATAAAAGTCTTCAGTTACAGTGAAATAGTCCAAATCAGTTGATGGACAGAAAGTGAGGCCCCTCTCTAATAGTGCTGAGTTAAAACATGTGCTGATAAATGAATGATCTGAAAATTTGCTTTTACAGTTTTTTGTTGATTCTCATATCAGTTTCTGTGGTCTCCACTTCTGAGGACTACTCAGAAGGGGAGAGCACAAAAATGGATAATAGCTCCTCCTCCTGGAGGAGGGGTCTTCCACTTGAATCTGGGATCTTCTCTGTTCCCTCTTATTGCCTACGTGTTTCCACTTATATATTAGACCCTTAAGGCTTGTACACATGCACAATGTGCGCCCGAGCCACGATCCCCGACTGCTACCCACACCAGGCGGATTAATGAATGACCCCTGACCGAACATATGCACACGGATTATTCTTGCCCAAAACGGACGTTTGTTGTGGGTAGTGGTCAGTGTCAGGGATCGTGGTTCGGGCGCACATTGTGCGTGTTTACAATCCTTTAGATAGATCATCCTTATCTCTGGACAATTTATCCCTTTTTAAACTAATTATATCCTCTTCAGTTTTTGATAGCTCAAACTTCAGTTTCTTATGTATATCCGTACATTCTTATTCATTTATTTTTATGGCCTCAGTTAGAGCCTCTATCCGTTCTTTATTATTAACCAAAAAACCTTTATAATGTTTAATTAAAACATTCATTAGTCGCATAGAGCAGTCATTGAGGATCCCTTCCCATTCATTTTTAAAATCATCAGTGGGTTCCCATGCAGGCAAGGTGTGCATACATAACCCTCTAGGTATGATTTTCAGAGAGACATATTTCTCCAGGCTACACAAATTCCACCTTGACTTGGCATAAGAAATATCGGATTCTTTTAACTGTTTAATCAATCTTTTAAGATCAGTATCATGTGTAGCCTCAGCATCTGTCTCTCTAGACCTCATCAAGTTTATTCAATCTCTCTTTTTCCAGAGTAGCTAACTCACACATATTATCAAGGCACTGTGCTCTTGGTTAAAGAAAGCTAACAACTAACAACAATATGGACTATGTCCATTTTCTACTATAGTCTATACCCTATTTTATATCCTAGTCAGTACTCTAGTCTATATCCTTGTCTGGATCCTAGTCAGTACCCTAAGTCTATATCATAGTCAGTACTATTGTCTATACCCTAGTCTGTATTCTAGGGGCATATTTATAAATGTTTGTAAACTTTTTGCTGCTGTTTTTTGTCAAATTTGGATGGCAAAAAGCCATTACCACCGTGGTCAGCATGCTATAATCTATACCCTAGTCAGTATCATAGTTTATACCCTAGTCTGTATCCTTATATGTACTCTAATCTGTATCCTAGTTAGTAATATATTCTATACCCTAGTCTGTATCCTATAGTCTATACCCTACACTGTATCCTAGTGTATATCCTAGTCAGTTCCATAGTCTATAACCTAGTAAGTACCCAAGTCTATATCCTAGTTAGTTCCCTAAGTCTGTCTCATAGTCAGTACCCTAGTCTGACTCCTAGTCAGTACCCTAGTTTGTCTCCTAGTGCGTACCATAGTCAGTCCCCTAGTCAGTACCATAGTCTATATCATAGCCAGTACCATAGTCTATACCCCAGTCTATATCCTTGTCAGTACCATAGTCTGTACCCCAGTCTATATCCTTGTCAGTACCATAGTCTATATCCTAGTCTATATCTTAGTCAGTACTTAAGTTTTATTCTATTTTAACTGGCCCTTCAAAGAGTTGTAAAACAAGCAGGAAAAATTGTAGGTCTCTGAACTCGATGTATGAGGAAAGATTGTTTAAAAAATTAAAAAGTATAAAAGGCAGACCCTACTTATCCCGGTTATAATAGTTTTAAGCTATTACCATCAGGTAGGAGGACCAGTAGATTTCAGAATAGTTTTTACCCTACTTATGTTAAATTTATAAATAGATTTTTTTAAAATTAATGACTTCTTTAAACATATATCTGGTTTTAAGTTTTTAGCTTCTAGTAGTAAAAGCAATAAATATGTATGGTAACTCACAGGTCAATGATATTGGCCTGGGTGCAGCCAGTCCTAAGCCTTTTTGCCTTTGCATAGGCAAACCATGAAGCAACCAAAAACAAATGGGTTCTGCGGCGCACACCAGTAATAAAGTCAATCCACGTCTGAGGAAGGTTCTGCGGCGCACACCAGTAATAAAGTCAATCCACGTCTGAGGAAGGTGTCGCACGGACACCGAAACGTCACGTGTTTAATAAATTGATTTGAATACTCAAGACTGGAGTGCGCTCTGAATTGCTTCTGTTTGAATCCACACAAAAGATCTTACCTAATTTTATTATTTAAGTATATAGCTAAAAATGTTTATTGAATAGGGAAGCCTTCTGGATAGATCTACTGTGAACATGGGGGTTGAATGAAGATTCAGGGTTAAACAGCTTTTTATGAATTTAAAGTGTGCTTTCCTCTGTTGAGATAACTGGATGATGAGAAACAGTGAGTGTTATAATACAGAATATCTCTGGAAAAGGTAATTTGAACCCTTTAATATTTAGTTTTAATATATGGCATTCTCTTTATTGTTTCAACCCGGTCATAGAGCGCCATCTATGGATGAAAAATGAATATATTTTAATCTTATAGGAATTTAAATAATTCAAATATACTAACACAACATGTTTTTAGCATTTTATTACATTCTTTTTAGATATCTAACACTTTAATAAAGCACTGATCAATAGTAAAAATATTTGACACACAATATATAGAAAATTGGGCTGTTGTACATCCATGTTAAAGTGCAACCAAATAATCGCAGCTTTAGGAGGCTACAGAAGAAGGGGAAGCCAGCAAGAGTGGAGGAGCTCAACAGTCTTCACTGCACATCCAAAATGTCAGCAACGTTACAACAGCACAGGTAGGCTCAGGAGGACCTAGCAAAAAAGATTTTTTTAAGCTGCAGCTTACCATTAAACTTAACTTGCTTTTACAGTGTACTTATCCTTTAAGACCTGCAAAACTAGAAACATGTCAGGCTTGTTTGCTGTTCTGTTGTTTCGATCACGTGACCTTTCGTGTTGATTGACTTTGTTCCCGGTGTGCGCCATGGACCCCATTTGAGTTTGGTTGCTTTTAGTACTGTATATACTCTAGTCCAACATTTCTCAACCAGGGGTCCCTAAGAGGTTGCACGGGGCTCCTCAAGAGATTTACAGAAACTGCATGGATGCACCATTTTGATGAATACAGACATACTTTTCTCTATATTTATCTATTTTCTATATTTGTATGAATTAGTTTGGTGTATTGAAGTCTGAGAGATAAATAAAAATAAGTAATAATGTTTTATATAAGGGTTCCCTGAGATATTAACATCCATATCCATAAGGATAAAAATGTTGAGAAACACTGGTATAGACCCAATTTGAGTTATATTTATAGATCTATCATTTATATTTGTATGAATTATTTATTCTGATGATTTAATGACAGAGAAAGAAAAAAATAATAATATATAATCATTATTTTATATAGGGGTTCCCCAAGACACAAACATTTTTTAAGGGTTCCCCACAGATAAAAAGGTTGATAAACACTGATCTAGTCTGTATCGTAGTCTATTCCCTAGTCTGTATCGTAGTTAGTACCCTAGTCTGTATCATGAACAAAAAGTAAGAGCCTCCCGCACCCCGTATAATAGATGAATTGGTACTGGGTGCTACCACAGAGTCACAGCCAGGTGACTAAGGATCCAAGATATCCAGCAAAAAAGTAGCGCACACCAGTCTTAAAGGTGAACAAACTAACGTGTTTATTCAACACAGAGTGTGTAACGTTTCAGTGCTATGTTGGTACCTTCATCAGACATCAAAAGTGCTCAATGTAAAAGTGCTATTTACCTCAGTTCCTGAATGGCCTTATATTCAGCCTGTGACAGTTTCTGCACTTTCTTTGACTTTCTGGAACATCAGTTCAGGAAAATCCGAAAAGGGGGGAGTAAATTTAGACTTTAATTTAAATTGTCACATACCTTCGGAGGCCAGTGGGTAGAGTTCATCAGGGCGGATTATCTGTAAACCTGAATTCTCCTGTAGGAATTTAAAAAAAATGCTTTTAAGGCTATTGCCTACAAAAGAGATAAAAGTCTTCATTACAGTGAAATAGTCCAAATCAGTTGATGGACAGAAGTGAGGCCCCTCTCTAATAGTGCTGAGTAAAACATGTGCTGATAAATGAATGATCTGAAAATTTGCTTTTACAGTTTTTTGTTGATCTCATATCAGTTTCTGTGGTCTCCACTTCTGAGGACTACTCAGAAGGGGAGAGCACAAAAATGGATAATAGCCCTCCTCCTGGAGGAGGGGTTTCCACTTGAATCTGGGATCTTCTCGTTCCCTCTTATTGCCTACGTGTTTCCACTTATATTAGACCTTAAGGCTTGTAACAATGCACAATGTGCGCCCGAGCCACGACCCCGACTGCTACCACCACCAGGCGGATTAATGAATGACCCCTGACCGAACATAGCACACGGATTATTCTGCCCAAAACGGACGTTGTTGTGGGTAGTGGTCAGTGTCAGGGATCGTGGTTCGGGCGCACATTGTGCGTGTTTACAATCCTTTAGATAGATCATCCTTATCTCTGGACAATTTATCCCTTTTTAAACTAATTATATCCTCTTCAGTTTTGATAGCTCCAACTCAGTTTCTTATGTATATCCGTACATTCTTATTCATTTATTTTTATGCCTCAGTTAGAGCCCTATCCGTTCTTATTATTAACCAAAAACCCTTATAATGTTTAATTAAAACATTCATTAGTCGCATAGAGCAGTCATTGAGGATCCCTTCCCATTCATTTTTAAAATCATCAGTGGGTTCCCATGCAGGCAATGTGGCATACATAACCCTCTAGGTATGATTTCAGAGAGACATATTTCTCCAGGCTACACAAAATTCCACCTTGACTTGGCATAAGAAATATCGGATTCTTTTAACTGTTTAATCAACTTTTAAGATCAGTATCATGTGTAGGCTCAGCATCTGTCTCTCTAGACCTATCAAGTTTATTCAATCTCTCTTTTTCCAGGTAGCTAACTCACACATATTATCAAGGCACTGTGCTCTTGGTTAAAGAAAGCTACAAACTAACAACAATATGGACTATGTCCCTTTTCTACTATAGTCTATACCCTATTTATATCCTAGTCAGTACTCTAGCTATATCCTTGTCTGGATCCTAGTCAGTACCCTAAGTCTATATCATAGTCAGTACTATTGTCTATACCCTAGTCTGTATTCGGGGCAATTATAAATGTTTGTAAACTTTTTGCTGTGTTTTTGTCAAATTTGGATGGCAAAAAGCCATTACCACCGTGGTCAGCATGCTATATCTATACCCTAGTCAGTATCATAGTTATACCCTAGTCTGTATCCTTATATGTACTCTAATCTGTATCCTAGTTAGTAATATATTCTATACCCTAG
This sequence comes from Hymenochirus boettgeri, assembly GCA_019447015.1. Taxonomy (NCBI): domain Eukaryota; kingdom Metazoa; phylum Chordata; class Amphibia; order Anura; family Pipidae; genus Hymenochirus; species Hymenochirus boettgeri. The sequence goes on from CM033472.1 coordinate 203,902,047, forward strand.
TCGTATCCTATAGTCTATACCCTACACTGTATCCTAGTGTATATCCTAGTCAGTTCCATAGTCTATAACCTAGTAAGTACCCAAGTCTATATCCTAGTTAGTTCCCTAAGTGTCTCATAGTCAGTACCCTAGTTGACTCCTAGTCAGTACCCTAGTTTGTCTCCTAGTGCGTACCATAGTCAGTCCCCTAGTCAGTACCATAGTCATATCATAGCCAGTACCATAGTCTATACCCCAGTCTATATCCTTGTCAGTACCATAGTCGTACCCCAGTCTATATCCTGTCAGTACCATAGTCATATCCTAGTCTATTATCTTAGTAGTACTTAAGTTTTATTCTATTTAACTGGCCCTTCAAAGAGTTGTAAAACAAGCAGGAAAAATTGTAGGTCTCTGAACTCGATGTATAGAGGAAGATTGTTTTAAAATTAAAAAGTATAAAAGGCAGACCCTACTTATCCCGGTTATAATAGTTAAGCTATTACCATCAGGTAGGAGGACCAGTAGATTTCAGAATAGTTTTTACCCTACTTATGTTAAATTTATAAATAGATTTTTTAAAATTAATGACTTCTTTAAACATATATCTGGTTTTAAGTTTTTAGCTTCTAGTAGTAAAAGCAATAATATGTATGGTAACTACAGGTCAATGATATTGGCCTGGGTGCAGCCAGTCCTAAGCCTTTTTGCCTTTGCATAGGCAAACCATGAAGCAACCAAAAACAAATGGGTTCTGCGGCGCACACCAGTAATAAAGTCAATCCACGTCTGAGGAAGGTTCTGCGGCGCACACCAGTAATAAAGTCAATCCACGTCTGAGGAAGGTGTCGCACGGACACCGAAACGTCACGTGTTTAATAAATTGATTTGAATACTCAAGACTGGAGTGCGCTCTGAATTGCTTTGTTTGAATCCACACAAAGATCTTACCTAATTTTATTATTTAAGTATATAGCTAAAAATGTTTATTGAATGGGAAGCCTTCTGGATGATCTTACTGTGAACATGGGGGTTGAATGAAGATTCAGGGTTAAACAGCTTTATGAATTTAAAGTGTGCTTTCTCTGTTGAGATAACTGGATGATGAGAAACAGTGAGTGTTATAATACAGAATATCTCTGGAAAGGTAATTTGAACCCTTTAATATTAGTTTTAATATATGGCATTCTCTTTATTGTTTCAACCCGGTCATAGAGCGCCATCTATGGATGAAAAATGAAATATTAATCTTATAGGAATTTAAATAATTCAAATATACTAACACAACATGTTTTTAGCATTTTATTACATCTTTTTAGATATCTAACACTTTAATAAAGCACTGATCAATAGTAAAAATATTTGACACACAATATATAGAAAATTGGGCTGTTGTACATCCATGTTAAAGTGCAACCAAATAATCGCAGCTTTAGGAGGCTACAGAAGAAGGGGAAGCCAGCAAGAGTGGAGGAGCTCAACAGTCTTCACTGCACATCCAAAATGTCAGCAACGTTACAACAGCACAGGTAGGCTCAGGAGGACCTAGCAAAAAGATTTTTTTAAGCTGCAGCTTACCATTAAACTTAACTTGCTTTTACGTGTACTATCCTTTAAGACCTGCAAAACTAGAAAATGTCAGGCTTGTTTGCTGTTCTGTTGTTTCGATCACGTGACCTTTCGTGTTGATTGACTTTGTTCCCGGTGTGCGCCATGGACCCCATTTGAGTTTGGTGCTTTAGTACTGTATATACTCTAGTCCAACATTTCTCAACCAGGGGTCCCTAAGAGGTTGACGGGGCTCCTCAAGAGATTTACAGAAACTGCATGGATGCACCATTTTGATGAAAAGACATACTTTTCTCTATATTTATCTATTTTCTATATTTGTATGAATTAGTTTGTGTGTATTGAAGTCTGAGAGATAAATAAAAATAAGTAATAATGTTTATATAAGGGTTCCCTGAGATATTAACATCCATATCATAAGGATAAAAATGTTGAGAAACACTGGTATAGACCCAATTTGAGTTATATTATAGATCTATCATTTTATTTGTATGAATTATTTATTCTGATGATTTAATGACAGAGAAGAAAAAAAATAATAATATATAATCATTATTTATATAGGGGTTCCCCAAGACACAAACATTTTTTAAGGGTTCCCACAGATAAAAAGGTTGATAAACACTGATCTAGTCTGTATCGTAGTCTATTCCCTAGTCTGTATCGTAGTTAGTACCCTAGTCTGTATCATGAACAAAAAGTAAGAGCCTCCCGCACCGTAAAGATGAATGGTACTGGGTGCTACCACAGAGTCACAGCCAGGTGTACTAAGGATCCAAGATATCCAGCAAAAAAGTAGCGCACACCAGTCTTAAAGGTGAACAAAACTAACGTGTTTATTCACACAGAGTGTGTAACGTTTCAGTGCTATGTTGGTACCTTCATCAGACATCAAAGTGCTCAATGTAAAAGTGCTATTAAAGGTGGAGTGAGTTTTGAAACTTTGTATTACTAAATGACTAAAATATGTTTTGACTGCATTGATCACTAGATGGCAGTCTTTCTTTTTTACTCCACCTATAAATAGCACTTTTACATTGAGCACTTTTGATGTCTGATGAAGGTACCACATAACACCGAAACGTTACACACTCTGTGTTGAATAAACACGTTTCAGTGTTCTCCCCAGAATTTTTTCCCTGCCGGGTGGCATGAAAAAGTAGCCGGGTGGGGTAGGACGGGGAAATTTGGTGGTAAGGGAAAATGTGCACTGCATCATGCTCATTATATAGGTCAGGGATGTGTAACTTTTGTCCCACTAGATGTTTGAAAACTATAACTCCCAGCATTCCATGGTTGTAGAATGCAGGGAGTTGTAGTTCGACAACATCTGCAGGTAATCCATGTAACATAGCAGCACAAGCACATGTGATACCTTTGTGGCCTTGGAGATCTTGGAAAAGCTAGTTAACGTGCTAAAATATTCTTGCAGGTGTAAAAAAAGGGGTCTGGACTGAGCAGTTTTGGCGGGAGTTTTAACTGACCTATTGGCACACCTATTAACCTACTTCTAAATTCTTTTAAAATTCTCTCCAGAATTTTTTTCCAGCGGGTGGCATGAAAAAGTAGCGGGTGGGCCGCCGGCTCTAAAAGACCCTAGGGAGAACACTGCGTTTGTTTGTTCACCTTTAAGACTGGTGTGCGCTACTTTTTTGATGGATATCCTAGTCTGTATCATAGTTAATACCCTAGTTGTATTCTATTTAGTACCCTAGTCTGTATCCTAGTGAGTACCCTAGTCTGTATCCTAGTGAGTACCCTAGTCTGTATGCTAGTGAGTACCATAGTCTGTATACTAGCGAGTACCATAGTCTGTATACTAGTGAGTACCCATGCCTGTATCCTAGTGAGTACCTCGTATCCTAGTGAGTACCATGCTGTCATAGTAGTACCCATTGTCTGTATCCTAGTGAGTACCATAGTTTGTATCCTAGTGAGTACCCTAATCGATTTCTAGTAGTAACCTAGTATGTATCCTAGTAAGTATCATAGTTGTATTTAGTGAGTAACCATGTCTGTAACCTAGTGAGTACCATAGTCTGTATCCTAATGAGTACCATAGTATGTATCCTAGTGAGTACCCTAGTCTGTATCCTAGTGAGTACCCTAGTCTATATATTAGTGAGTACCATAGTCTGTATCCTTGTGAGTACCCATGCCTGTATCCTAGTGAGTACCCATGCCTGTATCCTAGTGAGTACCCATGCCTGTATCCTAGTGAGTACCATAGTCTGTATACTAGCGAGACCATAGTCTATCCTAGTGAGTACCCATGTCTGTATCCTAGTGAGTAACCTAGTCTGTATTCTAGTGAGTACCATAGTCTGTATCTTAGTGAGTACCATAGTCTGTATCCTAGTGAGTAACCTAGTCTGTATCCTAGTGAGTACCCTAGTCTGTATACTGTGAGTCAAGTTGTATCCTAGTGAGTACCCATGTCTGTATCCTAGTAAGTATGCGTGTCTGTATCCTAGTGAGTAACCTAGTCTGTATCCTAGTGAGTACCATAGTCTGTATCCTAGTGAGTACCATAGTCTGTATCCTAGTGAGTACCCATGTCTGTATACTAGTGAGTACCACAATCTGTATCCTAGTGAGTACCCATGCCTGTATCCTAGTGAGTACCCATGTCTGTATCCAAGTGAGTACCATAGATTGTATCCTAGTGAGTACCCTAGTCTATATATTAGTGAGTACCATAGTCTGTATCCTTGTGAGTACCCATGCCTGTATCCTAGTGAGTACCCATGCCTGTATCCTAGTGAGTACCCATGCCAGTATCCTAGTGAGTACCCATGTCTGTATCCTAGTGAGTACCAGTTTGTATCCTAGTGAGTACCCTAATCTGTATTCTAGTGAGTAACCTAGTATGTATCCTAGTAAGTATCATAGTCTGTATTCTAGTGAGTAACCATGTCTGTAACCTAGTGAGTACCATAGTCTGTATCCTAGTGAGTACCCTAGTATGTATCCTAGTGAGTACCCTAGTCTGTATCCTAGTGAGTACCCTAGTCTATATATTAGTGAGTACCATAGTCTGTATCCTTGTGAGTACCCATGCCTGTATCCTAGTGAGTACCCATGCCTGTATCCTAGTGAGTACCCATGCCTGTATCCTAGTGAGTACCATAGTCTGTATACTAGCGAGACCATAGTCTATCCTAGTGAGTACCCATGTCTGTATCCTAGTGATACCTAGTCGTATTTATAGTATACATAGTCTGTATCTTAGTGAGTACCATAGTCTGTATCCTAGTGAGTAACCTAGTCTGTATCCTAGTGAGTACCCTAGTCTGTATACTAGTGAGTACATAGTCTGTATCCTAGTGAGTACCCATGTCTGTATCCTAGTAAGTATGCGTGTCTGTATCCTAGTGAGTAACTAGTCTGTATCCTAGTGAGTACCATAGTTGTTATCCTAGTGAGTCATGTCTGACCTAGTGAGTACATGTCTGATTATGAGTACCACTGTATCCTAGTGAGTACCCATGCCTGTATCCTAGTGAGTACCCATGTCTGTATCCAGTGAGTACCATAGATGGTATCCTAGTGAGTACCCTAGTCTAATATTAGTAGTACCATAGTCTGTATCCTGTGTACCCATGCCTGTATCCTAGTGAGTACCCATGCCTGTATCCTAGTGAGTACCATGCCAGTATCCTAGTGAGTACCCATGTCTGTATCCTAGTGAGTACCAGTTTGTATCCTAGTGAGTACCCTAATCTGTATTCTAGTGAGTAACCTAGTATGTATCCTGTAAGTATCATAGTCTGTATTATATGTGAGTAACCATGTCTGTAACCTAGTGAGACCATAGTATGTATCCTAGTGAGTACCCTAGTCTGTATCCTACTGAGTACCCTAGTTGTCTCCTAGTGAGTACCTAGTCTATATATTAGTGGTACCATGTCTGTATCCTTGTGAGTACCCATGCCTGTATCCTAGTGAGTACCCATGCCTGTATCCTAGTGAGTACCCATGCTGTATCCTAGTGGTACCCATGTCTTGTATCCTAGTGAGTACCATAGTTTGTATCCTAGTGAAGTACCAAATCTGTATTCTAGTGAGTAACCTAGTATGTATCCTAGTAATCATAGTCTGTATTCTAGTGGATACCCATTCCGTTCCTAGTGAGTACCATAGTCTGTATCCTAGTGAGTACCCTAGTCTTTATCCTAGTGAGTACCCTAGTCTGTATATAAGTGAGTACCATAGTCTGTATCCCTGTGAGTACCCATGTATGTATCCTAGTGAGTACCCATGTCTGTATACTAGTGAGTAACCTAGTCTGTATTCTAGTGAGTACCATAGTCTGTATCTTAGTGAGTACCATAGTCTGTATCCTAGTGAGTAACCTAGTCTGTATCCTAGTGAGTACCCCAGTCTGTATACTAGTGAGTACCATAGTCTGTATCCTAGTGAGTGAGGAACCTAGTCTGTATCCTAGTGAGTACCATAGTCTGTATCCTAGTGAGTACCCATGTCTGTATCCTAGTGAGTACCACAATCTGTATCCTAGTGAGTACCCTAGTCTGTATCCTAGTGAGTACCCATTGCCTGTATCCTAGTGAGTACCCATGCCTGTATCCTAGTGAGTACCATGTCTGTATCCAGTGTACCATAGTTTTGTATCCTATTGAGTACCCTATCTTGTATTCTAGTGAGTAACCTAGTATGTATCCTAGTAAGTATCATAGTCTGTATTCTAGTGAGTAACCTTGTCTGTAACCTAGTGAGTACCATAGTCTGTACCTAATATTACCATAGTATTGTATCCTAGTGAGTACCCTATTCTGTATCCTAGTGTAGTACCCTAGTCTATATATTAGTGAGTACCATAGTCTGTATCCTTGTGAGTACCCATGCCTTATCCTAGTGATTACCCATGCCTGTATCCTAGTGGTACCCATGCCTGTATCCTAGTGAGTACCATAGTCTGTATACTAGCGAGACCATAGTCTATCCTATGAGACCCATGTCTTATCCTAGTGAGTAACCTAGTCTGTATTCTAGTGAGTACCATATTCTGTATCTTAGTGAGTAACCATATCTGTATCCTAGTGATAACCTATTCTGTTCCTAGTGAGTCCCCTAGTCTGTATACTAGTGAGTACCATAGTCGTTCCTTGAGTCCCATGTCTGTATCCGATAGTTAGCGTGTCTGTATCTAGTGAGTAACCTAGTCTGTATCCTAGTGAGTACCATAGTCTGTATCCTTTGAGTACCATATCTGTTCCTGTGAGTACCCATGTCTGTTACTAGTGAGTACCACAATCTGTATCCTAGTGAGTACCCTTCCTTATCCTAGTGAGTACCCATGTCTGTATCCAAGTGATTACCATATTTGTATCCTAGTGAGTACCCTAGTCTATATATTAGTGAGTACCATAGTCTGTATCCTGTGAGTACCCTGCCTGTATCCTGTGATACCCTGCCTGTATCCTAGTGAGTACCCATGCCATTATCCTAGTGAGTACCCATGTCTGTATCCAGTGAGTACCAGTTTGTATCCTAGTGAGTACCCTATCTGTATTCTAGTGATAACCTAGTATGTATCCTAGTAATATCATAGTCTGTATTCTAGTGAGTAACCATGTCGTAACCTAGTGAGTACCATAGTCTGTATCCTAGTAGTACCCTAGTATGTATCCTAGTGAGTACCCTAGTCTGTATCCTAGTGAGTACCCTAGTCTATATATTAGTGAGTACCATAGTCTTGTATCCTTGTGAGTACCCATCCTGTATCCTAGTGATTCCCATGCCTTATCCTAGTGAGTACCCATGCCTGTATCCTAGTGAGTACCATAGTCTGTATACTAGCGAGACCATAGTCTATCCTAGTGAGTACCCATGTCTGTATCCTAGTGAGTAACCTAGTCTGTATTCTAGTGAGTACCATAGTCTGTATCTTAGTGAGTACCATAGTCTGTATCCTATGAGTAACCTAGTCTGTATCCTAGTGAGTACCCTGTCGTATACTAGTGTACCATAGTCTGTATCCTAGTGAGTACCCATGTCTGTATCCTAGTAAGTATGCGTGTCTGTATCCTAGTGAGTAACCTAGTCTGTATCCTAGTGAGTACCATAGTCTGTATCCTAGTGGTACCATTCTGTATCCTAGTGAGTACCCCATGTCTGTATACTAGTGAGTACCACAATCTGTATCCTAGTGAGTCCATGCTGTATCCTATTGAGTCCCTGTCTGTATCCATGAGTACCATGATTTGTATCCTAGTGAGTACCCTAGTCTATATATTAGTGAGTACCATCTGTATCCTGTGAGACCATGCCTGTATCCTAGTGAGTACCCATCCTGTATCCTAGTGAGTACCATGCCAGTATCCTAGTGAGTACCCATGTCTGTATCCTAGTGAGTACCAGTTTGTATCCTGTAGACCCTAATCTGTATTCTAGTAGTAACCTAGTATGTATCTAGTAAGTATCATAGTCTGTATTCTGTGAGTAACCATTTCTGTAACCTAGTGAGTACCATAGTATGTATCCTGTGAGTACCCTAGTCTGTACCCTACTGAGTACCCTAGTCTGTATCCTAGTGAGTACCCTAGTCTATATATTAGTGAGTACCATATCTGTATCCTTGTGAGTACCCATGCCTGTATCCTAGTGTCTCCATGCCTGTATCCTAGTGAGTACCCATGCCTGTTCCTATTGAGTACCCATGTCTGTATCCTAGTGAGTACCATAGTTTGTATCCTAGTGAGTACCCTAATCTGTATTCTAGTGAGTAACCTAGTTGTATCCTAGTATCATAGTCTGTTTCTAGTGAGTAACCATGTCTGTATCCTAGTGAGTACCATGTCTGTATCCTAGTGAGTACCCTAGTCTTATCCTGTGAGTACCCTAGTCTGTATAAAGTGAGTACCATGTCTGTATCCCTGTGAGTACCCATGTATGTATCCTAGTGAGTACCCATTTCTGTATACTAGTGAGTAACCTAGTCTGTATTCTAGTGAGTACCATAGTCTGTATCTTAGTGAGTACCATAGTCGGTATCCTAGTGAGTACCTAGTCTGTATCCTAGTGAGTACCCCAGTCTGTATACAGTTGATACCATACTGTATCAGTGAGTACCCATGTCTGTATCCTAGTAAGTATGCGTGTCTGTATCCTAGTGAGTAACCTAGTCTGTATCCTAGTGAGTACCATAGTCTGTATCCTAGTGAGTACCCATGTCTGTATCCGTGAGTACCACAATCTGTATCCTATGAGTACCCTAGTCTGTATCCTATGAGTACCCATGTCTGTATCCTAGTGATTACCCTAGTCCTGTATACTAGTGAGTACCTATATGTCTGTATCCTAGTGAGTACCCATGTCTTGGTATCTATACGTAATGCGTGTCTGTATCCTATTTGAGTAAACCTAGTCTGTATCCTTGTGAGTACCCATGTATGTATCCTAGTGAGTACCCTAGTCTGTATCCTCTAATGAGTACCCTAGTCTGTATATCAATGAGTAGCCATGTCTATATCATTGTAGTCTGGATCCTAGTCTGTAACCCAGTTCGCCCCACAGTTTATTACATTTCTAGTCTAACGTCACAATTTTTTTTTTGCTATGGATAATGCACACCACTAATAACTACCACATTACTATGAAGATAAAGTGAACGGGTCCGACACTACATGGCCCTCTACATGCACCAAAAACCTCACAGCCCATGTACACAGCTACTTCATACACCACAGTCTAATCTGTAACACGACCTGACTTCGCCCCTGTCTGTGTTCAAGCCTCCTATAGGCTAGGGATTGTAGAGATTGCGCATGTGTAAGAATTCCCTTCTTTGTTATTGGCGGAAGTGATAGTTCTGCGAGATTTACGTTTTAGTTTCTGAGGAAGAATCGAGCTGAGTGTTCGGACCATGGAGACTGAGTTGGAAGCCTGCGACTCTGTATTGGCCAAGAGTAAAGAAGGTGATGGTAAGAAATGTTTCTTCATTCAGCTTGTAAGGCTTTCGGTTGCCATGGGTAAATAAAGGCTGAGAAAGCAAAGGTAATGGACAGTGGGTAAACCGGGGTCATGGGCCACTAGACTTGTTCCGTGTTGGGTAATTACAAGGTCATACAAACAGACAGACACACGCACAAACACTCTTTATAGGTGACCCACTAGAGTTTATGTGAGCCTAATACCAGGTGTTAGCCAATCCCCCACCCTATAGTTATATGGGACCCCCTACACACTGACACGTGTTTCAGTTGATGGATAAAGTACTGGGCTCTCAATGCCTGTCTATTATCAAACACAATATTGTTATAAATGGGGAATTTACCTCCTCAATGTCTTCTTTGAAGTAAGGCAGGCAGTAAAACGTCTATTAAAGGGCCTCTAAACTGGACAAGTATTCCTGCCTCCTGTTTTGCTGTCATTAAAGGAAATGTTCACCACTCAATATGGGTAAGTCCCCCCCCTTACCCCAAAACCCGCAATAGTTAACTATTTAAACCCATGTTTTTTTTAATAAGTTTTCCCGATGTGTGTCGCTTGTAAAACACTACTACTACTAGTTTTGCTAGTGGTGGCTTGCAGGAATTCTCACTAAAACACAGACCTGTCATCCACGTTAAAGTAGCCTTTGTATGCTGATACAGTACTTAACTATTATTGGAATAGCATTGTCTTTGGCTGTGATGTCAACTGCCAGATCCATGACTGACATCTGCTAACTGAAAGAACTAGAAAGCAAGAAGGCTATTTCAGTTTTGGGGTGTTAGTAACCCATATACAGTTTTATTTTTTGAGGGTGGACTTGCCCTTTAAAGGAATAGTTCACTCAAAAAGTGAACTGTTCCTTTAATGCATTGATTGAAGAACAGGAGGTTAATGAGCTATGCCTTACCTTCCGTTCTTCAAAAAGAAGAAGATAAGCAAATCTACATTTTGTGTGATCCACTGCCGGCTGCACTGACCGGTCCGAACCACTTACGATTTTACTTTAAAGGGTATGTCCAGCAAAAAAGTAAGTATGTTTCTAAATGATTTACTGAAGAATAGGAGGTAAATGCACTATCTCTTACCTCCCGTTCTTCAGTAAATCTTCCAGGAGAGGAGGAGACACCTACCCACAGACCCACTCCAGCGCCGAATTCCCCGTTGCCCCGGCGCGTCCTCGCTCCTTCACACTGTGTATGCATGCGCGCACAGTGCAAAAGACTGAAAAGAACCTTCCGTTCTTCAATCAATGCATTAAAGGAATAATTCATTTTGCATTTTTGCCTGCCTGATTTCCCTTGCCTGTGACTACAGTGGTTGGCAAAAGTATTCGGCCCCCTTGAAGTTTTCCACATTTTGTCACATTACTGCCACAAACATGAATCAATTTTATTGGAATTCCACGTGAAAGACCAATACAAAGTGGTGTACAAGTGGAACGAAAATCATACATGATTCCAAACATTTTTAACAAATCAATAACTGGGGTGTGCGTAATTATTCAGCCCCCTTTGGTCTGAGTGCAGTCAGTTGCCCATAGACATTGCCTTATGCGTGCTAATGAATAAATTGAGTGCACCTGTGTGTAATCTCATGTCGGTACAAATACAGCTGCTCTGTGATGGCCTCAGAGGTAGAATCTTGGGCGCAACAACGCCATGAAGTCCAAAGAACACACCAGATGGGTCAGGGATAATATTATTGAGAAATTTAAAGCAGGCTTACTCTACAAAAAGATTTCCAAAGCCTTGAACCCCCCACGGAGCACTGTTCAAATGATCATTCAGAAATGGTAGGAGTATGGCACAACTGTAACCCTACCAAGACAAGGCCGTCCACCTAAACTCACAGGCCGAACAAGGAGATCGCTGATCAGAAATGCAGTCAAGAGGCCCATGGTGACTCTGGACGAGCTGCAGAAATCTACAGGTCAGGTGGGGGAATGTGTCCATAGGACAACTATTAGTCGTGCACTGCACAAAGTTGCCCTTTATGGAAGAGTGGCAAGAAGAAAGCCATTGTTAACAGAAAAGCATAAGAAGTCCCGTTTGTCACAAGCCATGTGGGGGACACAGCAAACATGTGGAAGAAGGTGCTCTGGTCAGATGAGACCAAAATGGAACTTTTTGGCCAAAACGCAAAACTCTGTGTGGCGAAAAACTAACACTGCACATCACTCAGAACACACCATCCCCACTGTCAAATATGGTGGTGGCAGCATCATGCTCTGGGGGTGCTTCTCTTCAGCAGGGACAGGGAAGCTGGTCAGAGTTGATGGGAAGATGGATGGAGCCAAATGGAAGAAAACCTCTTGGAGTCAGCAAAAGACTTGAGACTGGGGCGGAGGTTCACCTTCCAGCAGGACAACGACCCTAAAGCCAGTGCAACAATGGAATGCTTTAAAACATATCCATGTGTTAGAATGGCCCAGTCCAAGTCCAGATCTAAATCCAATCGAGAATCTGTGGCAAAATCTGAAAACTGCTGTTCACAAACACTATCCACCTAATCTGACTGAGCTGGAGCTGTTTTGCAAAGAAGAATGGGCAAGGATTTCAGTCTCTAGGTGTGCAAAGCTGATAGAGACATACCCATAAAGACTGGCACCTGTAATTGCAGAAAAAAGGTGGTTCTACAAAGTATTGACTCAGGGGCTGAATAATTACGCACACCCCACTTTGCAGTTATTGGTTTGTTAAAAATGTTTGGAATCCTGTATGATTTTCGTTCCACTTCTCATGTGTACACCACCTTGTATTGGTCTTTCACATGGAATTCCAATAAAATTGGTTCATATTTGTGGCCGTAATGTGACAAAATGTGGAAAACTTCAAGGGGGCCGAGTACTTTTGGCAACCACTGTATATTATAACAGTATTTTATTTGTGATTAATGACATTACTTGTTGCTTAATATGCACTTGACATCATGGTTAATTTTTTAATGTAGATGAAGTAAACACAGATGGAGAGATATTTGGGGATGATTGTACATTGGAAAAGGGTGCTGTAAAGACAAATATCAATACTGAAATAATAGGTTAGTAAAAAGAAATTCAAATATCCATTGTAGTTTCTTTCTCAGATAAGCGGATGCACGTGGATTTATCTAGGCACCCAGGTTGATATTTGTGACTGAATTACTATATCGTGCTCTGTGTTAAAACGTGTGCAGACTGATAATAATCATTCTAATAAAGGTACCGTATATACTCGAGTATAAGTCGAGGTTTTCAGGCTGTGAAAACAGCCTGAAAACTGAACCTCGACTTATACTCGAGTCAGTCACTTACTGGTGGAGGAATCCGGCTGCCGCGTCCACTGATGGTCGCATCCACTGACGTCCACGACTCGGCGCTGGGAAATTAGACCGCGCCGAGTCGTGACGTCAGTGGATGCGACCATCAGTGGACGCGGCAGCCGGATTCCTCCATCAAGATGTCCGGGCCCAGACTCTCCCTGCAAAGGTAGGCATTTAGTAGTGTGTAGTGTAGTGGCAGGGTGAGAAGTGGGTGCAGGGAGTAGTGTAGTGTACTGTAGTAGTGTAGTGTAGTGGCAGGGTGAGAAGATGGGTGCAGGGAGTAGTGGTGTACTGTAGTAGTGTAGTGTGTGGCAGGGTGAGAAGATGGTTGCGGTAGAAGTGTAGTGTACTGTAGTAGTGTAGTGTAGTGGCAGGGTGAGAAGATGGGTGCAGGGAGTAGTGTAGTGTAGTGGCAGGGTGAGAAGATGGGTGCAGGGAAATAGGTTTTATTCCTGAGGCTGGGGCTGGAGGGGAGACTCTACCCTTGACTTATACTCGAGTCAATTGGTTTTACTCATTTTTGAGGTAAAAATGGGTACCTCGACTTATACTCGAGTATATACGGTATTGAAAGTTTAGATTATTATAAGTATTAATTATGCTTATTAGGATACTGGCAGTACAATACACAGAGCCACAGTAGCCCCTTACCATACCGTTATCCAGATGCAATTAGTAGTTTGTACCTTATATTTCAGTTTCTAATAATATCTCTTAGTACATTGATTGCAGTACAACAATTACAAAATTTGCAATACTGACGCAACTACTGCAAATCCTGTCCTAAACCTAAAACTCCTGAATAATTGCGAACAAACAGTTGGCAAATATTTTTTGCATGTTGTGGGTCTTCATACACTGTTAGAGTGGTCTATGTTTTATTGTTGCGTTGCTTAAATTAATTGGGCTTTATTTATTGGCAAGAAAATAGGTGGCAAGAAAATAGGTTGATTAGATATTTTGAACAAAAAAAACAAACAAAAAACACTCAGGGAGATTCGATAAAAGTTTTTATCGTTTAAAATGGTGCTAAGTTTGCCCCAACCAATCAGATGTTAGCTTTCAAATGTTAAATAAGATCTGATTGGTTGGGGCAAAATTAGCACCGTTTTAAACGATAAGAACTTTTATTGAATAACCCTGATAGTATAGTATTTGAGGTCAAATAAAGACCTACTTCTATCCAGTCCAACCTACAGAAGCAATTAATAAAACTATGGTGTCCTGGTTTTACAAAGACAAAGGGTTCACCACCCCTAAAACAAGAAACGTTTTATAGATTTAAGTTTTGAGAGTGGCAGATTACTAACATAAATAAATCTGTAAACATGCTTGTTAAGATTTCCATTCATCCATGTCATGATTTATTTGTTGTATTCAGTTAGATCAGCAGGACTTGAAGTTTAGTTCTTAAAAACATTTGCCACTGCTTTCATTATTGAAATCTCATGGTGATTGTTTGGTACCACTATATTTTACAGCATTTCCCAGAAGGGTCTGTACCTATGTACATGGTATTCCCTATTTTTAGTAGCCTGGTGTGTGTGCAATTTAGTCTTGTGGACCACACTGTCCCGGGGTGTAGTCATGTTTACATGGACAGAGGGGAAGCCATCAGCTTACAATATTTATTTGAACAAAATTGAGATAGAAATCCTTTTGTCCTGCTGTGTATACTACTAATCATAACTGGACCACTGGAAAAGGGGCAGTGCTAGAGGCATGGGTTATACCAGAGTTGGCAGTAGGATTTGGAATTTTTAACCTGCTAATTGCTTGGTTAAAAAGGTAGTAAAATATATATTGTAATAGCCTTTATCGACCATAGTATTATTTTAATAACTTATTGCTTGTAGAATGGAAACATGTTTGCACCCCTTTGCACTAAGAATTCTATCTGGGACTGCATCACTCGTATAAACAGCTACCCTTTTCCCTGACTGTAAATCTAATCTTGTGTATAAATGGCCTGCTTTTTTCACAAATTAAGACATTCTGTAGAAAATCTAAATTAGCATATAGTTATGTCTGTTTGTTTCTTCCAGAGAGACACCTATCAATACAAAAATCACTATCTGACTTAGTGGCTTTGGCTGAACAAAATAAAGGTAAGTAACATATCCCAAACCACTTAGTGTTGAATTTCATAGGCACTAAATAAGTTAGTTTGTAGAATTCCCTCCTTAGAATTAGAAATTAAAGGAACACTAAAAAATACCTTTATTCTTTTCTTTTTCTATATTTTTTTTAAACTAGTTTTATTGAAAGTTATTCAACATACAGCATTGTTACATATTTGTAATAAAATAAATCATTTAATTGTCTATGTTCTTTGAGTCAAGTTAGTCAATGCATATTATATTCTTAAACTTTATAACAACAATATAGTAAAGTGGGGTTAACTGGATACGGTGGATCTCTGTGAACACAATATATCTAATATCCCCAGTTTTGCATAGATGAGTATAATCAGCAAAACTGGGGAATTTAGGTATCTGGTAGATTCCCAATAAAATCCAACTAAGGGTGCGTCTTGCGTAATTGTGCGTCTTGCGTAGAACATTAATTCTTTTAACAAAATTGCAGGTAATCGTGTCCAAGAGTTGGTGATTGACAGTTCTTTACTGCCTAGCTGTTCCCACGACCCCCATCCCGCGACCCCCCCCCCGAAAAGTAAACTCTAAAGCTAAAAAAAACAATAGGAGGGTCAAAGATGGGGATAAGTTTTAAGTTAGTGGCAATTAATCCTTACTGCTGTGTGATTAGTTGGAAATTGATTTAGCAATTTACATGCCCTTTAAGAACAAAACTCCTTGTACTCCCATGAATTATTTTCCTGTCATAATTGTGATCATCCTCTCTTACCTGATTCTCCTTTAAAACATGTACACTACTCCACCTCCACATCCCATGTCCAGTTCCACAGAGATGAATGGAGAATATAAAAATGACCACAAAGCTCAGATAGTTGTTGTAAATGAAAGGAAACAAAATAATGTAAGTTTTTATATATAGTTATAGGGATTTACCGTATATACTCGAGTATAAGCCGAGGTTTTTAGGTTAAAAAATCAACCTAAAAACCTTGCCTCGGCTTATTCTCGAGTCACAAGACACTTACCTTCAATCCAGAAGCAGCCGTGAGTCAGGCCGGCAGTTCCCAGTAGTTCTTCACGGTTGCGCGATGATGTCATCGCGCACGCTGGCGGGATGACGTCATCGCGCAGCCGCGAAGCAGTACTGGGTACTGCCGGCCTGATTCGTGGCTGCTTCTGGATTGCGGCAGCCGACAGAGAGAGGAAGACTGAAGACCAGGTACGGTAAGTGAGCTGGGGGGACAGTATGCCATGCAGACACCCACATCACCTTTTTACTATAGGTGGTTGGAAACTACAACTCCCAGCAACCAAGCATGCTGGGAGTTGTAGTTTCCAAACATCTACAGTGGAAAGGTATTAGGGTTACTGTATACCCTCGGCTTATACTCGAGTCAATCATGTTTTTCTAATTTTGGAGGCAAAAATGGGTACCTCGGCTTATACTCGAGTATATACGGTACCTTTTTCAGTGTAACTGAATTATCCAAAAAGTACAAATATAAGGCTTAGAAACATCTATGAATAGAAACCAGTTAAATGTAAAATCCATCTATATTTATAGGTATAGATTGGCAGGTAGGATTTACTTTTTGCTTAACAAGAAGAAACTAGCGACAACATTGCTTGGTTTTATTTTATTTGTTTTATTTTAGGAGAAAAGAAGCCTTGTCCTCTGTGCCCAGAGGATACATTTAAACCCTGCCTTATCAATAAGCTTCTAAAGCACTTACAGAATTTGCACTGGAAAGTGTCTGTTGAATATGAAGGTTTGATTATACTTTTTTTCTTTACTGCTTAACTAGTTAAATAAACATTGGAATTCAGTTATTTTTAGGTTTTTGCAGAATGTACCACAATATGACATTCTAGTGATTAATCCAGCATTTTATATGAGACTGTTGCCTTGCTTTGCTGTTGTCTTCTTCTACTTAATAGACTTACTTTTTGGATCATCTAAATAGAAGACCATACCCATGTTAATATTTCGATTGAGCTGATTCAAAATATCAACCTATGTATCAGTAAAAGGATGTGACTGTTTAAAGCTCTGTATCTCATGTCTGCCAGTGACTTCTGAGATTTAAGCATATGGGACAGTGGCTATAATGGCATCCCAAATCAGGGGTGCCCAGATTTGGGGCCGCACTAGCGGCACTCAAGCAAGTAACTGGGCCGTCGTTTGGCCACGGTTTTCATCAATGTCCAAATTTTTACAGATTGTCATTGTAAACCCTCTTCATGCTAATTTGTCAATACATCTTTTGTTTGCTTTTAGAATACAGAATGTGCATTTGCAGTTTACCATGCATGCAGCAGATACTGTCTCAAACTGAGGAGGAGGTAACTAAGCATTCCATGTTTTTATGCATTGATATATTTTGGTGCATTTAAAGGAAAACTTAAGCCTAACAGCAACATTAATGTCTGATCAAGAGCTGATTAAAGGGTATGTCCACACCCCAAACTAAATTTTTATATCTTGCAGGGAATTGCTATAAACCTCGACCTCATGCGGTTTATAGCACTCACTGCTCTTCCCAAATGTACTTACCAGCCTTTGTTCCCACACTGACTTCTGCTTAACTTCTGTGCCTTTTCCATGCACGGAAGTCAAGCAGGAGGGGCTCGCCCGGCATCCGCTCCTGTTATTGGCTATGGCACGCCATCAAGCTTTGTACTTCACCATAAAGTAAAGGACTCCAGCTGGGGGCTCATGTCTCCCTAATGCGTCTCTATGCAGATGATTTAATACTCTACCTAGCAGAATAAATCTGCAATATTTTCCCTTTTGATTCTAATCTCGCAATCCTCTCATTTGCCAGAGCATTGGTGCCGGTGGTCAAACAGCTAAAAATGTAGAAATCCAGATAACCAACTCCTCTAACATTTTTTTTATACCCTTAACTTGGTTTCCCTTTTGAAAATGGTTCTTCTTAAAACTGGGTCATGGAAAAAAAACTCCTCATTAATTTGATAGGTTGAATCAATTTAATTAAAATCAAACTATTACCAACAATTCTATCAATCAACATATTATGGTCTTTATACAAGGTTCCTTCTTCGCTAGCCTCCTAAGCATGCTGCTTACATTTTTGTGGGGCTCAGGTAGATTTAGGGTTAAATTGATAACCATCCAAAGACCCAAACATTTGACCAGACTGGCTATGATAAATTTTCTACTTTACTACCTGGCTTGTCAACTCAAATATTATAAGTCATGGTGTATTTTAGACCCTATGGACCCAGCTGACTCTAGCCCTAGGTCCCTGTATGAGTCTGAGATACTTCCATAAAAACACCATCCCATTGGGTAGCTCCCTGATCCATGTCAAACAGCTCAAAATATGGAAACTAGCTAATCAAATTCTTGTCTTCAAAAGAATTCCAGGAGAAACTCCTCTTTGGTACAACCCACTGTAACTGGCCCTTACTGCATTGCCAGGAAAGTAACATAGGTGCTCCCCCATTTACTAATGATCTACATACAAAGAGGATGTCTCACTAAATGTATTAAAATTTGGTCCCCTTGGTATTCAAACCTGAAATATAGGTTTCACTAGCTAGTGACAAGATGAAGGAAGATTGGTGCCCCGTGGTTGTGTTCTCGTATAACTCAGCTATGCTAGATGCTTACCAGCTTATATTTCACTTTTTCCTTGTTTTTATTTTAATAACACAGATTTTGTTTTCCCTCCCTCTTCCCTCCCTCTTCCCAGTTGACCCTCCATGTCATGGGAATGTAGGTGACAATGTGACAAAATGTTAGTTATATAATTAATATAAATGAAAAATAAGTAAATAAAGTAAACTGTTAATTTACCTGCGATACTTTTTGTTTGTTCTTTGGGGGGGGGGGGAAGAGAAGGGACTTAGAGGATGATGGTATCAACCTAGATCGAGTCATTCTTACAAATTATTACATTGTAGCTTCATTGATTCATATATTGATATAGCTGCTGGATGTAGTGTTTCTAAAATTAAGCAGTTATTATCCATAACAATCCTTTCTAGACATAACAGTATTATTTCAACATTTCTCAGTTCGTTTTGTCTATCCCTCTTGCTGATGCAGTCAAGTTTCCTTCTGTACTGGGTTTAGGTTAGTATGAGCGTAGCATAATGGTTGGTTTCCATGAACATGAACCATGGGGACCATTGCGTTACGAATTTAGTATTTTTGTTTTGTATTGATGCTGTCAATTCTTCCATTCGCATGATCTGGTTTAGTTCTATATTTGTTGGGTGGGCAAGTTGTTTGTTTCCAGTGTCTGGGGAGTACTGTTCTCCCAGCTGTTGAGAAGAATTTTAGGAGGCTCTTTTTAGTTTGTGTAGTTGAGCCCGGAATCATTGATAGTAGTATGATTTGGGGTTCTGCTGAGATATTGTTTGCTGTGATCGTATTGTACAGAACCACAAAATACAGTGCTCAGTGATCGTATTGTATACTTGTATGATCCTATTCCAATATGGTTGGATAATTGGGCATGTAAGCCAAATGTGTGTCATTGTGCCTTTATCTGTCATACATCTCCAGCATCTATCTGTTGTGTTCGGGTAGATCTTTTGCAGAATTGTTGGGCATTTATACCACCTGGATAATAGTTTGTAGTTTGTTTCTTGTGCTTTGCATGAAATTGATAGACTGTGCGTTAGGGTAAAGCTCGTTTCCCATTGGGGTTTGGAGAATTGGGTGTTGAGCTCTTTTTCCCATTTGGTGACATAGTTAGGTGTATTGGGGTGTTTGTAGTTTTGTAGGATCCAATATAGTTTTGAAATTAAGCGTTAGGGTGGGGATGTTGCTAT
Organism: Hymenochirus boettgeri; assembly: GCA_019447015.1. NCBI lineage: Eukaryota > Metazoa > Chordata > Amphibia > Anura > Pipidae > Hymenochirus > Hymenochirus boettgeri. Next base: position 203,921,753 of record CM033472.1, read on the forward strand.
GCAGAGTTTCTCAAAGTCTGATATCCTTCTTTGTGGCGGAAGTTTATTTTTTATAGATTTTATGTAGTGTTTTAGTTGCATATATTGGAATTCCTTTCTGTTATCGACATTGGGTATCTCCATATATTTCTTCTATTGTTATTGGATTGTTTTTGTTCCATAATGAGATGATGAATGGATCGTGGGTTTTTGTCCATTTTAGAAAAGTTTTGGAGCAGAATCCTGGTGTGAATGATTTGTTGTTCATTATAGTAGTTAATGGGCCAGGATGGGCGTCAGTTCTGCTGTTTTAAATTTTTTGTCCCATAGGTGTAGGATCTGGGTTAGGTAGAAGGAAGCCTTTGCATCTGTGGGTCTGTCCCCCTTGGACAAGCCCGGTAGGGTTTTTAGAGTAATCGTTGATAGTTTAGATATAATTTGAACCCATTGTTTATTTTCGTTATGATGAATCCAGTCCAGAATGTGTGTTAGTTGGGCTGCTTCATGGTAGGTGTGGATGTCTGGGAGGCCCATTCCTCCTTTGTTTTTGTTTTCAGTTAGAGTACAATAGTTAATCCTGTGGTGTTTCTTTGCCCATATAAAGTTTAATATTGTCCGTTTGGCTGATTGAAAGAAGTCGGTTGGGGGGGTGATTGGGATAGACTGAAAGATATATAGGAGTTTCGGAAGTGTATCCATTTTAATTATATTAAGTCTACCGAACTATGAGTAGCATTTTTTATTCCAGTTGTGTAAGTCGGAGGAGATACGTCTAAGAATTGGTGGATAATTAAGTTCATATAGTCTCGATAAATCTTTGGGTATTTTTGTACCCAGGTATGGGATAGCTTCTGGTTGCCATTTAAATGGGAAATTGGCTTGTATGCGTGTTAGTTCTTCTGGGAGGAGTGATATGTTGAGTCCATCTGATTTGTTGTAATTTAACTTAAAGTTGTTGACTCAGTTGTATTGTTGTATTTCATGTAGTAGTGATGGAAGAGAGATATGTGGTGAAGTGATGAAGAGAAGAAGATCGTCTGCATATGCTGCTATTTTATATTGGTGGGTGTTGAGTGTGATCCCTTTAATATTGGGTTGTTTCGTATTGCATTGATAAAGTGTTCCATCGTCAGTATGTATAGTAGAGGGGAGAGGGGGCAGCCCTGGCGTGTGCCATTGGTGATCAGGAATGGTGTAGACAGTTCCATTTGTTCGTACTCTGGCCGTGTTCCGTGTGTATAGTGCCATAATTTTTTGGATGCAGTTATGTCCCATTCCAATTTGCGATAGAGTTAGTTCTAGAAAAGGCCAATCTACTCTATCGAATGCCTTTTCGGCGTCCAACGCTATTAGGCATAGTGGGATGTAGTTTTTTTGGGCATAGTCTATTAAGAAGACTGTTTTAATTATATTGTCTCTGGCTTCTCTGTTAGGTACAAACCCAGCCTGGTCCGTGTGTATCCAGTTAGTGATTAGTTCCATTAGTCTTGTTGCTATTAACTTATATATTTTAAGATCAATATTAATTAGTGAAATAGGGCGATAATTACTGCAAAGTGTCTGATCTTTCCCGTTTTTAGGGGTAACTACAATTTGGGCTTCTAAAGATTGTGGGGGGAATGGATTGTTGGATGAGATAGCATTGAATGAATCTAGTAGGAAGGGTGTAATTTCTTTTTTGAATGCTTTATAAAATAGAGTGGAGAATCCATCCGGACCTGGGCTTTTCCCTAGGGGTAGGGATTTTATCGCTAGTAGAAGTTCTTGATGGTGGAATGGCGTCTCCAGAGTTTCTGCTTGGTTCTTAATAAGTGTGGGAAGTGGTGTGTTGTTAATATAAGTAGCTTTCTCCTGTTGGAGGGAGTTGTTAGGTTGAGAATTTGATTGGGGGTTAACATTGTATAATTTGGCATAGAATTCTCTAAAGATGGAAGTGATCTCCTCCGAATTACAAGCATGTTGACCTTTTTCGTTTCTAATCTTTGCTATGTTCAGGTTATTGCTTCGGGTATGTAGCGACCGAGCCAAGGGTCTGCTGCATTTGTTGCTGAATTCATAAATTTGTCGTTGTTTATCGTTCATTTGAGTGTTGTAGATTGTGTCATGTGTCTTTAGGAGTTCTTGCTTTGCTAGATGTAGGCTAGCGTAGTCTTTTTCTGTTTTTGTGTGTTTATGTTTTGTTTCTAGTGCCCATACTGTTTGTGTTAGTTTTTCTATGTGTTTTCTTCCTTTTCCTTTTTAATACGTGATCCTTGTTGGATGAGTGTACCTCTTATGAAGCATTTCATTGCTTCCCATTTATGTGGAGGTGCTGTGCTGTCTAAGGTATGTGTTTCTTTGAATTCTGAGATTGTTTTTTGTATAGCTGCTATGCATGTTGGGTTATTTAGTAGTTTGTCATTTAGTCTCCAATTCCATCCTCCCTTTGTGCTGTTAAGGAATTATGAGTTTTAAGAAGATGGGTGCATGATCTGACCATGTGATAAGACCTATGGATGTGGTTATGTTCCAGCTAAGCAGTGGTTGTGTAATTAGCCACATATCTATCCGGCTATATGAGTGGAGGACATGGGAATAAAAGGTATAATCTTTATCTAGTGGGAAAAGAGTACGCCATGGATCTACTAAGCGGTATTCTTCCGGTTTGTGTTTAAATCTCTTGAGGTCTTTATATGGGATTTGTGATTGGCCTGATGTGGAGTCATATAGAGGGTTGAGGGTAAAGTTAGTCACCGCTAATAATGACCTGTCCCTCACTGAAATCTTGTAATTTGGATAGATATGTTAATCCTGTGTTTATTTGTTTGGTGTTAGGAAGGTAGAAATTGGCTATCGTGTCAATTTTGTTCTGTATGTTTATCTTAAGAAATAAGTATCGTCCCTCCTTGAGGGAGTCAATTATTTGGATTTGGCATTTTTTGTGTATAGCTATGGCGACTCCTTTTGTTCGTGTTAATGGATTGTTGCTATAGTGCCATTTCGTGTGGTATTTGTTATGTATGGGTGGAGATGTGTGTGTTTTAAAATGGGTTTCCTGGAGTAGTAAAATGTCTGTGTTTTTTGTGCATTTCCCCCAAGATTTGGTGTCTTTTCTTAGGATTGTTAAATCATTTTACATTATATGAGCAGATCCTTACTTCTGTCATCTACTTTTCTAAGATCATCCAGCGACTCATTTAGAAATAGGATGTACCGGGGTAGGATATTTATAGGGTGGAGGAAAGGTTGGGGGGGGGAACATATAACATTTTGTACATATAGCAGGTTTTTAACAAAATAATTATAGCAAATAACATTAAAATTTCAAACTTGTAACTGTTAAATTGTTTTTTAAATGGTTGTTGCATAGATTCACTCTTTATGCCAGTGGCTATCAGGGGGTATTGTCCAGTAGCCAGTTACCTTTGGGGGTAGGGAACTTTCAGTTCACGAGTCAGATACATGGGTTTCTCCCTTTAGGAGCTATGGTGTGTTCCATGTGATAGGTAAACCATTTGGCATATGGTGTAGTTTGACTAGCATTATGAGTATTTGTTCTTTGGTTGGTTTGGTTGGTGGTGTTAGTGGCTGGTCCCATTCTGGTAAGTCCATGTAGGGGATGTCGAATTTGGAAAGGAATTGTTGCAGATCTTCTAGATCTCTTAGCGTTGTGCGTGTTCTGTCTTTCCAAGCTTGTAAGGCGAAGGGGTATCCCCATCTGTATTTGATAGTATTTGGAGTTTTTGTAGAAGTGGTTTTAAAGCTTTGCGCTGAAGGAGGGTGCGTAGAGATAGGTCGCTGTAGAATTGTATTTTGTGTCCGTTGAAATCGATTTCCGAGCACTCTATGGCTTTTGTCATAATTTTATCTTTTGTGTTGTATACAGCAGATTACATCTCTCTGGTTTTTGGACGTAGGGCTCGATGGGCTCTGTCTATTTCTATAGGTGTGTCGTCTGATTGGCCCAGCAGTGAGTTAAAGATGCGTTGTAGTGCTGTAGATAGTTGTGGTGGTTCAATAGATTCGGGCAGGCCTCTAATCCTGATGTTATTGCACCTGTTTCTGTTTTCTATATCATCCAACTGGTTAAGTAAGGTACTTGTGGTTTTTTGTTGGGTATACAGTGGCTGATTAATTTCTGTTATTGTGGTCTGCTGGGTGTCTAGGTTGGTTTCAATTTCCATTACCTTTGCTGCCATCTCTTGCAGATCTGTTCTCAGGCTGGCTATCTCCACCTTACAGGTCTGTTCCACTATTGGAGCAGCAAAATCTTTTTTTGTTGGAAGTGATCGGAGGATAGATTGTACATCCTCCTGTTCCTCCTCTCCCCAGTCTGATTCTGGTGCCGAGTCTTCCGTCTCCTTTCTGGTTTCTTCGGCTGTTTGGGATGGCGGGTCTCGCTCGCACGCCATTTTGGTTTGTGGTGTATGGCGTTTGGACTTTAAAAAGTCCGTTATTCCCTTGTCTGCCGGGCCGGGTTGTGAACCGGAGGACTTGGGAGGTTTGTTTTTACCCATGGCTGCGGGTTAGAGGCTGGTTTACCCGGTGCTTTTGGTGGTTATCGGGAGTTGTGGTTAGGAGTTCTCAGCCCATGCGACTCTCCTCAGTGGCGTGTTAGCTCTGCCAGAAATCTTTATTTTAAATAACGGCATGTACAGGGAAAGACCTGTCACTCAAACCAGGTATGCTAATTTGTGACCCTCCAGTGACCTTTTACTAGGATCTCCCAAAATATGTCAAAAATGTATTAATATAACCCCAAATATATTGAGCTGATTAATAATTTGTCTCCTGTCTAATCTATTGGTCTGTTTGTCTATCTGTCTCTGTCTATCTGATTCTGTCTATCTGATCTGATTCTGCCTCTCTGTCTGTCTATCCATCTGTCTATCTGTGTCAGGAAGATATGTTAATTAGCTGTATAGTGTCAGCTGTTGAAGGCACTTTAGAACTGATAAGTTGTTTGAGTGAGTATAGTGACCCTTAAAAATAAAATACAATAAAAATGTCTATTGCAAACACTTCCTGTGTGTTATGTAAAAAAAAAATTAAGTCTTTTATTCTCCTTTAAAAAGAGACCTTAAATGCCAGCCACGTAGGGAGCTCATGGCGGTGGAAACACAGTGGTCTGATATGAATGTCTGATATGAATGGGAATGCCTGCAACTGGACATGCCTAGAAGTTACTAGTGCTGGGGGCACTACCTTCAGGCACTGTCTAATGAAGGAGGGGCCAGTGATGTATTTAAGCAGAAATTACTTTATATTTAAAAATGATGTAGGCAGACAGATATGAGAGTAATTCTTGATGCTGAAAAATACTGTAAAGAGGCATTACAGCAGCTCAAAGATCAATATGAGCATATTAGGGACAATCCAATTCCAGAGGTAAACCAAAAAATTTTGGACTGCCTTAATAAAGTAGTACTTAATAAAACTACAACGAAAAATGATTTTCATTATTTATGTAATAAATTTCCAACTATACCTATTTCCAACTATACCTTGCCTCTATTGGGTACCAAAAATACACAAGAATGACACCCACCCTCCCCACCAACCTGGGCGCCCAATAATTTCTGGAATAGGGAGTCCCATGGAAAAACTTTCAAAGTTTGTGGATAAGGCACTCAGATCTTTCCTTGACACCTTACCATCCTTCCTAAAAGATACGAGGGATATGATTCCATCAAAGTCAATAATACTACTCTATTGGCCAGTATTGACGTAGAAGCCCTCTATCCGCCAATACCCCACGAGAAGGTAATTGAGGTGGTTAAAGATTACCTCGAAACCAGAAATAAAAAATATTTTAAACCGTCCCAATTAATGGTGGACCTATTGGAGATGATCCTTAAAAATAATTATTTTACCTTTTGAAGGAGCTTTCTTTCACCAAAAACTAGGCACAGCGATGGTCACTGCTTGCGCCCCAACATATGCTGGTCTATACCTTGGGGCTTGGGAAAGAGAGCTCTTCGCCAAAGATAAACTAACCTGGGCGAAAGATAACATCTTATATTGGGGTCGATATATAGATGATGTATTGATTCTGTGGGAAGGGACAGCACATGAGTTCCAAAGATTTATTAGTGAAATTAATCATAATACATGGAACCTTAAATTTACCAGCATTATAGACCCCCCAAAAATACCATTTTTGGACCTATGGATTAAGAAAGTATGTAATACCATCCAAACGGAGGTTTTACAGAAAACCTACATCAGGCAACAGCCTTTTAAGGGCACAAAGCATGCATCCTCCATCTTTGCTGAGAGGTATTCCCACAGGACAATATCTACGCTTGCAGAGGAACTGTTCATCTATGGAAGATTTCGAAAGGGCAGCCATGGACCTATATAATAGGTTTATTGAACGTGGCTACCCTAAACAATGGCTTAAAAAAGCCTATAAAATAGCAAAAGGGATTCACTCATATTTGGGACTAAATGTGAAAGAACCCACAACTCTATTAATTTCATTACAAATTACAACAGTGACTGGTGTTGGTTAAGACACACTGGCTACATATTGGCCTGTACTACAGACTGATGAGGTCTTAAATACCCTCATTCCTCAAAAACACATTCTTATCCCCCCCCCCCCCCCCAAAAAAAGTTTTGTTCATAGATATTTCTCCCCTGCTCCATCAAATGAGACAAAGACATGGTTAAATATGAGAACTGTAATTGGCAACCATAAATGTGGGATTTTACACCGAATACTGGTGAACAATATCAAATCAAACTATTTATTAATTGTAAGTCAACAGGGATAGTATATGCAATAAAATGTCCCTGTAACAAAATATACATTGGAAAAACTAAATGCCAACTACGTACTCTTATTTTGGAACACATGCGCAAAATTGTAAATAATGATGAAGTTAGCAGTGTAGCTAGACACTTTAGAGAGTTTCACAATTCAAACTATAACCATATGAAAATGTGGGGTATAGAGAAAATCCAAAAACCGAAAAGGGGAGGTGATTGGGATAGAATGCCCTTCACCAAATATAAATTAATATGATTCTACCTGTAACAATTAAGCTGAAGTCGATATGCCATGTCTTGCTTTCATTTATTTATGGGTGAATGAAAACTGTATGGTTCTGATTATTGTGGGATTAATTATGTTTCTAAAACATTGCATTTGGCAAAAGTTTTTAATGTGATTGAAATTGATAGTTAAACTTAGTACCTCCCTCATAAAATGACATATGGAACCATTCAGCAACTAACCAATGTTGCAATCCGGAAAAGCTTCCGGCTGCACAATACAGTATTTAAACCCATGTGACCCATAGTCATGTGACCCGGAAGAAGGGAACAGTTTCCCGAAACATATGTACGTTTTTGCGAGGGTGTAGTCGGCTTGGGCGTAATCAAGAACTCCTGGGAACTTTGTGGCCAGTGTGGTGGACTCTATTGGGGACTCTTAACCTCGCGTACGAAGTGCGGATGGATGACTGTACATACAGAGTCGGGGTATGGCAGGTAGAGCTGCAGGCGAGGTGACCGTACAGAGCAGATACTTTCAGCCTATAGACTCATGGTGGTGAGATCTTTCCACATTGTCTCTTTTTCATGCTCATGATAGCACTCATGCTTGCTCCTGCAACTACTATTTCATTTCATCCATCATGCAAGTACTCTGCTTAATGCAATACTAACCACCTGTTTGCATATCTACTACCAGTAACAATATCATCCACTGTGGGGAAGTGAACTTAAATTAGACCACCATATAACCTCCCTCTTGGTTACAAACAATGAATTCCTTGTTACATGGTTTATTTTGATATGATGGTTGTAACATCCCTCTTTGCTACATATTTAATGATCTGCTACAACATGATACCATTGGTGTGATCAATCTATAACCCCATTCATGAAAGTACCCACGTTGGAAAGTTACAATTTTGTCAATTGACTTTTATTGGATTCAATAGAAAAAAAGGGGATTTTCTTCTTGTTCTTTTATACGTCCAGCCGAATTCACATTTATGTACTATATGTCTATTCTAGTATTGTATTTATTTAGATGTGTTTAGATATGTGTATTTTAAGATTAAAGAATATATTGTGTTTGCGTAACACTGGTCTAATGGCTACCTATGTTTAGCTATGTATTGGGTCTTTTTAGTTACCCCGGCTAGACTGTCTTATACTAAATGTTCTTATGGTATTTGAGTGCCGTTGGGAGCTTCCTTCCCTGTGTTTAGGTTGGGGACTTACCTGACTTTGTTTCAGGCTCTTTTCTGGATTTTTTTCTACAGATATGAGAGTAGCAGCATTGTAAATTAGGGAATGCAGTAAGCAAAAGTTGTTTGGGTGAGTGCGTTGACCCTTTTTAAGCTTGGGTACACATGTTACAATCCTTCCCAGTGTTCTCCCTAGGGTCTTTTAGCCGGGCGGCCCACCCGGCTACTTTTTCATGCCACCCGGCTGGAAAAAAATTCTGGAGAGAATTTTAAAAGAATTTAGAAGTAGGTTTAATAGGTGTGCCAATAGGTCAGTAAAAACTCCCGCCAAAACTGCTCAGTCCAGACCCCTTTTTTTACACCTGCAAGAATATTTTAGCACGTTAACTAGCTTTTCCAAGATCTCCAAGGCCACAAAAGGGTATCACATGTGCTTGTGCTGCTATGTTACATGGATTACCTGCAGATGTTGTCGAACTACAACTCCCTGCATTCTACAACCATGGAATGCTGGGAGTTATAGTTTTCAAACATCTAGTGGGACAAAAGTTACACATCCCTGACCTATATAATGAGCATGATGCAGTGCACATTTTCCCTTACCACCAAATTTCCCCGTCCTACCCCACCCGGCTACTTTTTCATGCCACCCGGCAGGGAAAAAATTCTGGGGAGAACACTGCTTCCTCCTGACCGACTGGTCGGCCAGATGGAAGGACTGTTGGTTGCGGCAAAAGCAGCCACGACATTCTGTGTGGGCCATAAAGGACTGCACAATTGGCTGTGGTTTTTCAATACGTCTGATTGCGCATTTGTCTCGTTTGGATTAATAAGTGGACACAAGAAGAAACTATATGATAATTTGGGCCGACCAACTAAAACACTGAAATCTCCAACTAACAGGAACTCGCTCAGTGTGGTCATATAATTCAGGTGTGTCAATCCCTGCAACGCGTCCGCTCCACGCCATCACCATCCAACAGAAACAAAAATAGTAGTGCAGGGAGACACAGGCAAAACCAGTTTGCAATCCAACGTAATTTATTGCTGCAATCACAACATGTTTTGAGCGTGCATGCGTTCTTTCTCAAGTTGAGAAAGAACGCATGCACGTTCGAAACGTGTTGTGGTAGCAGCAATAAAATACATTGGATTGCAAACTGGTTTTGCCTGTGTCTACCTGCACTACTATTTTTGAAACCCTGAAATGTCGATCGGTCGGGCTGAATTATTGTATGGCGTGTACCCAGCTTTAAACGTTATCGGGAGATGCAATAAAAGTTGATTTTGCCCAAACCAATTAGATGTTATTTACCATTTGAAAGCTAACATTTGATTGGCTGGGGAAAAAAAAGCACCATTTTTAATGATAAGAACTAATATTACATCTCCCTGTATAAGTGTAGCCCTTGTGTTTAATCAACCCTTATAATTCTAGTGGTTACTGCATTCTTGTGTTGTGCTACAAATATTTACAAAGGACTAAACACATTTCAGATGGGTCATTATCTATGGATATGTGAAAATGAAAGACTATGGGGAAATACATTATCTTGGGGCAGAATAAAAGGGCAAACTGCATTCAGGCAAAATCATTTTACTACTACATCCAGATTATGATGCTAACACATTCATTTCTAGGGCTAAATAATAATTTGGTTTTGTTACTTGTAGAGCTATGTACAGATGCACGGCAAATAAACGGATAACAATCATATTAACAATCATATGTGTGTGGCTGCTTGGTTGGGCATAGTTTTTGATCCACCAGGACAGATCTCCAAACAACCACCTTCCCAGCAGCTATACATGCATGTATGTTGGCTTAAACGGACATTCTTCTGTCATGGGTCACTCACAAGTTTGTTTGTGCTGTTGTTTTAGGTACCTTCTAAGATCTTGTGTCACTATCACTGTATTATCTGCTCTGCAACCATTGGCAGAAGAACCGAAATGATAAGTCATGTTAAACGACATACCAACAAAAGAGAAACAGACAGATTTTTATCAGGTATGCCATTGTCTTAAGCCTCATACACGTGTTATCATGGGAGCCGGCCCGCTACACACAATGTGTATGCACGGCCGTTTCAGGCAATAATCTTGCAGTGTATGGGAAACAGGCGTTTATCAGAGCTCCTTAAAGATCCGCCCAGCGGATTAGGCAATGGGCCCAGACTGAACGGCAGTTTCTGATGCCCCCGGGAGGTGGCCCCCCACGATCGCACGTGTAAATGCACCTTTACTAAAAAAATTTGTCTTGCAAGTCTGTTTTATTAATGGTTATTTCAGGAGATTTAGTTGTTTTTTTTTTTGTGGCTGTGTACATATCATATAGAGAATGAGAAAAGGGTTGGAGGTCAATTATATAATACACGTGTCAAAGGATCCGTGTAACAAATAAACAAAAAAATAGTGTATAACCACTGCAACAATGTAGAGTAAAGAAACTCCACGGAAGAAAAAAAGTAACTCCCTCTCCCGCTGTGGAGGGCTGGGTGGACACACCCCCAGCCCTGTTCGCGCAAGTAAACAGACACTTTGGAACGTCCATAGTAGCCGCATCCAGTAAAGGTACGTGCAGAGCAGAAAGGCAAACAGCCACTGATAAAACGGCAGATGCTTACTGTGCAGACTTTTGTGGTCCGGGTGCAACTAAGCGCCGGTCCAAATAGACAACACTAGAACAAACAGTAGGGAGCTGGGCAACCCGGTAACAGACACCAAAGGGACTCCTTCTCATAAAATAAAGTGATTTATTGGAACTTCATATATATACATAAACGTATCAACGTCTGACGTGTTTCGTGCAAAGTGCACTTCATGTTACCGGGTGGCCCAGCTCCCTACTGTTTGTTCTAAAGGATTCGTGTAGCACAAATAATTCCAAAAATGTTGCACAGTTCTATGTGTACTGGACCATGGAGTTGTGAACTTGGAGCTGATTTTATTACCCACTCGGTATAATGCTGCAAATACATAAATATATTTTATTTTATTAGCAAGCGCTGCTCATTTTGATCCTGTGTAGGTGAATACACAAACCTGCGCCACCTTTTTTGATGCAACAATATTGTTTAGTCATTAAAGTAATTGTACAGTAAAACATACTTTTCCTCAGTTGTATCCAGTTAGATCAACTGGACTTAAAGTTTAGTTCTTGAAGACGTTTCGCTAGTCATCCGACTGGCTTTCTCAATTCAGAATGACTTGTACAGGAATCTGTTGGCAATTATCTACCCTGGAAAGTCCCAATTAGCATATCACAGCCAGGTGTTAGGGACCTTCTGAATGCAAGGTGTGGATGCATTAAGGCTTAGGGGTGTTATTGAAAAGCCAGTTGGATGACTAGCAAAACGTCTTCACAGATATACCATGACCTGGATGAATGAGAACCTTCATACTTTTCCTCATTTCAGTCTATAAATTAACACATGTAAGCAGCACTTTGTGTTGTTGCTTTATGACTTTACTTTAGTTCAGTTATAGTTGTGCAGAAATATAGTTTCCAGTAATGGACAATAAAAAAAAAAATCTTAGTTTACATATCCTTTAAAGCGTTGTACATGTTATATAATTGTAGGGTCTGGTTTCTGTCTGTAGCCTTATTTCTTTGACGATTTGGTAGTAAGTCAGTTGCTAGTTTATAGTTATGCTGACCATACACTTGTTAAGGCAGATTTAATATTAAATTGTCAAATTAATGTAATCTACTTAATCTAACACCTAAAAACAATTACAATTTTACCTCCCAATGTTCCCGCAATGTGGCCCATGGTGACCAATACATTTGTGAACAAATATCGATCACAAAAATATCAGTCCACGTGGTTGTCCAAGCATCACAGAAAGTGATTCTAAATTTATTGCCAACATTAGACCTTTATAAAGTGCTTCGAAAATCAGATAAAAGATTAGCATATCAGGAATGTTTGGAGTTTCTCTACAATTACTCAAAACTGTAACGGCACTAAACATAAGTTGATCTATTTTATATTGCCAGTAATATGTGGTAACCATTTTTTGGGGTTTTTTTTTCGTTTAGGAAAGACAGTGAAAATATATTTTTTTTTATTCTTGCAGGAGCATATCCCAAAACATTAAAGGAGTCCAATACACAAGTCCAGGTTCTTCCTAACTCCAATACACCACAGAAAACTGATACTTTTTTCAATCCAAAAATGAAAACTAACAGGTTAGTTGTCAAAATAAAATTAAAGCAAGAAAATACGTTACTTAGTACTGGTTCATAGCCATTGGTAATAGTTACAAAGAGTATGCAAAAAATAAATGGATCAAGGTTATTACATGGAAATAATACCATATATATCTGTGTTGCCCAGCTAGCCCTAGTTGCAACCCCTTGCTTACCTTACGTTACCTTGTTTCCTAAATGTAGACCACATGTATTAAAACTACACTCTATATACATTCACTCGCTCAATATGTCCACAAATAGGCTGTACCAGTCTGTCATTATTAACCTAGAAGAATTGGAGTAATGTATTTAAAGGCTTAAAGCCTCGTACACACGTGCCAATTGGACGAACTACCTCCAAACTTGTACACACAGATGGCATATGGCGATAAGTGCACGTCTGTCTTGGGGTCGGGCATCCAATCGAGGTGTGTACAGACCTTAAGCTAAGCACACATCAACTAAAAAGATGTTCCAATGTACAATTTATCTAAAATGCCCATATAGACTGTTCTATTCTATGGAGAAGGGGGAGGGAGGACCACCCCAATTTTTGTTCCTTCTCAGAGTACGAGGGAGCAAAAACCTCTATTGTTGACAAGGCCCAGAAACTCCGTTTTAAATATAATAAAGTGTTGTGTTAAAATTGAGTCAAGTTGGCTGCCTTTTTGGAATAATAGACAACCTTACCCACTAGGAATTACCTTTTTTATGCATAAAAATTTTGACCGTGCTAATGGCAAAACTTGGTTTGCTATAAATGTCAAACTGTGCTTAAACTGTATTGCTGTGTTTTATTTACAGTTAAAATCATTCTGACTTGCATATTGCTGAAAGTAGAAACATTGATTGTAATAGGAAGATTATATTTCCATTCAGATGTTTTCTAAATAACGAACAAAACCACTCTAGTAATTGGTATGTGCTTTTTTTTGTCTTCGGGGCATATTTATTAATGATCAATATTTTCGCAATGGCAAAGAGCGTTTTTTTAGCCGTATTTAAAAAAAACGTTCATTTTTGCCACAAAAGGTATTGCTGCGGCAATGTATGGCGGCTGTATCGGGGATGTGCACAGCTTTACCTTATTCATTGCGTTATGTCTGGTATCGCGGTGAAATTGCTCTCTAGCATCTGCCATTACCACACCAGGGCTGCAAGCAAAAATTGTACCAACATTAAAGAGAAGGTGAAATTTCAAAGCTGTTTTTGACATTTTTTTAATTTAACACTATTTATATAGGTGAAATTTTGCCTTTTTGCCACATTTTAAGCCTTTTGTTGCATTTTTTGCAGTTTTACCAGAATTTTCACCAAACATCGGTAAGGCATTTTTCATAGCATTAAACGGAAATCAAAGCGGTATTTATAGCCAAAATTGTCTGAGGTGGTGTAAATGCATCTTTTGGGTATGGCTCAGAAATGGGTTCTTTTACGTACTGGAATGTTCCTTTAACATGACTATTTCTTACACAGCACTATGGTATGTTCTGGTTAGATAATTATCTGCAGTTTGCTGAAAATAAGCAATACTAAAAATGTATTCCTATGAATGAAATAGAGAAAATTTGCCCCAGTGAGTTTTACACTATCATATCTTTTGCTGAAAATATAGGTGTTCAGTGTGTTTTAACCAATTTCGCACTACTTTGAAAAGCCGCCAGTGACCTGCGTAATCTCGACCCCCATCGCTCTCTATCCCTCTTCAACAACTTAACTCTATGCCCTCCTTCTCTGACCCTAACCTTGCAGCTGTCCACTGCCATATCACTGTTTCCAATGCCCTTGACTCTGTTGTTCCCTTATCCACCCGTCGCCTTAGACGCAAGAACCCACAACCGTGGCTTACGGACCAGATTAAAAAGTTGAAAAGGCAATCCCATACAGCCGAGCAATGCTGGCGCAAGAGTAACAAAAATGTTGACTTTCTCGAATTTAAAAGTGCCCTTTGTCGGATCAGAGGTGCTTTGTCCCTAGCCAAACAAAACTACTTTCTTCACTCATATCCTCCCATTCCCATAACCCCAAACAGCTCTTCAAAGTATTCAACTCCCTACTCTGTTCGCCACCTCCTCCGTCTACCCCCTGTCTATCGGCTGATGAAATAGCCTCATATTTCACAGAGAAAATTGAAAACATCCGAAGTGGTTTTCCTGTGTGCTCTAGCTCCTCCCGACAGCTTCCAACCGCTACCATTGCTCTGCCCAGTCTCCCTTCCTTGCTCACTCCCTCCGTCTCTACCCCTACCACTGCAATGTCTAGCCTCCCATCATTGGTTAAAGGAGAACTAAACCCATATTTTTACACTCCTATAATCTGAATATATCCCCCTCTAAAAACACCAAATCAACTATAAAATAGCAATACAGTAAATGGCATTGAAGTAAATATTACCACTTGAAGAACTGGATGAAATAACTGTGTGTATGTATAGTGACTGGCCACACCCCTGATGTCAGTCACATGCTTGACTATTCTGTCCTGTATAAGCATTGGGTAGAGGCTACTAGTGGGTGTGACCAACTGTAACATGTTCCTGCAGTATCTTAGGACTGAGCATGTGTAAAGAACACAATGGTCAGTGACCACACTGTGTGATACTGGGATGTTGGGAAATAAAACACAAACTCCATGTTAGAAAGTTAAATTTCTCAATAACCACATCAAAATTACTGCTTTTATAACAAGAAGATCTATCTTCAATGTTGTTCTGAGGCTTTAGTTGTCTTTAATCCCTTTACTTGCCCCCTAACGAGCTTCACCGCTATAACACCACAGGGTCTTTCATCTCTCCTATCCAGGAAACGTCTCACCACCTGCTCCTTCGACCCCATTCCCTCTCATCTTATTCCCCTGCTCTCCTCCTCCTTCATTCCAGCCCTAACCTCTCTCTTTAACTTGTCCCTATCCACTGGTATTTTCCCTCTATATCTAAACATGCTGTTGTATCCCCTATACCTAAAAAACCCTGCCTTGACCCGTCTGCTCTTTCCAGCTACCGGCCTGTCTCCCTTCTCCCTTTTGCTTCCAAATTACTGGAAAAACATGTCTATGCTGACCTGATTAATCACCTGTCTGCTAACTCTCTCTTTGACCACCTCCATGGAATCTGCCCTCACTAAAGTGACCAATGATTTACTTAGTGCTAAATCTAAAGGTCACTACTCTTTGCTCTTTCTTCTTGATCTGTCCTCTGCTTTTGATACTGTTGATCACCCTCTACTTCTTCAGATCCTGGCCTCCTTAGGTATCCAGGACACTGCACTTTCCTGGCTATCCTCCTATCTGTCTGGTAGGACCTTTAATGTTTTTCACTCTGAAACTAGCTCCACTCCTCGCCCCCTCCCTGTGGGGGTCCCGCAAGGCTCGGTACTCTGTCCTCTTCTTTTCTCCATCTACACCTATGGCCTTGGACAACTCATTAGTTCATTTGGGTTCCAGTATCACCTGTATGCGGATGATACCCAAATTTACACCTCTGCCCCAGATCTCCCTACACTGACATCCCAGGTCCCCGACTGCCTTAGTGCCATCTCTGCCTTCATGTCCTCCCGCTTCCTTAAAGGGCATCTATAGTGGGAAAATTAACTTTTTTTTCTTTCTTTCCATGTGTTCTATAATTTCCCACAACCCCCAGAATGTCATCACTTTGTTCAGATTCCCTTTCTGGCCTGAGATACACCAGTTAGAAGAATACTGATTGCATTCCTCTACTCCTACTTGGACTGTCAATCAAATCCCTGTGACATGATCCCCCCCCCTCCCTGCTCTGTAATAAACATAGACATACGAGCATTAGCAGGGGGAGAGAGGTAGCTTTGATGTTAGATATAAGGCTGCACTTGACCCCCCTTCTTAATAGCTTTCACTGATTGATGATGGGTCACAAAGTGAGAGATCGTAAACTGTACTGTTCTCCTTCTTCCGTGTCTCCAGGACAGCTTGCTTTCTATTGGCCACTGTGCGTGGGTGTGTTTTTCAGGATGTTGAACTTTTAACTCCTACTGCACATGAGAAGCTTGTCGGTTAGCCGGAGTTGAGACATGGAGGAGGTAACGGAGAGGGAAGGGGGGAGTGCTGCACACAGATCTGACACCATGGTTAAACAGTCACTGACATAGATAGGATTAAGGCAGCACAGAGTACATGAATTTAACTTTGCAAAGGGGCAATGTGTTTTTTTCACTATAGATGCCCTTTAAACTAAACATGGACAAGCCTGAACTTGTCCTTTTCCCACCCTCATGATCTGTTCCCCTCCCTAGCCTTACTATTAACAAAACACCCATATCCCCATCTCCTCATGTCCGCTGCCTGTGAATAACGCTAGATTCTGATCTTTCCTTCAAACCTCATGTCAATTCGCTTGCCACAACTCCTGCCGGCTCCAATTCAAAAACATCTCCCGCATCAGACCCTTCCTCTCGAAGGAAGCTACAAAAATCCTAGTCCATGCCCTAATCATATATCGGCTAGACTACTGCAACACACTCCTGTGTGGTTTACCAAACAACCTCCTGGCACCGCTTCAATCCATTCTCAACTCTGCTACCAGGCTCATTCATTTCTCTTCCTGCTTCTCTAATGCCTCTCCTCTCTGCCAGTCCATCCGCTGATTGTCCATCACGCAAAGGATTCAGTTCAAACTGCTTACCTTATCCTATAAAGCATTATCCAACACAGCCCCTCCATATATCTCAGTGCTGATCCAGCTATACCGTCCCAGGCGCAACCTCCGCTCTGCAAATGATACCCTCCTCTCATCCACCCTGGTCACCTCTTCCCATGCCCACATTCAGGACTTTACCCGTGCTGCCCCTCTGCACTAAAACTCCCTTCCTCCGTCTGTCCATCACTCACTATCCCTTAACACCTTCGAACGTAACCTTAAAACCCACCTCTTTAGGCAAGCATATAACCTGTCCTAAACATTACCCCCTTACTACCCAATTTGATCCAACCCTCCTTTCACGCTTCACTGCCAATCTATTTACAGCCTACTGATTCCTGTCACCTTTTGCCTCCCCCCCCCCCCCCCCATCCTCTAGTCTGTAAGCTCTTTGGGCAGGGTCCTCTCTCGTATTGTATTGCTGTATGAAACTCCTCACTCTGTTTACTTATATTATGTATTACCTGTGTATGTAATATGTATGACTTTACATAACATGTATTACCCTGTATGTAATGTATGACTATGTAATTGTAAAGCGCCACAGAAGATGTTGGCACTATATAAATCAATAATAATAATTACCTATTTACCATCATATGCACTGAACATAATTTTTTGCCACATTTTCAGCATTATTAGTACCACTTTTTGCCACATACTTTTCGCACTTGATGAAGATTTGCCAATTAAAAAAAATTGTGAAGTCTGGCAGAAAAAAAAAATAGCAAAAACAATACCCTGTTTATAAGTATGTCCCTTAGACCCTCATTTGACTTTATTGGTAAAAAAAAATAAAAAAATCTGAACCTTAAAAAGCGATCTTCGGAAAATCGGAAATCGCAGATCGTATTACAGTTAATGCTGGAAAATAGTCGAACACCTCCCTGGGTACTTATTATTATTGAGAAACACTGATGCCTTCCATGGATCATTGGCAGGCTAAATGCCGATTACCATATATACTTGAGTAAAAAACAAGAGGTTTTCAGGCTGTGTAACCAGTCTGAAAACCTGACCTCGGTTTATACTCGAGTCAGTCACTCACCCTGCAAATCCAGCTGCCGCTCGCTTTCTGCCTGTACTGATCTGCCAGCTGACATCACTGCCCAGCGCCGAGTAGTGACATCAGCCAGCAGATCAGTACAGGCAGCGAGCGAGCGGCGGCCTGATTTGCAGAGTGAAAGTGACTGAACTGCTGGATTACAAGCACAGATGGATGGAATATGTCCACTGAACTGGGGGGGTTGGAAACTACAACTCCCAACTAGTAAAGCATGCTGGGAGTTGTAGTTTCCAAACATCTGGAGTGCCAAGGAATGAGGATTTAGTTGCCTTTTAAATGGACAGCAGAACTCTCATACAGTAATAGTGAAATCCATTATGGCTATTACTGTATGGGAATTCTGCTGTCCATTTAAAAGGCGACTAAAGCATCAAAACAATACAGAATCAGAAGGCAATAGTGTTCAAATTTTCTACCCTCGGTTTATACTCAAGTCAATCACTTTTACTTGTTTTTCCTGTTAAAAAATAGGTAACTCTTATATATGCTATGTGTTTTCACCACCTCTGACTTTATGATTTTGTATGGCTGAACTTAACGCAATAAAACACTCGCAGGTGACGAAAAATTTAACAAACCTTCATAAATATGCCCCATAGTGTTCATTTTCTGATTACCGTATATTATCGAGTATAAGTCGAATTTTTTAAGCTTTAAAAAAAGCTCAAGTCACTAACTTGTTATCCAGTAAGCCGGCATCCACAATGCTCCGCTCCACTGTTCTGGTGGGTGACGGCAATACCCGGCGCCGGTTTCATTTCCGGCGCCAAGTAGTGACGTCAGGCGCCAGAGCAGTGGAGCAGAGCAAGCGGACGCCGGCGTACAGGATAAGAGGTTAGTGTACTGCACCATACTATACTAATCCACTGGCCTTCTCTGCACATGTACCTTCGCTCTGGGGGGTGGGTGAGGGGGGACAGTAGTCGCATACAGTAAGCCCAATTCTTGCCACTGAAGATGTTCTGAAACTACAACTCCCAGCAAATAAATCATGCTGTGAGTTGTAGTTTTTCAAACATCTGGATGTAGACACACCACGTGGACTCTGTTTATTTGCTAGACTGATCAGAGTGCCAGCGCTTCTGTGCTTGAATTATTTCTCATATGGGTTTTTAGGCAGCTGATATTTTGTTCCCTGGTGGTACTTACTGAAGAGAGAAAACCTCTTGAGTGTTTGGATGCATTTGGTTCAACAGGTAAGATTTACTCACAGAATCATTTATTGCTTATGCTCAAAATAAGAGCTTTGTGTGACTGTGTTGTTTTGTTTAATCTTGCACGTTCCTTTTCTTTTGGATTCACATATTTTCATCAATGTTACTCTGTATAACAGAAAACTTCTGTTTTTGCAGCTTGAGGGAAAAAGGACTATTGTCTGAGTATATATTTGTTGCATTATTCTTAGAATAGAACGTAACACAGAAAAGTCTTAATATGTGTTGTGATAGGTGATCTGTTTTACAGAAAGGAGAACTAACACTATTAATATTTTTTATTTTGTTTTTAATATTGTGTTACATATACATAGCAGTGCACAATAAATTTAACATACTTAAAACTTCTAGCAATACAATTCTATTGGAAATGCAAGTCACTTGATTCATCGTGTGCACTTGACATTTGTTACTGGTGACCCACAGCTGTAAAGCTAGTTTTGGTTTTTAAAAAGTCTGCACTGAGGGAGAATAATATTTTTCTCCCTTGAATCTATTCCCTTCTTTATACAAGACCATATCTTGCTAGCTCTAGCCATGGCTTTGTTTGCTACAGCTAAGTCTGTTATCTATCTTAAATCTTTTTCCATTAGAGATTCACTTAGCACAGAGTTATTTATGGTGTAGGTGGTACACTGATTGTTAAAACTCAAATGTATCACCTTACATTTATCAACATTGAATGTCATCTGTCAATCTGCTGCCCATTTTGATTATTTAGATCTGCTTGCAGCAATTACACATCCTAAGTTTTCAAAGCTCTGCATAGTTTAGAGTCATCAGCAAAGACAGAAACCTTGCTCTCAATGCCCCCTTCTAAGTCATTTAGAACTCCACTTGGATGAATCTCCATTGACCACTACTTTCGATCCAACAACCAATTCTGTATCCATGGACAAATGTTTTTTCAACAGTTTACAGTTTATACATTAGTCGCCTATGTGGCACAGTATCAAATGCTTTAGCAAAAAATTATACTACTCCACTGCTATGCCAGAATCTAAATTCTTACTCACTTCTTCATTAAAACCAAGTAGATTTGTCTGACACTATATTTCTCACAAATCCATGCTGACTACTACTAATAAGATCAGTCCTGGAGACAAAATCAAGGATATGATCCTGTAACAAAGTTTGCAGCACCTTACCTACCACTGATGATAGGCTTACAGTTCTATAGCTATCAGGCTGGGAATGACTACCCTTTTTGAATATTGGTATTACATTGGCCATTTTCCAATCCAACGGCACATCACCAGACAAAAGTTAATCTAAGAAGATAAGACACATTGTGTATTAAATTATATTCATAGGGCACCTCGCCTCATTTTAGAGGAGTATATTTATGATTATTTATTATATATAGCACCACACTAGTAGCCCCTGTACTTGTGTATTTTTCTGAGAAGATAAGAAACAGAGGTCTATATAAAATTTAATATCGGCATAAAACAGCAAGTCACAGCGCTACTCACGGAGGTGTAGTTGAATTAGAAATCAATATTTATTCACATCTTTAAAAGCAAGGAGACATGATACTACTCCACCTGCCCATTCAAACGCCCACGAAACGCGTCAGGCAGGTGGAGTAGTATCATGTCTCCTTGCTTTTAAAGATGTGAATAAATATTGATTTCTAATTCAACTACACCTCCGTGAGTAGCGCTGTGACTTGCTGATATTGCACTATACCCGCACCTGGGGGGTTATCTGCCCTAACAGTACGCACCGAGGAGGAGAGTCTTTTGAGTGCCGCTACACATGCTTTTGATTTGTTTGTTTAGCTATATAAAATTCGACTAAGCTCTCAAGATTTTTGGATGTATTCTATCCGGTCCTGGGATTTTATTGATATTAACTTTGTCTAATTGTTTCCATACCATATCCTCTGTCAGCCAGAGTGAATATTCCCCATTTATACCCTTCATATTATTACAGTCCCCTCTATAAGTGCTAGGATTCTCTATAGTGAATACAGAGGGGGACAAAATGGTTTAGCATATTAGCCTTTTCGGCATCCTCTATAACCATTTTCGCCCCATTTTTAGTGGTCCCACATTCTATGTCCTCATCTTTTTACTATTGATATACTTTAAATATTTTGGGGTTGGACTTGCATTTTTCTGCTATCCATATTTCGTTTTCTATTTTAGCTAGGTTAATTGCTTTCTTGCACTCCAGTTTTTATAATAATTTTCTTTTTTTTCCCCATTTCCTTTTTACCTGAGCATTAAGCCAGGCAGGAGTGGACCTTATTTATTTTACACTTGTTCCCTAAAGGTATAAAATAAAAATGTAATAGTTTCCTACCCCTTTAAAAGCAGTTCACTTCAGTATCCTAACCTAGGTTTTTTGAAACCTATATTAAATGACACTATATCATAATCACTATTCCCTAAGCTTCCTAGTACCTTTATCTCCAAAATGAGCTCAGGATTATTGGCTATTATCAGCTCCAACAACGCATCCTGTCTAGTAGGAACTTCTACGATCTGTGAAAGAAAATGCTCAAGTAGAAAATTTTAGAACTTGATACCTTTTGAGGTGCTGGCAGTTCCCTTACTCCATTCTATGTCAGGGTAATTGAAATCCCCTCATACCTAGAACATGCTCCCTATTAGTTCTAGTTCCCCTGTTTTTCCAGCCAGACTTATTGTAAACATACATTTTAGATTGTTTTAATTTACTTACATACTTTAATGTGCATGCCTCCCTATCTTCTGTGCTCCCCCATCTCCTGCCTCCATTATCTTACTGCTCTCCTGATCACTAATCCCTGTTTAGTCCAATGTATTCTCCCTCCCAAACCTAGTTTAAAATCTCTTCCAACCCCCTAGCCATCTTCTCCCCCAAAACAGCTGCCCCATCATCATTGAGGTGCAGTCCATCTCTACTAAAGAGCCTGTAGCTGACCAAAAAGTCATCCTAGTTCTCTAAAACCCAAACTCCATCACCTTACACCACCTCCTTAGGCACGCATTAATACTCCTAAGCGCCCATTGCCTCCCTAGTGTAATATGTGGCTGCGGAAGTATTTCTGAAAAAATACCCATGTGGTCCTTATTTTGGCCCTTAACTCTTATTAACTCTTATTTTTAAGGACTTCTCCTCTGCCTCTAACCAAGACAGCCAGGTCCCACCCAATACTTAGTAACATAGTAATTAAGGTTGAATAAAGACATACGTCCATCAAGTCCAACTTATTCACCCTCTTCTTTTTTTTTCTTTTTTTTTTTTTACCCTACCTAACAGAGGAAGGCAAAAAAAACAGCTAAAAAGGGGGGGGGGATTCCTTCCTGACTCCAAACGGCAATCGGAAAGTATCCCTGGATCAACCAGATCTATATGCATTAATACCAGTAATTCTCAATATTTTTTAGTTTTAGAAACTTATCCAGGCCTTTTTTAAAGCTATTTAATGAACTTGCCATTACCACTTCTTCTGGTTCCACATTTTCACCGTTCTCACTGTAAAGAAACCTTTCCTAACCTAACAATAACCTGTCTACACCATCCACCACATGTTGAACCCTAGCACCAGGCAGGCAACACACTGTTCGGGATACAGGGTCTTGGCAGCAGATTATCCTATCCATCTTTCTAATAATGGAGTACCACCTGCCTTTCCTTCATGGTCTTAACTTCTCCCTCCCTTGTATTTGAAATGGCGGTCCCATGGGTGCTCAAGGGAACAGCCTGCTCCATACTGCTGCTTCTGAGCCGTCACCCTCCACTTCTTCACCTAAGGCGGCAAATCTGCTGTGATCGACTAGCTGGAAAGAAGCAACCCTACCCTTTAATCCCCTTCTTTCCCTAATGACCTTTACAAATATATATTCTTTCACCACCTTATCTGCCCTATTTCCCCCCTCCAGCTTGCTGGCCCTGCAATGCTGCAAGTTTGCCCTATAGATTCTGCACCTCAGATTCTAAATAGGCAACCCACTCACGTCTGACACATACAAAGGACCCTTGGAACAGCAGCTCCAAGATCCCATACATGTGGCAGGATGCAATTTGCATGTTTCCAACAAATCTTTCCATACCAAACTGCAATTCAAAACAACAGAAACAGGCAGAAATGGATTACCAAAGTCCAGAAAAATAAGAGGAAGCAAAAAAAGGCCAGGTTAGTACAAGGACACAAAGTCCAAGAGCACACCAACTGTATATAACAACCCAAAAATAAATATAGGGGAGGGCAAACGCACCTCGCGTCTGAATAACGGACCGGAGGTGGACAGTAATCCACAAATAAATATTTACACTTTATTCATAAACCAACATACATATTACATATAGATAAAACCAACACTGAAAGAGCAGCAGTAGTCAATAATGGACAATAGGATGCCTATGGGTTGTATCATAAGTGTCTCTCAAACAGTTCTAGGGTGGGCAAAATAGGAAGGCAATCAGTGGTAGAACCCCCCACAAAGTCATTAAAGTATAGCAGTTCTAAACATCCCAGTGAAGAGCATAAATCAATCTCACCCAGTACTGGCATAAGTCCCCTAAGGTCCAGAGTCCAACTGCCGGGAACATCCACAGTTAGCGGCGGTTGGATTAGTGTCCACCTCCGGTCCATTATTCATATACGAGGTGCATTTGCCCTCCCCTATATTTATTTTTGGGTTGTTATATACAGTTTTTGTGCTTTTGGATTTTGTGTCCTTGTACTACCTGGCCTTTTTTCGCTTCCTCTTATTTTTCTGGACTTTGGAATCCCATCTCTTCTTCCTTCACCCACCTTGTCTTACTATCCCTTTTTATTACATTGATTTTTCTTATCCAGGATATACAATCAGCGTTACTGTGGATCAGTGTTACTGTGGATCAACCGCTTATACCCACCACACAGGTCTTAGTACTTGTGTGTTACCTTCTTTTTGTTCCCCCTTTTTTTTGCTTATTACTTAGATACGTATTACACACTGAGAAGCTTCCTACTCAAAATTTTAGTGGGGGGTGGACATGCTCTTTAAACTGGGATCGTTTAATGAATATTTCTACGTTAAGTAGCAAATGTTAACTTTTGCATTTTTATTTCATAGGCATCATGGGATTGCAGTGGTCAAAACACCTTGGTAATGCTGTGAAAGTTACAATTAATGATATCAATGAAAGTTCAGTAGCAATGATTCGGGAAAACTGCCTCCTTAACAATATTAAAGTGCTAACAAAAAAAGAAGAATATAAAGAGGAGAGAGAAGAAACAGAGGAGGGTGAAAGATGTTTTGGTACTATAGAAGTTACACAGTTAGATGCCAATGTATTAATGCATCTAAGAGCTTTTGACTTCATGTAAGTAGACAGCACTTAATACCTGTGAAGAACACTTAGTCTATTTCAGTATTAATTACTATTGGTTTATTTTCAATAGCCACCTAGATCCCTTCGGGGCATCTGTGAATTACTTGGATGCAGCTTTTCGGAATGTAAGGAACTTGGGGATAGTATCGGTGACATCCACTGACACAGGGTCTCTGTTTGCTAAGAATCTTAATGTGACAAAGCGACATTATGGAAGCAACATTGTTAGAACTGAATATTTCAAAGAGCTGGCAGTAAGAGTTGTTCTAGCATCGGTTGCCAGGTAAAAATTTTTGTTGTTCCACTGATCTGGTCAGTTTAAATCAGCATATTTTAGGAGGTGTGTCAACTATGCAAGATAATTGCATAATTGCTACTAGATGTCTTGGTATAGTATTTTAGGTTGAATAAAGACATACGTCCATTGAGTCCAACCTACTCTGCAAAACCCACATTTCCTCCCTACCACTGATCCAGAGGAAGGCAAACAAAAAAAAAAAAAACTAGTATGAAGGGGGGGGGGGGGAATCCTTCCTGACTCTAAGTGACAATTGGAAATATCCCTGGATCAACTCTATGTATCCAATACAATTGCCATCAAAATGTAAAACCGTTTTATCATTATGTCCATTGATAAGAAAGTTTAACATTGATTAAAGCAATAGTTCACTGAAAAAGTAAACTATTCCTTTAATGCATTGATTGAAGATCAGGAGGTAAAGGAGCTATACCTTACCTTCCATTCTTTAAATTTAAAGGAGCCAAAAGCAAAGGAGAGTAAATTTACCTTTCTCGCAATCCACCGCTGGCTGCACTGATAGGTCCCGACCGCTTCCTGTTTCACTCTAACTATAGCGCACATTAGCTTTCTAGTGAAGCAGGAAGTGGTCAGGACCTCTCACTGTAGCCAGTGGTAAATTTACTCTACTTTGTTTCTGACTAAAAACTTTCAATTGATTGAAGAACAGAAGGTAAGCCCCCGTTCTTCAATCAATGCATTAAAGGAATAGTTCACTTTTTCAGTGAACTCTTCCATCAAATATCTTATGTATTTCAAATTTTTATGAGACTAATTTGATGGCCCTTTGAGAGATCAAACTGTAAGTATATGAAGACATTTAGGTAGACAATGAATAGCAGGTGTATTACCAACAGTCAAAGACAGGCTGCTTTGGTAAGTCAGTATGCCTTCAAAAGCAGGTTTGCATTGCTTTTAATGATAGTCAGTAACGAGTAAAGTACAGCAATAGAGAAATGAAATACCATTTACCAGATAGTTCACTTTGGAACTAGAACATAGAAACAAAAAGCAAAATGTGTGGTTGAGATATAAACTGTTTCTATTGTTTACATTTTTAAAATAATTTATTCAAAATGTAATATTTCTTATTTCCTCTGGTAGAGCGGCTGCACGGTGCAATAAAGGTATTGAGGTATTACTTTCTGTGGCGGTAGACCACTTTGTCTTGGTTGTGGTCAGGGTTCTGAGAGGAGCCACTCAAGCTGATGAAAGTATAAAGAAGATCAATATGCTTATACACTGTCAGTGGTGTGAAGAGCGGATCTTCCAAAGAGAAGGGTATATGGTGCAAGGTTAGCTAATGTCATACTTTCTATTACTGTATTGTACATGTAAATTCCTTTTATAGATTAGGTGTAGATTATTGCAAAATATTTTATAAATATTACTTGGTTTTCTGTTGGAAACAATAGTTGGTAATGGTTGTTTCTTATTACTAAAGCTTTTTAGTAAACTTCTAAAAAGAGACACATAATATTCACATTTAACCCACCCTTTAATTGCACATGAAAAAGAGTTGTTTACTATATAAAAGAAATCTAAAAAAGTTAATTAAAACACAAGAGCTATCAACTGATGTTCTGCTCAGTGCTTTAAAAAGTCCGGGACAGTCCCAGGTAATCTGACACCATGAGCAAGCACATACAGAGCCATGGTAACAGTACACTGTAGTGAACTGGTTTCGAACTGATTAAAGTTTATAGCCTCCTATCTCCTTAATGTGGACTGTAAAATCCTTTTCAAATTACTAGCAAATTGCCTCCAGAAAGTTATATCCTCAATAATTCATAGCAACCAACCGGGTTTCATGCATAATAAATCCACCTCAATAAATATCAATTGCCAGGTGGACCACGACAACTCGGGATCTAGACTTGTGCTTTCTTTAGATGCCAATAAAGCATTCAATTAGGTTGAATGGCCCTATCTATTTGCATGTCTGGAGCACTTTGGCTATAAACCATGGTTTTATTAAGTGGATCAAAACTCTTATATAGCCAACCCAAGGCTACCATTAGGGTAAACAACTCCACAGCATTCACACTAGAGAGAGGCACCAGACAGTTCTACCTCCTCTCTCCCGTTACCTATTTGCCCTAGTCATTGAAATGACTATTAAACTTAGAAACAACCCAAATATACAGGACTTACACTACACTACTGCACCAGTCTACTTAATTTGTATGGAGACGAAACCATCTTGTACCTAGCGGATCCCAAGTTGTCGCTTCTACAAGTTCACCAGAAAATCTCCCAATGCTCCTTAGTCCCGGTGATACACCAGTTATAATACCCGGGCATCCAAATACCACTCTCCCCTTCTTGATTCTATGATCTCAACATATCCCGCCTTCTGACATTAGCCAAAATAATTTTTAAGAAACAACTCCCTCTCAAAGTGATCGGCCGGATAAACCTCATCAAAACTATACACTTCCCTACTATACATCTTTAGACACTCACTGATCCACTTACATAACTCATTCTTTAGAGAACTAAATTCTTATTTTGTGTTCCTCTAGACCCAGAGTTAAATTTAAGCTACTGTAATGCCTCAAAGATAGGGCGGGCCTAGCACTTCCTAACCACCATGTCTACTATCTAGCAAGCCAATTAAAATACTTCTTCCACTAGCTCAGAATCCCTGTTATCATTAGAACCGCTTCATCTGGCACACATAGATCCAGGCCGTGAAACTATGCTGTACACCCTACCATCCCTCCTCTCCCCTAGCTTTTTTAGACAATCCCAAGTATGAAATTACCAGGGGGTGGTACTACATCGACAATATAAGTCGGAGTATGGGAACAATCCCCTCTTTGGGGTAACTTTTAGAAGAAAAATTATGCTTTACTCTTGCAGCTTGATTAACAATGTAACAATCTATGGAACAGTCTATGTAGCAAATTAAAGGACAACAATACCAAAAAAAACATTACCCCCATTACATGTCCACACTTCCAGCAGCTGAAATCACTTAATTTACAGCTGTGCTGCCCTCCCTTGGATGTCACACAGCAAAATGTGCCCGCCTCCTAGAGGGCCCAGGGCCCTGATTAACATACCACTTGTCACTGGCTGGTGGGAATGTCTGTTACAACCTCTCTTCTCCTCTGCCAGTCAAGCAAACTTGAAATTGCTAGGATACAGCCTACATAATTAAGCTGATCAAGGGTGGGTGGTGGAGTTTTCTCACATGCTAGAGTGACAGTTAGAGGCAGACAGAATCGTTACACCCCCTTCACAGCATGGCTAATTGAAGGCAGAGAGAGGCTCGAAATCAGTATATAAATGTATGGGGAGGGCTACATACGTTTACTCGTTTTAAAGCAACTAAAAAAAATTCATTGAGGCAATACAGTTATCCTTTAATTGGCAGCTTTTAATTAACAAATAACTGAGATACTCGCTGATAGTTGCAAAAGAATTGTTCACATTTATTCACCCAGTGCAAGAAAAAACTGCAACATTTCGGACAGTACTCCACCCTTGAGAAACACTTACTTTTCCACAATTAAGTCACTCCTAGAATCTAAGGCAATTACAGTTTATTACTGCTGCAAGAACTGATTTGTTTACTTTTAACTTTTTAGTAGGATGATCCTTTTTAATTTTTTCTTCCAAAGACAATCCAAAAAACAACTTATTCAGCTTTCTTTGCTCTCGTGCTGTTTTGGTTGCAAATAATGCAAACCTGAAATATCATTAAAATGAAAGAGACGCTGACTGCTCTAGAAGTCAACCTAGATTTTGAGAATTGGAGAGGGGGAAAATGTGTAACTAGTTCACGGCTATACTTCATAGAAATGCTAGTTGTCCTATGTAAACTATGCAGTAGTGTTGGAGGGCCAGTTCAATGGGTATGGACATTGAAATTAGGAAAGTTGAAAAGTGTAAATACCAAAAGAAATAGAAAAATTGTGTACAGCTGTATGTTCCTGGCAAAGAGATGATGATCTTGATTGGCCACCTGTCAAGAAAGTAGATTAGTCCCAGAAACACTAAAATATATATGTCCCTGATATTATATAAATACATTTATAAAGTCATGGGTAATACATTGGATTTTCAGAGGTACTATGTTGGTGGGGGTATGTAAAAGTAATATACATAGGGACAGTGTTTATGTGGTGTTTAAGCACTAAATAAATAGTTATATCAATATTATCATATATGTAGTAATGGCATTTAAGTTTATAGAAATGTAAATAAGGCAAAATATATAAATAAAAGTACTTGCATAGTCCCCACTCCTGTTTTGTAATGGAATCTTCAAAATTAAGTGTTTAGCCACGCCTCAGGAAGCTTTACATGGAGGCAATGTAAGCTTAAAAAGGAACATATTTATCACTTCCCTTTTAGTGTTGTATCCAATGGTGTGCTTAATATTAGATTGCTAGCAGTGTTAGCGAATCAAAACATTTTCTGAGTGTTAGTAGGAAGTTGCAAGACTTATATGTCACTTCCTTTTTAAAACATGTGACAGTCTTGGCAAAGTAAAACATTTTTCTCACTCTCCCCTCACCCCTCCCCTCTCAATAGAAAAAAGGAGAGCTGCAGTTTGCTGGACAGGATAAGTGATATCTATATATGATAGGGGGACTGAAAGGAAAACATTTCCATACCCATTTCTCTGAGAAAATGAAGTGAGTTTGTTAATCGTTTATTATTTAAGCAATAGACCCCATAGAAGCCATGAACCTGTGTACTAATAAAATGTAATAAGAGTGAAACAAGATAGTCTGGGTTCTTTATAGGACCTCAGATTAACCAATAGTGATCCCTCTCTAACAGAATCCCCGGTGACCGCTGTGAGTTAATGGGGAGGGTGAGTATTAAAAGACAAATTGATAACTTTAATTATAGAATGATCCAATGGATCTCCTATTGATCTATTATTGGTCGGAAATTTAAGGGGGAAGATTGATTCAAGCTCTGCACAACAGTTGTATTTCACTGTGGTGTTTCTACTGAACTAAAAATAATCTATACAATGTTACAATAAATAGATCAAGAATAGAGATGGACCGGATCGCAGATCTGAACCCGGTTCCGCACCGAATTTCCGAAATTTACAGATTTTGCGGGAATTCCGCTATGCAGATTTTTTCGAGACGCGTTCAAAAATTTGAAGTTAGATTCTTTCTGAAAGAATCTGATTGTAACCAATTCTAATTAGAAAATAATCTGATTGGTTAGTATAACAATCAGATTATTGCTAAAAGAATCGGATTGTAACTAATTCTGAATGGTTACAATTAGATTCTTCCAGAAAGAACACCAATCAAATTCTTTCTGAAAGAATCTGACTAACCAATTCTGATTGTTACAGTCAGAATTGGCTACAATCCGATTCTTTCAGAAAGAATCTCTGTCTTGTCTTTTGACTGTATTACTGGAGCTTGTGGGTAATTGGTGAACCAGGTTACAGGAAAACACAGGAACTGTATTCTGAAGAACAGGCTTTACTGAAGTATTAACATAGAACTTCTAAACAGCAAGAGAGCACACTAAACAAAATGGAGTCCAACACTTACATTACTAAGCACAACAATGTATCAACACATAACATGTGACTAGAGACTGGCTCAGTCTTAAAGTCACAGCACTATATATTACATCCTCCATCTTTAATTAAGTTTACCCATTATGAGTCTATACTTAAATTTTTGTATCAAACAAATCTACTCATTATACTTAGTTCAGTATGTAATCATGTAACTTGACAGGTAATTTCACAGATCTTCCAAAGCGGGTACACTGTTGGACTTTTGTTTGGTGGGCTGCTTGCATCGACTCATCAACTGAATTGTCTTGAGGTACAGCCAATGCTGTGGAAGATACTCTGGGGATTATTTCAGAGTTACTGTTGATTTCCTCTGGTAGATTAACTTCATCTTCACCAGCGGGAACAGTTGTCATATCTCAAATGACGTCTATTTCTGCAGTAGTTTACTCCTTTAGCAGTGACTACTGTATATGACCATGGTTCAGCAGTAGGTCTTGAAATAACAGCAGGCTGCCATCCTTGGGAGGTTTGCATTCTCACTCTGTCTCCCTGATGAAACATAGTCAAGTCTTTAGCACCACGATTGTAGTACTTTCTTTGAGATTTCTGCAGTGTCGACAATTGTTTGTGAGCATTCACATAAATTTCAGGTTGAAGAACCCTAGTTGTTTCAGGCAAAGTACTTCTCAACACTCTGCCCATCAGCAGTTGAGCTGGTGCAAAGTGAGTGCCAGAGATGGGTGTATTCCTGAGATGCAAAAGGGCCAAATGTGGATCAACACCAGTGCTATAGGACTTCTTGAAGAGAAGTTTCACAGTTTGAATCATCCTCTCCGCTTGACCATTAGATTGTGGATATCCAGGACTAGAATGAACCAGTCTTATGCCCCATTGGGATGCAAATGTACATATATCTCTGCTGAAAAAGGGCATATTATCAGAAACCATCTCACGAGGAATGCCATGTCTCGCAAACACTGCTTTAAGTTTGGCAATGACAGTTTGTAATGTTTTATCTGTAAGTCTCAGGATTTCTGGATATTTCGAAAAATAGTCCACAATCAGCAAAAATGCATGGCCTTTAAAATCAAAAATATCTACAGCAAGTTTAAGCCAAGGAAGTTCTGGTATCTCATGTGACAATAATGTCTCTTTTTGGTTGGCTGGTAGATTCTCTTGGCAAACTGGACAATGTTCTACCATTTGCTCAATGTCTTTGGACATGCCAGGCCAGCACATAATCATTCTAGCTCTTGCTTTTGAGCATTGTATTCCTTGGTGAGCAGCATGAAGTCTTTTTAGCATTTCAGACCTCAAACCTGTGGGGATAACAATTCTATCTCCACACATAAGGAGTTCATCAGCTATAGAAAGGGAATGTCGCATTGACCAAAATGGATACAATGTAGATGGTATTTGTTTCCTATGCTTTGGCCAACCATTCACATGCATATCCTGAACAGCTTTAAGTATATCATCTTTCTGAGTTTCATTCTTTAAAGCTTGTAGCAGGTCTTGACTTATTGATTCTGTGCACTGCATTGCATAAACCACTTTCTCCTCAAATATATCTTCACCAACATTAGTACTGGTGGCATCAACTGCTCTGGAAAGTGCATCAGCAATCACAACTAATTTTCCTGGAGTATATGAAACAGACAAGTCATATTTTTGCAGCTGTAATAGCATTCTCTGTAATCTAGCTGGGGCTTGACCAATGGGTCTTGATAGAATAGCTTGCAGAGGTTTATGATCTGACTGTACTTTTACATGAGCTCCATAGATGTACAGATGGAATTTCTTAGTGGCAAATATGATTGCCAGCAGTTCCTTTTCGATTTGTGCATAGTTTTGTTCAGCACATGATAGTGCTCTTGAAGCATATACTATTGGTTTCCTTTCTTGCAGAAGACATGCTCCTAGCCCGTCTTTTGAGGCATCAGCTTGTATTTCAAGTTGTTTGGATGGGTTAAAGAAAGTGAGAGCTGGAGCTTTTGTCAGACAGAGTTTTAATGAATTTAGGGCTGTATCTTGTTCTGGCCCCCACTGCCACACAGTACCTTTCTTTAATAGCAGTCTCAGAGGTACAGTTAAGGTTGCCTCATTGGGAATATATTGAGCTAAGTACCTTATTATTCCGAGAAAACGCATCAGGCCTTTCTTATCCTGAGGTGTAGGCATGCTTAGGACTGCTGAGACTTTAGCATCATCTGGCTTGACACCCTCTGGGGTTATGATGTGGCCCATGTACTTAACTTGTTTCACCAAGTATTGAATTTTTTCTTTGTTGAACTTAATGTTAAGTTTTTTTGGCTCGTTCCATCACTTGTCTGAGTGTTATCATGTTCCTCTTTAGTAGAAGCAGCAATGATCATGTCATCAGCTATAATGTGGATGCCTTCAATGTCTCCAAAAGCCTCTGCATTCTTTTGTTGAAACACTTCACTAGCAGACTTAATTCCAAATGGTAGCCGATTGAATTTGTAGCGGCCCCATGGTGTGTTAAATGAGCACATTTGTGAAGATTGCTCATCCAGAACTACCTGCCAGTAGCCATCCTTTTCATCTAAAATGGTAAAGAATTGCTTTCCACTCAGTTTAGCTATGACATCCTCAGGTGTAGGAATGGAATAATGTTGCCGCTTTATTAAGATCTCTGGGATCCAGGCAGACTCTGAGGTTTCCATTCTTCTTTTCAGTAATTACAAGACTGTTTACCCAAGCTGTAGGTACAGTCACTGGACACACAACTCCTGTCAGTTGCAGTTCAGAAAGGGTTTGTTTAAATTTGTCTAAAATGGTATAGGGAATTTTCCTGCACCCATGTATGATTGGTGGGACAGTGGAATCAATGTGATTGTGATGTGTCCCAGGAAAATTACCAAGTCCTTCAAATACTTCAGGGTATTGTGATATCAGGTCTTGTTTGGTTGCAAGTGGTTTGGTATCCAGCATATCTATTCTCTTTATGAGCTGTAGATCTGCACACGCTTTCCTTCCTAGGATAGGGGCAGTAGTTTCATTGGTAATGAAAAACTGTAAGTTAAGCGTCTGACCTTTTGCCATAACTTGTAAAGTTGTACATCCTTTTGGAATCAGTTTCAAGCCGCCATATGAGACTAAGACAGTGGTGGTGGGTTTTATTAGCACAGGAGTAGACAGTGTTTTAACCGTTGCAATTGGTATTACATTAGCTTCTGCTCCAGTATCTAGCTTGAATTTGACAATTGTTTCTCCAATGGTGATATCTGCATACCAGGCATCATCCTGCATCTGTGAACATAGGTTTGTTTTCTGTAAAACACCTATAAACAGAGAGTCTATTTCTTTTGACTTCTCATTTGCTTTAAACAGATTTTTTGTTCTGCAGCATTTGGCAAAGTGATTTTTCCCTCCACATTTATGACATGTTGCTCCATAAGCTGAACACTGTTTTGGTTTGTGCTGCTGTCCACATTGCACTTGTAAGTTTGTGGATCAGGTGCCTTGAATTTGCTTTGCTTTATGTTTCCTGACAAATCTGTCTATCCCTCCACTGTCTGGCATGGGGTGAGTCCAGAACTGATATCTCTCAAACACACTGTTTTTTCTGGGGTTGCAATGATTTCTTAAGCTTTCCAATAGCTCATTTATTGTAGGGGCATCAGGATCCTCATACCTAATGTTCATAGTATTATACAGCTCTAAACTTTCTTCCCCTATAGTGTGCAGCAAGACTGCTATTTTCTGTTCCTCTGGGAACTTGCTAGCACCAGTTGCTGTCAGGTATAACTGTAATTTCTCCATCAGCCAAGGGGGACCCAGGCACTGTAAGGGGGACCCAGGCACTGTAGGGGTTAAGTGCTTCACCTCTAGGAGCGGACACTTGATAGTTAAAATTTTCACAGGCTCAGGTGCTCCTCCCCCTGCCTTATATGGCTGTGCACCATGAGCCTGCCTCAGTTCTTCAAGTGTCCGCTCAGGAGTTGGACCACTTTACCTCTGCAGTAAGAAGATTTGGACAGATCCATGGGAACAGCTGGATCCTATTCCTTTTCAGCTCTTCCCCAACACACAGTACAGCAGCAGAGGGCTGTTCACCCACTGCTCGCTGCTATGGTACCTGCCTGGCTTGGATTCCTATGGAAGCACATAGGACAGTGCAGACCCAGGATTCAGGTACCGATTGTACCCCTCTCTTCCCTAAGAGTTCGGGGATTTTTCAGTCAGGCATCCGCTGGGCACCTATTAGAAGGTCCCCTGGTCCTCCACTTACCCCTCTCCTTCCTGGAGTTCGGGGACCCCCTTTTTTCGGGCAGGCACTGACTGGCCATCTATTGGAAGGACCCCCAGTCCTTCTCAGCGTGGGTGGGAGTTTTTCTCTCGGCGGGAACTTAAGCTTCCGGCCGCGAGTAGCGGGGGCGGGACTTCCGGTTTCTCCGGTCTCTGCTCTCTATCCTCTCTGTCGGCTGCCGTTTCAGGACCCTACAGGCTCAGGTTATTCTCTCCCTCGCCTCTGGTTGCATCCCTGCCTCCTTTTTCTTCTCTGCCTTGCAGTTTTTCCTCCTTTTTTACTCTCTGTAGGGGGTTGGATATATTAAAAAAAAAAAAAAAAAAAAAAGTTTTTTCTTTATCATAGCTCTCTGTTTTTAGTGATCAGGCTGATTTCTAGTTACCATGGCCGATAAAGGGTCACTCCCGCCCCGCCAAAAGGGGAACAGATCTACTGTCGCTACCTCCTATGTGTGCGCAGTATGTCAATCTAAATTACCCTCTGGCCACTCGGGCCCCAGATGTGCCTCGTGTAACGCTGCCCATGAGTCATCCCTTGCCGCCAGTGCGACCGACCCAGAGCCCTCCTGGGCAAGGTCAATTCGAGAATCGCTCGATTCTCTTAGATCCTCAGCGACAGGGTCCCCCCAAGACGCTGCCCTCCAGATCTCCCAACAGGAGAACGAACCAGTGTGGGCTAAATCGCTAGCTTCTTCTGTGACTGCCTTGTCTACCTCTATTTCGCAGGTATTACGATCTGGACAGCTCGTGGCCGCAGACAGGGCGTGCAGACCGCCTAGACCTCAGGAGCTTATCTCCTTTACGGTTGAGGACTCAACCCAGGACGAGGAAGACACCCCTGAGGAAGGTGAGCTGGAGTATGACACTCCGGAACAAGAACCGCAGACAACCTTTACGGCTGAAGCGATTGACTCACTTATAAGGTCAGTACTTAATGCCCTTCATATACAGGATTCTGAATCTCAGGAGGACCCGTCAAAATCCCTTTTCTCCAGGGCCAAAATATCTTCCGCCCAATTTCCATCATATGAGCAACTGGACAAAATTGTCCTCCACGAATGGTCGGCTCCCGAACGTCGGCCGCAGCTATCTCGCCATTTCAATGCTATGTTCCCTTTCCCCAAAGCCGACATAGATAGATGGTCCTCTCCTCCCATAGTTGATCCCCCAGTAGCTCGTTTATCCAGAGCTACAACTATCCCGCTGTCTGAGGCAGCCACCTTTAAGGACCATAATGATAGGCGTATAGAGGCCTTTCTTAAACTATCCTTTTCAGCAGCAGGGGCAGCCCTACGCCCCACCTTTGCGTCAGCATGGGTGGCTAAGGCCATGAACGTCTGGCTGAGCCAGCTCTATCAGGAGATCTCATCAGATCCGACTAAGGCCCACCTCATAGATGTGATCCAGGACTTGTCCGATGCCGCAGTGTACATTGGGGATGCGGCATTAGACTCAAGCAGGCTCATAGCGAGGGCCTCTGCGTCCGCGGTAGCCTCACGCAGAGTATTATGGCTGAAGGCCTGGTCAGCAGACCATGCGTCTAAAAAAGCTCTTACTAGCCTTCCCTTTTCGGGGAAACAATTGTTTGGGCCTGAGTTGGAGAAAATTATCTCTCAGGCAACTGGGGGAAAGAGTTCTTTCCTTCCTCAAAATAGGACCCGTAGACTTCCTTCCGGCCACAGGTATCCTTCCTTTCGGCCCTTTCGTGCCTCAACAGGTCTTCCCCCTGACAACTCTTTTCAGGTTCCCTCTCCCAGGAGAGGCTCTTCCTCTCGGCCCTCTTGGCCCTCCAGACGTGGATCCTTTCGGCCCTCAGGACCTAAACCAAAATCTACATGACTATCCCCCACATCACTGGGTGGGAGGGCGGCTCAGTTTTTTCCAGGCAACTTGGAATTGTGCGTCCACAGACACCTGGACCCAAAACGTCATCTCCCAGGGTTACAAAATAGAATTCTCCTCTCCCCCTCCCAATCGTTTCTTCCCATCCAATCTACCCAAGTCGCCGATCAGACGCAGGGCGCTTCAAAAAGCCATAAATCTCTTGTTAGTGACAAAAGTTGTAGTACCGGTCCCGTCCACCCTCAGGTTTCAGGGTTTTTATTCCAACCTGTTCCTCGTTCCCAAAAAGGACGGATCCTTTCGCCCGGTCCTGGACCTGAAGGAACTGAACGTGTACATCATTCCACGTCAGTTCAAAATGGAATCCTTACGGTCGGTCATTCTTTCCATAGAGCCAGGGGACTTTCTAGCATCCATAGACATTCAGGACCCTTACCTGCACATTCCCATATGGCAAGGCCATCAACGATTTCTCAGGTTTGCAATCGGGCACTGCCACTATCAGTTTACCGCCCTACCGTTCGGTCTTTCTTCCGCTCCCCGCGTCTTTACCAAAGTTATGGCCTGTCAAACGGCTTTCATTCGTCTTCAGGGCATCTTTATCCTTCCATACTTGGACGACCTCCTACTCAAGGCTCCTTCTCTACACGCAGCCTCATCTCACGTCTCAGCTTGCCTGCAAATCCTATCCTCCTTCGGTTGGTTAGTCAACAGACGCAAGTCGTCCCTCAGTCCCAGTCCTCGCATGCCTTTTTTAGGCATGCTGTTCGATACTTCAGAAAGTATTTCTACCTCCGGAAAAGAGGACAGCACTGAAGCGCTTAACGCTTCAGGCTATAACGGACCCTCTCATTTCGATTCGCCATGTGATGAGACTGGTCGGGAAGATGGTATCAGCCATGGAAGCGGTACCATACGCGATTTTTCACTTGCGCCCGCTCCAACGCCATCTCCTAGCTTCCTGGGACAGGTCCCTAGAAACTCTGGATCTCAAGATCCTGCTGCCTCCCGAGATCAAACGCTCTCTGGGGTGGTGGACGGTGAATGCCAACCTCCAAAAGGGAAACTCTCTTTGTATCCCTCAATGGACAGTGATATCCACAGACGCGAGCTTGGTAGGCTGGGGAGCAGTATTCGGCGCTCTGACGATACAGGGAACCTGGGATCCTCAGGAATCCAGGTTACCAATAAATGTCCTGGAGCTACGAGCCATATTTCTGGCACTCTCTCATTGGACGGCGGATTTGGCAAACAAGTCTGTCAGGGTTCAATCGGACAACGCGACCGCAGTGGCATACGTCAACCATCAAGGCGGCACGAGGAGCGATATGGCCATGGAGGAAGCCCACAGGATATTATCATGGGCAGAACACAACGTAATAGCAATATCGGCGATTTTCATTCCAGGCATCTTAAATGTAGAAGCCGATTTTCTCAGCCGTCACGCTCTAGATCCGGGGGAATGGTCCCTTCACAAAGAGATCTTTGTGGCTCTGTCCGAGCGGTGGGGGACCCCGGACATAGACATGATGGCGTCCCGTCTCAACCGGAAAGTTCCAGTGTTCTGCGCTCGAACGCGGGATCCCCTGGCATATCTGGTGGATGCACTGGTAGTTCCATGGACTTTTCAGTTGGTGTACATCTTCCCTCCGACAGCCATGATTCCTCGGGTCCTAAAGAAAATCAAACAGGAAAACACGCCGACAATACTCATCGCTCCGAAGTGGCCAAGGAGATCTTGGTTCACAGACCTGCTAGAACTAACAGTGGGAGAGCCATGGGCTCTTCCTCTCCGCCCGGATCTCATATCTCAAGGGCCTTTCCTCCACCCGGACCTCAAACGTCTCAATTTGACGGCGTGGCCGTTGAATCTTCCATCCTGAGGAAAAAGGGTATTCCATCGGCGGTCATACCTACCATGTTGGCGGCAAGAAAGTCTTCATCTGCTAGGATTTATCATCGGATTTGGCAACGATACGTGGCCTGGGCGAATTCTCAGGGTTTTCCTTCACGCTCCTTTGTTTTGTCTCGTTTGTTACGGTTTCTTCAGTTGGGGCTGTCTAAAGGGTTGTCCCTTAGCGCTCTTAAGGTTCAGATCTCGGCGCTCTCTGTCTTTTTCCATCGTCGGCTGGCCACACGGCGGGACATCCGGACTTTCATGCAAGGTGTTGCTCACCTTCGTCCGCCTCGCAAGCACCCGGTCCAGCAATGGGATCTTTCCCTGGTCCTTCGGGTTCTCCAAAGTCCTCCCTTCGAACCCCTGGCCTCAGTGGCTCTTCCTCTGTTGTCTTGGAAAACTCTGTTCTTGTTGGCCATTACCTCTATTCGTAGAGCATCTGAACTGGCGGCACTTTCGGTAGAGCCCTCATGTTTGATTTTTCATAAGGATAGAGCAGTACTAAGACCTCATTCTACTTTTTTGCCCAAAGTCGTTTCTTCATTTCACCTGAATCAGGATATTGTTGTGCCGGCGTTGTTTCCCCAACCGTCGTCGCCCAAGGAGAGGCGATTGCACTCCCTGGACGTGGTTCGAGCTCTTCGGATCTATGTGACCAGAACGAAAGCCTTCCGTTCGTCTAACGCCTTGTTCGTTCTCCTTGCGGGACCTCTGAAAGGTTCTAAAGCGTCTTCTCAGACCCTCTCCAGATGGATTCGAAATCTCATTCTGCGGTGTTATGCGGAAGCCGGAGCTGCTCCTCCCGTGCGGGTTGCAGCTCATTCTACTAGGGCTTTGGGGGCCTCATGGGCAGCTAGACGCGGGGCCTCCATCGATCAGATTTGCAAGGCCGCTACATGGTCTTCCATTAACACCTTCATTAGGTTTTACAGACTAGAGGTGTTCGCTTCAGCTGAAGCAAACCTGGGCCGCTTGGTGCTACAAGCAGCTGAGGCTTAATTTTTCTGCCCGCCCTTAAATATGTGGGACTTTGGGACGTCCCCTACAGTGCCTGGGTCCCCCTTGGCTGATGGAGAAAAGGAGATTTTGTTCTTACCTGTAAAATCCTTTTCTCCGAGGCCATAGGGGGACACAGGCACAACCCTCCCTGTAAAGTTTTTTTAGAATAATTAGTACTCAGTTCTAGTTTTTGGCTATTTGCCAATGGTTATTTGATTATTTCTTCATACTACTCCTTCGCTCTTATCTTTGGGACAAACTGGGGCAGGCTCATGGTGCACAGCCATATAAGGCAGGGGGAGGAGCACCTGAGCCTGTGAAAATTTTAACTATCAAGTGTCCGCTCCTAGAGGTGAAGCACTTAACCCCTACAGTGCCTGGGTCCCCCTTACAGTGCCTGGGTCCCCCTATGGCCTCGGAGAAAAGGATTTTACAGGTAAGAACAAAATCTCCTTTTTTGCTCCCATCTCCTCCAGTTTTCACTGAGATTTCCAGAGAATAGTAAAGCATTAGGAGGTTTAAACTGCTCCATGTTATTATTAAGCACACACACCAATCTGTGTTCCAGTCCCTTCTGATAAACAGCACAGTTTGCTTCAGTTACTTACAGTTCTGTGGTCAGATTCTAGCAGTGATCTGGTTGCACTCCAACTTCTGACACCATGTCTTGTCTTTTGACTGTATTACTGGAGCTTGTGGGTAATTGGTGAACCAGGTTACAAGAAAACACAGGAACTGTATTCTGAAGAACAGGCTTTACTGAAGTATTAACATAGAACTTCTAAACAGCAAGAGAGCCCACTAAACAAAATGGAGTCCAACACTTACATTACTAAGCACAACAATGTATCAACACATAACGTGACTAGAGACTGGCTCAGTCTTAAAGTCACAGCACTATATATTACAATCTCATTGGTTAACATACCAATCATATTATTTTCCAATCAGAATTGGTTTTAATCGGCTTATTTCAGAAAGAGTCTAATTGGTTAGTATACCAATCTGATTATTTCTAAAAAGAAAAGAATCAGATTCTTCCAGAAAGCATACCAATAAGATTCTTTCTGAAAGTTTCTGATTGGATACAATCAGATTCTTTCAGAAAGAATCTGATTAGTATATTAACCAATCAGATTATTTTATAAACAGAATTTGTTACATTCAGATTCTTTCCGAAAGATTCTGCTTGGTTATTATACCAATCAAATTATTTTCCAATTAGAATTGGTTACAATCAGATTCTTTCAGAAAGAATATAATTGGTTAGTATTCCAATCCATTTCTTTCTGAAAGAATCTGATTTTAACCAATTCTGATTTGAAAGAATCTAAGTATCTGTTCCCCAGACCATTCCCCAAGTCCCAGAGCCATTTACAGTAAGTTACTGTATCATTTCTACAAATTTTTCAAAAATTCCTTTAAAATTCTAATTTTCAAAAATTTCGGTGACCCTTTTTTTTTTTTAAACTTCTGGCTGTGTGTAAGTTTTTCCCAGACCATTTTCTAGGTGTACAGGCGGAACGGATTTTAGCAAGTTTCGCCCATCTCTAATAAAGAAAAGACAAAATCCTGGATTTAAATATCTTCCTGTATAGATTTATCAAAACAAATCGATAAAGAAAACCGAAAAATGTGATGGCGTTATACAATAAATATAAGATGGATGTCTGTCTTATCTAGATGTTAGGCTGCACTTTATGTATATTTAACATGTATTTCTAAAGGTGCCCATACATCTATAAGATTTTACTTACCCGACCGAGCGCTCACGCGATGTTCATCGATGCTGCCGGAACCGCTTCTCCCGATCTTACATTCGGCCGACATGCGATCGCAAAATCCCATTCATTTTGCGATCGCATGTCGGTCGAATGTAAGATCGGGAGAAGCGGTTCCGGCAGGATCAAAGGATCGTCGGGTAAGTAAAATCTTATAAATGTATGGGCACAGTACAATCCAAAAGTTGTGTGTGTATATATGTCCCCTCTAATACACTACACCCAATAGGTTCCCTTCTGCCTCTGTTTATTATGTAAAATATTCATTTAGGGTATGTGACACTAATAGAACCAGGATTTCATAGGATTTATTTTATTTTTAACATCTTTCCATTCTTTTTTTTTTACTGTACAAATCCCTGAAATTTTATAGTAGTGTGTGTAAAGATGTTATATCATCTGTATCCACATATAGCTAAATATAAACTCACATATTTCACATTGTGCACCAACATGATCTGGTCAAACATTTATACAAAGACTGGGGTTACCTTGACGTTGTTGGAAGGCTTTTCATTCATGTGATCACAGTAATGTATACTAAAACCTATAAACTTTGTTTATAATGTATACCAGTGTGCAGATAATATAATATTATATATATATATATATGGGTGCAGTTCCTAGTAAGTAAATGCTGTAGGCAAATAGCGGAGCATTCTTCTGGATTTCAACAGATTTCTAAAACAAAAAACTATCAGATCATACAATGAGATTGACCTGTTTCAGTCACATCAGGATCCTAATGACGGTCCTGAGAGGACTGAAAGGCATTGATCTGATTGTATGACCTGAGTTTTTTGTTAAATAAATCTGTTGATATCCAGATGAGTGCTAGTGTACTGTGGCAACATTTTACTTTAAAAAAAAAAAAAATGCTTCAGAAATCCTTTTGGTTGCTGTTAAACATTGCTACAATGTTTGTATTTTTGCTTATAGAAAACCCTTATAAGCAGTTGCCTTGTGACTGTCAGAAAAGTATGCAAGGGAACTCTGCAATTATCCTTGGGCCTATGTGGTGAGTAATAAAATTTTTAGTAAATAAGTAATTGTGCTCCACGTGGCTTGTTCTTCTAAACCTGCTTGTTTTGCAGAAGTATTCACTGGTTTCTTTCAAAAATATTATATTGTTAAGTTTACTTATATGCCCATAAATCATTTGAAACAGTCATGTTAAAAATTAAAGTTAGTTCAGGGCACCAGGGTCACAGGCTTTAAAGTATATATTAACCACTGGTGACTTGCAGAAATAACATTAAAGGATATCTCCACCCCTAAATTAAAGTTTTTAGACACTGCAGGAGAACCATAAGGAGCAGAGGAAGTAAATCCTATGTTGTGATATTTCTAATGTACCTATATATTATTTGAACGTAATACAATGGGTTTAGGAACCTAGAGACCTACAAATTTAACCTCCATAAGTCATAATGTCAAAGGCTTGAATACCTATGTTAAATGCAATCTAGCATTTCAACAATACAAATCCTATAAACTACATGTTATAGCACGAAAAAAACCACATTATGATTACATTTTTGGTTCCCCTACAAGCCACTTAAGATATTACCATAGAACCATGCACATGGTCTTTTCACAGTATGATTTTTCTGTCATTCCATCTAACCCCCTTTAGACGAGGACCATTCTGCTGGAGATTTAATGAATCACTTCTATCCTAATTAGAAACCTGGGCAGAAATCTCAAAACAAATTGAACACTATTTAAGGACAATGATGGGACAATACCATGGCTGTGGGCAGCCCATAAAGCCTACATAAGAGGCATAATTATCCAAATGCAAAAAAACCTACGAAACAGATGTTTCCATGACTTAGAGGCAAAATTACGACCCAGAAACAAAATACGCACATACACAAAATTAAACTATGTAAATACTTTTAAGGCAACTTAAAAGCAAGAACTACAAACTATGCTATCAATGTAAGATGCATTGGACCAAACAGTTTTTATAATAAATGAAATAAGCCCGATAGACCCCTAGCTGCAATGCTAAAACAATCAATTCAATCTTATCAAACCAAGGTTACCCTTCAGGCCAATTAACCACTGACCCAGACAATGTATACAACCTAGTCCACAAATTTTATACAAAACTATACTGGGTCATGTCAGCCCTGTATTTCAGCCAACTTTT
Organism: Hymenochirus boettgeri; assembly: GCA_019447015.1. Taxonomy (NCBI): domain Eukaryota; kingdom Metazoa; phylum Chordata; class Amphibia; order Anura; family Pipidae; genus Hymenochirus; species Hymenochirus boettgeri. The sequence goes on from CM033472.1 coordinate 203,965,134, forward strand.
ACTATTCCTGCGAAATGCACTTCCTTTACAATTCCTGCCCTCACTACACTACACCTTAAAGAAAATATCGTTTAAGGGGTAGGCCTTAAGGAACTTGTTCAGATGAAGTGCCGTAGGGCATGAAATACGTCGGGTAGCTGGTCTCTGCTACAAGGAATTAGTACCTGTTGTTCTTTTCTCAATTCCATGTTTTTATCTTTGCCTCAATGAATAAATGTTACATTTTATGAGAAGTTGATCATCTCCTGCTGTTTTCAATGAGGAGGCAGAATCTCTACTCTGTCTAGTACAATGCTGTTTTGCCTTCCTGCGGGGGGTTTACGGCTATCCCCTGAGAGTTTAGCCACTCCCAAGTGGACCAGCTAGGAGGGTCCCGTATTTAATCACACTACTCTTTGCAGTGTTTGTGGTACAACAACTATGGGCTAAAATATTTAAATTGTTAAAAGAAATATTGGCTTATAATATAGAGCACGATCTGAAAATAGCCTTTCCCTGTCTACCCAAAGAGGATCTGGGAAACCCCCCTCAGATGGATACAATGCATTCTGATGGCCATCAAAATACATACCAATCTCCGTTCGCCACATTTATTTTATGATAAGGTGATTAACAGAAACTCTGACAATATGATATGGGAGAAATAGTAACATAGGTTACGCGACTGTTAAATTGTTTGATAAAATTTGTAACCTATGGTACCCTAGCCCTCATGCCACACATTTGCATAACAGTCTATTGGTGTGTATTGTACAGTATATATCAATACTGAACTAGGATCTCGGCGCACACTCCCACCCCCTCCCCCCTTACACATTTATTTTTTGGGTAAATCATTATTTAATCCATGAAAATTTCAAAATGTATAATGTTCCAAGAGACTAAAATGTAAAAATATTAAAATGTATGCCATTATGCGTTCTTCAGTGCGCTCAAGTGGGGCCTAGCCCTTAGTAATTTGAAACAATGTTGCCACGAATGGATCTGCTTCTATAGCAAGCCACATTACAACAGAATGTCAATGGGAGATGTTTATTTAGCTGAGGTTGATTGTGTAAACAATCAAGCTTTTTTTTTTAATTTATTATAAATTAGGATGATTTTAAAATTTCAGTTTTATTTATTTATTTTGGTTCTATATTTAAGGTCTGGCACCTTGTTTAACAATGGATTTATTAGTAGAATTATGGTTGAATCTTTGAAATATGGAATGGATAATCTCCAGCCTTTATTGAAAACCCTACTCTGCGAAGCAGAATGCACAGCTATGAAGATTTTTTCTAATCCGGTTAGCCAAGGTAAGCTGATAGTGGCATAGGTTGCAGACTTATAAATTAAAAAATAATTACACTGTTTACTTTATTGGTGGTCAAACAATAAAAAAAAAAGTCATTTCATAATAGAACTAACAAAAGTTGGTGCCCAATGGAAATTATGTGTGTGTATGTTTTGCTATGTGTGGATATAGTGGATATAGAATCTTTACACAGGTATATTTTAAACTGTTACTCACAGTCACCAGCTTCCAGAGGAACCAAATAGGATAATCCTGCAGGTCTGAGAGTAGACCCAGGCAATCCTGCCACACTGTCTGGTTGAAACTAAACATGCTAGGTTAGTTATTATAACAGAAGGTACCTCACATCATCATGTTATTGTAAAAGCATTGCCCTTATAATCTAACGTATAAACAAACATTTCTCATTCCCAGTTTACCTAAAGAAATGGATTTATCCTTTATATACTCTTTTATACAGATCTAAATGAAAAAAATTGCTTCAGTGCAATTTTTAATAGCAGATAACTGCTTTTTATTTCAGCGTTACAGTAAATCCTTGGTATACCTGCCTGGCTTTACCACTAAGCAAAAGGCTAAGGACGTGCAAGCGAGCACCTTCATCCCAGCCATTGATAGTGGCTGCCAATTCAAATTGTTCTAGCCAATCAGTCCACTCCCTAGTTACCCTATCAAATGGATCAGGTTTAAAAATAGGTTTGGCAATTGGGCCTGCTAGAGCTACGGAGTGTAATTGGGGAATTTCATCTGCAGGTTCCAGGACAGGAGGATTTAAATCAATACTATCAGTAGCAGCCTCCATAGCTTAAAGGGACACTATACTGAAAAAATGACTTTGCCTCATCTTCAGTTATAATTGAATACATGTAAGTAGCACTCTGCTTTGTGTGTGTTGCTGCATGCCTTCAATCCAGCACACATTTTGTTTAGGAGCAGTATCCCCCTCTTTTTAACCACTCCCACTTCCATCCGACCTGACTTTTTCCTACAAACCAACTCTCAAGCCTGCACACAGCATACAGCATTCCAACGGTCAAAACTCTGTCACCATTCCAGCTACATTAAAACTACTCACAGAAGAATAGTTTTTGACAGCAAGGAACTTGATTGACTGCTGAAATATGAGAAGTTTTAGATTGGATATCTAAAGAAATAGGGGGCAGTACAACAAAAAAATGATACAGTGGTGGTTGGGAAGAATTATAGTTTCCAGTTATAGTCCATTTAAAATAAGCAATTTTTTGGGGAAGTTCAGTGCAAATACATATGCTTTTCAAAAAAAAGAGCAGTATTTTTTCATCCCGATGACCTTAAAGGGCAAGTCCAGCCCTAAAATGAAAACTAACATACAGGTAAATCACCCCCCAAAACCCTAAACGGTAATAGTTTGAAATGTGAAATAAATAAGTCTAACCTGAAATCCTGCACAATGTCCTGTTTCCCCTGTTTCTGCTTCCTGGTTCTTCCAGTTTGTAACTGTCAGTTATGGATTTGACAGTTGACATCACAGCCAATGACTGAATGTTAATCCCCTGTCTGCCTCTTCTGAGCATGCCCAGGCTCAGTACAGGTTTCTAAATGGCTCAGAAGCATGCTGCTATGCTTCTGGCTATTCCAGAAGCATAGCAGGCATACAGTAATGAATTCATAAGACAAAGTAAGATTTATCAACATATTTTAAAGAGGCCATTCTTTCTAAAAGATGTTCTTATGAGGTTGGAGTTGCCCTTTAATCTGCCAATTCAGCATTTTGTCTGTGTAGAAATAAATGCAACCGTAATACTGAATTTCTGTTTGGAGGACCCCTAATAGTGTCTGTTACGGTCTTGCCCTTGACCCAGCGCCTGGGTTGATTCAGTTGCTCAGTAGAGATCTGAGCATCTTTGACCTTTGGTGGAGTACACAATCCCAGAGGCTTGGTCAGACCCCCTTAGTAACACACAAAATATATAAAGATGGGATAGTATACATGCATTATAAAGTGCAAGTAGTGACCAATTTAATATAGTATACATACAAAATAGAAGCCTAATGCACACCCCATTCAATTGCTTTCATGTTTATTCCCTCTGTGATGCTGCTTTAAAAGCCAGCCATTCTCTCTGGATAAATAAAAGCAATTAGTTCAATAACTTGGCCAAATTATTTTAAGCCCAGCCACCACTTCAAGGTTTGCTTTTTTAGCTGGGTCATACGCTATCAGTACTTAGCTTTTTATGAGTTCCTTTGAATTGGGACCCTTGAATGCAGCATGCGCATAAGTAGTCTTTGTGTCAGACTGAGGCAACTTCCTCCTGTGGATGGTCCTTCTACTTTGGGCAACAAGCGCTTTTTTTTTCTTTTTTGCAGCACACATGTTGGTGCACTTTTGTGAGACATGTGGTGCCTATTCTGACATTTTGTGCCTACTGGCCTCTATTTTGTTTTATATGGATTCTTACTTTTTAAAAAGGAAAAAAAATTCTCCTGGTCTGTATAATCTTCTTGGATATTATACTACTCTGTCTTCTGCCTTTTTTTCTGTTTGTTTGGTTTTTTTTTAAGACTTTTTTTCTATTGCTAGAGGATTTTTGGCCCTTGGTTTACCCCTTTTTTTATTCACTTTTCTAGCTAAAAAAGAGAGAGGGGATTGGAGTAAGGGACACCCCCTAGGGATCTAGGTAAAAAGGGTAAGTTATATTTTCTTTTAAAAGACAGGCACTCACAAATTATTTTTGTTCTCCGTCCATGTCTTCCTCTACCCATTGGGATTTGCTTGTCGTCATTTTTAAGCATGTAGTTAGATTTTGTCTTGGTGGTGCCATAAAAAGGTAATAACTTTTTACACTTTCCAACCACACCTTTCTGTTTAATAATGCTTCTAAATCCAAGTATCTGATGTCTTCTAGAAGTTTGGACCATAAGACTTTCTCTTATTAACGTTACAAGTGCTCTAAGGGGACTAGTAAACCTGATATACAGCAAAACAGAGAGGAACTAAATTCTACCTACTTACTGCAGATTATATAGTAAGATAGGCAAAGTGGAGGTGTTTAACTTGTAGTGAGGTGCATTGCATTGCATCATTGCATCCCATTTTCAGTAAAAGAAAATGGGATGAAAAAGTGAAAATAATACTTAGGTTCCAGCCTTAATGTTTCAGGATGAAGCGTAGGAAGTAGATCTTTGTAAGATGGAGTTCAAAGTTGTTTTTAAGAGTTATCAACCCTCAAAATAACTCTTAATAGTCCAAAGTTAGATGGTAAAGGAGAACTTCCCCCTTCGCCGCAAAAGGAGTGTTACACACCCCAGGTGGTCTCTCTGAGACACCCACAGGTAGCTATCCCTGCAAAATCCCGTATTGTGATGGGGTAATGCACCGTAACACACCAACTTACAAATCCATATCCAGGGTGGTTAGAAGCATTTATAGATACCAAATGTTATGCATTTACTGTTTATTGATCCATAAATCAACCAAAAGTGTGTCTCTAGTAGACCATGGGCGTTTTGATTCCCATGAAACTGAATCCTAAGTCCACTTTTAAAAACAGTTTAAGGAAATTATGGTTTCAGAAAGAGTTATGAATCTCAACTTACATTTTGTTTCTAGCATTTATATGAACTGTGATGAAGATTAAGAACATCTTTTAGAAAGAATGGCCTCTTTAAAATATGTTGATATATCATAGTTTGTCCTATGAATCCATTACTGTATGCCTACTATGCTTCTGGATGCCTCATGGAATCTGAGCAATTTAGAAACCTGTACTGAGCCTGAGCATGCTCAGAAGAGGCAGTCAGGGGATTAACATTCAGTCATTGGCTGTGATGTCAACTGTCAAATCCTTAACTGATAGTTGCTAACTGGAAGAACCAGGAAGCAGAAACAGGGGAAACAGGACATTGTGCAGGATTTCAGGTTAGACTTATATATTTCAGATTTCAAACTATTACCGTTTAGGGTTTTGGGAGGTGATTTACCTGTATGTAAGTTTTCATTTTGGGGCTGGACTTGCCCTTTAAACACATGGATTGTGATAAATAGTCCCTAAAATTTCTTGTCTGTAGGCCATAGGAGGGGGCTACCTAGTAAATGCTACCATAGAATATAAGTATCTGAACCTACACACACACAGGGTAAAAAAAAAAGTTCCCAATAAATATGATATTTGAGAATGGAGTAACTGCCTTCAATAAAATCACTTCGCCTACAGCTTTGGACACAAACTTCCTTTTGTGTACAGAATCCCTGCCAGAAGCTGCAGTACAAAAGTGCAACCCACTTTTGGCATTATGAATAAATTATGTTGTGATTTTCAATAAGCTTCCCCTTTTTTACTATCACCTTACATTTTACAATGTCTTAGTCTCCCTAGGGGAAGTGTTGTGTATCCCCGGTGGACAAGGAATACGTTAAGGGGATTTGGTGTTACTATGTTCCTCTAATTTTCTGATTCACTTTTGTAACTTACCTCAAAATATGTTGAGCTCAATTTGACTTCTTTCTATCAGAGCCGGATTAAGACCAAATGGGGCCCAAGGCACAAGTCAGATTTTTGGGCCCCCCCCTAACGTTCCATTACACAAATGTCACTATTGTAACGGTCATGTTATTTGTAAAGTATGTAAAAGCCAGATTGCAAGTATTTTGTAATATTTATTAAATCATTTGACAACATAAATAACTTGACCACAATATAAATAGCAATAAACTATAAACATTATAATGATATATACTTTTAGTGCTATGTATTTATAGCAGCTTCTTTTAAAGTGCAAACTCCTTAACTTACTAGCCTACAATTCTCTCTATTACACTGTCTGATAATAGATATGTAGGTATAAATACAACATTGGAAACACTTAAAAACCAACAATATAACAATATAAATATATTGACCACAAAATAAAGAGCAATAAACTCTAAACATTATAAAATTATATATACTTCTAGTGCTATATATTTATAGCAGCTTCTTTTAAATAAAGTGCAAACTCCTTAACTTACTAGCCTACAATTCTCTCTATTACACTGTCTGATAATAGATATGTAGGTAGAATACAACATTGGAAACACGTAAAAACCAACAATATAACAATATAAATATATTGACCACAAAGTAGTAAATTGCAATAGTATAAACTAAATAAACCTAGTGCTATCTATTTAAATCCAAACTTTTTAAATGAAGTGCAAACTTCTTATCTTACTAGCCTACAATCATATCACACAGTCTGATAATAGGTTTTTAGGGACAATACAACATTGAAAACACTTCAAACAAAACAAATCTTTCTTTAAGGACAAGTAGTGCAAAAGTAGGTGAATAAAGAGACCGGAATATGAATGCTCTAAAATATATGGATACTACAGACTTGGGCACATTACATCTTAACTTTACGTGATTTGGCCTTTGCAAATGTATCAACAATGTCATCAAAGTTTAGTTGTCGTACAAGATCTGATTCCACTGCCAGCAACGACAATGCTGATAAACGATCCTGCCCCATAGTTGTTCTTCTCTCATTTTTAATTCTTTTAAGGCATGAAAAAGACCTCTCTCCACTAGCATTGGCAACAGGCATACACAGGAAAATACGCAGCATTGTTTCTACATTGGGGAAGGTTTGTTGAAGGTCATGGGTAATAATAAACTGCAGCATGGCCATTGGGCTTTTCAATGACTCTTGTGATGTTAAAGAAGAAAACTGAATAAATTCCTCAGTAAAAGTATCCTCAAGATCATTTTGGTAGTGTTGCTTTACATTATCTGCCGAAATACGTAAATCCTCCAGTGACAAGGGTGGTTCATTGTTAAGTATTTCAAAACGCTTATTGAGAAGTTCATAAGCTTCATTACGTTTCCTGAGATGAACCAGAAGACTATCTATTATAACATTGAAAGTGTCAAAGATAAATTTTTCTCTTGGGGTAAACCTTTGTTCAGCAGTTTTTGGATCATCATGGAATGTTTTGCTTTTTCTTTCACGTTTTTTTTCTGCAGAATACACCTGATCAGATGTTAATTCCTTGGCTTCAGCTTCCCAAGTGTCAAAGGAATCTCTCATTTTTTGAACATAGTCAATTAAAGATCTGTACAAAATTACAACTTCATTTAGACAGATCTGTGTACTCTGTAAACTTTTACTAGTGGCATGTAGTCTGTCAAGTATGTTTCCCCATACAACAAGCATGATCACTGTCTCAAACTTATTTAAATGATCTGATAGTGCACTGGCTTCATGTCGAACTGATGCTTGGTTTCCAGAAATCCTTAACTCATCCAGTGCTTCATTTACTTGTGGAAAACCTCGCCGTAGTGCTTTTGTAGCATCCGAGCGGGCAGCCCATCTTGTGGATGACAAGTGCTTCAGTGAGAAGTTTCCAGAGGCTTGGTTCAGTTGATTTTTCAGTATTTCCCACCTATGAGTGGAACCTGAGAAAAAAGTGTAAATTTTTTCCAAAAAATTAAAAAATGACACGGCATTAAGGCAGCATTCAGCAGCACATGTTCCCACTAGGTTTAGAGAGTGGGCAGAGCAAGGCACATAATCATAATTGCGAATTCTTGCTTGCAGGCCATTGTATTTCCCAGACATATTACTTGCATTGTCGTAACTTTGACCTCGACAATGCTGAATGTCAATTTTTTTGTCAGCAAGCACTGTTAGCAATGTGCTTTCTAGGTGTTCTCCAGTGTGTGAGTGGATGGGAACAAACCCCAAAAATCTCTCCACAGGGACGTCTTTGTTAACGTAGCGTATTATAATGGCAAGTTGGTCTATATGACTTAGATCAGGAGTGGAGTCAACAATAACAGAAAAATACTTTGCATCATCCAGCTCTTTTACTATTGTGTCAACAACTTTCCCTCCCATAAGTTCGATAAACTCGTTAACTGTAGTTGAAGACATATAATTACTTACACCTCTCCCTGATCCTCCATACTTTTGAATGTGCTCATGGAGAAATGGATCAAATTGGGCAATGAGTTCTAAGCATCCAAGAAAGACTCCATTTTGTGGTGATCCAAACATCTCATCATTCCCACGAAAAGGTAATCCCCGTTCTCCAAGAAACTTTACAACAGCGACAACACGCCTTAACACTTCTCTCCAGTACTTTTGTTCATTTGCTGCTTGTGTGACCAGGGCATGATCAATTCGACAACTTGACTTTGCCCTTTGCATGAACTTAAAAACAGATGCACGATGCTCAATGGAGTTTTCATGTTCCATAATGCGTGCATTCGCATTCTTCCAGTCACTGAATCCTGATGATGTAAGGGCATATGAAGAGGGACCGTACAACTTGCAAGGTACACAGAAAACATTCCCTGTTGATTCTGAATATATAAGCCAGTCACGGGGAACTGCTTTATCATCCTTTCGTTTTCTCAAAAACAAATCTGGGCTCAGATATCTTGTGACACCAGCATTCATTCTTCTTGATGCTGAGAAATTTGTACAAGTGTTTTTTATAATATTTTGGGAAATGTATTCTCGCAGACCTTCTGACACATCACTTCCCCACTCAGCAGGATCATGAGAATAACTTATTATTCGATCCTGAATATTATCTGTTGGTAAATCTCCAGCATCATCACTGAAAATAGGTTCAGATATTTCCAAATGATGTATCTCTTCTGTGTAGGAAGGATGCTTCTGTATGGAGGTTCCCTGTCCAGCATCATCTTGATTACTTTGTGTCTGTATGGACTCGGACGTTCCCTCTTCAGCATCATCTAGATGACTTTCAGTTACCATGGAACTTGTCCCTGGAACTTCCTGGCTTTGTGGATGCAAGAAAGAATGAATCAACTTCTGCTGCTTTTCTTTTCCTTTTTCAGCATCTCTCTTCTTTTTTCGCTTCTGAGCGCCAGAAAGATGTTTGTACATCTCACAGTCACAGAACAGAATATTCGCAAAGCAGTAACTCTGTTTTGAAGGAAAATAAAGAGAATGGGCAAGGAAAAGTCAGGCTGAGTGTGCCAGTGTAAGAAGCAGATACACATCAAATTTATATTCATGTGTAACAACATACAGCAATGTCACTCATATCTAAACACTCCAGTAGCACTGTACATTACTATCATCCCTAAACAATATATATATACTGTATTTACTACCCAAGCATTATTATATTTTACTGAAGCAACATACAATACAAAACATCTTTGCCACATCACCTAGCAACATATTATATGCCCCAAGCATGATCTCCACAAGATGTGCATCTTCATACATGAACTGACAAAAGGTAAGTCACTTTTGGATGAATGAGAACCTTCACAAGCTCACTTTTGGGAATGGAGATACCCTTTAATTAAATTGAAAACCAAGAGTATGAAGTTTTCCCATAAGATCCCTACTGTTGGTTTTCAGTCTAATTTGTACCCTACCCATAATGTCTGTATAACAGTTACATAGTAACATAGTGTTAGAGGTTGTATAAAGACATACGTCCATCTAGTCCAACCTTTATACCCTACCCATAATGCCTGTCTAACATTAGTATAACATAGTATTGGAGGTTGTATAAAGACATACATCCATCTAGTCCAACCTTTATACCCTACCCCGTAATGTCTGTATAACAGTTACATAATAACATAGTATTGGAGGTTGTATAAAGACATACATCCATCTAGTCCAACCTTTATACCCTACCCATAATGTCTGTATAACATTGGTAAAGCAAACCATTCATACTTGTACAGCAAACTGGCTCTCTGTGTATAATTTAACAATTTATTTTTTATTTTTTAAAGTAAAGCTAAGTCCCCCTTCCCATTTATCCTATGTGCAGATGACATGCCTGCATAGGACTAAGTGGGCTTAGTTTTCCTTTAAAAATCAAACTCAGTTTAAGCACCTTTCCATTACAATAAACCCCCAACAGATCTCTTAAAAAAATATAATAACTACTGTATAATGCACATTACCAATAAAATATTTAATAATATTTTGCTGTCACACATTAGAAAATCCTTCATCCCCCATTAGCACTAAAATATTTTGACCCAGTGTCTTTATTTATGCACATAACAAAGACAAAGTTTAAAACCATTTCTTGAAATCCAACCCCCCACAATTTATTTGGTACATTACCCCGTCATTTAGCAATAAAAGTATATTTTGCTGGCACCACTAGCACATCCCCCTGCTGGCACCACCACCACACACACCCTGGGCCCTGGCACCACCAGCACATCTCCAGGGCACCACCAGGCCAGGCCAGCACATCTCCATAGCACCACCAGCACACACATCCCCTGGGCCCTGGCAACACACCAGCACATCTCAATGGCACCCCCAGCACATCCCTCTTCCCCCTCCCCAAGTCCCCCTGGGGCTGGGCCATGGCGATGGCATTGGCACCCATCTGATTGCAATCATTCATTGCACTCTGTAGGGAATCGGATGTGCTGGTGGTAGCCAGGGGGGATGTGCTGTGGGTGCCAGAGGGGATAATTTCCTCTGGCACCCCCAGCACATCATCATCCCCCCCTGGTTCCACCCGCGCCTCCCCCCTCCACCCCCCCCCCCCCCCCCCCCCCCCCCCCACAACCAACCCCACTGTCCCAGTCCCACACTGACACACTCCCCCACTGGCACTGGCAGTCTGGCACTGAGGATTGAGGAAAGCAGTTTGTTCTGTACAGTACTGTATGGAAGTTTTTTTTTTACTTACTTTGTTCGTTGTCCAACTTGTCCTCTGTTGTCTCACTCATCAGACTCCCACCAGCAGTACTGTAGTTGTAGTATCGGCCCTTACGCGGCACGCCTCTTCTCTTCTCCTGCCTGCCTCCGTCCGTCTCTCCTACGCAAGGCACGCAGGCGCACATGATGATGCGCTGCGCGCAGCGCGCCGACAGCCCAGGCCCCAGACGAACCGAACCACCAATGATATATCTCCTCGAGTCCTCGGACGGTCGGACCTCGGTCCTCGGCCTCGCTCGAGTCGCTCCGAGTCCTCCACTCCTCCTGAACATCCAATCAGGACTCCTGATTGGATGTCAGCGGCCGGGCCCCCTGTGTGGACTCCACTCCAGCCAGGACATGTCACCGTCTCCAGCAGGCAGCAAATTGATGATATTGATACTAGGGCCCCTGGACGGCTCCCGACGGGCCCCCTTGACATCCGGGCCCCAGGCACCTGCCTCGGGTGCCTTGTGGATAATCCGGCCCTGCTTTCTATGCAATAGTTGCTAATAAAGCCTGAATAAAATAAATTGCATTTTGATCTGGGTGTATTGTTTTTTTCTAGGGGGAAAAAAAAAATCTAGAACCGTGTAATCCTAAATGTAATATTGTAGAGTGGATGTTGATTGATAGTCCTTTGGTATATGAAGCATTGGATAAAAAGTTCTTCTGGTTAAGCCAAACATAATATATTCCTAAATTTGCTTTCGAACATATATTTGATATATTTTTACGTTTATTTTTTTGATACCCAGGAAAAAAGCAGAAAGTTTGGGTGTTGCCAATGTGCCTGTCTTTCTATGAATGAAATGTATTTGTTTTTCTCTAACTGTGGCTGTATAATATTTTTGCAGAAGAATGTGGGGTGTTTATAAAAAATGCTGACTCGAAAGATCCTCCTGCAGACCCAGGTATGAATGAATCCCTAACATTGTTAATTCCACGACTGGTTTGTTATGTACAACACTGGTTGTGCTTTATACCAATGTAAAATTGAGAGTTCTTTTGTTTGTATAATAGTCAATTATATTCAGTGCTCCACAAATATGGACCATACTTCCTCTCCCACATGGATACACCCATACATCTATTCACTTGTATGTATTTAACTTGAATGGATATTCTGCTTGTCCCCAGAAGACTATTCAGGCAAAACATTTCTATAGTTAATGCTAAAAAAATGTTCAAGTGATTTCCCCAGCAGATGAGAATATGAACTGCCTTGTTTTTATAAGTGAGAAGCAGGTACATTGATAAGCAACCTAAACATATCACAGTGGAACTTTTTGGCCTGGGTGCAGGTGAAATCCAGGTCCCAAAGTAAAATTGTCTCACTGCCTCTCTACTGTTTGAAAGACAACAAAAGATTAATAAAAAGATTTATAAAAAAAAAACCTTAATGGAGAACTTTTTTTTTTTTTTAATCTTCTCCCCAGGACATCTGTAAATTGTGAGTTGCATTTACATACATTTAGGAAGTATATTCTGTAACTAAGAAGGCTTTAATACTGTTGCCAGAACAACTCACACTCTTGAAAGAGGCTTGTGAGCCTCTTTCAAGAGACCCCATTTTTCACTTAATTTTTTCATTAATGTTGGCGAGTTTTAGTGCAGATTTTTTTCTTCTGTTCCTAGCAAAAGACAAAGGGGGTGATGGTATATTGGCCACTATCTTGTTGAATTAGTGTTTTACACTAATTTTGTTGTGGCTGCGCCATTTCCCAAAATTTTGGAAATAGCTCTGCGCAGCCTATTCAATAAAGGCTACGTTAAGTTTTGCCTTAAATGGAGGTATAAACCGCGCATCTTAACTGACCATGATCCCGTGATGTGGGAAATCTTGCAAGGGAACCCCACTTTGCATATACAATTGGCCCCAACGTTTCTAAATATATGTGATTGTTGTCTAAGCCATTGGTGCCAAACCAGGAATAGGCAGGGGGCAGTGATTGTGGCACCCTGGGCTGACGTCGCTCGCTTGGTTCTGCCCTGATCCACCCAGAACACGCTCACGGGTCACCCATTACCATGCCCATCCGTCTGGTGCTGCAGGCCAGATATCTTTCCAAATGGGCCGCGGGTTGGGAACACTGGTTTAAGATGTGGTGGCTCAGCAATTTAAAGCACTTCTTTTAGAAACACACAGCCCATAAGGCCAGAGATTCAAATCCCCAGGCTTACATTTTAAGGTTTCTTACATCCATGCTAGGAAAGAAATAAACTGCAAATATTACTATTATTTTTGTATAAAAAGTAAAAGGAATATGTAATTTTTAGGGACAGGAGGATTGAAGTTTGGTTTACAAAAAACTACACTGAATCCTTGTTCTGTGCCAGAAAGAGGGAGGATCTCTGTGTTATATGATTGGCTGTCATCTTGTGGGAAGCAAGGCTGCAGCTTTCTGTGAAGTGTACAGCATATACTTCACAGAAAGCTGGGTATCACCCAGCTAAGATGGATTATGTTAGCTGACCCCTAATACTCACAGGTAAATTCCAAAGGCTGTTTCCACCCCTCGACTGCGGCAAGCACAGCTGCAAATTACAGTGTGTGAAGGAAACAAGAAGTCCCTCCCTTCCCATCTGTAGACCTCCTTATCAGTAAGTAACATTCTTTGACTCCACTATTTTTACATCTCTTCCTGCTGTGGGCTCTACAACCTACCTCCTTGCTCTCCATATTACTACTCGCTCCTTCACTGCCTGTCACTCTGTGGTTTACTGCTGTTCTCATCAGCAGCTCTGTTCTGGCAGAGAGTGAGAGGGAGGAAGTTTGGGGAAGCCAACAGTAGTAGTAGCAGCAGAGATAGAGTTACAAGCATGAGAGGTAGGTATGGTAATTCATGGCCCCTCTCATCCTCGGGCCCTTCCCCCACTTGCATCTCTGAACCATACACCTACCCTACAGAAAACTGGAAAAACAGCCTTTTCAGGTGGAGGCAGAATCAGTTTAAAACTGCTGATTTTGCCTCTGCCTGAAAAGGCTGTTTTTATACAGTTTTCTGTAGGGTGTGTGGGGCTGCGAGTGAAGGGGCCAAGGGGGGCCTACAAGGGGAGCACCATGGCGGGCCACAGGGGCAGCAAGGGGGGAGGGGTCACGGGGACCCTGCAAGGCAGGGGGCCCACCAGGAGGAGGGGACCCGCACAGAGGAGAGGACATGGGGAAGGACTGTCAGATGGTGTCAGAGCAGGAAGTGAAGTGTATCTGCTGATGCTGCTTCCATATCGCCCATAAAAATTTAAATAACTTCTATTACTATGTAAAATAAATAATGAAATTAATTTGCAAAAATACTCAGGATAGCAATTCATGTCAATTTACCTAAAGTCATTTTTGGACCACAGTTACCCTTTAAGTTCTCCTTTAATGCTTATTCTGTATTCTGTCATTTGTATTTCAGGAAAAAGAAAACGCCAAGATTTGAATGAAATTATTTCAAAACGGCTCAAAAATGAGTCCCTTGTAGAGCACCCTCCATTTTATTACAGCATTCATAGACACAGTATCCGAGGTCTGAATATACCAAAGTAAGTTCAAGTATTGTTACATATTAAACCTCTCTAATTAACTAGTCAGTTAACATCCACATTACAAAGCCTAAAAGAGCTGTCAGTGGAGTCTGCCATTAAGACACCATCCAAACAGAAGCCAGTCTTAAATGCATTTTTCCTTTGCCTTAGTTGACATGCTTCACACTCTGGAAGAAGCTGCATACCATCTCCAAATTTATATAGAAGTGAAAATATTTTATTTCAAGTTCAAACCAAACCCACACAAACTGCAGTGGGCCTGAAAATAAAGGGAAAATAAAAATGTTATCGAAAATATTTGTTTAAAAAAAACATTTATGAGATATTTTTCTTCTTCTAGAATATGTGAGTGACTTTGAGAAGTGCTTCTATCAGAGTCTATGCAGGTGTTTGTATTTTGTGCAGAGTAACCGCTACATGCACATATACAAGTCAAGGGTTCAGTTATAACCTATCCCCAGGTGAACCATTCATGTTGCAAAAGCCTCATTTGTAATTATCCTATGCATTCAAATGGGATTATGCAAAAGTTTAGCAGAGTTGTTAGGCTGGGTGCACACCTGCAGATATTTCTGGCCAACCGACCGATAGTGCCATGGATCGGTCGGTCGGCTGGAAATATCTGATGGTGTGGGACGGCTGGCTGCGACCAAGCTTGGTCGCCCCTTTGTCCGAAATGGATGAATCATGGCTGATAGTGTGATTCCCTATGGGACAGGACGATCGGTTGTGCACACTGTTGGCTGCGGCCACTATTGCTGCAACGGACAGTCATTTGTCCCGGCCGGACAAAAATAGCCCCGTGTGTACCCAGCCTTAGGGTTGAAATTGGCTTGTGTACTGGGCCTATCTGTTGGACCAGCAGACAACCAATCGATAAAGCAATTGCAGACATTTTGGAGTTTGAGACTTGAAGAAAAGAAGTTTAGTCTTCGGAAAGGGTTTTTCACTGCAAATGGTAAAACTATGAAACTGTTTTCCATTGGACGTTGTGATGGCAGATTCATTGGATAGTTTCAAAAGAAAGCTGGATGATGCTTGTGAAGGTTCTCATTCATCCAGGTCATGGTATATCTGTTATATTCAATTAGATCAACTGGACTTGAAGTTTAGTTCTTGAAGACGTTTCGCTAGTCATCCGACTGGCTTTTTCAATTCAGAATGACTTGTACAAGAATCTGTGGCAATTATGTACCCTGGAAAATCCCAATTAGCATATCACAGCCAGGTGTTCAGGGCGTGATAGCATAGTGGCTAAGAGGTGTTATAGGAATGCCCAGGGTAAGGTGTCAAAACAGCATTGTACATGGCAGACAGTTGGTGTCGAACCCCCCACCTCTATTAAGCTTGGTTTATTTATTTTCACATAATGGATGAGCTGGATACGTTTCTAAAAACAAGGAATGTTGCAGGTGTTATGGAATATTTGTATTATAATTAATCAATGGGCCATGTATATTTTAACTTTGTAAGTATACTACATACATTAGGCAATGACTGTGTAGACGTGGCATGAATATAGTATGTATATGTAGCATGGGCCCCTTGGATCTCTAGTCACAAAGGGATAACATATGTTTCTTGTTAAAGTTGTGTAAGGTAACAAATGACCATATAAGGTTACATGTCTAAAGTAAAAAGGGACTGCCAAGTCCTTTCCTATAGGATGGGCTTGTGACGTATGGTCCAGATTGTGTATAAGAAAGGGGTCCGTACAAGCTATCTTTGTCACTCACTATACAGTTGAGTGACCAGCACATGTGTTTATATGTATATGTCAATAAATCTCTACTATCGACTTCAAGACTGGTGTGGCTCTACTAAATTCCTTAACACAGGTTACTGGTATTGATACATAAAGAAGAGTTGATCCAGGGATATTTCAGATTGCCATTTCAGGAAGGAATTTTTTTCCCCCTCATAATTCTGGAGGGGTTTCTTCGCCTTCCTCTGGATCAACAGTTAGGCAGGAAGTGTGGGTATTGCTGAGGTTGAACTGGATGAACGTATGTCTTTATTCAAACTTTAATACTATACTATACTATGTGGCCATTGAATGAATCAAGATTTATCAAGATTTACCAACATGTTCAATTGGAGAAAGTAAGAAAAAAGCAGTCCGACATGTTAAAAAAAATCAAATAAAGACGACACTTTAATTTAATTGCATTAATTTTTTTTTTTTACAGTAATCTAGTTTGGCTGCCATATTTTCAGAAAGCAGGGGAAAATTTGCCCACATTGCTTAGCATCCTTAGCCCCACCCCTAAACACAGACCACACCCCTAAACCACACTTTTTTTCTTTTGTTTGGGAAGAAAATAGACTATTGGTGGGGGGAAATTGGCAGCCACCCTTCCACCCACAGTCACCCCTTTGCGTGTATCTAATGTTACATCCGGCCCTGTCAGAAAGTGTGAATAATTTATAACATTTGCTAGTACTTGACTGGGAAATTAACATTTTATTCATTTTTTTTTCTTTCAGATTAAACAAATTTTTGCAGTTTTTAACAGAAGCAGGTTTTAAAGTAAGTCGAACACATTTTGATCCTACAGGAATTCGCACTAATGCTCCGTTGAACACTTTCAAAAGTTTTCTAGAAATGAACAGCACAGTGTCAAATACTTGTCAAGCAAGTAATCTTTCTCAGGCTGCAGATAACTGGGTGGAGGGTCTCCCCATGGACGAAGCGACAGCATCTTCAGAAATTAAAAATGAATCAACAAAGAACTAAATAAATGCTTACTTTTTTTTTTTTGTTAAATATTGGTGGTATTTGTTGCATATCCCAGAGCCAACATTTCTAAAAATAATATAATGGCATCGGACTTGCATACAAAGTTGAAAACAAACTGCCTACCTTTTGAACTGAACTGAAGGGCTCAAGTTTAAGAATTTTTTTTTTTTTTCTGCAAATGGGCATATTCTCTCCTTACAAGTAAAATAACTTCGTATCCAGTATATTCGTATCCAGTATATCCAAATATACTGGCATAAGTTATTTTGTATAGGTTGCTTTTATTGTCTGTAAATGTGAATTCTGCTATAATGTTTGCTTTTGAGTATAATTAAAATATTCTTAGATCCTACTGAAATTCTAAGTCATTTTGGTGAAAAAACATAGTAACTGTTCAGACACTCGTATAGCCTAGATCTAGTCTGCACAAAACAAGCATACACTACATTTTTTTTTTTTGTTTTTTAATGATGGGGGAGAAGAAAAATATTTTCCTGACTTGTAACTCTTGTAAAGAGTTATTGATTAGAACATTGTATTTATTTATTTATAGGACTATGCAAAGGTTTAAAGATGGCATAGACCGATCAATATTATTTGCCGATCGCCCATCCCGATTTGGTAGGTGGGCACCATACATGGAGAGATAATGGCCTGATTGTATCACTGCATGTATGTTCACCATTACAATTGTTAATTTCTTCATATCAGGGCCCTGCCCTGAAAAAGATATATGACCCTTTATCTCATATATACAACTTATAATTAGAGACATTCACCCCCACGTAAATATTTAGTGGCAGCTACAGGCTGGCATCAAAGTCATAATAACTGAACATGCAAACTTTCTGAGGCTGCAGTAACCATTTAAAGTAGAACATCTACTTTGGAGAGATTCTTTATGCTATATTGTATCCCACTAGACATTAAGCCTGTTACAGTAACGGGTGCTAGAGGCCATTAGTGTCCCTAAGCCAGAGTCCCACACCTCTATGTCCCAAGGCCAGAGTCCCACTTCTGTCCCAAATCCAGATTCCCCCTCTGTCCCAGATCCAGGGCCCCCACTCTGTCCCTCATTCCCAAATCCAGCCCCCCGTCTCAAATTCAGGTTCCCCCCATCCCAAATCCAGGGTCCCCCCAATGGCCCCCCAATGGCCCAAATCCATGGTCGCCCCTCTGTCCCAAATCCAGGGCTCCCCTCTGTCCCAAGCAACCTATAGTATTCGGCCCCCTTGCTGCCACAAACATGAATCAATTTTAATGGAATTCCATGTGAAAGACAAATACAAAGTGGTGTACACGTGAGAAGTGGAACGAAAATCATACATGATTCCAAACATTTTTAACAAACCAATAACTGCAAAGTGGGGTGTGCGTAATTATTCAGCCCCCTGAGTCAATACTTTGTAGAACCACCTTTTACTGCAATTACAGCTGCCAGTCTTTTAGGGTATGTCTCTATCAGCTTTGCACATCTAGAGACTGAAATCCTTGCCCATTCTTCTTTGCAAAACAGCTCCAGCTCAGTCAGATAGATGGACAGCGTTTGTGAACAGCAGTTTTCTTGCCACAGATTCTCGATTGGATTTAGATCTGGACTTGGACTTGTCCATTCTAACACATGGATATGTTTTGTTTTAAACCATTCTGTTGTTGCCCTGGCTTTATGTTTAGGGTCGTTGTCCTGCTGGAAGGTGAACCTCAGCCCCAGTCTCAAGTCTTTTGCTGACTCCAAGAGGTTTTCTTCCAAGATTGCCCTGTATTTGGCTCCATCCATCTTCCCATCAACTCTGACCAGCTTCCCTGTACCTGCTGAAGAGAAGCACCCCCAGAGCATGATGCTGCCACCACCATATTTGACAGTGGGGATGGTGTGTTCTGAGTGATGTGCAGTGTTAGTTTTTCGCCACACATAGCGTTTTGCATTTTGGCCAAAAAGTTCCATTTTGGTCTCATCTGACCAGAGCACCTTCTTCCACATGTTTGCTGTGTCCCCCACATGGCTTGTGGTAAACTGCAAATGGGACTTCTTATGATTTTCTGTTAACAATGGCTTTCTTCTTGCCACTCTTCCATAAAGGGCAACTTTGTGCAGTGCACGACTAATAGTTGTCCTATGGACAGATTCCCCCACCTGAGCTGTAGATCTCTGCAGCTCGTCCAGAGTCACCATGGGCCTCTTGACTGCATTTCTGGTCAGCGCTCTCCTTGTTCGGCCTGTGAGTTTAGGTGAACGGCCTTGACTTGGTAGATTTACAGTTGTGCCATATTCCTTACATTTCTGAATGATTGCTTGAACAGTGCTCCGTGGGATGTTCAAGGATTTGGAAATCTTTTTGTAGCCTAAGCCTGCTTTAAATTTCTCAATAACTTTATCCCTGACCTGTCTGGTGTGTTCTTTGGACTTCATGCATTGTTGCTCACAAGATTCTCTTAGACAACCTCTGAGGCCGTCACAGAGCAGCTGTATTTGTACTGACATTAGAATACACACAGGCACGCTCTATTTAGTCATTAGCACTCATCAGGCAATGTCTATGGGCAACTGACTGCACTCAGACCAAAGGGGGCTGAATAATTACGCACACCTCACTTTGCAGTTATTGATTTGTTAAAAATGTTTGGAATCATATATGATTTTTGTTCCACTTCTCACGTGTACACCACTTTGTATTCATGTGGAATTCCCATAAAATTGATTCATGTTTATGGCAGTAATGTGACAAAATGTGGAAAACTTTTGCAAACCACTGTGTGTGTGCGTGTGTGTATGTATGTATGTGTATATATTATTATTGTGAAGGGATGGGTAGCACTCCTATACTTATCATCCACCTTGGTGCTGCTCCAACAGATATATAATATATGTAGTAGAAATGGGCGCACTCTCCAGATTTGTGAAGTCCAAAAATATTTATTGTACCATGATCAACATGTTTCAGCCCTCACATGGGGCCGTCGTCAGGATAACAATGACACATTCCCAATAGCTATATATACCCTATCCCAGACCCGCCCCCCTCACCACAGTGACAGACCCAAAGTCATCCTACTGAGCCTCCTAGTGCTCCCATAAATATCTCTGTGTTGCCCATAATGTGCTAGCACACCCACCTCTATCACACTCCTCATGGTTTTAAAAGCCGTTCAAAGGGCCAAATTATCTCGAGTGCGTTCCAGCCTGGAACGCATAACACTCTATTTAGGCGCCATTTACGTCATAGGCGCCGCGACCTGCCATATTTGCATATGTGTCTTGCGTATTGTTCTCCTCCCCTATAGGGGAGTGCCTACAGGTGGAGTCTACCTTTGTTAGTGGGGTTGCTAAGCAATCCAACATATGCCGTACATTTATAGTGAGCCTGGGAAGTATGCCATGGGAGTCCATCAAGAAAGGATTATTTAAGTACGTGTCCGCATTATTGGTATTGTCATCCCCCAGTATGTGCCAAGCATATTGTACTTTTTCTCACCAGGAAGACATATATTACGGAGCTCAATTGTAACGAGCACGATTTATATATAATTTTCTGACAAAAATCTTGTCGCTTGTGTACAAATAGACCTGAAGTGCCTCTTAACAATAATTCTAATGCAGATTTTGTTTCAAAAAATTGTTAATTTTACCCCAAACAGCTTTTGTAATGTTTCAATGCAAAATGAAACAAAGTATTCTATTCTAATATTTACAGCTTGGTAAATCCCATTGAGTCAATTTTTGCAAAGACATAAGTGTTGTCGCCTTGTCAAATGGGTTTCACCTGTGACTAATAATGGATCAATTAGGGGTCAGGTGTGTATAAAAAGAACCCCAGTACACTAGGCCAAACTCTAGAGAAGATAGATAAGTCTAGTAAAGGAATGAACAGGCAGACCAAAAGTGATACTTCTAAATCATTAAATGTGCGGGTGAAAGTTGTTCCTTAATGATTTTGAATTATTTAACTTTAAACTGTTCGTGCCTTTGTGGTGCCAGTTGCAGTCTAAATTCATGTTAAGAACCTTTCAAAGACACATGCATCCGTGGAAGGACTGTTGCAGAACCTGAAATGGTAAATCACTACTGCCCATTGCAAAGGGTACAAAATGAATTGATTTTTTAATAAATGAAGACGATTTGTAGCATTACGAGGGCCCTATTTGTAAAGGCATGGTATCACTTTTTAGCAATCTATCATTAATCTACAATAATGCAACTGTAGATTTACAATCTCCATAGAATATGAATGTGGTTGTTTACTACCGCATGGTATTCTATGACCAAAGGTTAATTAATAAACATTCAGCGTAAATGGTTCTAATTTTGCCCCAACCAATCAGAATGTTATTTACCATTTTAAAGCTAACATGTGATTGGTTGGGGCAAAATTAGCACCATTTTAAACAAGAAGAACTTTAATTACATCTCCCTGAAAGTTTTTAAAGCTGCAATTAGCGCTTCCACTCACCATTAGTTATCCTTTCAGATTATAAATACAGAAGTGATGCCATGATCAACATTTTCCTTATACAAAAGTGTAATTAGCATTTGTGCATCTATAAACAACAGAAACCTGCCTTTTAAAGCTTATCACAATGAATTGCTTTTCTGTGCAACTGTTTTAAACAAGAAATCCATAGTTCTGGGTTAATAATCTTGGAAGTAATTCTTTAAAGGGTTCAAAAATGACTCTAGGTCCCAGAGAATCTTTGCAATATGGTTTCATTGTTTTATTTTGAAGATTTCAAATTTTTTTGTGTATTATGGAGACCTCATAACCAGGTCCTCTGAACTTCCTGCTCTGAAACCATGTAGCAGTATCCCCCACTCACCAACTCACCACCCCCTCCTCAAAAAACTATGAAAACAAAGTTTAATTTACTCGGCCTACCTGTCATTTACTGTAATGTGCTCAATACTCCCTGTCGTTTACTGCAGTCTTAAAGCACTTGCATCTCCCTGCTGTGGGCAGCTCTGACCCTCTTTACTCTCTGCAGAGATCGAGTAACACACTACACACTCCTTTGTTCCCTGCTCTTGCTTGCTAGTCTCTCCCTGCTGTGGGCAGCATTTCTCGCAAGCAGAGGGCCGGGAGCGGGGCGGAGGAAAGAGGGGAGGTAAGTGTTTGGGGAGCTTTCTTAAAATAAAAATTATTCGGTTGGGGCTTGGGGGACCAGGGGGAAGGCTATATTAAAAATTTGATTTAAGGGTGGACATACCCTTTAAGACTGCAATAAACGACAGGGAGTATCGGGCACATTACAGAGACTCCCTTGTCTGTCTTCTGATGGGAGGGTCTTTCAGGTTACCTCCTACTACACCAATTTGCAGCTCTGCTCACCTCCAGCGAAGGGGAGGAGAATCCATTAGAATGGCATCTGGCAGCCTCCCACCCACCATTTCTGAACACTAATTTCCTTGTAGCTTGGGCTGTACTGCACACAGAGATGGCTGATGGTTCATTTTAAAAGTTAGGAACCTGGCCTTTCATTTAAGAATCTTGTTAAATTAAACAACCACAGTTCCCCTATATAAGTGTGATTGATCATTCACCCAGAGGGTCCAGTAGATTTAGAGTAAATTCGCATTGTGTCCAAAACAGCCAAAGTGAGCTTCCATATTGCTCTTATTTAGTAAGTATACAGCCATCCCAAAGCAAATCTGTAAGCTAAAACCTTTTTCTTACATTAAATGTGTAAGTATAGCAGAAAATAAACAAGATCTTCATATATTTTATAATTTATATTTAAATTCGTGGTTTCCTGCAGTATTCGTAATTCCACATTTCCAGCATCTCTCCTCCAACAGTTCCTCAATCAGCACACATTTTGACTCTTTAAGGAGTTCTATTGATCAGTGATTAAATGTTCATAGTCTTTATCCTGCAATCTCCATAATTGCCCATGTGTATGTGTTCGGTCAGATCAAAAAATGGGCCTGACTGAGCACATACAAGACAGTGTTTATCACCCAAAGCCCCTGTTCGCTGGCCACCTGTTCAGTAGGGATCACAGGTGTTCATTGGCTGTGTGTATTAGAGATGGACACTTTAGGAGTTTGGACGAACTCGAACTATTGAATTTACGGGCCGTTCACTAACCCTAGAATGTATCGTTTGCTAACCTTAGAAAATATCATTCGTTTTTGCTAACCCTCGAATGTACGGATCTTTTTCGCTAACTCTCTAATGTAGCCTTCAATTTTCGGTAATCCTCAAAAGTATTGTTTGTTTTCGGTAACCCTCGAATGTATGGATCGTTTTTACTAACCCTTGAATGTATCGTTCGCTAACGCTCAAAAGTATACTTCGTTTTTGGCAATCCTCAAAAGTATCATTCGATTTTGATAATCTTCTAATTTATGGTTCTATTTTCACTAACACTCGAAAGTATCGGTAACCCTCGAATTGGCCGTAACCCTCAAAATGTAGATTGCGCAAAACCCAACAATTGACTGCTCGTGTTTAAGAAGTGTTGGTGATAGTGACATGTTCCCCTGACCATTTCCCAGGTGCCACAGCCATTTACAGTAAGTTACCATTGTTAGTTTATCATTAAATCACCCGGACCTTTCTAACTATCACTCCCCCATTGACTTTAATGGGTCCGAATTCAAACTTTCACTGAAGTTCAAAAACGGACTGAACTTTATGAAGTTCGACCATCTCTAGTGTGTATGATCCTACAGCCAGGAGGATGGGTACATGCCCCCTGGCTTACTCAATCTGCAATGGGAATGCGGAGGTGGAAGAACAGAGCTAACTTTTTATGAATTAGAAGGTAAGCCTTGCAGCCTTAAAGGGTACCGTTATGTCCATTGTATTTGACAAGTTTCTTTTTTACTGTTTTCCTGAAGAACAGGAGGTAAATGCACTTACCCAGATCGTTCCAGCGCTCCAGAGAGACTCCGATGCATCCCCAGTCCTTTTACAGTGCAAAGGAGCATGGACGCGTCAAAGACTCTAGGAGAAGCTGGTGCTGGAGCGATCTGCGGGTAAGTTTCTCCTGCAAGATTTACTAAAAAAACTTTTACAGTAAAAAAGAAACTTGTCAAATATGATGGACATACCCTTTATATAGCTTTTAAATATAAAATTGATAAAGAGTAGGTTAATTGTCTGCTATAGTTACTTTTTAAAGAGACCATGCAATCACTTGTCTAGTCCATAAAAAAAGGCAGATTTTTTACAGGTGCTCCTTTAAAAAGACAAGTGAAGCAATATTGTGCTACAAATCAGAAAAATGATTTTACCTTATAAAATGCAGTGCAAAGTATACACTTTGTAAACTTTAATGAGCAATCAAAATAGCCGCAAAATATTGTATTTACCCCTCTTTGGTACATTAATGGCAAACAAATGAAAGCAGTCATTTGTAAAACAGAAAATATTTATTTACAAGAGAAGAAAAATGGTTTTGTTACCAATTATGCTTGTTCCCAACCAAAACCAAAAATGTAGACAACAAACATTTACATGCCTACAAATTGAATTTTATATAAATACATGTGGCACTGTACAAGTTTTTGTAGCAAGCTTACACTCTTTAACCGCATTTCATATCACTTGAATACTACTGAAAGTCTTCTGAATCCAGGGAAGGATTGAAGATGGAGAACAAAGAAAAAATAAGTTTAAGCATGGAGATTGGATTCAGGTCACACATCACATCATTCAAACTGAAGCTTAATTTTTTTTTTTTTTACAAGAAAGGGACCAAGACATTTTCACGTCCTCAAAGTATATTGGTTTAAAACCAATAGCAATGTTAATAAGCTACAAAGGTTATATAGTACACAATATTTCTTCTAGTCTTAAAGGTTGCAGATATAATGGTAAATATGCACAGGATTTTAAGGATGTCAGTGTACTAAACATATTATCTGAGGAGACGTCCTTTGCAGTTTGCTTATCATTTCTACTTCAGAACATTAAATTTTACACACCATTTTGCTGCTAGAAGTGTATCACCAAGCATTGTTTAATGAAAAACTGTAAAAAGTTTAATAGACAGTAAAAATTTCCACTGCGTAAAATCCAGGTGTGGAATTGGTTGAAATTGCCTTAAAAGTGCTTTATTTGTGTGTAAGTTCTGAAGATAAAAAAAGGCTTTAAGAAGTCCAACCTGCTATTTGTGCTCCTTGGTGGGTGCATAGTATAATTCCATTGGTTTGTTCACCTTCCAGTATTTTTCACTGACGAGTTCCAATGAAAATGACCCATTCAATACCTAAGAAGATGATATCATAATTAATGCATGATAATCCTAACTTACCTGCCACAAATTACTAAGCCAACTTTCACACGGACTGCCTTTGGTCTATTTTTTGTGCACACCAATGTTCCCACCATTTTTAAATCAACTGTGTGCACAAATATAAATAATCTGTTAGCATATAAATTGAAATTGTGCGTTACAATGCTTTTATTCCAGTTTTGGGTGTGCACCACTTCAACCTGCCTGCAGTCCTGCAGAGTTGTGCACAGCTTAGAGGGAATCACTGTAAAAACTTTAGTCAGTGTGAAAGTAAGTTAACAATATATTTATTACAATATACTTGCAGCTGTACAATTTAGGCTCAAGTGGGCTCCCCAAATCTGCTGTACTGCTCCACGTACAGATTGCAACACTAGGATTACAGACCATAACAGAAAGCACAGTCCTTTGTACTAGTAAATGTGCTACCTGAATTACTACAATACAATAACATTAAATGATTACTGTTTTAGATTCAAAGTTTGGACTACTACACATCTGTTTTAAAGTGCATGTCCACCCCCAAAACTATAATAATTTAACCCACTGCTGTATAGTGTCAAAAATCCTTACCTTTCTCCTCTGCTCCAAATGGTTCTTCTTCAGTGTCTAGTCAAAGTTCCAGAAAGTGGAGAAGTAGTAGTAGTAGGAGAAAATGTATCTGCCTCTGGCTTGTCCTCCCCGAGGATTCTGACATGCACAGGGGAGCCCTCCCCTCCCACCCTCCATGCTGCCGTGTCTATTGATACAAATAAAATTATTTACATAGTGTTGGGACCACTCTCCCATTAATATTGTAATAAACCTCCAGGAATCTTTAATTACCAGCCTTCATTCTCTCGGCGGTTTTAATAGCCCACAGCCACATGTGTGATTGGCTGCAAGGATGCTGGTCGAGCCCCTAATGTTACTTCCTTCACAGAAGTAACATTACAGGCAGAGGCCACGGTAACAAAATCAGGCAAGTAAGATTCTGGGGAGTTTTTTTACAATATAAATATGGGGGTTGGGGGGTCCCTTCACTATGGAAAGTGTTTTATTTTAGGGTTGGCATACCCTGTAAGCAGCAATTAATTAATCTTGTTGGATCAAAGCATTGGTTAGTACAAAAATTCTGTCCATGTATCAACAGCACACACCAAGCAAACTACTCCAGCATATAACTGAAATTATTCATTCTTGACTAGCATTTTTTCATAGGCTGGACCAGCTAAGAAAGGGCCAATGAAGTGCTGTTGGGCACAACCCCCCAAAAATTATTGTAAACATGATCCAGATGGGAAATGTAAACAGAAAAAGGGATTTTTGTACCAGTAAAATCAATGTCTCTGAAATCGTAAGGGGGACCCAGAAACCATTGGCTTAATGCACCATTCTGCATAAGCGGACACTAAAAATAAAGAAAGTGAAACTCTGGTGCTCCTCCCCCAAGGGTATACTTATCTGAGAACCGGAAGCCTCCTCCGGTTAGTCCCAAAGAGGGAGTGAAAGTCAAAAAAGGCAAAAGAATAACATAAGTAAACAAGGGGCAACATGCAGGAAAATGAAGAATAAACAGGTCAACCAGGGAGGGAAGTACCTGAGTCCCCCTTGCAGCTTCAGAAAAAAGGATTTAACTGGTAAGTACAAAAATCCTCTTTGCCGCCGTTGCAGCTGCCGATGATCAGGCGATGAGACGGCCCGACTCGAGAGTCACGTCCCCAATATACACCACTGCATATGACCACAGCTTGATGAGGTCCAACAAGGGAGCATTTGAAGGATCCTTTGATACCGTCTAGTATAATTGATCCAGCCAGACTTCCATGGCTTGGGCCACCCATGCCAAAGCGAAGGTGGGTCGTAAAGCTGTACCGGAGGCCGAAAAGGAGGTCCTTAGAAAAACCTTCTTCCTGCCTATTGGTAGGATCTTTAAAGGAGGTGGCCAACAAAGGGATAGTGGTAACCTTGGAAAGCCTTGCCATCGGAGGATAAACTACCAGGGTATGACCACTTGTCTAGGTCGAACTGTGGAAACGGGAACATTGCTTGACAATGTTTGGATTGGGCGAGTTTCTTTTCTGGTGAAGCCTACTCCTGTAGAACAATCTGGTCAGCTGATCGTACAAGGGAAAGGCAAAAGTTTTTTGGGGTCCCTAAACAAAGACTTAAAGTGGTGCTCTGGATCCTGAATGTTAAAGGCTATGTCCACCCTAAAAATGTAAACATTTATAGTTATTCCCCGTCCCCCAGCCCCAACCGCATAATTTTTAATTTCAGAAGCCCCCAAACTCTACTACCTCCCCTCTTTCCTTCGCTGGCTCCGGCCCTCTGCTTGCGGAGGAAATGCAAGCAGAGGGGCGGGACCGGCAGCCGCGTCTGTGATTGGCTGAGCGGCAGCCAATCACGGACGCGGCTGCCGGCAGCTCACTTCCGCGTAGGAAAGCGGAGAGGTAAGTAAAACATTGGGGAGCTTTCTAAAAATAAAAAGTAGCGGTTGGGGCTGGGGGGACATGGGGGAAGGCTGTGTTAAAGGGGTTAAACGCTAGGGGGAGGGTAGCAGAAAGGAGGGAGAGGGAGGGGGGAGAGAGCTGCAGTACGCATGGCAGTGATCTCCGGGAGGCCAGGTAGCAGGCAGTGTCCTATATGGACCTGCTAGCCTCCTGGTGGTCCAGTTTTTGGGACTTTGGGGGGGGACTACAGGAGAACCCTATGGAGCTGGGATGTGAGGTAAGGATTAAACTACACTACATGGTGGGGCCAGTAGTTGGGGGGATTATAGTTTTGGGGGTGGACATGCCCTTTAAGGACCTGTAGCACCACCTTAACAAGGTTGTTAATCATCTCCGGAGTGAGTGGAGTTCTTGTTCGGAAGATATGGATTCCACTTCTTCCGAATCCTTGCCTTCTCCACATACCCTTCCTCTATGGAGGAAGTGGATGCTGGTTTAATAGGTCTACTTGCTTTCTGAAACCTGGGTATTGTTCCAGCTGGGGTCACGGATTGCAGTACCTGGCAAATAGAAGCCGATTGAATGCACAATGAAGTTGTTAGAGACCTAGCCCAGGCTGGTTCAGACTCCTGTGAGGAAGGGCCTGGGAGGTCCGAGGGTAACGCCGACCCCAGAGGTGGATTCTTTAGGTGAAAAGTATAGTAAAATATTTGAGGTTGAATAAAGACACATACGTCCATCCAGTCCAAACCATCCAGCAATATCCTCATTTCCTGCCTAACTGTTGATCCAGAGGAAGGCAATAAAAAAAAACCAAAAAAAACCCCACCAAACTCCAAGTGGCAATTGGAAATTTCCCTGGATCAACTCTACTTTATATATCAATACCAGTAACTTGCAACATTCCTTGTTTGCAGAAACTCAAGCTTTTTTTTTTTTTAAACTGTCCAATGAACCTGCCATCACAACGTCCACAAGAAAAGCGTTACATATCTTTACCGTTCTCACAGTGAAAAACCCTTTCGAACTTGAAGGCTAAATTTCTTTTCTTCAAGTCTTAAGGGAAGTCCACAGTAATTATATCCCCAACGCAAGCGCCTTTTCTCTAGCATACATAATTGTAACTTTCCCAGTCTCTCTTCATATTCAAGCTCCCCCAAGCCCCTTATTAATTTAGCCCTTAATTTGCCCTTCTCTGAACGCTTTCCATTTCAAAGATTACAATGCATATTCCAAATGAGGCCTTACCAATGCTTTGTAAAGAGTGAGAATAACATTTTTCTCCCTTGAATCCATACCTCTCTTTATACAAAATAGTACCATCTTGTATAATACTATGTATAATGCTATTGCCGCCTGGCACTGCTTGCTTCCTTTAAGTTTGTTAAAGACCCCTTTCCAACAGGGATTCACTTAACAATCCTTGTGCTGCTTATACTATAAACGGCTCTGTGTTAAGTCCAAAATGCATTACCTTACATTTCTCAACATTGAATCTCATCTGCCACTTCTATCTAGACACACCTGTGAAACTTTTAAAAGGGGAAGTTAAGTAAAAATACATATGCTTTTACATATGCTTTTAAGAAAAAAAAGCGCAGTCATTTTCAATATCAATGAGCTTAACCTGCCCATTCAACATTTTGTCTGTGTAAAAAGAAATGCAACCAAAATACTGACTTCCTGTTTGCAGGACCCCTAATAGAGACTGTTATGGTTTTCCCTGGGTTGATTCAGCTGCTTAGTAGGGATCTGAGCATGTTTGACCCATCCAACAGCCAATCAGTAGAAATTACTGTAAAGAACCGTTGGAACATGAAATGGCAGCTAAATAATGTCAACAGCAGGGAACAAAATCAAATGATTTTTTAAAAAAACGGGAGAGAATATGTACCATGCAAACCAAGAATTTTTAAAATTGATATTTTCCACACGTTTCCCTTTAATGGTCGACAGTTGTGTCGTCAGCAAACGCAGAAACCTTGCTGACAATACCCATTTCCAAAACTTAAATTAAATAGAAGCGGCCCTAACACAGAACCCTGTGGCACCCCACTTAGTACTTAGTCCATTTTGATGAAGCCCCATTAACAACTACTCTCTGCATCCTATTCATCAACCAATTTATGGATTCCCGAAGGGTTCTAGCCGATTCGGGTTCCTGACTGGCAAGGCTTGGTTTTAACTGTGCGGCGCACATAGTGGGCCAGATAAGACTGGCTGGCAACTTTCCCTGACACAGGGCACACACATATC
The DNA here is from genome assembly GCA_019447015.1 of Hymenochirus boettgeri. NCBI lineage: Eukaryota > Metazoa > Chordata > Amphibia > Anura > Pipidae > Hymenochirus > Hymenochirus boettgeri. Next base: position 203,995,312 of record CM033472.1, read on the forward strand.
AATATGTGAGGGCAAGAAGTTCGGAACCCTTAGGTAGAGGTCAAGGTTTACTCTCCCCCTGGAACAGATTCCTTCAAAGGGCAACTGTGGTCTCAAAACAAGTTAGGGTTAAATGAAAGCCTGCAGTATTTCCATTAAAAAGAGTTGACAATCACATCTCTGGCTGGAGTCTGTGAGAAATTATATTGGGGTGAATATTCAAACTTCTGCTTTCAGTAGGCTGAGTGACAGCACCTGACCTCTGCCCCACCCCTCAACCTCGGGGGAGAAGCAAGCTCAGTTAAGACTAAGGGCAAGGCCACACTGCAACGTAAACGCAAGCGATTTTTTTGTGTGCGATTTTTTTGCATTTGCGCTTGCGATTTTTTCAATAAGTATAGGAAAACGCATGCGATTGCGATTAAAAATGCAGAACGCAAAACGCAATCTCAATCGCAATGCACTGAAAAACGCGTGTTTTTTTGCGTTGCCGCGTTTTCAATGATTTTTAAAAAACGCAATCGCAAAAAAACACGCAGCAGTGTGGCCTAGCCCTTAATGCTGGGGAAATCAGGAAGTACCTCGGGGAAAAATGACAGATGAGAAGGGGAGACTATTAATGCAGGCAGAGGCTGGTCACATGGCTGAAAACAGGAAGTGTTCAAGCAGAAAGTAATATTGCTGAACCTTTCTAGTAATAACTTCTTACAAATTTTATCTAGAGATGTGATTTAGGTTTTATTTTGAAGGTACGGTGGAAGGCTTTTTATATAATCCTTACTAGTTTGGAAGAATTCGAGACCACAGCTACCCTTTAAGGAAGCTATCTACCTTCTATGTCACAAATATAAAGTAGCAGAAAAAAAGAAAGCACTTAGCTGATAAAGGCAGGCTGGAGGAGAACCACGCTGCAGATAAGCTCAGAACATAGGAGCCAGAGAAGGAGGAAGTCCCGTCCACAAGATGTGTAAAAACCCGGGAGAGCTAGGAGCAGAAGTCCCGCCTCCGGCCCAATAAGAGGCTGGCTTTCGAAATCATTAGTAGCATGTGCGCCCGAGCGTCAGGGAAAGCGGATATGCAGTTAGCGGAAAGCAGTGGCGGAGACGCTGGCAGCCCGCATGGCGGAGGAAGGGCTCTGTACATTTTATTCCTGAGGGGCATGATTTGCAGCTCCTCCGCAGCATGAGAATAGATTCTGCTTATCTGCATAAGCCGGTGGGGCCTGAAACCACGAGTTCCTGTTTAAGTTGCAGGAGGAGGCTTCCAGTGCTCAGATAAGTATACCTTTGGGGGAGGAGCACCAGAGCCTCACTTCCTTTATTTTTAGAGTCTGCTCCTGGAGAATGGTGCATTAACCCCATGGTTCCTGGGTCCCCCTGAAGGCTGAAAGAGAAAAGTGCTGCTCCACTCGACAGTACAATGGATTCGACACTCATATTAGATTGAATGTCTAATCAGTGTAATGTTAAGGTATGGCTAGCTTAACACATGCCTGTCAACCTGAGCCACGCTGGAGGGCACACTAGTGCATGTCACAACCTAAGCCATGCTGGAGGGCACACTAGTGGCCCCCCATGCAGTGATGGGGCTGTGGGTGTAGCCCTGCCCCTACAACACCCAAGCCCCGCAAAAAATCATGGGAAGGCCGCTTGCAGATTTCTTTTCATTGGCTGTGCCTTAAAGGGCATCTATAGTGGGAAAATGAACTTTTTTCCTTTCTTTCCATGTGTTCTATAATTCCCCACAACCCCAGAGTGTCTTCACTTTTTTCAGGTTCCCTCTCTGTCCTGAGATACACCAGTTAGAAGAATACGTGATTGCATTCCTCTACTCCTACTTGGATTGTCAATCAAATCCCTGTGACGTGATCCCCCCTCCCTGGAGCACTAGCAGGGGGAGAGAGGTAGCTTTGATGGTAGATATAAGGCTGCACTTGACCCCCCTTATTAATATTTTTCACTGATTGATGATGGGTCACAAAGTGAGAGATCGTAAACTGTACTGTTCTCCTTCTTCCGTGTCTCCAGGACAGCTTGCTTTCTATTGACCACTGTGCGTGGGTGTGTTTTTCAGGATGTTAAACTTTTAACTCCTACTGCACATGATAAGCTTGTCTGCCGGAGTTGAGACATGGAGGAGGTAACAGAGGGGAGGGGGAAGGGGAGAGTGCTGCACAGAGATCTGACACCATGGTTAAACAAAGTCACTGACAGAGATAGGATTAAGGATTAAGACAGAGTACATGAATTTAACTTTGCAAAGGGGCAATGTGTTTTTTTCACTATAGATGCCCTTTAAGGGCTACTGAAAAGTTTTTATTTTGGTAATTGAGGCATTAATTATAAATAGGTTTGAATAAGCTCTGATCTATTGACAGTATAAATTCACATCTTGTGGAATACTTACAGTAAATTGTCCATTTGATGTGGCAATATATATTGTGTACTGTTTCTCACTGGCAGCATTAAGGCTCATCTGATTGTTCTCTCCTTTGCTCCGAAATTCTTCAAGGGCCAACCTCACCGCTAGGTATTTAGATAAGTGATCAACTGTAGCATTGCCAGAAGTCTTAATGTATCTAAAGTCAAAACAAAATGTGGGTGAAATGTTAGAAAAAAGTCCAGTAATTCAAATATCTAATCGGTATATTCAAGCATTAACAAAATGCAATTTATTTCACAAGATAGACATCTTAAAAGCCTAAATACAGTCAATATCACCATCCCATGAGTGGAAGCTGCAAAAATGTGAAATATAAACATAAATTAGATGTTTAAATAAAGCATGCCAATAACTGAGGGAGAACTTGTCCTTACTGTACTAGCATCTTCCTACAATTCCATTTTAAGATTAAGAACCTCTTGTTATATCTACGATTTGTACCTAGGATGAGGACCTAAACCGCTAGGTCCTCACCCCAGGGCTGCTTGTAGTTATGCAAGTATACCGGTACTTAGTGCTGCTCCAATATGCCCCGCCCCCCATCCATCAGCAATGAGGACAATAAAAAGACGCACTCTGCAGGGTGCTAATCTTCCTACTGGACGCATGCCGGAATCTGAAGAGGGAGCGGATCAGCGCTAAATAAGTATACCGGCGTAACTACAAAGAGCCCAGGGGTGAGGACCTAGCAGTTTAGGTCCTCACCCTGGGTACTAAGCATAATTCAAAATACACAATATGTAGGGTACATACCCTTTTTCATATTAATCAAACAGGAGCCTGCAGCGCCATCACTACTTCCTGGGACACTTTACAATTGCATCTGCACCCCTACATACGTGCATTATAAAAATCCCGATATATATATAGGCATCATCCACTAAGGACCTTAATATTTTATATTTTCTTTCTATCACTTGGCATCTACAATTTGTTAATGGGTGGTTGCGGTTATACATGATACTAATTCAGTAGGAGCTGCAGTTTGCTCTGAAGGTGTTACGACTATTCCCAGCAGCTTGGAGAGGTGGAGACTCCTCAGGTTATGGAGCTATGGAACTTCATTTGTTTTTAAAATGTCTCATGGGTGTTTTACGTTGGACTGGGAGGTATTTAGGGGGAAACTTCACTATGATGGTATATGCCTATGATTAAGGACACGTGTCAGGCGTTAACCAATAAAGAATTTTATGCAGCAGTAAGCAGTGGTCTTCTGAATTACTTTTGGCACTGGTAAGTGCAGATCCTTAATTCACTTGCCTGTTACAGGTCATGTCCACCCTCACAACTTTATTTTAACATCAGTGTAGGATTACTTCTCATCCAAGAGAGTTGGATAACTCACAATTCTGGCTAAAAACATTATGAGAATGGTTCTCCAAATGCAACTTTAAACATCCAGGTGTATTTTGGTGATAATCTGTGCATCTTCTAGTATTTTGAAGCAACATATCTTAAGGGAAACATTATAACGAAGAATCTCAGAGCTAACATAGCATGATATTGTGTAATTCTGTAAAAAAAAAAAAAGCCTATCTAATGAAATAAGGGAATGAAAGAGGGAGATAAGGAGAAAGGGAGCTCTATCCTTGGAACACTATACTTGTGGTATAGTGTAGGGTGGATGCAGTTGGGAACTGTCACAGAAATCAGTGGAGGAGCGTGATCATGGGAAAGTTCAAATGCATCACTGCTTGAAGGCATAGCTCCTTTACAGCCTATTCTTCAATCAATGAGAATGGGGATTTTTGTACCAGTAAAATCCTTTTCTTTTAAGCTGAAAGGGGGACCAAGAAATCATGGGGTTAAGCACCATTCTCCAGGAGCAGACACTTTAAAAAGAAAGTGAGGCTCCGGTGCTCCTGCCCCAAGGGTATACTTATCTGAGCACCGGAAGCCCCTTCCAGTTTGTCCCAAAGAGGGAGCGAAAGTCAAAAAACAGAAATTAGAAAAAAAAAAAAAAAAAACAACTAACAATGGCAACAAGCCAGAAATTTAAGAATAGACATATCAATTAGGGAGGGATGTACCTGGGTCCCCCTTACGGCTTCAGAGAAAAGGATTTTACTGGTAAGTACAAAAATCCCCTTTTCTCCATCAGCCTGCAGGGGGACCAAGGAACCATGTGGACATCCCAAAGTCCTGAAGATTGTAGGGTGGGCAGAAAATTTACCATACTCCTACCTCTGCAGCTCTCTGGACAGAGCGGCCTAGGTTTGCATCACTATCTGCAAACACATGGAGGCGATAAAACGAGAAATCAAATCTACTTACCAGGGATTTCTGTTTCCCAGTCACTTCCATGGCAGCAGTCACCAAACGAATCCCTTCCCATTTGCAGTCAATTGAAACAGGAAGAACTCCCCTCATATCTTTTAAATAGCTCTTCCTCCCACTGTCCAGTGTTCTAGTTCAAAGCTGTAGAGTAAATACAAGTCGGGAGGGTTTTGGTGACTGCTTCCATGGAAGTGACTGGGAAACAGAAATCCCTGGTAAGTAGATTTGATTTCTCGTTTTACCCCAGTCACCATGGCAGCAACGTCACCAAACGGATTATACCAAGCAAAATATATTCCAGGGCGGGTTCTCCATTTCAAAAACATAATTTATTACATCATATCGGATACAACAGAGTGCAAAACTTTTCTGCTAAATCTGGCATCTTGGTTCAGCAGCACTTCCATCCTGTAGTGCTTAATAAACGTTTTAGCTGACGTCCATCTTGCAGTTTTACAAATCATTTCCATTGGGGCCTCTGCTTGGGCCTCCCAGGAACATGCGATACCTCTGGTAGAATGCGCCTTAAGTCCTTGCGGGATCTTTACGCCCTCTGTCTGATAAGCCTTTTGAATACAGGATACTATACATCGGCTCAAGGTCCTCTTAGAAGGAGTCTGTCCCTTCCTATGCCCACCTGGGATTATCAAAAGATGTTCTGATCTTCTCCAGCTTTTAGTTTGATCAATGTAGATTCTGATAGCACTAACTAAATCCAACGTGTGAAGTACTTTCTTCATCTTGTTCTTTGGGTTTGGACAAAAGGACGGCAATATTACTTCCAGGTCTGCATGGAAGTTTGATATGACCTTGGGTAAAAAGTTGAAAGCTGGCCTTAGCTTTACTTTATCATCCATAAATTGTAAATATGGTTATTTCATTGATAGTGCCCCTATTTCTCCAACTCTGCATGCAGACGTTACTGCAATCAGGAACCACCTTAAGTGTTAGGTGGTTGGTGACAGGGGGATGGTGATAGCCCTGGAGTTGCCACCGGAGGGTCTACCACCAGGGGTACAGACCACCTGTCTTCTCTGGTGAAGCCCTCTCCTGTAGAACAATCTGGTGCAGTTATTTGTACGATGGAAAGGTCACAGACAATTTCTTGGTGCGCCTGAACAAGGACTTTGAGTGACTCACTGGTTCCTGAATATTAAGGACCTGTAGAACTGACTTAATGAGGTTGTTAATCGCCTCAGGAGTGAAGACTGTTTGAAGATTTTGTTCGGACGCTAATGATTCAAATTCTTGAGTTCATCCCTTCTTCCAAATACACTTCTTCCACAGGAGGAGTGGATGAGATTTCAGTAGGTATATTTGGCCCTGAAACCCTGGATTCCATTCTGGTTGGGGTCACCAATTGCAGGACCTGGCAAATAGAAGCAGATAAAAATCAAATCGAAGTCGATAAGGACTTAGTGCAGGCTGGTTCAGACACATGGGGAGGAACTCCCCGGGAGGTCTGATGGTAACACCGAACCCAGGGGCAGATTCTTTAATGAATCAATGGAATCCTGGGGGTTCTGGTCCACTCTGGTTCCTGACTGTCCAGTGCTATCTGTACAGGCTGGGGTTTCTTCTTAGGTTGAGCTGCATGGAGCACATAGTGGGCCAGAAACACTGGCAGGCAACTTTCCCTGGCATAAGGCACATACATAAGAAATGGCATGGTTAGTCTTAGCTTCTTTTGAACACAAGACTTTCTCCTTGATATGCTAAGTCAGAGAAGAGAAAATTTCTTTTTTATCAGTATCCCTTGAAGGAGTGTACAATACCCTGAGATAAGTAGGGGGGCCTCGGAGCAACAAAGGGATTTTTGGTAGCTAGACCTAAAGTTCCCTGCTAGGGGAGATAAGACTAGGAAAAGGAGAGAGAGAAAAAACAGGGCTGGAGGGGGTCCACTCTGCAGAATGGCGCCTGATTCAGAGAAGCCGTCTGATTCAGAGAAGCCAGAGGGAAAGAGGAAGTCCTGCCCCCAAGCGTGATGTAAAAACCCAAGCAAGATAAGAGGAAGTCCCGCCTCAGGACTGAGCAACCAGCAGGAAGTGCATCATGGAAAGGCCGGAATCAGGGAAGTTGAGTGCCAGTGTAGCAGCGACGAGAAGCAGTGGCACTGGTTACCCACCTGGTGGAGGAGGAGGTCCGCACATTTTAGCCCAGAGGGGCATAATGTACAGCTGCTCCACGGCATGAGATCCAGCACTAAACTGTCTGCATGCCTTCCCATGTCGGGAGCCAGAGGGGCCATGTCCACTAACTCCTGTCTGAAGAGGACGAAGACTGCTGTGATCCATCTCATGAAGTGGACACTTGAAAACAGGAGGAGGCTTTCAGTGCTCAAATAAAAATACCCTTGGGGTAGGAGCGCCGAAGCCTCACAATTTCCTTTCAATTTTAAAGTGTTCGCTCCTGGAGAATGGTGCTTAACCCCATGGTTCCTGGGTCCCCCTGCAGGCTGACAGAGAAAAGTATATGTTAATTTTTTTGATTGAACCTATACTTTAACACTCCCTTTCCTCTTTTGTGAGATCATAACATTTTAATTTTGGATCTGTGACCAGTAAACTTTAATTCCCCAAAACTTAATACAACTGAGAGCCAATGGTTAATTCTAAATTGCAGAAGGTAAAGCACCTGCACAAACAAGCCATTAATGAATCTCCATCAGACAGGATATTGCCCAGAAGCTGAAATCCAGTATGTCAGAGCAACATAATGGACCAACAGGGTAAATGTTGATTGCTTGCATAAATTTGATTTGCCAATAAAAGCCTCTAAAAAGTTAAAGCAGCAATGTTTGCAAAACAAGATTTTTGATACCGACAAAACTTTTGCCACTATAAGTTAAAAAAAAAATCTTAACCTGCTCATCATCAAGGGTTTTCTATTCAACATAGTGATCTGGCAAGCAGGAATTGTACAGTGTAGTCATATATACGAAAAACACAACATACAGTACTTCAACACACCCATCTTCAAATTTAGCTGGCTCCAGCACCAAGTAAAATTTGGTGCATCACAATGTAGCCAGAATAGTGCGTAACGTCTTGTAAAGTTAAGAATGCTACAAAAAAAATCTATTTCGGAAACATATCTGAAAGAACACAAAACCTTTTGAATTTTTTAAAAACTTTTCTAATGTAAGCTATACATCAATGTTCTAGCACAGCGATTGGTATCTGCCTTTAAAGACTTGTGTTTTAACACCAAAACTAATTGCAAACCTTCTCTATCACCTTGGGGGCTACGAATACCCCGCTCATGTGCAGCAGACCAAGTGACAAAATAAACACAATTGCATCACTTTCTAAGATAATTGACCGATTCTCTGTGTATAGGTAGGCCTTCTAATCGCCAGTGGGCCTAATGTACGCACTTAACATATTGAACCACAGCAGATAGGGAGTCCCTGGTGACCTTCCTTAGTAGTGAACATCAATCAGCTGTTTAATAGCCTCTACTATAGCAGGTACTAAATACCATGTTACGATCAAAGAGATTCATTCTCAAATACAGCTTTTTCTAAGCTAGACTTCCAATTTAATTAACATCTGTATCAAGAGTCTGCATTTCTAACAAAACTTACCCTTACCTTTAACATAAATAAAAATCTCATGAGGATTTTAGTGCTTAAAAATGTAAATCTTTTGAAAACATTTACAATTGCCTTTTAGTTTCAAGCAGACTAGGCATCTGTTTCCCACTGTAAAATTTGTTTAAACCGATTAAGGGAAAAAGCCAGAAAAGTCTTAAACAAAAGTGGGAAGTTCTGCTGACACTGAAAGGGTTTTATAACCCTAGCTCTACCTGTAGGATATGCATCCCATTAATCTAGAGAATGGAAAGAGATTCTGAGAGATATAAACATAAGTTATGCTGCATTTGTTGCCTTATTGTGTGTTATAATTTCAAATGTTTTACAATGACTAAAATGTACACTATGTGGGCTACTTTAATCAGAGGTGCAAAATTTTGCTAATCAGTAAAAAGGTTATTGCTTACTCAAAAATTAACAGCACAGGGAAATTTTAGCACCTCTTATTACCGTATATACTCGAGTACAACTCGAGGTTTTTAGGCTATAAAAATAGCCTAAAAATCAAACTTGTAATCCGGCTGCTGAACGCTTCCGCATCCACTCTTCTGGCCGCTGACGTCACAGAGTAGTGATGTCAGGCACCAGGAGACAGATGCGGAGCAGCCAGTTTGCAGCCTCTCCTCCTCTTCCTTACAAGTCTACCACAAGGAAAATCCTCTCTCCACAAGGCAAATACTCTCCTCCACTGATCTTGGGGGGCGTGCAGTGCTTGCCACTGCAGATGTTTGGAAACTACAACTCCTAGTAACTAAAGCAAGCTGGGAGTTGTAGTTTCCAAACATCTGGAGTGGCAATGAATGGCGGGGTTACGGTGTGTGATTACCTTTACAGCAGAATTCCCGTACAAACAGAAACAAAAAACTTCAAACCTGTCTTACAAACTTAAATCTACTAATATTGATGTACAGCAAATAGATATACAGCACTGTCTTTTCCCTATTTTTTACTTTCTTTACTCATGTTACAATACAAAATAAATAAAAGATTGAACACTTTTTTAAACCTTAAAAACAATATAGAATCAGAAAGCAGTAGTGGTCATAATTTCTACCCTCGACTTATACTCAAGTGAATCATGTTTTACTCACTATTCAGGTAAAATGGGTACCTTGACATACTCGGATCGACTACTATTCGAGTATATGCGGTAAATAAGCCCACATAATTCTTAACATCTAACTTTAACTATTCCACGCTGCATGGTACTGGAAGTCTGACATAATGATAATTTAGGTCAAGAACATCATTAAAACGGTTTAAAAGTTACACCTACCGAGTTTGTGCACTATCGTCCTTCTCCATAAGTGTAGGATGAGGTCTGAAAACCAACTCGATTTCACTAGCTCCATCTAAAACTGAATCCATTGTTACAGCCTCATTGTTTGTGTCAAGCTCTAATCCAGAATCATCAGAAGTTTTAGTCCTCTTGTTACTGGGCCCTGCTTCTTGGTTACTATGAACGGAGGCATTACTGCAATGGGAACTGTCTGCATTGTCTTCAGCTCCACTCCCATTTTCTACCTGCTGCTTTTTTCCTCTCTGTAACCTGTAGAAGTAAAAACATAGTATGTCTAGCAATGTATGTCCCTTGTTTTTTGTGAAATGAGATTCAATATTAAATTCTCTAAATTAAGTTGAGTTAGTATACCATCATAATGAACCTGCATTATTCTATTCTTGTCTGCAAACAAAGCAATATTAATCACTCACCTCTTACTTTAAAGGGCAAGTCCATCCCTAAAGTAAAACTTACATACAGGTAAATCACCCCCCAAAACCCTAAACGGTAATAACGGTAAAATAACGGTAAAAATCTGAAATATATAAATCTAACCTGAAATCCTGCACAATGTCCTGTTTCCCGTTTCTGCTTCCTGGTTCTTCCAGTTAGCAACTGTCAGTTATGAATTTGACAGTTGACATCACAGCCAATGACCGAATGCTAATCCCCTAGCTGCCTCTTCTGAGCATGCCCAGGCTCAGTACAGGTTTCTAAATTGCTCAGTTTCCATGAGGCATACAGAAGCATAGCAGGCAAAGAGTAATTAATTCATAGGACAAACTATGATATCAACATATTTTAAAGAGGCCATTCTTTCTTAAAGATGTTCTTATGAGGGTGGAGTTGCCCTTTAAGATACCTTCTCATTGCTAAAAGGGCAACTGTGGTGACCATACAAGTAAAAGCACAATGAAAACTCTAAAATTTTGTTGCTGACAGTAGAAAAGTGATTTAGAGTGCATGGAAGCTGGTTAATCAGGCACAGTTAGTCCCCGGGGGCAGCACATGCGCAGTTCATCCACCCCGGAAGTCCATCGTGCATGAGAGTTTAAAAATTCCGCCCCCTTATTTTAAACGGGCAATCACAGAGCAATTCCCACACTGCATCATACAGACACCCAGTCACAGAAATGCACTAGGGCACACGCAAACAAACACATCCCAGACACTAACTGGGTCACTTAAGACACACAGTGAGAAATAAAATACAATTTTGGCAACATTCTGTTACATTATCAGTAGCTATCATGCATACACACTTTCACTTTACTTAGCTACGCTGCAATTGCTTGTCTTTTCAGTCCGTGTGGTAACAACTATCACAAACTTTCTGCTCCCTCCTTCACTGAGTCACACATTCACCTGTTGACCCACCTCAGCAAGATCTTAAATGTACAGATACTGTACAGTCAGGATCACTTTACATGGTTTACTTAAGTGCTTTATTTTGTAGCGATATCAAAATTTATTAGCTGCTACTACTTACAGCGCGCCAACTGTTAAATAGTGTTATATAGTGAGAACATTAATATTAATCATGCTGTTGTGATAAATCAAGGAAGTAACAGTACTTGAATGTGTGGGCACCGGACATTCCAGTAATAAACATCTCTCTTGCAGAAAAAGCAGAGATGTATTGGTTTATCCTATTTTCACAACTGAAAGCTTAAAGGATTTCTGTATGGATGCCCCTAGATTTGGGTTTCATGTCAAGGAGACCACAGTTGCCCTTTAAGTCAAGAAGAGGAAATATATTCATCTCTTAAAGAGAAACTGCAAAATATTGAGAGCAAAATAGGCATAAAGAGAAGCCAACTACTGCAGACTGCATAACTTAAAGGAGAGCTAATGCTAAAATATAAATGGCCCATAATGATCTCTAGAACCAACTTATAGTGGGAGAAATCTGTTTAATTCACTAATCTGTTAAAGAATAAATGCACTGTAAAATCAAGTTATGTTTATTTTTAAAGCTGCAGCTTCCAAATGCTGTTCAATAGTCAAATAGTCCAGTGTATATCTGGAGTTCTCTTAATTAGGCTTACTGCCAAAGCCCTTAATATCCAATATTTAAACCAAAAACAGTAAGAGAAATCCAGGCGTAAGTTCCATGAAACAAAATTAACATTTATTTCTCCATCAGAACAAAAAATAAAGGCAACGTTTTGGGCTCACATCTAGCCCATTCTCAAGCCTAAATTCAAGTGACAACCTACAAACTTTTATAACCACACAGTGCAAGCAGTTACCGTCCCCATCTCGTTAGGGCAATTAGGTGCAAACTTACATTTAAAGTGACCGTGCTATGTATATAATAAATGTGTTAAAAATGTATACAATACATTCATATAATTGAAAACTAACCTTTAAAATATATGTTAAATAGTGCAAACTGCCAATGAAAATCCTTATTCTAAAATCCGTGTCAAAATGTTTGTATAGGTATAAATCAGAACATGTTTTTAAGTGACTATTCTATGTAATCTATTGTAACTTATTATTCTCATGATACATAGGTACATGTCTTTTAAGGATCCAACTGAATTGGACATTGTGGACTGATCAGAATATGTTTTGCACAGAATTATATTTTAACAAGCCCTGTTGAATACATATGGACTATTACACAATTTTCTCAATTGAAGAAGTTATCTATATAAATATTGGGAGAATTTATTAACACTGTTTTAGCACTATGATTAATACGGAATTTAGAATAATGATTTTATCATTGGCAGTTTGCACTATTAAAGGTATATTTTAAAGATTAGTTTTAATCTTTAAAGCTGCTACTTTCACGTTCTTTTCATTTTTTTTAATTTCCAAGACATCAGGTTTGTCCAATGCCAGCAACAAAGGTCCATGTCCACTACTCTCTGTATTGAGTGCCCTGGTACTGGGCTAGTGAGAGGCAGGCCTGCACATTAATAAAGAACATGCCCTCCCTTCATTCAGGCACACTCTTGAGTGGAATGTCGACATCTTGTTATTCACAAACACCTGAGAAGGCTTACAATGACACAGTTCAAGGGTATCTCCACCCTCTAAATAGATTTTCTAATATCATGTAGAGCACCCCTGTCCACCCCCAACCGCTATGTTAGATTGGCAAAATATGAACCCGAACTCTACTTACAGCCCCTCGCTCCTGCGGTGCTCTGATCTTGCGTTGTTTGCCGGAACTTGCAAATAGTGGCCAGGCTGGCAGCCGCAATGGACCGAGAGGCAGCCAATCACCGATGTGGCTGCCGGCAATGCAGAGCGTCGCAGGAGCGAAGGGCTGTAAGAGTTCTGATTCTTTTTAGCAAACTATAATAGTGGTTGGGGGTGGGCAGGGAGCCCTACATTATATTAAAAAAAATTACGCTGGGTAAAGGGCAGACATGGAGGGATCAGGAGGGGGGAGGGCTCCCCTGTGCATGCCACTGTCCTCTCAGAGGACAAGTAGGAAGTAAAAACCTTTCCCACAGGAAAAACACATTTGATTCTTAAGTTTCCTTAAGAATCACCACTTTAGAGCATATAAAGGTTTTCTCTGTAGATATAGACAGCACAAAGTTTACCTGTTCATGGCTTGTATTTTTAGCCCTTCCTCAATACTGTGACTAAGAGCTTGCTGGTTGTTATGCTTATTAATTCTAGCCAATACTCTTTCTTGGTGTGCTTCATATTCATCTCGACTTGGATATATTTTACTGATCAATGCATCAAAGTTTGGATCTGGCCGCAGAGATCTTTTGGAAACTAACTTTTTCCTGCAAGTAGGGCATTCTTTATTCCTGCAGAAAAAAAATTATCAGTGGTGAATTATACATTTTATTATTCCTATAATGATAAAAGTATGATTTAAATCTAGTAATAAATCACAAAGTTAATGTTGCATTATAACTGCATACTGCAGTTACAGTAAGTGTAACTCAACCCCTTCGACTGTCAGTCACAAAACCAATGGAAAGATGTAACCTGCAAGCACATCTTCCCATTGGCTAGATCACGGACAGACTATACTTATGGTGGAACTGGACCGATGAGGGAATGTTTTGCTAAGTTTAACAACTGATACAGTGAAGGAGGGGTAGGTAATTTGAATTGTCCTTTAATTTTAAAATTGAGAAAATGAAAGAGTTAGGTCATTCTTTCAAGATTTCCGGTTTTACCCCAATCAAATATTAGTTGCAGACATTCTACCAACACACTGTTTTTGCCTTAATCTTAGGCTGGGTACACACAAGGGGACAATTTTCCTGATCAAGCATTCGCTACTAGCCAGCATTCGACCAGGACAAACGACTGTTGTTGCGGCAATAGTGGTCACAACCAACAGTTTGCATGATTGGCCGTGATTTACCAACAGGCCCGATCACAAGTTTGACTGGTCCAGACAAATGGGCAACCAAGCTCATTCGCGGTCGCCCCCACTCACACCATGCGATATTTCTGGCTGACCAACCAATACATGGCACTGTCGGTCAGTCCGGTAGAAATATCTCTTGGTGTATACTCAGTCTTAGGGTTATTCCAGAATTTCCACACTTACCCACTCCTGAGAGCCGTTATTATGCAGTCAGCACAAAACCGATGTAAACACTCTTTCGTAGTCATCGTGTTTTTCAACATGTCCAGGCAAATCGGACACATCAGTTCACTGTGTAAACTTCGGGGGGACACCACAATTTCTAACCCATCTGTTATAGCTTCCTGATAATAAAATGAGCAATTTATATTTTAGTGATCCTTTGTTATACACACCGAGCAGCAATACACAACATAATAGGATAAAAGTATATACAATTGTTAAATCTAGTATAAAGGGTTAATCAGTTAATCAATCCTTGTTATGTACGCACATCTGTTTTTCCCTCACATAGTAGAATTTACCTGTGGTGTTCTTTGTAGTTCATACAGACTTAATTCCCATGTCTTGCTTAGTGGCTGAGCGCCATTGGTCTGCACCGCCTGAGACATTGCTACAATTAAAGTAAAAAAAAAACAAAACACATTAAAAAAAAATACATTTGTTGTCAAATGTTTCTTTATTTTTAACAAAGTTGATTTAAAAGATGCAAACCTTAGACCTAGTAAACAGTGGCGATTTCAGCCCGATTGTTCCAGGCAGACATATTGGCAATATACTCTGTATATATCGTTAATCTGTCAGTTGGAAAGTGACATGGCCAACATTTCAGCCCAAACAATCATTCTGCCCATTTTAATAGCCACAATCAGATTAACCAGCACAACAGATTTTATTGAAAAACTATTAGCAAATGATCGGTTAACGGACAGAGCTCATTCAGATCCCCAGCCAATCCAACACAAATGTCACACTAGGGATCGATAGGGGCCAGATTATTGGCCTGTGTGTGCGTGGCCTTACTACTTACTTACTGCTGCAACCACTGCTCAGACATTTCTGTACTATTAGGACTGGTAAAAAATTGTCAGCTTTATGGTAATGTTTTGGTCAGAAATGGTGATAATACTACCTAAATGATGATTTGGTAAACTGTAGTGTGAAGAAATATGTATAATTACTAATATAAATTATGATCAGTCTGTACAGATGCCACCTACTAAGTCTGACTGTGTTATGCAATTTGAGGGCAGATAGCACTGTTATTACATGATGTCCTCCAATCAGAAGGTCTTGTGACCCTATTGAGGTCCCTGGCGATGCCAGATCATGAGCCTCGCAGGGCGGAAATCTCCCATATAAATCCCCAATGCACATCAAAAACACCCTTCAGGCATTGTGTGGCTGTCTGTACGGTTTGAATCATAGAGAGTGGCCGTCTGTATAGTGGGTACCATAAAGAACCTAGCACACCGTACAAATATCCTCCCCAGCTGTACACACACTCACCTCTCGATATATCTGGCCCTGGAAACTGTGTGTATCGGGTCCAAGACCAACACAACGCGATAAGATCTTCGCACTGGGGCTGCCCAATATGGCGCAGGCCCAACAACGTCCGCAATGGAGCTCGGGAAGAGGGAGGAGGGAGGGGGCGGGAACGGAAAATTATCACCAATAGGATTTAATATGAATTAGCGGGAAAGTAATGGAGTGTGGGTGAGGGACAGAAAGAGCCGGAGGTAAATAGGAAGGTGTGAGGGGCCGAATAGTGGGGCGGACATGACAGAAGAACGGAAACAATAGGGAGAGGAACTGAATTATCACTCACTGTCAGTACAGTACAGTACAGTACCCGGCAATCGGAGAGGAACTGAAATATCACTCACTGTCAGTACAGTACATACAGTACCCGCCTATATTACAGTACAGTACCCGCCTAATAGGTAGAGGAACTGAAATATCACTCACTGTCAGTACAGTACAGTACAGTACCCGGCCTATTATTACAGTACAGTACCCGGCCTAATAGGTAGAGGAACTGAAATATCACTCACTGTCAGTACAGTACCCAGCCTATTATTACAGCACTGTACCCTGCCTATTATTATAGTACGGGACCCGGCCTATTATTACGGTGCGGGACCCGGCCTATTATTACAGTGCGGGACCTGGCCTATTATTACAGTACAGCCTATTATTACAGTACGGGACCTGGCCTATTATTACAGTACGGAACCGGCCTATTATTACAATACAGTATCTGGTGTATTACAGTACAGGACCAGGCCTATTATTACAGTACAGGACCCAGCCTATTACAGTACAGGACCCGGCCTATTATTACAGTGTGGGACCTGGCCTATTATTACAGTACGGGACCCAGCCTATTATTACAGTGCGGGACCCGGTCTATTATTACAGAACGGGACCCAGCTTATTACAGTACGGGACCCGGCCTATTACAGTACAGGAACACGGCCTATTACAGAACAGGACCCGCCCTATTATTACAGTACAGGACCCAGCATATTGTTACAGAACAGGACCCGGTCTATTATTACAGTACGTGGACCCGGGCCTATTATTACAGAAAGGGGACCTGCCCTATTATTACTGTCCAGGACCCCTATTATCCCCCCCTATTATCACAGTGCAGAACCTGCCTATTATTACAGTACATGGACCCTGCCTATTATTACTGTCCAGGACCTGGTCTATTATTACAGTACAGGACCCAGCCAATTATTACAGTAAGGGGATCCGGCCAATTATTACAGTAAGGGGACCCGGGCTATTATTACAGTACATTGAACGATAGTGAATCCAAATAACCACTCTGTTACTGAAGGTCCTCTATCCCGACTCCTCTGCCACAAAGCCCAATGTTTACTTATAAATTAAAAAATGGAAGAGCCCTCCAGATTCTTGTGCAAAAAAATTGTTACATTTTATTTTTACCCCTTGATACACAGCATGGCAAAGTTTCGGGTAAATTTGTGCCCATCCTCAAGCTTTAATACATAATTTTTTTGCACAAGAATCTAAAAGACTTCCATTTTTTAGCTTTTATTACAGTACATACAGAATGGAAACCCTGACTATTATTACAGTATGGGGACCCAGCCTATTATTACATACATACCCACCTTACTATTACAGCATGTGGACCCGGCCTATTATTACGGTACGGGACCAGGCCTATCAATACAGAACGGGGACCCGGCCTATTATTACAGTACAAGACACACACGGCCTATTATTACACTACAGGACCCAGCCATTATGTACAGGACCTGGCCTATTACAGTACAGGACTCAGCCTTTTATTACAATGCCGGAAAGAGGGAAGGTAAGTAAAGTTTGGGGAACTTTCTAATAAAATAAATAGAGCGGTTGGGGCTGGGGGGACAGGGGAAATGATTTACCTAAAGGGTTTTATGGTAGGGGGAGGGAATCCTAATCGGGAGGGAGAGGGTGGGGGAGAAGGGCTGCAGTACGCATGCCAAACTTCTCCCGGAGGCCAGATAGGAGGCAGGGTCCTATATGGACTCTGCTATTCTCCTGGTGGGCAGTTTTTGGGACTTTGGGGGGGACTACAGGAGAACCTTATGGAGCTGGGATGTAAGGTAAGGATTAAACTACACTACACAATGGGGCCAGTAGTGGGGGGGATTATAGTTTTGGGGGTGGACATGCCCTTTAATAAGGGAACATGTTCTAGAGTATGTGACTGACATTATAAGTAGTAACCAGCATGGATTTAGGAGGAATAGATCTTGTCAAACTAACTTGCTTGGCTTTTATGAGGAAGTAAGTAGAAATTTAAACTCTGGCATAGCAGTAGATGTAGTTTACTTGGATTTAGCAAAGGCTTTTGATACAGTCCCTCATAGGCGACTAATGTATAAGCTAAGGTCTGTTGGTCTGGAGAGTCACATTTGTACATGGATAGAAAATTGGTTAAAGGGTATGTCCACCCTTCTAAAAAATGTTTTACCTAACATTCCCCCTGTCCCCCCAGCCCCAACCACTCTATATGTATTATCAGAAAATGCCCAAAACATTACTTACCTTCCCTCTTTTCTCCACCGCGCTGCCAGGCCCTCTGCTTGCGAGAAAATGCAAGCAGAGGGGCGGGACCAGCAGTCACGTCTGTGATTGGCTGAGCGACAGCCAATCACGGACGCGGCTGCCGGGAGTTCAGTGCGGCGGAGGAAAGAGAGAAGGTAAGTAATGTTTTGGGCATTTTCTGATAATACAAATATAGCGGTTGGGGCTGGGGGGACAGGGGGAATGTTAGGTAAAAAGGTTTTTACACTAGGGGGAGGGAATCCTAATCGGGAAGGGGAGGGAGGGGGAGAAGGGCTGCAGTACGCATGCCAAACTTCTCCCGGAGGCCAGATAGGGGGCAGAGTCCTATATGGACTCTGCTATCCTCCTGGTGGGCAGTAAGTATTAAACTACACTACACAATGGGGCCAGTAGTGGGGGGGATTATAGTTTTGGGGGTGGACATGCCCTTTAATGAATAGGATGCAGAGAGTAGTTGTAAATGGGGATTTATCATTATGGACTAAAGTGCAAAGTGGGGTGCCACAGGGGCCGCTTCTATTTAATATATTTATTAATGATTTGGAAGTGGGTATTGTCAGCAAGGTTTCTGTGTTTGCTGACGACACAAAACTTTGTTGACCATTAAAAATTTCAGAGGATGTGCAATCGTTGCAGGGGGATCTAGAAAGATTGTCACATTGGGCTGCTAAGTGGCAGATGAAATTCAATGTTGATAAATGTAAGGTGATGCATTTTGGACTTAAAAATCCTTGTGCTACTTATACTATAAATGTCTCTGTGGTAAGTGAATCCCTGTTGGAAAGGGATCTTTTGGTGGATAACAGACTTAAAGGTAGCAAGCAGTGCCAGGCGGCAACAGCCAGAGCCAGCATGGTATTGTCTTGTATAAAGAGAGGTATGGATTCAAGGGAGGAAAATGTAATTCTCCCTCTTTACAAAGCATTGGTAAGGCCTCATTTGGAATATGCAGTGCACTTTTGGAATCCTGTGTACAAAAAGGACATCTTTGAAATGGAAAGGGTTCAGAGAAGGGCAACTAAATTAATAAGGGGATTGGTGGAGCTTGAATATGAAGAGATACTGGAAAAGTTACAATTATGTACGCTGGAGAAAAGGCGCTTGCGTGGGGATATGATTACTGTGTATAAATACATTAACGAGCCATACAATAAACTATCTGGGGCATTGTTCACCAATAAAGCATGTCAGAGGATACGAGGACATCCCTTAAGACTTGAAGAAAAAAGGTTTAGGCTTCAAGCTCGGAAAGGGTTTTTCACTGGAATAGATGGGGGAGCAAACGATGCAGCAGAAACATTATGGGTGGAACTGTGTACAGGAAGCAAGAAGGTAGGTAAATTAATTGTTGGAGTGTGTTATAAGCCGCCAAATGCCGGGGAAGAGGTGGAAATGAATCTCCATATGCAGTTGGCGAAGGCTGCTGGTATGGGGCATGTTCTGGTTATGGGGGATTTTAACTACCCTGAAATAGATTGGAGTAATGGAACTGCCAGCACCTCAAAAGGTATAAAGTTCTTAAATTTCCTATATGAGCATTTTCTTTCACAGATGGTAGAAGTTCCTACTAGAAAGAATGCGTTGTTGGATCTGGTGATATCTAATAACCCAGAGCTCATTTTGGAGATGAAGGTAATGGGAAGCTTAGGGAATAGTGACCATGATATAGTGTCATTTAATATAGGTTGCAGAAAACTAAAGTGCACTGGCTTAACAAAAACTTTTAACTTTAGGAAAGCTAATTTTATGCTTTTAAAGGAATCGCTCCTGCTCATAGACTGGGGGGAACTGTTTCTAGGTAAAGATACTGAGCAGATGTGGACCACTTTTAAAGGGATATTAAACTATAACATCTCCAAATCGGTTCCTTTAGGAAACAAGTGTAAAAAAATTAGGTCCACTCCTGCATGGCTTAATGCTCAGGTAAAAAGGGAAATGGAAAAAAAGAAAAGGGCTTTTAAAATTTTGAAAGCAGAAGGCACAGAACAGGCTTACAGGGACTTCAAAAGTTGTAATAAAGAGTGCAAGAAAGCAATTAAACTAGCTAAAATAGAAAATGAAATACGGATTGCCGAACAAAGCAAGTCCAACCCCAAGATGTTTTTTAAGTATATAAATGGTAAAAAAATGAGGACTGAGAATGTGGGACCATTAAATAATGGAGCTGAGGTGGTTGTAGAGGATGCCGAAAAGGCTAATCTGCTAATCCGTTTTTTTACATCGGTTTTTACTGTTGAGAATCCTTACAGTAGGGATTGTAACAATGTGCAGGGAGGAAATGAAGAGTTTTCACATTGGATAACAGAGGATATGGTACGGAATCAATTAGACAAAGTTAATATCAATAAAGCGCCAGGACCAGATGGATTGCATCCTAGGATTTTAAAAGAGCTTAGTTCAGTTCTAGCAAGACCACTGTGTCTCATCTTTTCAGATTCGCTTTTGTCTGGGGATGTGCCGCTGGATTGGAAAAAAGCCAATGTAATACCAATATTCAAAAAAGGTAGTCGTTCACAGCCTGGTAACTATAGACCTGTAAGCCTAACATCAGTGGTAGGGAAGGTGATGGAAACTTTGTTAAGGGATCATATCCTTGACTTTGTCTCCAGAGATCATCTTATTAGTAGTAGTCAGCATGGATTTATGAGAAATAGATCATGCCAGACAAATCTAATTGGTTTTTATGAAGAAGTGAGTAAAAAGTTAGATTCAGGCACAGCTGTGGATGTGGTATATTTGGATTTTGCAAAAGCCTTTGATACTGTGCCACATAGGCGACTAATGTATAAACTGAGGACTGTTGGCCTTGAAGAAAACATTTGTTCATGGATAGAGAACTGGTTATTGGACCGCAAACAGAGAGTGGTGGTTAATGGAGCTACATCTATGTGGGCTAAAGTTCTAAGCGGAGTTCCTCAGGGTTCTGTACTGGGGCCGCTTCTGTTTAATCTGTTTATAAATGACTTAGAAGGGGGCATTGAGAGCAAGGTCTCTGTGTTTGCTGATGACACTAAATTATGCAGAGCTTTGGAAACTTCCAATGATGTGCAAGAGCTGCAAGCAGACCTAGATAGATTATCAAAATGGGCAGCAGAATGGCAGATGAGATTCAATGTTGATAAATGTAAGGTGATGCATTTGGGATTTAATAATCCCTGTGCCACCTACACTATAAATAACTCTGTGTTAAGTGCATCTGAAATGGAAAAAGATTTGGGGGTTCTGGTAGATAACAGACTTAGCTGTAGCAAACAATGCCAGGTAGCAACAGCTAGAGCTAGCAAGATATTGTCTTGTATAAAGAGGGGAATGGAATCAAGAGAGAAAAATATTATTCTCCCTCTTTACAAGGCACTGGTAAGGCCACATTTGGAATATGCGGTGCAGTTTTGGAATCCCATATACAAAAGGGACATCTTGGAAATTGAGGCAGTTCAGAGAAGGGCAACTAAATTAATAAGGGGAATGGAGGGGCTTGAATATGCAGGCAGATTAGACAAGTTAGGGCTGTTTACATTGGAGAAGCAGCGGTTGCGTGGGGACATGATAACCTTATACAAATATATTAATGGCCCATACAGTGAACTCTCTGGTGCATTGTTCACTAATAGGTCATATCAGAGGACTCGTGGACATCCTTTAAGGTTGGAAGAAAAGAAGTTTCATCTTCAAGTTAGGAGAGGTTTCTTTACAGTGAGAACGGTGAAACTGTGGAACTGTCTTCCAGCAGAGGTGGTAATGGCAAGTTCATTGAATAACTTTAAAAAAGGCCTGGATAAGTTTCTAAAACTAAAAAATATTGAGAATTACTTGTATTAATGCATATAGATCTGGTTGATCCAACCATGCCTGTAAAGAGGGAGAATAATATTTTTCTCTCTTGATTCCATTCCCCTCTTTATACAAGACAATATCTTGCTAGCTCTAGCTGTTGCTACCTGGCATTGTTTGCTACAGCTAAGTCTGTTATCTACCAGAACCCCCAAATCTTTTTCCATTTCAGATGCCCTTAACACAGAGTTTATTTATGGTGTAGGTGGCACAGGGATTATTAAATCCCAAATGCATCACCTTACATTTATCAACATTGAATCTCATCTGCCATTCTGCTGCCCATTTTGATAATCTATCTAGGTCTGCTTGCAGCCTTGCACATCATTGGAAGTTTCCAAGCTCTGATAATTTAGTGTCATCAGCAAACCAGAGACCTTGCTCCAATGCCCCCTTCTAAGTCATTTATAAACAGATTAAACAGAAGGGCCCCAGTACAGAACCCTGAGGCCCGCTTAGAACTTTAGCCCACATAGATGTGCTCCATTAACACCACTCTCTGTTTGCGGTCCAATAACCAGTTCTCTATCCAGGAACAAATGTTTTCTCAAGGCCAACAGTCCTCAGTTTATACATAGTCGCCTATGTGGCACAGTATCAAAGGCTTTTGCAAAATCCAAATATACCACATCCACAGCTGTGCCTGAATCTAACTTCTTACTCACTCTTCATAAAACCAATTAGATTTGTCTGGCATGATCATATTTCAAATCCATGCTGACTACTACTATACCCCAACCAATCAACCCACCCCACCCCCCCACCACCACCCCCAATAGCAAAGGGTATGTAATCAATGATTTTTCATAATGGGGAAAGGAAATATGTAGAATAACTAATTATGCATTACACAAACTAACCAATTTAACAAATATTGATAATTTCCACTGAACTGTCCTTTAAAGGAATTGTAAACCCACATAACCAAAGATTTTAAGTCTTGCCCTCCGTTTGTATTATTCACCAGGAGTGAGAACGCTTATTCTCACCTCCCTGTGAATAATATTTTGCTCAGGGGACACTGGAAACTTACCTTCGCTCCGCTCGCAGGCCGCTCCCTGCTCTAACAAGCACTGTCCGACCATGGGCACGCTCTCTTAGGAGCATGGGGCATACAAGAGATAGGGCGCACGATCGGGAAAGAAACGCTGTTCTGTGCAGAAGCGGCTGCGAGCGGAGCGAAGGGTAAAGTTCCCGGTCCCTGAGCAAAAAATATTGATTTCACAGGGAGGTGAGAATAAGGTTCTCACCTCCCTGTGAATAATACAAAACGGGAGGTCAAAAGACTAAAATCTTGAGTTTACAGTTCTTAAGTTCTGCTGGCGCCCCCAAGCTAAAATGCAGCCATTGCTGTCTGCCAGTAAATCAATTAAACTCATTAGTATTAATTTCCAATATAAAATTATGACACTATATAGACAATGGGTTCTCTGCAGAGAAGAAACATTGTTGCAATTATAGACTGCAAAGCCTTCCATTAATACTGTGGATCTGGCTAAAATATCAAAAGATTAACCTTACTTGGAATTCAAATTAGAAATTCCTGTTCTAGTCTAATGCCACCACTAGATAAACCAATGTCAACCATAGTTTGCTTGCACCTAGTCAAATGGGGGGAAAATTTGTTGGTCCTGGTTTGTTTGAAGAACGGCAATTAAAAAATTATGATATTGTCTAAGTTGACTGTACCGTTTTGCTACTCTCCAAATTCAGATTCCCAATAAGACCGTGAAACAATTTTTAAGGAGATATCTTTTCATTTATTTTGTGCTTAGAAAGCTGATGCCCTAGTTTTTTTCATGGGGGATCGGCAGTACCTTGACCGAAACATTACTTTTCTGCTGCTCGATTTACATTGGCTCGAACCATCTTGGAAGCAATATGGGTAGCAGGGAGGCAAAACTGGATGTACCATTTGTGATTTTTTGTTTGAATGTGTCTCTCTTCATGCAGCTACGATGAATCTCGGGCGTCTATTCAGTTGTCTAAATGGTGTGGAAATGCAGGACTAAGCATAAATACCCTTGATGCAACCCAATTTCTCAATTCTTCACTTTCGATTGGACACATAAACTTTTGCAAAGATAGAAACAGGGACATTTTGCCCATGGGTTTCAGGAGAATACTTTTTTTTATGTTAGTATAACCTATTACACACAACTTTACTTATTTTCTGACTTAATTACAAAAGCACAGGATGCCAACCACATTGGACTAGCATGAAACCCAGTATAAATAACGCATACACCCAAAGGTTAATCTACTGGGTGTTAGAAATAGGGAAATGTATAAAAGCATTATTTAGCTAACATTTTTACGGGAGATTCAATAAAAGTTCTTATCGTTAAAAATGGTGCTAATTTTGCCCCAACCATCACAATATTATTTAATATTTGAAGCTAACATCTGATTGGTTGGGGCAAAATAGGACCATTTTAACATAAGAACTTTATTGAAAAACCCCTGCCTCTAAAGAGACTAACTACTTTAACCCTTTCCTGTTTCCCTGCCACAGATCGTATATTACGATATGCTTGCAGAGAATGCTTTAACTGCCACAGATCGTGAATATACGATCTGTGGCTTCCCCTTTAAATTTTCAAAAACAACACCGCGCGCTAGGGCCGACCCGGGGCAGCATTCAGCTGCCCCCCTATCCCCCTCGACCCCCCCCCCTCGTTTGTGTCCAATCCGAGGGGGGGGGATCGGGAGTTACAGTACCTTCCGATGCAGTACCTTTCAGATGCAGCCGGTCCACGTGGATGAAAGGAGGAGCGGAAAGGGAGACCCCGGTGACGTCACGCAGCTTCCTCCTTCACCGGGGTCTCCCTTGAAGTGGTAGGAGACTGCCCCTGGTGTCTAGTTGAGGTACTGCAGCTTGATCTCCAATTTGATCATGCGCATACCTAGTATAGAAAAGCTGTCAAGCTGCCAGTTTTCTATACATTTTGTGAATGGAACTCAAAGTTCCATTCACAAATAGGATTTTTTCTAAGTCTTTGCTACTTAGCGAAGACTTAGAAAAAATGGGGACAGAGATCATATTTGGTGATCACTTCTGATCACCAAATTATTGATCTTTGCCAATGATGAAAAATCACTTCCTGGAAAATGATTTCCGGGAAGTGTTTTTCCGATCGGATTTCGAATTGGAAAACGGGCATTTATGCCCGTATTCCCAAGTTCGGTATCATTCCCTAAGATGATCTGATGATATCTTTGGGAATGATCGGGGAAAAAAAGGGGAAATACACAAAACAAAATTCTTAAAGTGATACCACACACCCTTTTTTTTTTTTTTTTTTACCCTAAACTATAAATTAGAAAAAAAAGTTGTCTTCTCCAGACCTCCCCAATGTCCCCAGTGATATCGGTAAAGTAAACGCGGATACTTATTTGTTCGATTTTCAAGGGAAACTAAGCCTATATTTTATAAGGAAATTTTGCAGAGGTACCAAATAAAGACCGTATTGAATTTTTAGGATCAGTAAAGTGTGCAAAAACGTGTGTGACTCTCCATACTAACCGACTTCACTAAATACCACTAAAAGGGGAGAGTGTGTGTGTGGGGGGGGGTTTGTGGCGTTTTTAAAAATTTTCTTGTAACTGCAACTGTCTAATGCGTCCCATTTGAGCTAGTTGGTGCCTCGTCTCTGTTTGCACCCACGCAAATGGCACACACGTTTGATTCAGGACATGTGGGAGATTGCTATTTAGTGGGTTTTTTTGCTTGTCAAGTGGGTTTAGGTAGGATTTCAACCCTTGAATCATCTCATTTATTTTTCACAAAATTCGTAAAAACACCGAGTTCTTTGGATCGCTGGGTCTGGAATTCTTCATGCATGTATGAAAGCATGGCACCGTAACGTAGCTGAAGGTGTGTAGATTCCAAAAATATATAGTTTGTGGGGGGGAATCTCCATGTTTTGGACTGTTTCCTTAGAAAAAGGGTAGGCTGTTCAAATTACAGAGCATTTGATTTTTTCTTGTAATTGCATTTGTGCATGCGTCTCCCATTTGAGCTAGTTGGTGGCCACGTCTCTGTGTGCATCCACGCATATGGCATACCGTTTGATTCAGAAAATGTGGGAGATTGATATTTAGTGGGGGGTTTATTTGCGGGCGGCATTTCAAAGTTTTGGGCTGTTTGAAATTACAGAGCACTTTGATATTTTTCTTGTAATACACTGGTGCATGCGTCCCATTTGAGCTAGTTGGTGGCCATGTCCCTGTGTGCATCCACGCATATGGCATACCGTTTGATTCAGGGCATTTGGAAGATTGATAATTGACAAGTTTTTTTTTACATGACATGGAAATTTGCCATGATTTTTAACTTTGAATTGTATTTTATACATTTTTCCTGAAATCGGTAAGAAGCGAAATTGTACACAAAACTGCACCCACACCATTGGTGGTATGCATAAAAGAAATCACACCATTGTGTAGCTGAAGGTGTGTAGAGTCCAAGAATATATGTTTTGGGGGGTATTTCTAATATAGAGGGGTGTTTAGTCTGACAAATCTGAAAGTTGCTGTAATTGGGCCACTGTTCATTGGCTCACTTGTGGCTAGTTGATTCCACATCTGCGTGTGTAACCATACATAGGGCATACCGTTGATTCAGAACATTTGGGAGATTGATATTTGGTAACTTTTTTTACATTACTTGGGATTTTGGCATGATTTCTACCTTTGAGAGTGTTTTTTTTTTAAAATTTTTTAGAAAATCTGTCTAAAGCTGTGGAACTTCTACGAAGAACTGCGCCCACACCATTGATGGTACGAATGAACAAACTACCGAATTTCGTAGATAAGTGTGTGGATTCGAGAAATATATGGTTTGTGGGGGTTGTTTTGTGGGAAAAATTGCAGACTGTTCAATTCAGATTTGACTGAATATTTTTGCTGTTCTGAGAGCCATTGTGCATTGTTTCACTTTGTGTCTTTTGGCTTCCACGTCCACGTGTGTAACCACACATATGGCATACCGTTTGATTCAGGACATTTGGGAGATTGATATTTAGTAGCTTTTTTTTTAATTCCTTGGGGTTTTGGCGATGATTTCTACCTTTTGAAAGTTGTTTTTGTTCATTTTTTCAGACAAATGCGAATTTCTACGAAGAACTGCGCGCCCACACCATTGATTGTATGATGAAGAACAAACTACAGCGTTACGTAGCTGAAGGTATGTAGATTCTGAGAATATATCATTTTGCGGGGGTATTCCAAGTTAGAGGGGGTGTTCAGTTTGGAAAATCTGGGAAATGCTGTTATTGGCTCACTGCGCATTGTTTTACATTTTGACTAGTCGCTTCCACGTCAGTGTGTGTAACCACACATATGGCACACTGTTTGATTCAGGACAATTTAGGAGTTGATATTTGGTAAGTTT
The DNA here is from genome assembly GCA_019447015.1 of Hymenochirus boettgeri. Classification (NCBI taxonomy): domain Eukaryota; kingdom Metazoa; phylum Chordata; class Amphibia; order Anura; family Pipidae; genus Hymenochirus; species Hymenochirus boettgeri. The sequence continues at coordinate 204,022,565 of CM033472.1, forward strand.
TTTACATTACCTGGGGTTTTGGTGTGATTTTGTAACTTTGAAATGTATTTTTCTCTACTTTTTTTCCAGAAAATGTGTAGAAATTCGAAATTCTACGAAGAACTGCGCCCACACATTGATGGGTATGAATGAACGAACTACAGTGCTACATAGCTGAAGTGTTTAGATTTAAGGATATATAGTTTTGTGGGGGGTATTTCTGAGTTATCAGGGTGTTTTGTGGAAAAAACTGACAGACTGTCCAAATTCGGGAGTTGGCTAAATATTTTCGCTGTTTCTGAGCCATCGTGCATTGTCTCACTTTGTGGCTTTTCGCTTCCACGTCCACGTGTGTACCACACATATGGGCATACCGTTTGATTCAGGACATTTGGGAGATTGATATTTAGTAACTTTTTTTTAGATTCCATCAGGTTTGGCATGATTTCTACCTTTTGAAGTGTTTTTTTTGTTCATTTTTTCAGAAAAGTGCGAACTTCTACAAGAATGCGCCCACACCATTGATGGTATGAATGCAACAAACTAACAGCGTTACATAGCTGAAGGTGTGTAGATTTCAGGAATATATAGTTTTGTGGGGGTTATTTCAAGTTACGGGGGTGTTTTGGGAAAAAACTGCAGACTGTCCAAATTCGGAGTGGCTAAATATTTTCGCTGTTTCTGAGCCATCGTGCATTGTCTCACTTTGTGGCTTTTTCGCTTCCACGTCCGCGTGTGTAACCACACATATGGCATACCGTTTGATTCAGGACATTTGGGAGATTGATATTTAGTAACTTTTTTTAGATTCCATCAGGTTTTGGCATGTTTCTACCTTTTGAAGTTGTTTTTTTGTCATTTTTTCAGAAAAGTGCGAACTTCTACGAAGAAATGCGGCCCACAACCATTGATGGTATGAATGAACAAACTACAGCGTTACATAGCTGAAGGTGGTAGATTTCAGGAATATATAGTTTGTGGGGGTTATTTCTAAGTTAGGGGGTGTTTTGTGGAAAAAACTGCAGACTGTCCAAATTCGGAGTTGGCTAAATATTTCTCGCTGTTTCTCTGAGCCATCGTGCATTGTCTCACTTGTGGCTTTTCGCTTCCACGTCCGCGTGTGTAACCACACATATGGCATACCGTTTGATTCAGACATTTGGGAGATTGATATTGGTACCTTTTTTTTACATCCATGGGGTTTTGGCATGATTTTCGACCTTTTTTGAACGTTGTTTGATGTTTCATTTTTTTTTAAAATCTGGTAAAAGTGCAAACTTCTACGAAGAACTGCGCCCACACCATTGATTATATGAATGAACGAACTACAGTGTTACATAGCTGAAGGTGTGTAGATTTCAGGAATATATAGTTTTGTGGGGGGTATTTTTGAGTTGGGGGGGTGTTTTTGGAAAAACTGCAGACTGTTCAAATACAAAACGGCTAATTTTTTTTGCTGCTACGAATTTGGCACTGGTCACGCTCTGGGTTAGTTGGCAGCCATGTCTCTGGGTACACACCATGAATGTGGCATACTGTTTTATTCGGGAGGGGTTAGGCTTTCATATTTGAGATGCGTTTGAACTTTCCTCCACAGTTTTTAGCTGAAATTCGCATTTGATTTTGTCTCTGATTTTACAGTTGAGGAAAAAAAGGAAAATGTGAGAGAAGTAACTTACAATTTGACGAAGAGCTGCGTCCGGGTATCTGCATTTTGATCGAAACTAACCTCACTCGTAAAATCCTGCGAGTGTGTAGTTTCAAAAATATCTCACTTGGGGGGATATTTAGATAATTTGGTAGATATTCTATGTTAACTGTCAGTATGTGTTACACATTTTAATTTGGTGTAATATTAGGAGGTGTCAGTTTAGTTTGGGGGGGTCTCCTGTACAGGAAACGTCGGGTACCTACATATATCTGGTATCGTTGTACTCGGAGTATCTGAGCTTTTAGAACAGTAGATTTTTTGTGTGTAACCTTAAGATAACTATAATAAAAATGGGAAAAATCCATGAATATTTGCAAATTTTTCATTTTTTTACATATTTTACTCATATTCCAGTAAATTTCCAGAAAAGTTACAAAAATTCTGTTACCATGTTAAAGTACACTTTGTGCTGAAAAAAACAAGTTATAATATTCCTGATTTACTGCAGTTTCCTACTGTAAAATTAGTCTAAAGCTTAAGGGCAAAATCCTGAAAATTCTTCTGGCAGTTAACGACAAAAAAAAATGAAAATCTCCTGGCAGTGAAAGGGTTAATAGACAATACTATATAGCCTTCTATAATATATATATATATTGTTGTAGTGGGTGACATGCTCAGATTTTATTTGGTGTATACTGCTACAGGTAAAAAATTGTAAATGCACAATTGGTGAATGTATATATTTTTTCATGTTAAGTTGCATGTTATTTAATCCCTATAACCTTGGACCCCGTATATGCTGATTATTATTATGGTGGTCAGCTTTTTTTTGGCGGCAACGGACTTAGACTTTGCCTTCATTCTTGGAGGATTGCGAAACTTACCCTAGAGACTGGATTGCTCATCTAATGGACACAACATTTCCCTAAAAATAGACCTACCTGTTTGTAAAAATTACAGGAGATTCAATAAAAGTGTTAATTTTGCCCCAACCAATCAATGTTAGCTTTCAAATGTTAATAATATCTGATTGGTTGGGGCAAATTAGCACCATTGTTAAAACGATAAGAACTTTATTGAAACCTGTTATTGTTTTATGTTTGTTGTGTCAGTTTCCTGACATGACTCTAAAAAAACTGAGTTCCTGGTTGTTCATCACACTCACTCTCAATAGGGGATTTAAATACAAACAGTCTCCTACATCAAAAAGGTTGGCATTATAGTAAAAAACATGTGATGGGCTAATAGGATATGACATTGTGACTTCTAAAATCGGTCCCTCCAATTGACGTGATGCTTAAATATAACTAAAAAAGATTTGAAAACCCGTTAAAATCATCTTTAATTCTTTATTAAATTCAACCTGACATTGTTACATGGGTAATTATGCTCATTTCAGTGTTTCTCAACCTATTTATCATTATGTAACCCTTGAAAAAATGTTAATATCTCAGGGAACCCTTACATAAAAACATTATTACTTATTTTATTTTATCTCCCAGACATCAATACACCAAACACATAATTCATACCAAATATAAAACATTGATAATATATATAGAAAAATATACCGTTATTCATTAAATTGGGACCCATACAGTTGTCACAATCTCTTGAGGACCCCTATGCAACCTCTACATGGACCCCTGGTTGAGAAACACTGCTCTATATAATAAACCAATATGACACCATAAATAAAGTATATATCAACTCCTAAAAATACTTTATTTGCCATTTGACTTGCATCTAATATACTGTAATACTGAGTGGGTAAAGCAGGCCAACCCCCACTCTTGGTACCAAAATGGCACTAGTTAGACACTATTATATCACTTGACCCTTTTCAAGGAGGGTTATTGTGTATTAAAAGAGGGGACTATGACATTTCTATTGCATATCTTTGCAGCCATTTAAAAGAAACTTTAAAGATTTTATAAAGATCATGCTGGAATAACAACACTAATACCTCACATTAGTAAAGTTCTGTTGGCAATGGCTAAAGTGATGTCATGTGGGCATTGCAACATCGTTGAAAATTATATAAAAAAACTGCTTTTTTTATACAACCAAAAAAACTTATATGCCCAAACAAGATGCTGTCACCAGGTATAATCCTGGATATTGTGCCTGTCCAGAAAATCATCTAAACCTATGTGTGACATTACATTTAAGGTAGAGCATTTACAACTTGCTGCCTCACAGTGAAAAACATTTATATTGCTTAACTGAAATGGCTATTCCTCAAGCTAAAGGGGTGGCCTCTTGTCTTATGCTCACTCCGATGAGAGAAAAGATCTCCTGCTAATTGGTGTAGTTCACCGTTAACATTTCTTAGGGTTATCATATCTCCATGCAAACCCTTTTTTCAAGGGAAAACAACCACAACTTGATTATCTTAAACACAAATCCCATTCCTTTTATCAGTGAGTGTAAGACTCTTTCTTTCTAAATCATGTATGTCCTTTCTATGGACTGGTGCCCAAAATTGGATGCTTACTAAGATGAGGCCTTACATCATCTGCCTCTGTTACACTTCGTCCACCACAAATAGTTACTGGATCTCCCGCTCTGACATGCTCAGTGTAATTTAACCTAGGGAGAGGAGGAAGAATTGCCAGTTTAAAAAAGGATAGCAACTGGTAGCGCTTTCTTTAGTGAAAGATTTTATTGATTTTCAAACAGACTAATCTTTAGCTAGTAATCACACTAAAAAGACAAGTGTGGATTCTGCTGTGGATTTTTTGGTAATTGTGGCGCAAAAAACTAGCACAAAGAGGCGCAAATTTATTGCATGCTTTGCTCTGCGCCAAAGAAAAAAATATGGCAACATGGGTGCAGGACAGTGCAAAACATTGCTATACATTAGTACATAAGGTTAGCACGATTTAGGCTTTTTTTTCTCGTTAGTGCGGGATATTGAATCTCCCTGCATCTCATTGCTTGTATTAATAAAATGAATAATATTAGTATAAGAACGGGACTATATACAGAATTTGAGAAGAAATACCATGTTACCAATCACTTTTTATATCAAATACAACGGTGTCATTAATTGATGTGTGAAAATTGTCCAAAAATCACATGTTCCAATCTCTGGAAGGCTTTAAACTAAAAAACATGCATCTGGATTATATGCACAAAAAAAAAAAAAAAAACTGCTTCTATTGGTCCATTCTGCAACATAACGTGAAGAAAATGAAAAGAAGCTAATTATAATAAGCCAGGTGTATCTGCTGTGTTAAATACTTGCGTGCAAACAGCCAAGGCAGCTAGCAGCTTCGGGTAAATCGGCTTTGGGACTGCGTTCTGTGCAGCCGCCACAAACGAAGCTTAAAGTACGCTATATAGTATTGTCTATTAAAGGTAGTCTCTATTAGAGGCAGGGTTTTTCAATAAAAGTTCTTATTGTTAAAAATGGTGCTTATTTTGCCCCAACCAATCAGATGTTAGCTTTCAAATATTAAATAATATTTGATAGGTTGGGGCAAAATTAGCACCATTTTTAACGATAAGAACTTTAATTGAATCTCCCTGTAAATGTTAGCATAAATATGCTGTTATAAATTCCATATTTCTAACAACCCCGTGAGATTAACCTTTGGGTGTAATGCTTTATACTGTTTATGCTAGTCACAAGGTGGGTGACATCTTGTGCTTTTGTATTAAGTCAGAAAATAAGTAAAGTTGTAGTGTAATAGGGTTTATAATAACATAAAAAAAAGTAATCTCACTGAAACCCATGGGCAAAATGTCCCCGGTTCTATACTTTGCAGAAAGTTATGTGTCCAATCGAAAGGGAAGAATTGAGAAATTGGTTGCATCAGGGTATTATGCTTATTCCTGCATTTCCACAGCCATTTAGACAACTGCATAGAAGCCAGAGATTCATGTAAGCTGCATTGAAGAGAGACATTCAAACAAAAATCAAAAATGGTACATCCAGTTTGCCTCCACTGCTACCCATATTGCATTCCAAGATGGTTCGACCAATGTAAATCGAGCAGCATAAAAGTAATGTTTACGGTCAGGTACTGCCAGATCCCCCATGAAAAAATGAGGGCATCAGCTTTCTAAGCAAACAATAAATGAAATGATATCTCCTTAAAAAGTGTTTCAACGGTCTTATTGGGATCTGAATTGGGAGAGTAGCAAAACGGTACAGTAACTTAGACAATATCATAATTTTAATTGCCGTTATGCAAACAAACCAGGACAACAAATTTTCCCCCCATTTGACTAGGTGTAAGCAAACTATGGTGACATTGGTTTATAGTTGGTGGCATATAGACTAGAACAGGAATTTCTAATTTGAATATCCAAGTAAGGTTATCTTTTGATATTTTAAGCCAGATACTCACAGTATTAATGGAAGGTTTGCAGTCTATAATTGCTAACAATGTTTCTCTGCAGAGAACACATTGTCTATATAGTTCAATAATTTTTATTGGAAATTTATACTAATGAAGTTTAATTGATTTACTGGCAGACAGCAATGGCTGCTTTAGCTTTGGGGCGCAAGCAGAACTTAAAGGAACTGTAAACTCACGTTCCCTTACACAATTGTCACTATTGTAACGGTCATGTTATTTTTGAAAGTATGTAAAAGCCAGATGCAAGTATTTGGTAATATTTTTAAATCATTTGACAACATAAATAACTTGACCACAATATAAATAGCAATAAACTATAAACATTATAATGATATTATACTTTTAGTGCTATGTATTTATAGCAGCTTCTTTTAAAGTGCAAACTCCTTAACTTACTAGCCTACAATCTCTCTATTACACTGTCTGATAATAGATATGTAGGTATAAAAACAACATTGGAAACACTTAAAAACCAACAATATAACATATAAATATATTGACCACAAAATAAAGAGCAATAAACTCTAAACATTATAAAATTATATACTTCTAGTGCTATATATTTATAGCAGCTTCTTTTAAATAAAGTGCAAACTCCTTAACTTACTAGCCTACAATTCTCTCTATTACACTGTCTGATAATAGATATGTAGGTAGAATACAACATTGGAAACACGTAAAAAACCAACAATATAACAATAAATATATGACCACAAAGTAAATTGCAATAGTATAAACTAAATAAACCTAGTGCTATCTATTTTAAATCAACTTCTTTAAATGAATGGCAAACTTCTTATCTTCTAGCCTACAATCATATCACACAGTCTGATTATAGGTTTTTAGGGACAATACAACATTGTGAAAACACTTCAAACAAAACAAATCTTTCTTTAAGGACAAGTAGTGCAAAGGGGTGAATAAAGAGACCGGAATATGAATGCTCTAAATATATGGATACTACAGACTTGGGCACATTATATCTTAACTTTACGTGATTTGGCCTTTGCAAATGTATCAACAATGTCATCAAAGTTTAGTGTCGTACAAGATCTGATTCCACTGCCAGCAACGACAATGCTGATAACGATCTGCCCATAGTTGTTCTTCTCTCATTTTTAATTCTTTTAAGGCATAAAAAGACCTCTCTCCACTAGCATTGGCAACAGGCATACACAGGAAAATACGCAGCATTGTTTCTACATTGGGGAAGGTTTGTTGAAGGTCATGGGTAATAATAAACTGCAGCATGGCCATTGGGCTTTTCAAGACTCTTGTGATGTTAAAGAAGAAAACTGAATAAATTCCTCAGTAAAAGTATCCTCAAGATCATTTTGGTTAGTGTTGCTTTAAATTATCTGCCGAAATACGTAAATCCTCCAGTGACAAGGGTGGTTCATTGTTAAGTATTTCAAAACGCTATTGAGAAGTTCATAAGCTTCATTACGTTTCCTGAGATGAACCAGAAGACTATCTATTATAACATTGAAAGTGCCAAAGATACATTTTCTCTTGGGGTAAACCTTTGTTCAGCAGTTTTTGGATCATCATGGAATTTTTGCTTTTCTTCTTTTTCAGTTTTTTTTCTGCAGAATACACCTGATCAGATGTTAATTCCTTGGCTTCAGCTTCCCAAGTGTCAAAGGAATCTCTCATTTTTGAACATAGTCAATTAAAGATCTGTACAAAATTACAACTTCATTTAGACAGATTCTGTGTACTCTGTAAACTTTTACTAGTGGCATGTAGTCTGTCAAGTATGTTTCCCCATACAACAAGCATGATCACTGTCTCAAACTTATTTAAATGATCGATAGTGCACTGGCTTCATGTCGAACTGATGCTTGGTTTCCAGAAATCCTTAACTCATCCAGTGCTTCATTACTTGTGGAAAAACCTCGCCGTAGTGCTTTTGTAGCATCCGAGCGGGCAGCCCATCTTGTGGATGACAAGTCGCTTCAGTGAGAGGTTTCCAGAGGCTTGTTCAGTTGATTTTTCAGTATTTCCCCACTATGAGTGGAACCTGAGAAAAAAGTGGTAAATTTTTTCCAAAAAAATTAAAAAATGACACGGCATTAAGGCAGCATTCAGCAGCACATGTTCCCACTAGGTTTAGAGAGTGGGCAGAGCAAGGCACATAATCAGCCAAAGGATTAAGATTGCGAACTCTTGCTTGCAGGCCATTGTATTCCCAGACATATACTTGCATTGTCGTAACTTTGACCTCGACAATGCTGAATGTCAATTTTTTTGTCAGCAAAGCACTGTTAGCAATGTGCTTTCTAGGTGTTCTCCAGTGTGTGAGTGGATGGGAACAAACCCCAAAAAATCTCTCCACAGGGACGTCTTTGTTAACGTAGCGTATTATAATGGCAAGTTGGTCTATATGACTTAGATCAGGAGTGGAGTCAACAATAACAGAAAAATACTTTGCATCATCCAGTCTTTACTATTGTGTCAACAACTTTCCCTCCCATAAGTTCGATAAAACGCGTTAACTGAGTGAAGACATATAATACTTACACCTCCTCCTGATCCTCCATACTTTTGAATGTGCTCATGGAGAAATGGATCAAATTGGGCAATGAGTTTCTAAGCATCCAGAAAGACTCCATTTTGTGTGATCCAAACATCTCATCATTCCCACGAAAAGGTAATCCCCTTCTCCAAGAAACTTTACAACAGCGACAACACGCCTAACACTTCTCTCCAGTACTTTTGTTCATTTGCTGCTTGTGTGACCAGGGCATGATCAATTCGACAACTTGACTTGCCCTTTGCATGAACTTAAACAGATGCACGATGCTCAATGGAGTGTTTTCATGTTCCATAATGCGTGCATTCGCATTCTTCCAGTCACTGAATCCTGATGATGGTAAGGGCATATGAAGAGGGACCGTACAACTTGCAAGGTACACAGAAAACATTCCTGTTGATTCTGAATATATAAGCCAGTCACGGGAACTGCTTTATCATCCTTTCGTTTTCTCAAAAACAAATCTGGGCTCAGATATCTTGTGACACCGCATTCATTCTTCTTGATGCTGAGAAATTTGTACAAGTGTTTTTTATAATATTTTGGGAAATGTATTCTCGCCGACCTTCTGACCATCACTTCCACCCACTCAGCAGGATCATGAGAATAATTATTATTCATCCTGAATATTATTGTTGGTAAATCTCCAGCATCCATCACTGAAAATAGGTTCAGATATTCCAAATGATGATCTCTTCTGTGTAGGAAGGATGCTTCTGTATGGAGGTTCCCTGTCCAGCATCATCTTGATTACTTTGTGTCTGTATGGACTGGACGTTCCCTTCAGCATCATCTGATGACTTTCAGTTACCATGGAACTTGTCCCTGGAACTTCCTGGCTTGTGGATGCAAGAAAGAATGAATCAACTTCTGTCTGCTTTCCTTTTCCTTTTCAGCATCTCTCTTCTTTTTCGCTTCTGAGCGCCAGAAAGATGTTTGTACATCTCACGTCAAGAACAGAATATTCGCAAAGCAGTAACCTGTTTTGAAGGAAAATAAAGAGAATGGGCAAGGAAAAGTCAGGTGAGTGTGCCAGTGTAAGAAGCAGATACACATCAAATTTATATTCATGTGTAACAACATACAGCAATGTCACTCATATCTAAACACTCCAGTAGCACTGTACATTACTATCATCCATAAACAATATATATAACTGTATTACTACCCACATTATTATATTTTACTGAGCAAATACAATACAAAAACATCTTTGCCACAACCCTAGCAACATATTATATGCCCCAAGCATGATCTCACAAGATGTGCATCTTCATACATGAACTGACAAAAGGTAAGTCATCTTTTGATGAATGAGAACCTTCAACACGCTCACTTTTGGGAATGGGATACCTTTAATTAAATTAAAACCAAGAGTATGAAGTTTTCCATAAGATCCCTACTGTTGGTTTTAGTTAATTTGTACCCTACCCATAATGTCGTATAACAGTTAATAGTAACATAGTGTTAGAGGTTGTATAAAGACATACGTCCATCTGTCCAACCTTTATACCCTACCTAATCTGTCTAACAGTTACATAGTAACATAGTATTGGAGGTTGTATAAAGACATACATCCATCTAGTCAACCTTTATACCCACCATAATGCCTGTCTAACAGTTACTAGTAACATAGTATTGGAGGTTGTATAAAGACATACATCCATCTAGATCCAACCTTATACCCACCCATAATGCCTGTCTAACAGTTACATAGTAACATAGTATTGAGGTTGTATAGACATACATCATCTAGTCCAACCTTTATACCTACCCATAATGTCTGTATAACAGTTACAAATAACATAGTATTGGAGGTTGTATAAGACATACATCCATCTAGTCCAACCTTTATACCCTACCCATAAGGTCTGTATAACATTGTAAAGCAAACCATTCATACTTGTACAGCAAACTGGCTCTTGTGTAATATTACAATTTATTTTTTATTTTTTAAAGTAAAGCTAAGTCCCCTTCCCATTATCCTATGTGCAGATGCATGCCTGCATAGGGACTAAAGCGGGCTTAGTTTTCCTTTAAAAATCAACTCAGTTTAAGCACCTTTCCATTACAATAAACCCCCAACAGTCTCTAAAAAAATATAATAACTACTGTATAATGCACATTACCAATAAAATATTTAATAAATTTGCTTGTCACACATTAGAAATCCTTCATCCCCCATTAGCACTAAAATATTTTGACCCAGTGTCTTTATTTATGCCATACAAAGACAAAGTTTAAAACCATTTCTTGAAATACAACCCCACAATTTATTGGTACATTACCCCGTATTTAGCAATAAAAGTATATTTTCTGGCACCACTAGCACATCCCCCTGCTGGCACACCACCACCACACACACCCTGGGCCCTGCACCACCAGCACATCTCCAGGGCACCACCAGGCCAGGCCAGCACATCTCCATAGCACCACCAGCACACACATCCCTGGGCCCTGGCAACACACCAGCACATCTCAATGGCACCCCCAGCACTTCCCTCTCTTCCCCCTCCCCAAGTCCCCTGGGGCTGGGCCTGGCGATGGCATTGGCACCCATTGATTGCAATCATCTCATTGCACTCTGTAGGGAATCGGATGTCTGGTGGTAGCCAGGGGGGGAGTGCTGTGGTGCCGAGGGGATAATTTCCTTGGCACCCCAGCACATCATCATCCCCCCCTGGTACCACCAGCACATCCCCATCCATCCCTATCCCCAAGCCCCCCCCTGGGCCATGATGGACAACTGCCTACTGGTACCAATCAGAAAGCACTGTGGCCAGGCCAGGGGGGGGTGCGCTTGCTTGCACACCCATCTGATGATTGCACCTCATCACCCTCCCCCCCATGGCCATGATGGTACCCACCCTGACCCTCAGTTGCACTAGTGGCAAGGGGTGTGTGTGACAGTGCTGGTGCTTACCTCACCCCATTTGCACACCCACCATGATGGTGCTCTAATTATTCCCCACCCCATGATGGAACCCACCACCCATGCCATGAGCCATTAGCCATGATGGTGCTCTGCCTCTTCCCTTCACCCCCTCCCCCCCCCCCACCCCCCCCACAACCAACCCCACTGTCCCAGTCCCACACTGACACACTCCCCCACTGGCACTGGCAGTCTGGCACTGAGGATTGAGGAAAGCAGTTGGTTCTGTACAGTACTGTATGGAAGTTTTTTTTTTTACTTACTTTGTTCGTTGTCCAACTTGTCTCTGTTGGTCTCACTCATCAGACTCCCACAGCAGTACTGTAGTTGTAGTATCGGCCCTTAACGCGGCCACGCCTTTCTCTTCTCCTGCCTGCATCGTCCGTCTCTCCTAACGCAGGCACGCAGGCGACATGATGATGCGCTGGCGCCAGCGCGCCGACAGCCCAGGCCCCGACGAACCGAACCACCAATGATATATCTCCTCGAGTCCTCGGACGGTCGGACCTCGGTCCTCGGCCTCGCTGAGTCGCTCGAGTCCTCCACTCCTCTGAACATCCAATCAGGACTCCTGATTGGATGTCAGCGGCCGGGCCCCCTGTGTGGACTCCACCTCCAGCCAGGACATGTCACCACCGTCTCCGCAGGCAGCAAACTTGATGATATTGATACTAGGGCCCCTGAACGGCTCCCACGGGCCCCCTGACATCCGGCCCCCAGGCACCTGCCTCGGGTGCCTGTGGATAATCCGGCCGGAACAGGACATTGTGGGCAGATTTCAGTTTTAACTTCTATATTCGATTTCAAACTATTACAGTTTAGGGTTTTGGGGGGTGATTTACCTGTATGTAAGTTTTTATTTCAGGGCTGGAGTTGCCCTTTAAAGGTAAACTAAAGCCACAACACTGAATCAGAAGACAGAGCAACTTGTCTTTTACTCCTCAAAATTTTTGATTACCTTATTAACATTCGGTTTGTACTTTACCCAGCATTCCAGTAGCACTCAGTTTGGACAAACACGCGACGTGGAAGCGAAAAGCACAAAGTGAGACAATGCACGATGGCTCAGAAACGGCAAAAATATTTAGCAACTTCGAATTTGGACAGTCTGCAGTTTTTTCCACAAAACACCCCCGTAACTTAGAAATAACCCCCAAACTATATATTCCTGAAATCTACACACCTTCAGCTATGTACACTGTAGTTTTTCATTCCATCAAGTGGTGTGGGCGCCGTTCTTCGTAGAAGTTTGCATTTGTCTGAAAAAATTAACAAAAAACAACTTCAAAAGGTAGAAATCATACCAAAACCTCAAGGAATCTAAAAAAAAGTTACTAAATACAATCTCCTAAAGGTCCTGAATCAAACGGTATGCCATATGTGTGGTTACACACGGATGTGGAAGCGAAAAGCCACAAAGTGAGACAATGCACGATGGCTCAGAAACGGCAAAAATATTAGCCACCCCCGAATTTGGACAGCCTGCAGTTTTTTCCACAAAACACCCCCGTAACTTAGAAAAACCCCCACAAACTATATATTCCTAAAATTTACAACACTTCAGCTATGTAACACTGTAGTTTGTTCATTCATACCATCAATGGTGTGGGCACAGTTCTTCGTAGAAGTTCGCATTGTCTGAAAAAATTAACAAAAAACAACTTCAAAAGGTAGAAATCATGCTAAAACCTCAAGGAATGTAAAAAAAAGTTACCAAATATCAATCTCCCAAATGTCCTGAATCAAACGGTATGCCATATGTGTGGTTACACACGCGGTCGTGGAAGCGAAAATCCACAAAGTGAGACAATGCACGATGGCTCAGAAACGGCAAAAATACTTAGCCAACCCCCAAATTTGGACAGTCTGCAGTTTATTCCACAAAACACCCCCGTAACTTAGAATAACCCCCACAAACTATATATTCCTGAAATCTACCACCTTCAGCTATGTAACACTGTAGTTTTTCATTCCATCAATGGTGTGGGCGCAGTTCTTCGTAGAAGTTCGCATTTGTCTGAAAAAATGAACAAAAAACAACTTCAAAAGGTAGAACTCAAACCAAAACCTCAAGGAATCTAAAAAAAAGTTACTAAATATCAATCTCCTAAATGTCCTGAATCAAATGGTATGCCATATGTGTGGTTACACACACGGACGTGGAAGCGAAAAGCCACATTGATGGAATGAAACGTCAAAAATATTTAGCCAACCCTTGAATTTGGACAGTCTGCAGTTTTTTCCACAAAACAACCACGTAACTTTGAAAGAACCCCCACAAACTATATATTCCTGAAATTTACACACCTCAGCTATGTAACACTGTAGTTTGTTCATTATACCATCAATGGTGTGGGCGCAGTTCTTCGTAGAAGTTCGCATTTGTCTGAAAAAATTAACAAAAAAACAACTTCAAAAGGTAGAAATCATGCTAAAACCTCAAGGAATGTAAAAAAAAAAGTTACCAAATATCAATCTCCCAAATGTCCTGAATCAAACAGTATGCCAGATGTGTGGTTACACACGGGACATGGAAGCGAAAAGCCACAAAGTGAGACAATGCACGATGGCTCAGAAACGGCAAAAATATTTAGCCAACTCCGAATTGGACAGTCTGCAGTTTTTTCCACAAAACACCCGTAACTTAGAAATAACCCCCACAAACTATATATTCCTGAAATTTACACACCTTCAGCATTGTTACACTGTAGTTTGTTCATTCATACCATCAATGGTGTGGGCGCAGTCTTCGTAGAAGTTCGCATTTGTCTGAAAAAATGAACAAAAAACAACTCAAAAGGTAGAAATCATGCTAAAACCTCAAGGAATGTAAAAAAAAGTTACCAAATATCAATCCCCCAATGTCCTGAATCAAACGGTATGCCAAATGTGTGGTTACACACGCGGACGTGAAGCGAAAAGCCACAAAGTGTGAGACAATGCACGATGGCTCAGAAACGGCAAAAATATTTAGCCACTCCGAATTTGGACAGTCCGCAGTTTTTTCCACAAAACCACCCCCGTAACTTAGAAATAACCCCCACAAACTATATATTCCTGAAATCTACACCCCTTCAGCTATGTAACACTGTAGTTTTTCATTCATACCATCAATGGGTGGGCGCAGTCTTCGTAGAAGTTGCATTTGTCTGAAAAAATAAAAAACAACTTCAAAAGGTAGAAATCATACCAAAACCTCAGGAATCTAAAAAAGTGACTAAATATCAATCTCCCAATGTCCTGAATCAAACGTATGCATAGTGTGGTTACACACGCGGACGTGGAAGCCAAAAGCCACAAAGTGAGAACAATGCACAATTGGCTCAGAAACAGCAAAAATATTCAGCCAAATCTGAATTTGAACAGTCTGCAACTTTCCCCACAAAACAACTCCCACAAACCATATATTTCTCGAATCCACACCCCTTTATCTCGAATTTCTGTAGTTTGTTCATTCGTACCATCAATGGTGTGGGGCGCAGTTCTTCGTAGAAGTTCGCAGTTTTAGCAGATTTTCTAAAAAAATTTGAAAAAAAACACTCTCAAAGGTAGAAATCATGCCAAAACCCAAGTAATGTAAAAAAAAGTTACCAAATATCAATCTCCTAAATGTCTGAATCAAACGATATGCCCTATGTATGGTTACACATGCAAACGTGGAATCAAACTAGCCACAAAGTGAGCCAATGAACAATGGCCCAATTACATCAACTTTTCAGATTTTCAGACTAAACACCCCTCTATATTAGAAATACCCCAAAACTATATATTCTGGAATCTACACACCTTCAGCTACACAACGGTGTGATTCCTTTATTTTTTTTTTTTAAACTCGTTTTATTTTGGTTCCAAAACATTAAATATAAAAACAGTTTTACATTTCTTAGGTATCATTGACAGTATAATCAGTAAGATTTCAGGGTATCTGATTTGGAATTAGGCAGTCAATGTCACACCTATCATTATTTGTATATTAGTAGACATGTAATATTTTGGATCTTCCAAATAAAACTTAAACGTGTGTGATTCCTTTATGAATACCACAATGGCGTGGGCGCAGTTTCATGTAAAATTTCGCTTTTTACCAGATTTTCAGGAAAAATTAATAAAATACAATTCAAAGTAAAAATCATGGCAAATTTCCATGTCGTATAAAAAAACCTTTTTTTCAATTATCAATCTTCCAAATGCCTGCATCAAACGGTATGCATATGTGGGTGCACACGGAGACGTGGCCAAAACTAGCTCAATGGGACACGCACTACAAGTGTAATTATAGAAAAAATCAATGTGCTCTGTAATTTCAAACAGCCCCAAAACTTGGAAATGCCCCCGCAAATAAAACCCACATAAATATCAATCTCCCACAGTTTCTGAATCAAATGGTATGCCCTATGTGGGGATGTACACAGAGACGTGGCCACCAAATAGCTCAAATGGGACGCATGCACAAATGCAATTCTAAGAAAAAATCAAAGTGCTCTGTAATTTGAACAGCCTACACTTTTCTAAGGAAACAGTTCCGAAACATGGAAATTCCCCCCACCAAACTATTATTTTTGGAATCTATATCACCTTCAGCTACGTTACGGTGCCATGCTTTCATACATACATGAGAATTCCAGACCCAGTGATCCAAAGAACTCTGTGTTTTTAGGAGGTTTTGTGAAAATTATTAAGATAATTCAAGAATTGAAATCCTACCTAAACCCACTTGACAAGCAAAAAACCCCATAAATGTCAATCTCCCACATATCCTGCATCAAACGGTATGCCATATGTGTGGGTGCACACAGAGACGTGGCCACCAATAGCCTCAAAGGGACCATGCACAAGTGTAATTACAAGAAAAAAATCAAAGTTCCCTGTAATTTCAAACACCAACGGCCCCAAACAAATGCCCCCCACAAATAACCCCCCCACTAAATATCACTCTCCCACATGTTCTGAATCAAACGGTATGCCATATGCGTGGATGTACACAGAGACGTGGCCACCAACTAGGTCAAATCGGACGCATGCACAAGTGTAATTGCAAGAAAAAAATCAAAGTGCTCTGTATTTTCAAAGAGCCCCAAAACTTGGAAATGCCCCCCAAATAAAAACCCCCCACTAAATATCGATCTCCCACATGTTCTGAATCAAACGTTATGCATATGTGTGGATGCACACAGAGGTGTGCCACCACTAGCTCAAATGGGACGCATGCACAAATGCAATTACAAGAAAAAATCAAAGGGTCTTGTAATTTGAACAGCCTACCCTTTTCTAAGGAAACAGTCCCGAAAACATGGAAATTCCCCCAAAAACTATATATTTTGGAATCTACACACCTTCTGCTACATTACGATACCATGCTTTGATACATACATGAAGAATTCCAGACCCAGTGATCCAAAGAACTCTGTTTTTAGGAGGTTTTGTGAAAATAAAATAAGATGATTCAAGGATTGAAATCCTACCTAAACCAACTTGACAAGGAAAAAAACCCACTAAATGTCAATCTCCCACATATCCTGATCAAACGGTATGCCATATGTGTGGGTGACACAGAGACGTGGCCACCAACTAGCTCAAATGGGACGCATGCAAAAGTCCAATTACAAGAAAAAAATCAGTGTTCTGTAATTTGAACAGCCTAATCAACTTGGAAATACCCCCCAAACTATATATTTTGGAAGTACACACTTCAGCTACGTGATGGTATCAGGCTTTCTATATACATGAGAATTCCAGACGCTGTATTCATAGAACTCTGTGCTTTTAGGAGATTTTGTGAAAAAATAAAATAAGAGGACTCAATGGTTGAAATCCTACCTAAACCCACTTGGCAGTAAAAAAAACCCACTAAATGGCAATCTCCCACATGTCCTGAATCAAACGGTATGCCATATGGGTGGGTGTGCAAACAGTACAGTAATGCTTGGGAGTTCCGTGCACATGCACGGAACTCACAGGCATTACTCTTTGAGGCCAAGCAGGAGAGTGACGGAACTCCCAGGCATTACTGTTTGAGGCTCAGCAGGAGAAAGCGAGGAAAAACTCAAAGGGGCAGAGCTGACATTCAGCAAACACGTAACAAGATGTCAGCAACTTCCAAGTCACAAAGCTAGGCTCTGGAGGGGCATAGGTAAAAAAAAATATGGCAACGGTATTTTAAAGGGCATGCCACCCCCAAAAACTATATCCCCCAACAATCGGCCCCCACCATGTAGTGTAGTTTAATCCTTACTCACATCCAGCTCCATAGGGTTCTCCTGTAGCCCCCCCCAAAGTCCCAAAAAATGAACCAGGAGGTAGCAGAGTCCATATAGGACACTGCCTGCTAGCTGGCCTCAGGTAGATTTTTGCCATGCGTACTGCAGCCCTTCTCCCCCCCTCCCTCTCTCCCTCCCTCTCCTCGTTCTACTATCCCTCCCCCTAGCATAAAACCCCTTCAGTAATGATTTCCCCCATGTCTCCAGCCCCAACCGCATATTTTTTTTTTTTAGAAAGCTCCCCAAACTCTTACTACTCTCCTCTTTCCTCCGGCGAAGTGAGCTGCCGGCAGCCGCGTCTGTGATTGGCTGCCGCTCAGCCAATCACAGACGCGGCTGCCGGTCCCGCCCCTTGCTTGCATTTCCTTGCAAGCAGAGGGCCGGGAGCGGCGGAGGATCGAGGGAGGTAAGTAGAGTTTGGGGGCTTTCTAAAAAAAAAAATATAGGGTTGGGGCTGGGAGCCCAGGGGGGATCTTATATGAAAAAATAAATTTTAGGGTGGACATAGCCTTTAAAGCTGCAGCTTCCAAATGAACATAAGTTATTTACAGTGCACTTATCCTTTAAGATATGTTCATTAGTTTATCCAATTTGTTGTAAACATTGGAGACAAACATACTATTTAATTTATTTAAACCAGAAAAAAATCTTATATATAAATAAAATCATATGTATTTGTACATGGATAGAGAATTATTGGATCGCAAACACAGAGTGGTGGTCAGTGGAGCTACATCCATGGGACTAAAGTTCTGAGTGAAGTGCCTGGGGCCACTTCTTTTGAATCGTTCATAAATTACTGTGTTTGCTGATGAAACTAAACTGTAGAGCTTGGAAACTTCAAAGGATGTGCAATTGCTGCAAGCAGACCTAGATATATTATCAAAATGGGCAGCACAATGGCAGGTGAGATTCAATGTTGATAAATGTAAGGTGATGCATTTGATTGGTGTTTAACAATCCTTGTGCCACCTACACCATAAACTCTGTGCTAAGTAAACCTCTATGGAAATTTGGGGGTTCTAGTAGATAACGGATAACAATACAGTATAATTTGGAGCACGCCAGGTCTTGTGAAACAAAAATAAATGTATTATTTCATGGGCACAAATAGCAACATTTTGGTTAAGCCATGCCTTGATAAAGGTCTTAGCACCAGACCGAAACGTTGCTATTTGTGCACATGAAATAGCAAATTATTTTTGTTTCACAAGACTGTGAGTGCTCCAGATTTATACTGTATTTTTATATACTTTGGCCAGATCGTAAGCCACAAGCAAGGCTGGAAAAATCTACAAAAGTAGTGTGTATGCACCTGAGAAAGGGGGAGGACCCGAAACGTCATGCACTCCAGACATGTCACAATAAAAAAAGTGTGCACACTATTTCTGATAGAAACAGACTTAGCTGTAGCTTACAATGCCAGGGAGCCACAGCTAGCTCTAGCAAGATAATGTCTGTATAAAAAAGGGAATAGATTCAAAATATTCTCCCTCTTTACAGGCACTGGTAAGGCCGCATTTGGAATATTGCGGTGCGTTTTGGAGTCCCCATACAAAGGAACATCCTGGCAAAGGAAGGAGTTCAGAGAAGGACAATTAAAAATGGTGGTATTTACATCTTGCTTTGTTATTAAATTATTAATGTTTAGTGAGTGCTCCTAATAGCCCCTACCTCCCTTACTCACTGCCTCCTTGTAGGGTCTGCGCACATTGTAAGATTGCACAGCCTCACCATGGACAATCTGCTCTGCTTACACATCTCCCCCTCCCTCCCTTCTGCCTTCTTTTCTCTGCTGATTCTCATAATTGTTGCAGAAAGTGTGCTGCACGGCAGCTAAAGATCCTAGTTAGAGGTCATTAATGGGTCACATATTCAATCTCTGCTCTGGAGTGACAGGTCTTTCCCAGTAAGGGCTCGTTCACACTAGAAACTGACAGAAACGCACAGCATGTGTTTCTGTCAGTTTGTATCCATTTTCATACTTTGTATCCATTTTTAACAATGTGTATTCCATAGATTTCTATAGAAAATGCATGAAAAAACGGACAGAAATGCTGCATGCAGTGCATTTTTAAACGGACTGCAAAGGAACGGATTATAACGCAGCAGGTGTGAACGATATATTAGAAATCTGTGGTGGTTTTACTGTGTCCATTTTTTTTTAACGCCCTGCGTTGAAAAACTTATACAAACTGATGTAGTGTGAACAAGCCTAATGCGTGATTAAAATGATGATTTATCAAGATCTAAAACTCAGATTTAGAATCAGAAAAAGTTTTGAAGTAGTGGGAGCTTGCGAACTAAAGTATACTTTTTGAAAATTCAATTTTTTTGAGTATAGATACCCTTAAAATAAGGGGAATGGAGGGGCTTGATATGCAGGCAGTTAGACAAGTTAGGGCTGTTACATTGGAGAAGCTATAGTTTATAGTTTAGTTTATAGTATTTGAGGTTGAATAAAGACATACGTCCATCAGTCAACCATCTAGCAATATCCTCATTCCTGCCTAACTGTTGATCCAGAGGAAGGCAAAAAAACCCACCAAATTTATGAAGGGGAAAAAATTCCTCCCTGACTCTAAGTGGCAATCGGAAATTTCCCGGATCAACTCTACTTTATGTATCTATACAGTAACTTGCAACATTCCTTGTTTGCAGAAACTCATCCAGCTTTTTTTTTTAAAACTGACCAATGAACCTGCCATCACAAACGTCCACTGGAAGACAGTTCCAAAGTTTACTGTTCTCACAGTAACATAGTAACATAGTAACATAGTAATTAAGGTTAATAAAGACATTCGTCCATCAAGTCCAACCTATTCCCTTTTTTTTTTTTTTTTTTTTTTTTAACCCTACCTAACAGTTGATCCAGAGGAAGGCAAAAAACCCAGCTAAAAAAGGGGGGAAAAAATTCCTTCCTGACTCCAAACGGCAATCGGAAAGTATCCTGGATCAACCAGATCTATATGCATTAAACAAGTAATTCTCAATTTTTTTAGTTTTAGAAACTTACCAGGCCTTTTTAAAGTTATTCAATGAACTTGCCATTACCACCTCTGTGGAAGACAGTTCCACAAGTTTCACCGTTCTCACTGTAAGAAAAACCCTCCTAACTTGAAGATGAAACTTTTTTCTTCCAACCTTAAAGGATGTCCACGAGTCCTCTGATATGACCTATTAGTGAACAATGCACCAGAGAGTTCACTGTATGGGCCATTAATATATTGTAAAGGTTATCATGTCCCCACGCAACCGCTGCTTCTCCAATGTAAACAGCCCAAATTGTCTAATCTGCCTGCTATTAAGCCCCTCCATTCCCCTTATTAATTTAGTTGCCCTTCTCTGAACTGCCTCAATTTCCAAGATGTCCCTTTTGTATTGGGATTCCAAAACTGCACCGCATATTCCAAATGTGGCCTTACCACAGTCTTGTAAAGAGGGAGAATAATATTTTCTCTCTTGATTCCATTTCCCTCTTTATACAAGACAATATCTTGCTAGCTCTAGCTGTTGCTACCTGGCATTGTTTGCTACAGCTAAGTTGTATCACCAGAACCCCCAAATTTTTTCCATTCAGATGCACTTAACACAGAGTTATTTATAGTGTAGGTGGCACAGGGATTATTAAATCCCAAATGCATCACCTTACATTTATCAACATTGAATCTCATCTGCCATTCTGCTGCCATTTTGATAATCTATCTAGGTCTGCTTGCAGCTCTTGCACATCATTGGAAGTTTCCAAAGCTCTGCATAATTTAGTGTATCAGCAAACACAGAGACCTTGCTCTCAATGCCCCCTTCTAAGTCATTTATAAACAGATTAAACAGAAGCGGCCCAGTACAGAACCCTGAGGAAATCCGCTTAGAACTTTAGCCCACATAGGTGTAGCTCCATTAACCACCACTCTCTGTTTGCGGTCCAATAACCAGTTTCTATCCATGAACAAGGTTTTCTTCAAGGCAACAGTCTCAGTTATACATTAGTCGCCTATGTGGCACAGTATCAAAGGCTTTTGCAAAATCCAAATAACCACATCCACAGCTGTGCCTGAATCTAACTTCTTACTCATTCTTCATTAAAAACCATTAGATTTGGCTGGCATGATCTATTTCTCATAAATCCATGCTGACTACTACTAATAAGATGATCTCGGAGACAAAGTCAAGGATATGATCCCTTAACAAAGTTCATTCACCTTCCCTACCACTGATGTTAGGTTACAGGTCTATAGTTACCAGGCTGTGAACGACTACCTTTTTTGAATATTGGTATTACATTGGCTTTTTTCCAATCCAGCGGCACATCCCAGACAAAGCGAATCTGAAAAGATGAGACACAGTGGTCTTGCTAGAACTGAACTAAGCTCTTTAAAATCCTGGATGCAATCATCTGGTCCTGGCCGTATTGATATTAACTTTGTCTAATTGATTCCGTACCATATCCTCTGTTATCCAATGTGAAAACTCTTCATTTCCTTCCCGCACATGTGTTACAATCCCTACTGTAAGGATTCTAACAGTAAAAACCGATGTAAAAAAAACGGATTAGCAGATTAGCCTTTTCGGCATCCTCTACAACCACCTTAGCTCCATTATTAATGGTCCCACATTCTCAGTCCTCATTTTTACCATTTATATACTTAAAAAACATCTTGGGGTTGGACTTGCTTTGTTCGGCAATCCGTATGTCATTTTCTATTTTAGCTAGTTTTTTTAATTGCTTTTCTGCACTCTTTATTACAACTTTTGAAGTCCCGTAAGCCTGTTCTGTGCCTTCTGCTTTCAAAATTTTAAAAGCCCTTTTCTTTTTTTCCATTTCCCTTTTTACCTGAGCATTAAGCCATGCAGGAGTGGACCTAATTTTTTTACACTTGTTTCCTAAAGGAACCGGTTGGAGAGTTATAGTTTAATATCCCTTTAAAAGTGGTCCACATCTGCTCGTATCTTTACCTAGAAACAGTTCCCCCCAGTCTATGAGCAGGAGCGATTCCTTAAAAGCATAAAATTAGCTTTCCTAAGTTAAAAGTTTTTTGTTAAGCCAGTGCACTTAGTTTTCTGCAACCTAATTAAATGACACTATATCATGGTCACTATTCCCCTAAGCTTCCCATTACCTTCATCTCCAAAAGAGCTTGGGTTATTAGTATCACCAGATCCAACAACGCATTCTTTCTAGTAGGAAACTCTACCATCTGTGAAAGAAAATGCTCATATAGGAAATTTAAGAACTTTATACCTTTTGAGGTGCTGGCAGTTCCATTACTCCAATCTATTTCAGGGTAGTTAAAATCCCCCATAACCAGAACATGCCCCATACCAGCAGCCTTCGCCAACTGCATATGGGGATTCATTTCCACCTCTTCCCCGGCATTTGGCGGCTTATAACACACTCAACAATTAATTTACCTACCTTCTTCTTCCGGTACACAGTTCCCCCCATAATGTTCTGTGCATCGTTTGCTCCCCCATTATTCCAGTGAAAAACCCTTTCCGAGCTTGAAGCCTAAACCTTTTTTCTTCAAGTCTTAAGGGATGTCCTCGTATCCTCTGAATGACTTTATTGGTGAACAATGCCCCAGATAGTTTATTGTATGGCTCGTTAATGTATTTATACACCGTAATCATATCCCCACCAAGCGCCTTTTCTCCAGCGTACATAATTGTAACTTTTCCAGTATCTCTCAATTCAAGCTCCACCAATCCCCTTATTAATTTAGTTGCCCTTCTCTGAACCCTTTCCATTTCAAAGATGTCCTTTTTGTACACAGGATTCCAAAAGTGCACTGCCTATTCCAAATGGGCCTTACCAATGCTTTGTAAAGAGGGAGAATTACATTTTCCTCCCTTGAATCCATCCTCTCTTTATACAAGACAATACCATGCTGGCTCTGGCTGTTGCCGCCTGGCACTGCTTGCTAACTTTAGTCTGTTATCCACCAAAAGATCCCTTTCCAACAGGGATTCACTTACCACGAGACATTTATAGTATAAGTAGCACAAGGATTTTTAAGTCCAAAATGCATCACCTTACATTTATCAACATGAATTTCATCTGCCACTAGCAGCCCAATGACAATCTTTCTAGATCCCCCTGCAACGATTGCACATCCTCTGAAATTTTTAATGGTCAACAAAGTTTGTGTCGTCAGCAAACACAAGAAACCTTGCGACAATACCCACTTCCAAATATATTAATAAATATATTAAATAGAAGCGGCCCCTGTGGCACCCCCACTTTGCACTTAGTCCATAATGATAAATCCCCATTTACAAAATACTCTCTGCATCCTATTCATTAAGGGCAGTCCACCCCCAAAACTTAATCCCCCCCACTACTGGCCCATTGTGTAGTGTAGTTTAATACTTACTGCCACCAGGAGGATAGCAGAGTCCATATAGGACTCTGCCCCTATCTGGCTCCGGGAGAAGTTTGGTGCGTACTGCAGCCCTTCTCCCCCTCCCTCCCCTTCCCGATTAGGATTCCCTCCCCTAGTGTAAAAACCTTTTACCTAACATTCCCCCTGTCCCCCCAGCCCCAACCGCTATATTGTTATTATCAGAAAATGCCCAAAACATTACTTACCTTCTCTCTTTCCTCCGCCGCACTGAACTCCCGGCAGCCGCGTCGTGATTGGCTGTCGCTCAGCCAATCACAGACGTGACTGCTGGTCCCGCCCTCTGTTGCATTTCTCGCAAGCAGAGGGCTGGCAGCGCGGTGGAGAAAGAGGGGAGGTAAGTAATGTTTTGGGCATTTCTGATAATACATATAGAGTGGTTGGGGCTGGGGGGACAGGGGGAATGTTAGGTAAAACATTTTTTAGAAGGGTGGACATACCCGTTAACAATTTTCTATCATGTACAAAAGTGACTTCCAGACCAACAGACCTTAGCTTATACATTAGTCGCCTATGAGGGACTGTATCAAAAGCCTTTTATAATCCAAGTAAACTACATCTACTGCATGCCAGAGTTTAAATTTCTACTTACTTCCTCATAAAAGCCAAGCAAGTTAGTTTGACAAGATCTATTCCTCCTAAATCCATGTGGTTACTACTTATAATGTCAGTCACATACTCTAGAACATGTTCCCTTATAAAGGGCATGTCCACCCCCAAAACTATAATCCCCCCACTACTGGCCCCATTGTGTAGTGTAGTGTTTAATCCTTACCTTACATCCCAGCTCCATAAGGTTCTCCGTAGTCCCCCCAAAGTCCAAAAACTGCCCACCAGGAGAAATAGCAGAGTCCATATAGGACCCTGCCTCCTATCTGGCCTCCGGGAGAAGTTTGGCATGCGTACTGCAGCCCTTCTCCCCCACCCTCTCCCTCCCGATTAGGATTCCCTCCCCTACCATTAAAACCCTTTAGGTAAATCATTCCCCTGTCCCCCAGCCCCAACCGCTCTATTTTTTTATTAGAAGTTCCCCAAACTTTACTTACCTTCCCCTCTTCCGGCATTTGTAATAAAGGCGAGTCACTGTATGTAATAGGCCAGGTACTGTACATAATGGCTGGGTCCTGTAGTGTAATAATAGGGTGTGTGTCTTGTACTGTAATAATCGGCCGGGTCCCCGTCTGTATGATAGGCTGGTCCGTACCGTGAGAATAATAGGCCGGGTCCACATGCTGTATAGTATATAGGTGGGTATGTATGTAATAATAGGCTGGGTCCCATACTGTAATAATAGTCAGGGTTCCATTCTGTATGTACTGTAATAAAAGCTAAAAATGGAAGTCTTTTAGATTCTTGTGCAAAAAAATTATGTATTAAAGCTTGAGGATGGACAAAATTACCCGAAACTTTGCCATGCTGTGATCAAGGGGTAAAAATAAAATGTAACAATTTTTGCACAAGAATCTGGAGGCTCTTCCATTTTTTAATTTATAAGTAAACATTGGGCTTGTGGCATGCAGGAGGTCGGGATAGAGGACCTTCAGTAACAGAGTGGTTATTTGGATTCACTATCGTTCAATGTACTGTTATAATGCCCGGTCCCCTTACTGTAATAATTGGCCGGATCCCCTTACGGTATAATGGCTGGGTCTGTACTGAAAATAGACCAGGTCCTGGACAGTAATAATAGGCAGGGTCCATGTACTGTAATAATAGGCAGGTTGCACTGTGATAATAGGGGGGGATAATAGGGGTCCGGACAGTAAATAATAGGGCAGGTCCCCTTTCGTAATAATAGGCCCGGGTCCAGTACTGTAATAAAGAACGGGTCCTGTTCTGTAACAATATGCTGGGTCCTGTACTGTAATAATAGGGCGGGTCCTGTTCTGTAATAGGCCGTGTTTCCTGTACTGGAATAGGCCGGGTCCCGTACTGTAATAGCTGGGTCCCGTTCGTAATAATAGACGGGTCCGCACTGTAAAATAGGGCTGGGTCCCGTACTGTAATAATGGCCGGTCCACACGTAATAATAGGCCGGGTCCTGTACTGTAATAGGCTGGGTCCTGTACTGTAATAATAGGCCTGGTCCTGTACTGTAATACCACCAGATACTGTATTGTAATAATAGGCCGGTTCGTACTGTTAATAATAGGCCCGGTCCGTACTGTAATAATAGGCTGTACTGTATAATAGGCCAGGTCCCGCACTGTAATAATAGGCCGGGTCCCGCACCGTAATTAATGGCCGGGTCCCGTACTATAATAATAGGCAGGGTACAGGCTGTAATAATAGGCTGGGTACTGTAATGACAGGAGTGATATTTCAGTTCCTCTACCTATTAGGCCGGGTACTGTACTGTAATAATAGGCCGGGTACTGTACTGTACTGTACTGACAGTGAGTGATATTTCAGTTCCTCTACCTATTAGGCCGGGTACTGTACTGTAAAATAGGCGGGGGACGTACGTACTGTACTGACAGTGAGTGATATTTCAGTTCCTCTACTATAGGCCGGGGGGGTACTGTACTGGATAATAGGCCGGGTACTGTGACTGTACTGTACTGACAGTGAGGATAATTCAGTTCCTCTCCCTATTGTTTCCGTTCTTCTGATGTCCGCCCACTATTCGGCCCCTCACACCTTCCTATTTACCTCCGGCTCTTCTGTCCCTCACCCACACTCCATTACTTTCCCGCTAATTCATATTAAATCCTATTGGTGATAATTTTCCTCCCGCCCCCTCCTCCTCCCTCTTCCCGAGCTCCATTGCGGACGTTGTGGGCCTGCGATATTGGGAGCCCAGTGCGAGATCATCGCGTTGTGTTGGTCTTGGACCCGATACACACAGTTTTCAGGGCCAGATATCGAGAGTGAGTGTGTGTACAGCTGGGGAGGATATTGTACGGTGTGCTAGGTTCTTTATGGTACCCACTATACAGACGGCCACTCTCTATGATTCAAACCGTACAGACAGCCACACAATTGCCTGAAGGGTGTTGTTGATGTGCATTGGGGATTTATATGGGAGATTTCCCCCTGCGAGGCTCATGATCTGGCATCGCCAGGGACCTCAATAGGGTCACAAGACCTTCTGATTGGAGGACTCATGTAATAACATGCTATCTGCCCTCAAATTGCATAACACAGTCAGACTTAGTAGGTGGCATCGTACAGACTGTCATACTTTAATTAGTAATTATACATATTTTCACACTACAGTTTACCAAATCTCATTTAGGTAGTATTATCACATTTCTGACCAAAACATTACCATAAAGCTGACAATTTTTACAGTCCAATAGTACAGAAATGTCTGAGCAGTGGTTGCAGCAGTAAGTAAGTAGTAGGCCACGGAACACACAGGCCAATAATCTGGCCCCTATCGACCTAGTGTGACTTTGTGTTGGATTGGCGGGGATCTGAATGAGCTTGTCCGTTAACCGATCATTTGCTAAAGTTTTTCAATAAAATCTTTTGTTGTGCTGGTAATCTGATGTGGCTATTAAAATGGGCGAATGATTGTTTGGCTGAAATGTTGGCCATGTCACTTTCCCATGACAGTTAAACGATATATACCGGTATAATTGCCAATATGTCTGCTGGAACAAATCGGGCTGATAGCCACTGTTACTAGGTTAAGGTTGCATCTTTTAATCAACTTTTAAAAATAAGAACATTTGACAACAAATGTATTTTTTTTAATGTGTTTTGTTTTTTTTACTTTAATTGAAGCAATGTCTCAGGCGGTGCAGACCAATGGCGCTCAGCCACTAAGCAAGACATGGGAATTAAGTCTGTATGACTACAAAGAACACCACAGGTAAATTCTACTATGTGAGGAAAAACACGATGTGCGACATAACAAGGATTGTTACTGATTAACCCTTATACTAGATTTAACAATTGTATATACTTTTATCCTATATGTTGTGTTTGCTGCTCGGTGTGTATAACAAAGGATCACTAAAATATAAATTGCTCATTTTATTATCAGGAAGTATAACAGAGGGGTCGATGATGTGGTGTCCCCCGAAGTTTACACAGTGAATGATGTGTCCGATTTGCCGGACATGTTGAAAAACACGATGACTACGAAAGGTGTTACATCGGTTTTGTGCTGACTGCATAATACAGGCTCTCAGGAGTGGGTAAGTGGGGAAATTCTGGAAAAAAACCTAAGACTGAGTATACACCAAGAGATATTCTACCGGACTGACCGACAGTGCCAGGTATTGGTTGGGTCAGCAGAATATAGCAGGTGGTGAGTGGGGGCGACGGAATGAGCTTGGTTGCCCATTTGTATGGACATGTCAAAGGGTGATAGGGTGCCTGGTTAAATACACGGCACAATCATGCAAACTGTTGTTGTGACTATTGCGCAACAACAGTGTTTGTCTGTCGAATGGGTAGTAGCGAAGAGCTTGATCAGGAAAATTGTCCCCTTGTGTGTACCCGCCTAAGATAGGCAAAAACAGGTGTGTTGAGTAGAATGTCTGCAACTAATATTGATTGGGGTAAAACCGGAAATCTTGAAAGAATGACCTAACTCTTTCATTTTCTCAATTTAAAAATAAAAGGACAATTCAAATTACCTACCCCTCCTTCACTGTATCAGTTGTTAAACTAGCAAAACATTCTCTCGGTCCAGTTCCACATAAGATAGTCTGTCCGGATCTAGCCATGGAAGATGTGCTTGCAGGTACATCTTTCCATTGGTTTTGTGCTGACAGTCGAAGGGTGAAGGGTGAGTTCACT
Organism: Hymenochirus boettgeri; assembly: GCA_019447015.1. NCBI lineage: Eukaryota > Metazoa > Chordata > Amphibia > Anura > Pipidae > Hymenochirus > Hymenochirus boettgeri. Next base: position 204,051,446 of record CM033472.1, read on the forward strand.
TACTGTAAACTGCCGTATGCAGTATAATGCAACATTAACTTTGTGATTTATTAAGCTTTAAATAATACTTATTCATTATAGGAATAATAAAATGTATTTTCACCACTGAGGATTAATTTTTTTTCTGCAGGAATAGAGACAATGCACGATGGCTCAGAAACGGCAAAAATATTTAGCCAACTTCGAATTTGGACAGTCTGCAGTTTTTTCCACAAAACACCCCCGTAACTTAGAAATAACCCCCACAAACTATATATTCCTGAAATCTACACACCTTCAGCTATGTAACACTGTAGTTTTTCATTCCATCAATGGTGTGGGCGCAGTTCTTCGTAGAAGTTTGCATTTGTCTGAAAAAATTAACAAAAAACAACTTCAAAAGGTAGAAATCATACCAAAACCTCAAGGAATCTAAAAAAAAGTTACTAAATATCAATCTCCTAAAGGTCCTGAATCAAACGGTATGCCATATGTGTGGTTACACACGGATGTGGAAGCGAAAAGCCACAAAGTGAGACAATGCACGATGGCTCAGAAACGGCAAAAATATTTAGCCACCCCCGAATTTGGACAGCCTGCAGTTTTTTCCACAAAACACCCCCGTACTTAGAAATAACCCCACAAACTATATATTCCTAAAATTTACACAACCTTCAGCTATGTAACACTGTAGTTTTGTTCATTCATACCATCAATGGTGTGGGCACAGTTCTTCGTAGAAGTTCGCATTTGTCTGAAAAAATTAAACAAAAACAACTTCAAAAGGTAGAAATCATGCTAAAACCTCAAGGAATGTAAAAAAAAGTAACCAAATATCAATCTCCCAAATGTCCTGAATCAAACGGTATGCCATATGTGTGGTTACACACGCGGTCGGGAAGCGAAAATCCACAAGTGAGACAATCGCACGATGGCTCAGAAACGGCAAAAATACTTAGCCAACCCCAAATTTGGACAGTCGCGGTTTATTCCACAAAACAACACCCCGTAACTTAGAAATAACCCCCACAAACTATATATTCCTGAAATCTACACACCTTCAGCTATGTAACACTGGAGTTTTTCATTCGTACCATCAATGGTGTGGGCGCAGTTCTTCGTAGAACTTCACAGTTTTAGCAGATTTTCTAAAAAATTTGAAAAAAAACACTCTCAAAGGTAGAAATCATGCTAACACCTCAAGGAATGTAAAAAAAAGTTACCAAATATCAATCTCTCCAAATGTCCGGAATCAAACGGTATGCCATATGTGTGGTTACACACGCGTCGTGGAAGCGAAATCCACAAATGAGACAATGCACGATGGCTCAGAAACGGCAAAATATTAGCCAACCCCCAAATTGGACAGTCTGCGTTTATTCACACAAACAACCCCGTAACTTAGAATAACCCCCACAACTATATATTCCTGAAATCTACACACCTTTCAGCTATGTAACACTGTAGTTTTTCATTCATCAATGGTGTGGGCGCAGTTCTTCGTAGAAGTTCGCATTTGTCTGAAAAAATGAACAAAAAACAACTTCAAAGTAGAACTCAAACCAAACCTCAAGGAATCTAAAAAAAAGTTACTAATCTCATCTCCTAAAGTCCTGAATCAAGGTATGCCATATGGGTGGTTACACACACGGAGTGGAAGCGAAAAGCCCATTGATGGATGAAACGTCAAAAATATTTAGCCAACCCCTTGAATTTGGACAGTCTGCAGTTTTTTTCCACAAAACACCACGTAACTTGAGAAAACCCCCCAAACTATATATTCCTGAAATTTACACACCTTCAGCTATGTAACACTGTAGTTTGTTCATTCATACCATCAATGGTGTGGCGCAGTTCTTCGTAGAAGTTCGCATTTGCTGAAAAAATTAACAAAAAACAACTTCAAAGGTAGAAATCATGCTAAAACCTCAAGGAATGTAAAAAAAAAAAGTTACCAATATCAATCTCCCAAATGTCCTGATCAAACAGTATGCCATATGTGTGGTTACACACCGGACATGGAAGCGAAACACCACAAAGTGAACAATGCACGATGGCTCAGAAACGGCAAAAATATTTTAGCCAACTCCGAATTGGACAGTTGCAGTTTTTTCCCACAAAACAACCCCCGTAACTTAGAAATAACCCCCACAAACTATATATTCCGGAAATTACACACCTTCAGCTATGTTACACTGTAGTTTGTTATTCATATCCATCAATGTGTGGCGCAGTTCTTTCGTAGAAGTTCGCATTTGTCTGAAAAAATGAACAAAAAAACACTTCAAAAGGTAGAAATCATGCTAAAAACCTCAAGGAATGTAAAAAAAAGTTACAAATATCAATCTCCAAATGTCCTGAATCAAACGGTATGCCAAATGTGTGGTTCACACGCGGACTGGAAGCGAAAAGCCACAAAGTGACAATGCATGAATGCTCAGAACGCAAAATATTTAGCCAACCCGAATTTGGACAGTCTGCAGTTTTTTCCAAAACCACCCCCGTAACTTAGAATAAACCCCACAAACTATATATTCCTGAAATCTACACACCTTCAGCTATGTAACACTGTAGTTTTTCATTCATACCATCAATGGTGGTGGCGCATTTCTCGTAGAAGTTCGCATTTTGCTGAAAAAATAAAAAACAACTTCAAAAGGTAGAAATCATACCAAAACCTCAAGGAATCTAAAAAAAATGACTAAATATCAATCTCCCAATGTCCTGAATCAAACGGTATGCCATATGTGGTGTTACACACGCGGACGTGGAAGCCAAAAGCCACAAGTGAAACAATGCACAATGGCTCAGAAACAGCAAAAATATTCAGCCATCTGAATTTGAACAGCCTGCAACTTTTCCCCACCCCAAAACAACTCCCACAAACCATATATTTCTCGAATCCCACCTTTATCTACGATTTCTGTAGTTTGTTCATTCGTACCATCAATGGTGTGGGCGCAGTTCTTCGTAGAAGTTCGCAGTTTTAGCAGATTTCTAAAAAATTGAAAAAAAACACTCTCAAAGGTAGAAATCATGCCAAACCCAATAATGTAAAAAAGTTACCAAATATCAATCTCTAAATGTCCTGAATCAAACGATATGCCCTATGTATGGTTACACATGCAAACGTGGAATCAACTAGCCACAAAGTGAGCCAATGAACAATGGCCCAATTACTCAACTTTTCAGATTTTCAGACTAAACCCCCCTCTATTTAGAATACCCCCCAACTATATATTCTTGGAATCTACACACCTTCAGCTACACAACGGTGTGGATTCCTTTATTTTTTTTTTTTTTAAACTCGTTTTATTTTGGTTCCAAAACATTTAATATAAAAACAGTTTTACATTTCTTAGGTATCATTGACAGTATAATCAGTAAGATTTCAGGGTATCTGATTTGGAATTAGGCTAGTCAATGTTCACCTATCATTATTTGTATTCATTAGTAGACATGTAATATTTTGGATCTTCCAAAAAACTTAACTGTGTGATTCACCTTTATGAATACCACCAATGGTGTGGGCACAGTTTCATGTAAAATTTCGCTTTTTTACCAGATTTTCAGAAACATTTATAAAAATACAATTCAAAGTTAAAAATCATGGCAAATTTCCATGTCATGTAAAAAAAACTTGTCAATTATCAATCTTCCAAATGCCCTAAATCAAACGGTATGCTAGTGTAATTACAAGAAAAAAATCAAAGTGCTCTGTAATTTCAAACAGCCCCAAAACTTGGAAATGCCCCCCACAAATAAAACCCCCAACTAAATATCAATCTCCCACATGTTCTGAATCAAACAGTATGCCATATGTGTGGATGCACACAGAGATGTGGCCACCAACTAGCTCAAATGGGACGCATGCACAAATGCAATTACAAGAAAAAATCAAAGTGCTCTGTAATTTGAACAGCCTACACTTTTTCTAAGGAAACAGTCCCAAAACATGGAGAATCCCCCCCTACAAACTATATATTTTTGGAATCTACACACCTTCAACTACGTTACGGTGCCATGCTTTCATACATACATTAAGAATTCCAGACCCAGTGATCCAAAGAACTCTTGTGTTTTTAGGAGATTTTGTAAAAAATAAAATAAGATGATTCAAGGATTGAAATCCTACCTAAACCAACTTGACAAGCAAAAAAGCCCACTAAATGTCAATCTCCCACATATCCTGCATCAAACGGTATGCCATATGTGTGGGTGCACACAGAGACGTGGCCACCAACTAGCTCAAATGGAACGCATGCACAAGTCCAATAACAAGAAAAAAATCAAAGTGTTCTGTAATTTGAACAGCCTAATCAACTTGTAAATACCCCCCACAAACTATATATTTTTGGAAGCTACACACCTTCAGCTACGTGATGGTATCATGCTTTCGTATATACATGAAGAATTCCAGACGCTGTTATTCATAGAACTCCGTGCTTTTAGGAGATTTTGTGAAAAAATAAAATAAGAGGACTCAATGGTTGAAATCCTACCTAAACGGTTATTCAAACGGTATGCCATATGGGTGGGTGCAAACAGAGACGGGGCCACCAACTAGCTCAAATGAGAGGGGAGGTAAGTAGAGTTTGGGGGGCTTTCTAAAAAAAAAAATATAGCGGTTGGGGCTGGGAGCCCAGGGGGGATCTTATATGAAAAAATAAATTTTAGGGTGGACATAGCCTTTAAAGCTGCAGCTTCCAAATGAACATAAGTTGATTTTACAGTGCACTTATCCTTTAAGATATGTTCATTAGTTTATCCAATTTGTTGTAAACATTGGAGACAAACATACTATTTAATTTATTTAAACCAGAAAAAAATCTTATTATATAAATAAAATCATATGTATTTGTACATGGATAGAGAATTATTGGATCGCAAACACAGAGTGGTGGTCAGTGGAGCTACATCCATGTGGACTAAAGTTCTGAGTGAAGTGCCTGGGGCCACTTCTTTTGAATCTGTTCATAAATTACTGTGTTTGCTGATGAAACTAAACTATGTAGAGCTTTGGAAACTTCAAAGGATGTGCAATTGCTGCAAGCAGACCTAGATATATTATCAAAATGGGCAGCACAATGGCAGGTGAGATTCAATGTTGATAAATGTAAGGTGATGCATTTGATTTGGTGTTTAACAATCCTTGTGCCACCTACACCATAAACTCTGTGCTAAGTAAACCTCTAATGGAAATTTGGGGGTTCTAGTAGATAACGGACTTAACAATACAGTATAATTTGGAGCACGCCCAGGTCTTGTGAAACAAAAATAAATGTATTATTTCATGGGCACAAATAGCAACATTTTGGTTAAGCCATGCCTTGATAAAGGTCTTAGCACCAGACCGAAACGTTGCTATTTGTGCACATGAAATAGCAAATTTATTTTTGTTTCACAAGACCTGTGAGTGCTCCAAGTTATACTGTATTTTTATATACTTTGGAATCCAGATCGTAAGCACACAAGCAAGGCTGGAAAAATCTACAAAAGTAGTGTGTATGCACCTGAGAAAGGGGGAGGACCCCGAAACGTCATGCACTCCAGCATGTCACAATAAAAAAAAAGTGTGCACACTATTTCTGTATAGAAAACAGACTTAGCTGTAGCTTACAATGCCAGGGAGCCACAGCTAGCTCTAGCAAGATAATGTCTTGTATAAAAAAGGGAATAGATTCAAAAATATTCTCCCTCTTTACAAGGCACTGGTAAGGCCGCATTTGGAATATGCGGTGCAGTTTTGGAGTCCCCTATACAAAAGGAACATCCTGGCAAAGGAAGCAGTTCAGAGAAGGACAATTAAAAATGGTGGTATTTACATCTTGCTTTGTTATTAAATTATTAATGTTTAGTGAGTGCTCCTAATAGCCCCTACCTCCCTTACTCACTGCCTCCTTGTAGTGTCTGCGACACTTGTAAGATCTGCACAGCCTCACCATGGACACTGCTCTGCTTACACATCTCCCCCTCCCTCCCTTCTGCCTTCTTTTCTCTGCTGATTCTCATAATTGTTGCAGAAAGTGTGCTGGCAGGCAGCTAAAGATCCTAGTTAGAGGTCATTAATGGGTCACATATTACAATCTCTGCTCCTGGAGTGACAGGTCTTTCCCAGTAAGGGCTCGTTCACACTAGAAACTGACAGAAACGCACAGCATGTGTTTCTGTCAGTTTGTATCCATTTTTTTCATACATTTGTATCCATTTTTTAACAATGTGTATTCCATAGATTTCTATAGAAAATGCATGAAAAAACGGACAGAAATGCTGCATGCAGTGCATTTTTTAAACGGACTGCAACGGAACGGATTATAACGCAGCAGGTGTGAACGATATTATGAAATCCTGTGGGGTTTTACTGTCTGTCCATTTTTTTAAACGCACCTGCGTTTGAAAAACTTATACAAACTGATGTAGTGTGAACAAGCCCTAAATGCTGTGATTAAAATGATGATTTATCAAGATCTAAAACTCAGATTTAGAATCAGAAAAAGTTTTGAAGTAGTGGGAGCTTGCCGAATCTAAATGTATACTTTTTGAAAATTCAATTTTTTTGAGTATAGATACCCTTTAAAATAAGGGGAATGGAGGGGCTTGACTATGCAGGCAGTTTAGACAAGTTAGGGCTGTTTACATTGGAGAAGCTATAGTTTATAGTTTAGTTTATAGTATTTGAGGTTGAATAAAGACATACGTCCATCCAGTCCAACCCATCTAGCAATATCCTCATTTCCTGCCTAACTGTTGATCCAGAGGAAGGCAAAAAAACCCACCAAATTTATGAAGGGGGAAAAAATTCCTCCCTGACTCTAAGTGGCAATCGGAAATTTCCCTGGATCAACTCTACTTTATGTATCTATACCAGTAACTTGCAACATTCCTTGTTTGCAGAAACTCATCCAGCTCAGATAGATGATAGATAGATAGATAGATAGATAGATGATAGATAGATAGATAGATGATAGATAGATGATAGATAGATAGATGATAGATAGATAGATGATAGATTGATAGATGATTGATAGATAGATAGATGATAGATAATAGATAGATGATAGATAGATAGATAGATTATAGATAGATAGATAGATAGATAGATAGATAGATGATAGATAGATAGATGATAGATAGATGATAGATAGATAGATGATAGATGATAGATGATAGATAGATAGATAAATAGATAGATAGATGATAGATAGATAGATAGATGGTAGATAGATAGATAGATAGATAGATAGATAGATAGATAGGTAGATAGATAGATAGATAGATAGATAGATAGATAGATGATAGATAGATAGATAGATAGATGATAGATGATAGATGATAGATGATAGATAGATAGATAGATAGATAGAGATAGATAGATGATAGATAGATAGATAGATGATAGATTATAGATAGGTAGATATATAGATTATAGATAGATAGATGATAGATAGATAGATAGATAGATGATAGATTATAGATAGATAGATATATAGATTATAGATAGATAGATGATAGATAGATAGATAGATATAGATAGATAGATGAAAGATAGATGATAGATAGTAACATAGTAAATCTGTTGTATTCAATTAGATCAACGCCCAGAGTAAGGTGTTAAAACAGCATTGTACATGGCAGACAGTTGGTGTCGAACCCCCCCACCTCTATTTAGGCTTGGTTTCTTTATTTTCACATAAATGGCCTCCTTAACACCTCTCTTGAACCAGTCACGTTCCTTCGCCAGTATGTTAACATTACACACATATGGGGGAGACCAAACAGCAACTGCATCAACGTATGGCCCAGCACAGAAGAGCCAATTCCTCGGGTCAGGACTCAGCCGTGTATCTGCATCTTAAGGATAAAGGACATACCTTTGAAGATTGTAATGTTAACATACTGGCGAATGAACGTGACTGGTTCAAGAGAGGTGTTAAGGAGGCCATTTATGTGAAAATAAAGAAACCAAGCCTAAATAGAGGTGGGGGGGTTCGACACCAACTGTCTGCCATGTACAATGCTGTTTTAACACCTTACTCTGGGCGTTCCTATAACACCTCTTAGCCACTATCTAATCACACCCTTAACACCTGGCTGTGATATGCTAATTGAGATTTTCCAGGGTACATAATTGCCACAGATTCTTGTACAAGTCATTCTGAATTGAGAAAGCCAGTCGGATGACTAGCGAAACGTCTTCAAGAACTACATTTCAAGTCCAGTTGATCTAATTGAATACAACAGATATACCATGACCTGGATGAATGAGAACCTTCACAAGCAGTAACATAGTAACATAGTAACATAGTAATTAAGGTTGAATAAAGACATTCGTCCATCAAGTCCAACCTATTCCCTTTTTTTTTTTTTTTTTTTTTAACCCTACCTAACAGTTGATCCAGAGGAAGGCAAAAAACCCCAGCTAAAAAAGGGGGGAAAAAATTCCTTCCTGACTCCAAACGGCAATCGGAAAGTATCCCTGGATCAACCAGATCTATATGCATTAATACCAGTAATTCTCAATAATTTTTAGTTTTAGAAACTTATCCAGGCCTTTTTTAAAGTTATTCAATGAACTTGCCATTACCACATCTGCTGGAAGACAGTTCCACAGTTTCACCGTTCTCACTGTAAAGAAACCTTTCCTAACCTGAAGATGAAACTTCTTTTCTTCCAACCTTAAAGGATGTCCACGTGTCCTCTGATATGACCTATTAGTTAACAATGCACCAGAGAGTTCACTGTATGGGCCATTAATATATTGGTATAAGGTTATCATGTCCCCACGCAAACGTCACGTCTCCAATGTAAACAGCCCTAACTTGTCTAATCTGCCTGCATATTCAAGCCCCTCCATTCCCCTTATTAATTTAGTTGCCCTTCTCTGGACTGCTTCCATTTCCAAGATGTCCCTTGTGTATATGGGATTCCAAAACTGCACCGCATATTCCAAATGTGGCCTTGATACTTTCCCGATTGCCGTTTGGAGTCAGGAAGGAATTTTTTCCCCCCTTTTTAGCTGGGGTTTTTTTGCCTTCCTCGGATCAACTGTTAGGTAGGGTTAAAAAAAAAAAAAAAAAAAAGGGAATAGGTTGGACTTGATGGACGAATGTCTTATTCAACCTTAATTACTATGTTACTATGTTACTATGTTACTGTGAGAACAGTAAAGCTTTGGAACTGTCTTCCAGTGGACGTTGTGATGGCAGGTTCGAGGCAGTTTAAAAAAAAAAGCTGGATGAGTTTCTGCAAACAAGGAATGTTGCAGTTACTGGTATAGATACTAAGTAGAGTTGACCAGGGAAATTTCCGATTGCCACTTAGAGTCAGGGAGGAATTTTTTCCCCCTTCATAAATTTGGTGGGTTTTTTTGCCTTCCTCTGGAACAGTTAGGCAGGAAATGAGGATATTGCTAGATGGGTTGGACTGGATGGACGTATGTCTTTTCAACCTCAAATACTATAAACTAAACTATAAACTATAGCTTCTCCAATTGTAACAGCCCTAACTTGTCTAAACTGCCTGCATAGTCAAGCCCCTCCATTCCCCTTATTTTAAAGGGTACTATACTCAAAAAAATTGAATTTTCAAAAAGTATACATTTAGATTCGGCAAGCTCCCACTACTTCAAAACTTTTTCTGATTCTAAATCTGAGTTTTAGATCTTGATAAATCATCATTTTAATCACAGCATTTAGGGCTTGTTCACACTACATCAGTTTGTATAAGTTTTTCAAACGCAGGTGCGTTTAAAAAAATGGACAGACGTAAAACCCCACAGGATTTCATAAATTCGTTCCACCTGGCGTTATAATCCTTCCGTTGCAGTCCGTTTAAAAAAATGCACTGCATGCAGCATTTCTGTCCGTTTTTTCATGCATTTTCTATAGAAATCTATGGAATACACATTGTTAAAAAATGGATACAAATGTATGAAAAAAATGGATACAAACTGACAGAAACACATGCTGTGCGTTTCTGTCAGTTTCTAGTGTGAACGAGCCCTTACTGGGAAAGACCTGTCACTCCAGAGCAGAGATTGTAATATGTGACCCATTAATACCTCTAACTAGGATCTTTAGCTGCCTGCCAGCACACTTTCTGCACAATTATGAGAATCAGCAGAGAAAAGAAGGCAGAAGGGAGGGAGGGGGAGATGTGTACAGAGCAGTGTCCATGGTGAGGCTGTGCGATCTTACAAGTGTCGCAGACACTACAAGGAGGCAGTGAGATGGGAGGTAGGGGCTATTAGGGCACTCACTAAACATTAATAATTTAATAACAAAGCAAGATGTAAATACCACCATTTTTATTGTCCTTCCTGAACTGCTTCCTTTGCCAGGATGTTCCTTTTGTATAGGGGACTCCAAAACTGCACCGCATATTCCAAATGCGGCCTTACCAGTGCCTGTAAAGAGGGAGAATATTTTTGAATCTATTCCCTTTTTTATACAAGACATTATCTTGCTAGACTAGCTGTGGCTCCCTGGCATTGTAGCTACAGCTAAGTCTGTTTTCTATACAGAAATAGTGTGCACACTTTTTTTTTATTGTGACATGCTGGAGTGCATGACGTTTCGGGGCCTCCCCCTTTCTCAGGTGCATACACACTACTTTTGTAGATTTTTCCAGCCTTGCTTGTGTGCTTACGATCTGGATTCCAAAGTATATAAAAATACAGTATAACTTGGAGCACTCACAGGTCTTGTGAAACAAAAATAAATTTGCTATTTCATGTGCACAAATAGCAACGTTTCGGTCTGGTGCTAAGACTTTATCAAGGCATGGCTTAACCAATGTTGCTATTTGTGCCCATGAAATAATACATTTATTTTGTTTCACAAGACCTGGGCGTGCTCCAAATTATACTGTATTGTTAAGTCCGTTATCTACTAGAACCCCCAAATTTCCATTAGAGGTTTACTTAGCACAAGTTTATGGTGTAGGTGGCACAAGGATTGTTAAACACCAAATCAATGCATCACCTTACATTTATCAACATTGAATCTCACCTGCCATTGTGCTGCCCATTTTGATAATATATCTAGGTCTGCTGCAGCAATTGCACATCCTTTGAAGTTTCCAAAGCTCTACATAGTTTAGTTTCATCAGCAAACACAGTAATTTATGAACAGATTCAAAAGAAGTGGCCCCAGGCACTTCACTCAGAACTTTAGTCCACATGGAGTAGCCCACTGACCACCACTCTGTGTTTGCGATCCAATAATTCTCTATCACTGTACAAATACATATGATTTTATTTATATAATAAGATTTTTTTCTGGTTTAAATAAATTAAATAGTTGTTTGTCTCCAATGTTTACAACAAATTGGATAAACTAATGAACATATCTTAAAGGATAAGTGCACTGTAATCAACTTATGTTCATTTGGAAGCTGCAGCTTTAAAGGCTATGTCCACCCTAAATTTATTTTTTCATATAAGTCCCCCCTGGGCTCCCAGCCCCAACCGCTATATTTTTTTTTTTAGAAAGCCCCCCAAACTCTACTTACCTCCCCTCGATCCTCCCCGCGCTCCCGCCCTCTGCTTGCAAGAAATGCAAGCAGAGGGCGGGACCGGCACCCGCGTCTGTGATTGGCTGAGCGCAGCCAATCACAGACGCGCTCGGCAGCACAGCACGGAGGAAAGAGGAGAGGTAAGTAAGAGTTTGGGGAGCTTTCTAAAAAAAAAAATATGCGTTGGGGCTGGGAGACATGGGGGAAATCATTACTGAAGGGTTTTTATGCTAGGGGAGGGATAGTAAACGGGAGGGAGAGGGAGGGGAAGGGAGGGGGGAGAAGGGCTGCAGTACGCATGGCAAAAATCACCTGAGGCCAGCTAGCAGGCAGTGTCCTATATGGACTCTGCTAGCTCCTGGTAGTCATTTTTTGGGACTTTGGGGGGGACTACAGGAGAACCCTATGGAGCTGGATGTGAGGTAAGGATTAAACTACACTACATGGTGGGCCGATTTTGGGGGATTAGTTTTGGGGGTGGACATGCCCTTTAAAAATACCGTTGCCATATTTTTTTTTTACCTATGCCCCTCCAGAGCCTAGCTTTGTGACTTGGAAGTTGCTGACATCTTGTTACTGGTTTGCTGAATGTCAAGCTCTGCCCCTTTGAGATTTCCTCGCTTCTCCTGCTGAGCCTCAAACAGTAATGCCTGGGAGTTCCGTGCACTCTCCTGCTTGAGCCTCAAAAGTAATGCCTGTGAGTTCCGTGCATGTGCACGGAACTCACAAGCATTACTGTACTGTTTGCACCCACCCATATGGCATACCGTTTGATTCAGGACATGTGGGAGATTGCCATTTAGTGGGTTTTTTTACTTGCCAAGTGGTTTTAGGTAGGATTTCAACCATTGAGTCCTCTTATTTTATTTTTTCAACAATCTCCTAAAAGCACAGAGTTCTATGAATAACAGCGTCTGGAATTCTTCATGTATATATGAAAGCATGATACCATCACTTAGCTGAAGGTGTGTAGCTTCCAAAAATATATAGTTTGGGGGGGGTATTTCCAAGTTGATTAGCTGTTCAAATTACAGAACACTGATTTTTTTCTTGTAATTGGACTGTGCATGCGTCCCATTTGAGCTAGTTGGTGGCCACGTCTCTGTTGCACCCACACATATGGCATACCGTTTGATGCAGGATATGTGGGAGATTGACATTTAGTGGGTTTTTTTCCTTGTCAAGTTGGTTTAGGTAGGATTTCAATCCTTGAATCATCTTATTTTATTTTTCACAAAACCCCTAAAAACAGAGTTCTTTGGATCACTGGTCTGGAATTCTTCATGTATGTATCAAAGCATGGTATCGTAATGTAGCAGAAGGTGTGTAGATTCCAAAAATATATAGTTTGTGGGGGGAATTTCCATGTTTCGGGGACTGTTTCCTTAGAAAAGGGTAGGCTGTTCAAATTACAGAGCACTTTGATTTTTTCTTGTAATTGCATTTGTGCATGCGTCCCATTTGACTAGTTGGTGGCCCACATCTCGTGGTGTGCATCCACACATATGGCATAACGTTTGATTCAGAACATGTGGAATCGATATTTAGTGGGGGGTTTTATTTGTGGGGGGCATTTCCAAGTTTTGGGGCTGTTTGAAATTACAGAGCACTTTGATTTTTTTCTTGCAATTCCACTTGTGCATGCGTCCGATTTGACCTAGTTGGTGGCCACGTCTCTGTGTACATCCACGCATATGGCATACCGTTTGATTCAGAACATGTGGGAGAGTGATATTTAGTGGGGGGGGTTATTTGTGGGGGGCATTTCCAAGTTTTGGGGCTGTTTGAAATTACAGGGAACTTTGATTTTTTTCTTGTAATTACACTTGTGCTGTGTCCCATTTGAGCTAGTTGGTGGCCACGTCTCTGTGTGCACCCACACATATGCATACCGTTTTGATGAGGATATGTGGGAGATTGACATTTAGTGGGGTTTTTTTGCTTGTCAAGTGGGTTTAGGTAGGATTTCAATTCTTGAATTATCTTATATATTTTCACAAAACCTCCTAAAAACACAGAGTTCTTTGGATCACTGGGTCTGGAATTCTTCATGTATGTATGAAAGCATGGCACCGTAACGTACTGAAGGTGAGTAGATTCCAAAATAATAGTTTGTGGGGGAATTTCCATGTTTCGGAACTGTTTCCTTAGAAAAAGTGTAGGCTGTTCAAATTACAGAGCACTTTGATTTTTTCTTAGAATTGCATTTGTGCATGCGTCCCATTTGAGCTAGTTGGTGGCCACGTCTCTGTGTACATCCACACATAGGGCATACCATTTGATTCAGAACATGTGGGAGATTGATATTTAGTGGGGGTTTTATTTGCGGGGGGCATTTCCAAGTTTTGGGGCTGTTTGAAATTACAGAGCACATTGATTTTTTTCTTATAATTACACTTGTGCATGTGTCCCATTTGAGCTAGTTGGTGGCCACGTCTCCGTGTGCACCCACACATATGGATATACCGTTTGTCAGGGCATTTGGAAGATTGATAATTGAAAAAAAGGTTTTTTTATACGACATGGAAATTTGCCATGATTTTTAACTTTGAATTGTATTTTATTAAATTTTTCCTGAAAATCTGGTAAAAAAGCGAAATTTTACATGAAACTGCGCCCACGCCATTGGTGGTATTCATAAAGGAATCACACAGTTTAAGTTTTATTTGGAAGATCCAAAATATTACATGTCTACTAATGAATACAAATAATGATAGTGTGAACATTGACTAGCCTAATTCCAAATCAGATACCCTGAAATCTTACTGATTATACTGTCAATGATACCTAAGAAATGTAAAACTGTTTTTATATTTAAATGTTTTGGAACCAAAATAAAACGAGTTTAAAAAAAAAAAAAATAAAGGAATCACACCGTTGTGTAGCTGAAGGTGTGTAGATTCCAAGAATATATAGTTTTGGGGGGTATTTCTAATATAGAGGGTGTTTAGTTCTGACAAATCTGAAAGTTGATGTAATTGGGCCTTGTTCATTGGCTCACTTTGTGGCTAGTTTGATTCCACGTTTGCATGTGTAACCATACATAGGGCATATCGTTTGATTCAGGACATTTAGGAGATTGATATTTGGTAACTTTTTTTTACATTACTTGGATTTTTGGCATGATTCTACCTTTGAGAGTGTTTTTTTTCAAATTTTTTAGAAAATCTGCTAAAACTAACTACTGCGAACTTCTACGAAGAACTGCGCCCACACCATTGATGGTACGAATGAACAACTACAGAAATTCGTAGATAAAGGTGTGTGGATTCGAAAATATATGGTTTGTGGAGAGTTGTTTTGTGGGGAAAAGTTGCAGACTGTTTCAAATTCAGATTTGGCTGAATATTTTTGCTGTTTCTGAGCCAATTGTGCATTGTTTCACTTTGTGGCTTTTGGCTTCCACGTCCGCGTGTGTAACCACACATATGGCATACCGTTTGATTCAGGACATTTGGGAGATTGATATTTAGTCACTTTTTTTAGATTCCTTGAGTTTTTGGTATGATTTCTACCTTTGAAGTTGTTTTTTATTTTTTTTCAGACAAAGCGAACTTCTACGAAGAACTGCGCCACACCATGATGGTATGAATGAAAAACTACAGTTTACATAGCTGAAGGTGTGTAGATTTCAGGAATATATAGTTGTGGGGGGGTTATTTCTAAGTTACGGGGGGTTTGGGAGGAAAAACTGCAGACTGTCCAAATTCGGAGTTGGCTAAATATTTTTGCCGTTTTGAGCCATCGTGCATTGTCTCCCTTTGTGGCTTTTCGCTTCCACGTCCGCGTGTGTAACCACACATTTGGCATACCGTTTGATTCAGGACATTTGGGAGATTGATATTGGTAACTTTTTTTTACATTCCTTGAGGTTTTAGCATGATTTCTACCTTTTGAAGTTGTTTTTGTTCATTTTTTCAGACAAATGCGAACTTCTACGAAGAACTGCGCCCACACCATTGATGGTATGAATGAACAAACTACAGTGTAACATAGCTGAAGGTGTGTAATTTCGGAATATATAGTTTTGGGGTTATTTCTAAGTTACGGGGGTGTTTTGTGGAAAAACTGCAGACTGTCCAAATTCGGAGTTGGCTAAATATTTTTGCCGTTTCTGAGCCATCGTGCATTGTCTCACTTTGTGCTTTCCGCTTCCATGTCCGCGTGTGTAACCACACATATGGCATACTGTTTTATTCAGGACATTTGGGAGATTAATTTGGTAACTTTTTTTTTTTACATCCTTGAGGTTTTACATGATTTCTACCTTTTGAAGTTGTTTTTTGTTAATTTTTTCAGACAAATGCGAACTTCTACGAAGAACTGCGCCACACCATTGATGGTATGAATGAACAAACTACAGTGTTACATAAGCTGAAGGTGTGTAAATCAGGAATATATAGTTTTGTGGGGTTCTTTTCAAAGTTACGTGGTTGTTTTGTGGAAAAACTGCAGACTGCGACTGTCCAAATTCAAGGGTTGGCTAAATATTTGACGTTTCATTCCATCAGTGGCTTTTCGCTTCCACGTCCGTGTGTGTAACCACACATATGGCATCACCATTTGATTCAGGACATTTAGGAGATTGATATTTAGTAACTTTTTTTTAGATCCTTGAGGTTTTGGTTTGAGTTCTACCTTTTGAAGTTGTTTTTTGTTCATTTTTTCAGACAAATGCGAACTTCTACGAAGAACTCGCGCCCCACACATTGATGAATGAAAAACTACATACAGTGTTACATAGCTGAAGTGTAGATTTCAGGAATATATAGTTTGTGGGGGTTATTCTAAGTTACGGGGGTGTTTTGTGGAATAAACTGCAGACTGTCCAAATTTGGGGGTTGGCTAAGTATTTTTGCCGTTTCTGAGCCATCGTGCATTGTCTCACTTTGTGGATTTCGCTTCCACGACCGCGTGTGTAACCACACTATGGCATACCTTTTGATTCAGGACATTTGGGGATTGATATTTGGTAACTTTTTTTTACATTCCTTGAGGTTTTAGCATTTCTACCTTTTGAAGTTGTTTTTTGTTAATTTTTCAGACAATGCGAACTTCTACGAAGAACTGTGCCCACCCCATTGATGGTATGAATGAACAAACTACAGTGTTACATACTGAAGTGTGTAAATTTTAGGAATATATAGTTTGTGGGGGTTATTTCTAAGTTACGGGGGTGTTTTGTGGAAAAAACTCAGGCTGTCCAAATTCGGGGTTGGCTAATATTTTTTGCCGTTTCTGAGCCATCTTGCATTGTCTCACTTTGTGGCTTTTCGCTTCCACATCCGTGTGTAACCACACATATGGCATACCCGTTTGATTCAGGACCTTTAGGAGATTGATATTTAGTAACTTTTTTTAGATTCCTTGAGGTTTTGGTATGTTTCTACCTTTTGAAGTTGTTTTTTTTTAATTTTTTCAGACAAATCACAACTTCTACGAAAACTGCGCCCCACACCATTGATGGAATGAAAAACTACAGTGTTACATAGCTGAAGGTGTGTGATTTCAGGAATATATAGTTTGTGGGGGTTTTTCTAAGTTAGCGGGGTGTTTTGTGGAAAAAACTGCAGACTGTCCAAATTCGAAGTTGGCTAAATATTTTGTGCCGTTTCTGAGCCATCGTGCATTGTCTCACTTTGTGGCTTTTCGCTTCCACCACGTCCGCGTGTGTAACCACACATATGGCATACCGTTTGATTCAGGACATTTGGAAGATTGATATTTGGTAACTTTTTTTTATATTCCTTGAGGTTTTAGCATGATTTCTACCTTTTGAAGTTGTTTTTTGTTCATTTTTTCAGACAAATGCGAACTTCTACGAAGAACTGTGCCCACACCATTGATGGTATGAATGAACAAACTACAGTGTTACATAGCTGAAGGTGTGTAGATTTATACTGTTTGATTCAGGACATTTGGGAGATTGATATTGGGTAACTTTTTTTTACATTCCATATATAGAAATATAAAATAGGAATATATAGTTTGTGGGGGGTATTTCTGAGTTGGGGGGGTGTTTTGTGGATAAACTGCAGACTGTTCAAATACAAAACTGGCTAATTTTTTTTTTGCTGCTACTGACATTTGGCACTGGTCACGCTCTGGGTTAGTTGGTAGCCATGTCTCTGGGTACACCCATGAATGTGGCATACCGTTTTATTCGGGAGGGGTTAGGCTTTCATATTTGAGATGCGTTTGAACTTTCCTTCACAGTTTTTAGCTGAAATTCGCATTTGATTTTGTCTCTGATTTTACAGTTGAGGAAAAAAAGGAAAATGTGAGAAAATAACTTACAATTGGACGCTGCGTCCGAGTATCTGCATTTTGCTCGAAACTAGCCTCACTCATAAAATCTTGTGGGTGTGTAGTTTCTAAAAATATCTCACTTGTGGGAATATTTTTGTTAATTTGGTGGATATTCTATGTTAACTGTCAGTAGTGGTTATACATTTTTATTTGGTGTTATATTCTAGAAGGTGCAGTTTGAGTTTGGGGGGGTCTCCTGTAC
Organism: Hymenochirus boettgeri; assembly: GCA_019447015.1. NCBI lineage: Eukaryota > Metazoa > Chordata > Amphibia > Anura > Pipidae > Hymenochirus > Hymenochirus boettgeri. The sequence continues at coordinate 204,069,450 of CM033472.1, forward strand.
TGGAAAAGTCGGGTACCGGCATATATCTGGTATCGTTGTACTCGGGAGTATTAGAGCTTTTAGAAACAGTAAGATTTTTGTGTGTAACCTTAAGATAACTATAAGTAAAAATGGGAAAAATCCATGAAAATTTGCAAATTTTCCTTTTTTTTTTTTTTACATATTTTACCCATAATTCCAGTAAAATTTCCAGAAAAGTTACAAAATTCTGTTACCATGTTAAAGTACACTTTGTGCTGAAAAAAACAATGTATAATATTCCTGATTTACTGCAAGCTTTCCTACTGTAAAATTAGTCTAAAGCGATTAAGGGCAAAATCCTGAAAATTCTTCTGGCAGTTAACGCAAAAAAAAAAAAAAGGAAATTCTTCAGGCACTCAGAGGGTTAAAGGGCAACTGTGGATTGCTTACAAGACAAGTTATGGTTAAATAAAAGCCTGTAGTATTTCCTTTAAAATGAGCTGACAATCACATCTCTGGCTGGAGCCTGTGAGAAATTACATTGGGATGAATGTCCAAACTTCCTGCTTCCAGTAGTTTAAGTGACATCACCTGACCTCTTCCCCACCCATCCTCCCCGGGGGACAAGCATGCTCAGTTAAGACATAATGCTGGGGAAATCAGGAAGTACAAGAGGAAAAAATTGACAGTTGTGAAGGGAAGCCTATTAATGCAGGTGGTGGCTGGTCACATGACTACAATCTAGTCACATGGCTCAAAACAGGAAGTGCTCAAGCAGGAAGTAATATTGCTGAACCTTTCCGGCAATAACTTCTCACAAATTTTATCTAGAGATGTGATGTAGGTTTTATTTTGAAGTTACGATGGAAGGCTTTTTATATAATACTTACTAGGTTGGAGGAATTCAAGACCACAGTTACCCTTTTACTGTTTTTCTGTGTGGCACCCTATGGTATAAACAAAGCAATGCCCCCCAGATCAGAATCAAGTATCAGTGTACTATTTGCCACTTACTTCCTCCTGGGTCATGGTTCAAAAAGTACTTATATATGTACCTGATGGAAGGGGGGGGGGGGACTAAAAATATTATGGATTCTGATATAAAGCTTGCCATACACTTATAAGACATTTGATAGATGTGACGTTCAATTGAACCATTATCAAATTTCTTACAAAAGTAGTTTTACCTTCTGACACATTGTTTTTTGCCCCCATTCATTTGTAATTGAACCTCAATCGCAATATAGATCAGGCCTGACGGTTGTGTGTTGAATGTCAGACCATATGATCTTTATTCTACTTTCTCAGCCAGAAGTCTGGTAACATGACACTCTTCTGTGCAAAAAAAAACAACTCTTCTCTCAGATCTGATACAATACACAGAAAACATATATGCATGCAGTGTTTCTGGTAATGCACCACCACGGCCAAAGTAGGTTACATAAATAACGTATTTATTTTTAGTATATAGTATTTGAGGTTGAATAAAGACATACGTCCATCCAGTTCAACCCATCTAATAATAGCCTAACTGTTGATCCAAAGGAAGTAAAAAAAAAAACACCAAATTTATGAAGGGGAAAAAAATTCCTTCTTGATTCCAAGTGGCAATCGGAAATTTTCCAGGATCAACTGTACTTTATGTATCAATACCAGTAAACTTTCAACATTCCTTGTTTGCAGAAACTCATCCAGCTTTTTTTTTAAACTGACCTATGAACCTGCCAGCACAATGTCCACTGGAAGACAGTTCCAAAGCTTTACCGTTCTTACAGTGAAAACCCTTTCCGAACTTAAAGCCTAAATCTTTTTTCTTCAAGTCTTAAGGAAAGTCCAAGTGTTCTCTGACATGCTTTATTGGTGAACAATGCCCCAGATAGTTTATTGTATGGCCCGTTAATGTATTTATACACAATAATCATATCCCCACACAAGCTCCTTTTCTCCAATGTGCATAATTGTAACTTTTCCAGTCTCTCTTCATATTCAAGCTCCCCCAATCCCCTTATTTATTTAGTTGCCCTTCTCTGAACCCTTTCCATTTCAAAGATGTCCTTTTTGTACACAGGATTCCAAAATTGCACTGCATATTCCAAATGAGGCCTTACCAATGCTTTGTAAAGAGGGAGAATAACATTTTTCTCCCTTGAATCCATACCTCTCTTTATACAAGACAATACAATGCTGGCTCTGGCTGTTGCCGCCTGGCACTGCTTGCTACCTTTAAGTTTGTTATCCACCAAAACTCCAAGATCCCTTTCCAACAGGTATTCACTTAAAGGACAACCATACTGGTGAAACACACAGCAGAGAGTTAAATAGGTATACAATAAAACCCAACTACTCTTGTGTTCCTGTGTTATGTCAGAAAGAAGATTTTAAAGGACAATTATACTTACCATTTCCCCGATCCATTCCTGCAAAGTACCTAGGGTGAGGACCTAAAACGCTAAGTCCTCACCTCTGGGTACTTTACAAAAGTCCTACACTACTTACTTGTAATCTCCCTCGTCGCTCCGGTCCGATCCTCCCCACTGGCACTGTCCCATTGGCTTCCTCGCGACCTGTCACTTAAAGTGCCAGTGGGGAGGATCGGACCAGAGCTATGAGGGAGATTACAAGTAAGTAGTGCAGGACTTTTGTAAAGTACCCGGAGGTGAGGACTTAGCGTTTTAGGTCCTCACCCTAGGTACTTTGCAGGAGTGGGCAAAACTATACAAAAGTTTGTTATAATAATAAGACACTTGATTGATGGCTGAAATGTAAGATGTTACTGACTGGATATCTAACGAAATAGGGGACAGATCCACAATGCTACAGTGATAGTTAAAAATAATTATAGTTTGTGGAAAGGAGTAATTAAAACAAATATTTCCCAGTGTACATATACTTTAATAATACTGGACTCTCTCTGTCAACCCAACTGCCCCATTTCTATAGCACTCTGTTACTATCAGTTCACCAGACGCAGCAAATCCCTCTATTAATACTAATTCACCCATGTCCCCTTGTATCATTGCCCCCATGCAGCATAGCTCCTAAGTGCCTATACCCACCCAGGTTCTTTACAAACTCAGTGGACACTATCACCACTGTAAAATGGCTGAAATGTGTTTCCCCGCCCAATCATGTGACTCCAGCCTTCACCCACCGGATCTCCGGTACACGTAACCTGCGTGACGTCTCCTAGCAAGTGCTGTTGTCATTGGACAAGGTGGATACGTGCCCTCGCGTCATCCCACAGCAGAAAGCCGGAAGTAGCGGGCTGCCAGCTGTGGTGTCTGCCAATCCCTGGGGAGAAACCACAGGAGCAGTGAGAGGCTTTGGCAGGTGTTGGGTTGTGATTTGGCTCGTTAGGATGTGTTGTGTTTGGGACTAGCCTTTTTATAAGAAGGTTTTCTTCTTTCATCCTCCTCTGTTGGTTATGGGCTGTACGGCAGCAGAGCCCCCGAGTTGGGGTGACATGTGGATAGTGCTGGCCTTCTGCCTGTTGGGACAAGGAAATGCTGCTATGAATAAAGAAGAGAAGAACCAGCTAAGGTAAGACATGATTTTAAATAAGCCAGGACAACCCTTTAAACCTGATTGGGCTTCCACCTCTTCTCATTAAAACTTAATTAATAGGAAATCTACACACTGCAATGATTAAACCAGTTCATTTAGTGAATGTATGGCCACACTAAAAGCAATGCAATCTACATCACACTTCAGGTGAAAAACAGACTGACTTGTCCTTTAAAGGCTAGAACTGGCAGTGCTATGCCCCTTAGGCTGTATTACATCTGATCACATGCCTTTGCCACAGGCTATAAATGATATACTTTGCATGTCCCCACTCATTTTTTGAGAGAGAGACAATTTTGTTTATATATTAGATTATTAGAACAATGCTATTATAATAAAATGGGGCTGTGAAGTACCTTCTGTTATAACATGGCACTATTTCATTTTATACTCTGGGGAGCTTTTAGCTTCTTTAACCCCACCTCACCTTAACCTATAAATCTAAATTGTATCCTTTGCTCCCAAGTCCTAACCCCATAGCACCTGTAAATCTGGACATTGTTATGGTAAATACTAATAAGTATGAACCTAGTATGTTAATCTGCATCCTCTATAGGGTCTCAAGTTGTCTAATTGTGTTTTTAGCTTGAACCACACATACATCACATACTTAATTTCCACTGTGCACCAATGGTGGAAAACGTGTGTGAGTATGTAATAAAACCATACAAGCAACTGGTATACCTTTTATAACTGGCTAGGGTTAATCTTGCCTCCTTATTGTGTCTATGTACTGTTGACTGTTTTTAGTACAATGCTTTAGAAACAACACCTTAAAGTGGACTGCACCTTTTAAAGACATTTTTGTCTGTTTTCTTGGTCAGCTTATTCATAAATCACGTTGTTAACCTTGTGGTAGTCTCAAAAGATGCTTTTTAATCCAAAATTCAAAACTGGAGCAATATTGATGTTTTAAAGGGCGTCCACCCCCAAAACCATAATCCCCCCCACTACTGGCCCCATTGTGTAGTGTAGTTAAATCCTCCCCTCACACCCCCGCTCCATCTGTTTCTCCTGTGTCCCCCCCCCCCCAAAGTCCCCAAAACTGCCCACCAGGAAGATAGCAGAGTCCATATAGGACTCTGCCTCCTACCTGGCCGCCGGGAGAAGTTTGGCTTGCGTACTGCAGCCCTTCTCCCCCTCTCTCTTAGGATTCCCTCCCCCTAGTGTAAATCCCTTTAGATATATGATTCCCCCTGTCCCCCCAGCCCCAACCGCTCTATTTGTATTCTTAGAAAGTGCCCCAAACTCTACTTACCTTCCCTCTTTCCCCCGCTGCAAAGAACTCCCGGCAGCCGCGTCCGTGATTGGCTGCCGCTCAGCCAATTACAGACGCGACTGCCGGTCCCGCCCCTCTGCTTGCGTTTTCTCGCAAGCAGAGGGCCGGCAGCGCGGCGGAGGAAAGAGGGGAGGTAAGTAGAGTTTGGGGCACTTTCTAAGAATAAAAATAGAGCGGTTGGGGCTGGGGGGACAGGGGGAATCATATATCAAAAATATTTTTAAGGGTGGACATACCCTTTAAATTATTCATAACAAAGGTGGGTTTTATTAGGTGTACCCTAATCACCTGAAAGTCACTAAATCCGGGAAAAGCATGTAGTTCTGTCCCTATTTTCGCTATTAACATGTTTGTATGCTGTTATGACTCGAACATGTTATGATTTGGCACCTGCTGTATTAAAGGGTATCTTCACTGGGGGAAAAAATTGCCGTTTAGTTTTATTGAAGAACGAGAGGTAAAGGAGCTGTGTCTTACCTCCCGTTCTTCAATAAAACCTGCAGGAGCCAGGAGAGAAGGTAAGCTATGTACCTAATCACTTGCTTCGTCCGCCGCGTAGTCTAACAGGTTCCGACAGACTCTGTCATGTATGCGCATTGCACTTGTTATGATAAAATTTTATGGCATAAGAGACTGCTAGGACCATTTAGCAAAAACAGTAAATCCTGTTAATATTATTACTTCAATCATTTTGGGATTTTAATGCTGTGTACTCAAAGGTTGATATTTTGACCAGATTGACCGGGGGCAACAGAAATTTAGGTTAAAAGGCATGTTCACCTATAAAACAAAAAAACTGGTTATTTACCTGCAACCCCAACAGCTATTTTTACCAGTTTATAAAATGCATTTAGAACCAGATATTTAAGTTCAAAGGTATCTATCTGCCTAATCCCCAATGACCAATGGGTTTACTATAAGCTTGAGCATGTGCAGAGGAGGCAGCAGGTAAAACAGCAGTCAATCATTGGCTGTGATGTCCGTTATCACAGCCTTGATTGACTGCATGGAGAAAGGGGTCAGCTTAATCTAGAACAAAGATGCAAGCGAGGGAGCACACTATATGTGTAGAATCAATAATTTATTGATTCTACACATATAGTGTGCTCCCTCGGTTGCATCTTTGTTCTGGAATTATTTAAGCTCGTGGAGTAGAGAGCTGAGGGATAGCACCTATCTATTGTCTGGCAGCAAGCCAACAGCAGTGTGCTAGAGTGTTTCTGAACTGTATTGTCAGCTTAATCTACCAGAATGGGGATAATAATTATTCTTAAATATCTGTTTAGTAATGCAATCAAAGTGCAGTAATAGTAATAAAGTGAAAAGATTTTTTGTTTTACGGCCCTTTAACCTTAGCTGTGTTAACTGTACAACACTCTGTACTCTCTGTGTGAATACAATGTGTCCAAAAATGTCAACCATAATACAGGATGTACAGATGTACAGGATTCCCTATCGCTGTCAATTGCTTTAGGTTCTCACAGCCAATCATGCGGTTCTCTATGGGACTGCACGATCAGTTGCAGTGACAAACAGCGATTTGTACCCAGCCTAATACAAGTGGGTGGTGGTTAGGGGGATGTGACTTGAAAAAGGGGCACCAGGGGAGACTTTTTTAGGGCACCAAAATGTCCAGAACCGGTGCTGTAAATGGCCACTACATCTCAAGGCTGCTTAATTGAATATTTCTGGACTGGAAATAGCTCAAGTGGCAGTTAGCCACTGCACCAAAAAATTTGTACCTCGCAACTGTTTCAAATCCTATTATGCATAGACCGCACTTTAAAAGTGAAAAAAACCTGTGAGATTGTAACAATGATTGTTACAAACAGAAGACTACTAGGACTATCTATGGGGCCAAGCTCTCAGTTTATTGTTTGTATCTGGTCTTGGCATATGTAGTGTACTAAATGTCTTGACATGTACTGGTAATAGAACTGGCGATTGGATGTCGAATCTATTAAATGTCTAACTAGTGTATGGCCAGCATGTAATGCCATCCCCACCTCAGATCTCTTCTATTTCTCCATTTCATTGTTATTTTACCTTTTAGCTCACCTTTGAATTGAAAAAAAATGTGTCTTAAATATGTAGTTCTGCAAGCTGCAATCTTTTCTTTCTTCTAGTTTAGATGTTTGATGCAGCAGTGATAGCTGTTGATGGAGCATTTGCAGTTGTTAGTCAAGCTCTTGTAATGATGTCTAAGGTAGATATTCTGACTTGCAAGCAGGTGTTCCTTTGTGTCTACTTACAAAGCAGGTTGTATTTTACACATATTCCAGGAGCGCAACAATGTTTGGTGCTAGCAGTTTTGTTCACAAATCAAACTCAAAGGGTACTGTTGTCCAAATTTAACTCTGTACAGTTAAAAGGGTAAATCGATTTTAAGTTTCGTGGTATTTATGGCTCTCAAAATTCCCCCTGTAATAACCACAGAAAACTGTACCACAACAGACTAGCTGCACTGTGACATATATTCTGTTGTGTTGGCATTGATGCCAATTGTACAGTGAAGATTTTTTTTTTCTGTCAAGCATTGCACACAGATGATCTTTGTTACACAACTTGTTATGAAAAGGCCTCAATGAATTGTTAATATACCAATAATATCCCAAAATAACGAATACACAACAAGTGTGAAAGGTGCAAATGTAATTACATTCATTTTGCATTGTGATTTGCACAATATTGCGTTATCAGAGCATGTGAGAAATGCACTAATGTGGCATAGTCCTAAAGGTTGGTTTGTTTTCGCAAGACAAATAAGTGAAAAAAATCCCCTTTCTGTGCTCTTTATTACAAATAAAATGAGTACTGTACAGTTTCTTATTGTTATCCTGCAATCATGTTTTTATATTTTCTTTTTTGCAGGACTCAAGTGCTGGAAATGTTTGACCATGCATATGGAAGTTATATGGTAGGTAAATGTATGTATATGTTTATTTATAAAGCAACATTTGGGTATACAGCCCTATGCTATATAAAAATACAGAGAAGGGAATAAGTGAAAGCATTTATAAAGATAAACAAAAGAAGATTGGAGCTGGTATGTAAGGTAAGGATTTTTATACACTACACAGTGGGGACAGTAGTGAGGGAAATTATAGTTTTGGGGTGGACATGCCCTTTATGAAAAAATGACTTTGCGTTATCTTACTCTATAAATAAATACATGTAAGTAGTACTTACTCTGAGGTGTGTGTGTTGCTGCATGCCTTCAATACAATACTTGTTTTGCTCAGGCTCTGACCACTGACCTGACTATTTTCCTACATACCAACTGTCAAAACTGCATACAGCACACCAACTGTCAAACCATTCGAGCTACAGCAAAACTGCTTACAGAAATGTTAAAACGTAAGATGTTTCATATTGGATATCTAATGAAATAGGGGTCGGATCAACAAAAAATATGGTACAGTGATAGTTGGGATGAATTATAGTTATAACATTTTCCAGCAAAAAAAATCTCTCAACTATTTAATGTATTGGTATTATTATTATTGTAGATTTATATAGTGCCAACATCTTCAATGGTGCTTTATAGTTGCATTAATATACATAAGGAAAACATACATGTTACATGCAAGGGTAGTGCAAGTATTACAATGTTCAAATAATGTAAGTGCTGCTCCAGCAGCATCCCGTGAGATAAGTTACAACATTACTGTAGTGCAATAGGATGGAGGGCCCTGCACAAAAGAGGAGATGGGGGTGAAGCAGACCAGTAGCTGTAACTAAGTTGTCAGTGGATTATAACTTACAGGTCAAAGATGGGTCAGTAAGAGGGGTAGAAGTGTCTAGGTCCAAATTGTAAGCTTGTTTGAAGTGGTGAGTTTTGAAGTTGCGTTTGAAGATATGAAGTGATGGCAAGTGATGTATAAAGCGAGGAAGGGAGTTCCAGTGCAGAGGAGCAGAACGAGAAAAGTCCTGAATACGGGTGTGGTAAGAGGTGATTAGAGTAGATGAGAGTAGAAGCTCATTAGAAGATCGGAGGCTGTGCCTTGGGTAGTATCTTCTTATCAGATCAGAGATGTATAGGGGGGCTGTATTGGAGAGAGCCTTGTAGGATAAGGTTAGCAGCTTAAATTTGATCCTTTGTGTAATGGGAAGCTAGTGGAGAGAGTGACAGAAAGGGGCAGCATGTGGGAAGAGAGGGGAATAAGCCTGGTAGCAGAGTTAAGGATTGATTGAAGGGGTGCCAGTCAGTTTCTTGGTAAAATCCACATAGAATGGTGTTACAGTAGTCTCAGCCGAGAGATGATAAATGAGTGATCTAGAATTTTGGTAGTGTTCTGTGAAAGGAAAGGACAAATGTGTGACATGATTTTGAGCTGTAACAGAGAGTACTTAGACAGTATAAATGTGGTGTTTAAAGGAAAGTTTTGAGTGAAAGGTTACTCCCAGACATCGCACATAAGGTGTTGGGGGAGATTGGTGTATGTAAATGATGTTGATAGTAGTGTTAGGTAGGTGGTAGATCGAGGAAAATTACAAGTTCGGTCTTATCCATGTTGAGTTTGAGAAAGTGGGAGGACATAAAATCAGAGATAGCATTTAGGCAGTCAGGGACCTGTGATGTCAGAGTAACAAGGTCGGGGCCGAGGTGTAAATTTGGTTATCATCGGCATACAGTGGTATTGGAATCTAAAAGAACTAATCAGCTGACCAAGCCCAAAGATATAAATAGAAAAGAGGGCCGAGTACTGAGCCTTGTGAAACCCCAGAGAATTGTGAATTTGGAGCCAGAGTGGGACACCTTGAACTTCCTATATGAGAGATAGGATGACAGCCAAGAAAGTGAAAAACCCTGGATACCTAGGGATGATATGTCCAGTAAAGTTTGTATTAAAGGCTGAAGACAGGTCAAGCAGAATAAATAGGGAATAGTGTCCTTTAGATTTTTAAGCAGATCGCTAGTAACTTTAGTGAGAGCTGTTTCCGTGGAGTGTTTAGGGCAGAAGCCAGACTGTAGGTAATCAAAGAGGGAACTAGAAAGGGTATATACTTTGAATTTGGCTTGAAAGACTGCATTTTGGAAAGTAATGTGTGTGTTTGTGCTGCATATTTTAAAACTCAATAATGTCAATGATGAGGACATTGTTGTTTTTTACTTACCCTTTAAATATGGCTGTCACATGAATTAAAGGCAGGTCAGTTGGTGTGTGTACTCGTGTCAGGTTGGGGGATAAAAGACTAACTTTTTTGATATTTGGTCGAAATGTGTTGTTTTGTTTTTTTTTACTATACTTAGCCTTCAAATATGATTCCCACATAAATGAATGGGTACCTCAGTTGGTGTATGTAACTGTGTTAGGTTGGAATTTAAAAAAACAAACTTTTTTGATTATTGATCAAAATTTACCTTTGACTATAGTTACCCTTTAAGTATGTCTGCCACAGAAATGGAAGAGTAGGTCAGTAGGTGTGTGTACTGTGTCTCAGGTTGGGGGGGTTAAAAAAACAAACTTTTTTGATGATTGGTCAAAAATTATTTTTTTTGACTTCAGTTAACCTTTAAGTATGGCTGCCACAGTAATGGATAAGTAGATCAGTAGGTGCGTGTATCTGTGTCGGGTTGGGGGTTTTTGTTGATTGGTCAAAAAATATATTTTTTTTACTTTAGTTACCCTTAAAGTATGTCTGCCACAGAAATGGAAGAGTAGTGAGTAGGTGTGTGTACCTGGATCAGGTTGGAAGTTAAAAAACAAACTTTTTTGATGATTGGTCAAAATTAGTTTTTTTGATCTTAGTTACCCTTTAAGTATAGCTGCATATGCCCCGTGGGGGTTAAAAAACTAACTTTTTTATTATTGATCAAAATTCGTTTTTTGGACTTTAGTTACCCTTTAAAGGGCATCTATAGTGGGAAAAAAACCACACTGCCCCTTTGCAAAGTTAAATTCATGTACTCTGTGCTGCCTTAATCCTATCTCTGTCAGTGACTCTGTTTAACCATGGTGTCAGATCTCTGTGCAGCACTCCCCCCTCCCCTGTTACCTCCTCCATGTCTCAACTCCAGCTAACCGACAAGCTTATCATGTGCAGTAGGAGTTAAAAGTTCAACATCCTGAAAAACACACCCACGCACAGTGGCCAATAGAAAGCAAGCTGTCCTGGAGACGGAAAAAGAACAGTACAGTTTACGATCTCTCACTTTGTGACCCATCATCAATCAGTGAAAGCTATTAAGAAGGGGGTCAAGTGCAGCCTTATATCTACCATCAAAGCTACCTCTCTCCCCCTGCTAATGCTCTTCTCTCTGTTTATTACAGAGCAGGGAGGGGGGATCAAGTAGGAGTAGAGGAATGCAATCACATATTCTTCTGACTGGTGTATCTCGGGACAGAGAGGGAATCTGAAAAAAATGAAGACACTGGGGGTTGTGGGGAATTATAGAATACATGGAAAGAAAGGGAAAAAAAGTTCATTTTCCCACTATAGATGCCCTTTAAGTATGGCTGCCACAGTAGTGGATAAGTAAATCAGTAGGTGTGTGTACCTGGGTCTGGTTGAGGGGGTATGTCTCTTTGTGTTTACAACGATAAAACTATCTTTTATTGAGGATAAATCTAAATTTGTTTTTTTTGACTTTCGTTACCCTTTAAGTATGGCTGCCACCGTAATGGATAAGTAGATCAGTAGGTGTGTGTACCTAGGTCTGGTTGAGGGGGTATGCCTTTTTTTGTGTTTACACCCATAAAGCCTAATTTTATTGAGGATATATCAAAATTAGTTTTTTTGACTTTATTTACCCTTTTAGTATGGCTGCCACAGTAATGGAAGGGTAGGTCAGTAGGTGTGTGTACCCATATGAGGTGGGGGGTATTTGTTTTTGCATGTATGACTATTTACTATAACTAACTTTCATTGATGATTGATCAAAATTAGTTTTTTGACTATAGTTACCCTTTGGGAATGGAAAGGTAGGTCAGCAAGCAGGTGGGTGTACAGAGATGGAGGTGGGTCTGGAAGCTGTGGAGATTTGCCAGAGCGTGCATAAAAAATTTCTTATATTAATGATTTTTTCTGTGAAATAAGAGGCAATTTCATCAGCAGATAAACAAGGGTGTAATAGGAGGAGGAGGTGGCGGACAGAGCAGAGAGTTGAAAACTTTGAAAAGCTGTTTTGGATTGTGTGATTGTTCAGAAATAAGGGAGGAGAAATAGTTTGTTTGGCTGAAGACGAAGCTTTCCTGATCCGATGAGCATTTTTTAAATGAAGAAAATCATTGGTCTTGTTGCTTTTACAACATTGTCGCTCAGCTACACGAGACTGCCTTCTCATCTTTTTAATCTGATCCGTGAGCCAAGGTTGCAGGTTAATGCGACTAAGGCGAGAGGTGGTTAAGGGGGCAACAGTGTTTAGGGCAGAGGAGTCAGTGTTGTGGTAGTGGAAAGCAGCAAGCTCGGGGTCAGAGAAGCAGGGCCATATTGATGAGTGGTTGGAGAGGAAGAAAGAGTGAAGAGGAGTCAAGGTTGCGCAAGTCTGTGTGTGTGTGTATGTAGGAGTTGGGGTAGTGGCTAGGATGGATGAAATAAGATTAAATTTGAGATGGCTGGGGGGCGGAGCTAGCACGCCACCGAGGAGAGTCGCATGGGCTGAGCTGTGCTAACCACAACTCCTGATAACCACCAAAAGCACAGAGTAAACCAACCAACCAAACCTGCAGCCATAGGTAAAAACAAACCCCCTAAGCTCTCTGGTTCACAGCCCGGCAGAAAAAGGAATAACGGACTTTTTTTTTTTTGAAAATTACTTTTTTTTAATTTTTCATAAATAACTGATTCCATATTCAAAACATTTCTGTACATTAATGTTCATATTCAATAAACTTCAGATTTTACAAACATAGTATTGTACAGTGTCGTTGTTATTATACTTACAAAATTCTGGTTGTTTTAGACAGATGCTAGAAAAAATTATCATCTTAGAACTAATTTAACTTAACTTTTGTCTGGAGGTCTCTCCTAGGTGCTTTTGGGTTTAGCTTTAGCTCGTCTATGTGGTGGCGGGCGCTGCGCCCGGAGGACGGTCGGAACCTGCCGCCGGGCTTTGATAGTGCCTTAGGGGCCTGTGGCCCTTTTGGTGTGCAGTTGCCCGGTCGTCCGGCCGCCCGCCCCCGAGGCGCCCCCCTCCCCTCTTTTTTTTGGGGGGGGGGGGTTTAGGCTCGTCCTCCGCCGCCGGCGCCATCCCTCTCTTTCTCCCGGTCCGTCCGTGTTGGTGAGGAATAGGGTGTACTGGTGTTAGTGTGTTCCCTTTTGTGTGTGTCTCCTGCGCACTGCTTCCTATTAACCTTTTGAATACCCCTCTTCTTACTTTACACAGATATATCAATGTTGGTTTGTATCTACCTGTCAACATTTGGTCCCCCTCCAGCTTGCACTCTGTTCCAAACTTATATTTGCTATTGTCTGAGTTTATGTTTTCGTGAGAGCTCTCACGAATTCAAGTTGGTATTGAGTCATTTATTTCACATAACATTCATAACATAACATTTTAAACTTTATAGTTATTGTTGTTGTTGTTGGTGGTCCGGGTGGCCCCTCCTTCCGTCGGCTCTACCGCGCTGGGGGTGTGTGTGCCCCTGGGTGAGGGGGGGAGGGTGATACTGGCATTCTGTCTATGTGTAGTGTGTGTAGATAGATTAGGGGATGCCAGAGCGTTGCCATGTGGTGTGGTGTTGTCATAGGTCTGGAGAATACTGTTCAGTGGAGTCCATATCCTGTCAAACCTGGGGATTTTATTGACCATGAGTGCCGTGAGGTATTCCATTCTGCGTATATCCAGTAATCTGTTGATCAGCGCCCTTTCAGTTGGGGGGGTGTTTGATTTCCAGGATTTTGGGATTTCGCATCTCGCAGCTGTCAGGATATGTGATGCCAGTTTCTGAGAGGTAGGTGGTATCCCTGGGAGTGGGGCACCCAGTAATAGGTGTAGCGGGTCTTTTGGCAGCTTCCTCTTTAGCGACTTTTGTAGCAATTGGTGGACTGTGGTCCAGTATGGTTTGATTAGTGTGCAGGTCCACATGATGTGGTATAAGGAGCCCTCCTCTCGCTGGTATCTCCAGCAGGAGGGGGATGTATTTGGGAAGAGTTTGTGTAGTAGTTGAGGGGTATGGTACCATCTGAGTAAGATTTTGTAGATATTTTCTTTGTAAAAAGTGCAGATAGAGGTGGTTTTGGCCGAGGACCATATATCCGACCAGGTGGACTCTGGGATGGGTTTGCCCAGGTCTTTTTCCCATTTCCGCATATAGGTGTGGGGGCCTGCTTTGGTTACTGACAGTTCCTGTGGGGCGCTGTATATAGAGGATATACGGCCTTTTTGGAAGGGGCCAGTGTAGAAAATCCTTTCTAGGTTATCCAGATGCGAGAAGTTCGTTTTGCGAAAAGTCTGTTGGATAAAGTGCTTTAGTTGTAGGTAAAAGAATTGGAATTGGGGGGAGTTTGGGAGGGAGCGTGAGTGGCACAGTTCTTCAAAAGTTAATAGCTCTCCAGTTAGCCTATGCAACACGTCTTTCACTCTGGTCATCCCCTTTGTGTGTAGCCATTTGGCTTGTGGGCCCGAGCCTCCTGGAGGGAAGCTAGGGTTGCCTATAAATGGAAGGAGGGTGGAGGGGCGACCCGGACTCTCATACCTTTTGACAATACTTTCCCAAGTCTTTATTGTGCTTTGCATTGAATGTAAAAGGACCTTATTTCGTTTTGATGGGGTTTTTCCCCCTTCCCACAAAAAGGTGCCCAGATTGATATCTGGCACCCAGTCTTGTTCGATTGTCGCCCATTGTGCTGTTTTGTTAGGTTGGGACCAGTGTGCTAGGGTTCTGAGATGTGCTGCTTGATGGTATCTATGAAATTATGGGGCTGCTAGGCCGCCGTGCACTCTGTGTGCTTCATCACTGATTGTGGTACTCTATGGCGTTTGCCCCGCCACAGAAATCTGAAGCAGGTCGATTGAAAAGAGTGTAGGGTTTTTGAGGGGACCTGGATGGGGAGAGTTTCGAAGAGGTATAATAGTTTGGGGAGAATATTCATTTTTAGGGTTGTCAGTCTTCCCAGCCAGGATATTGGTAAATTTTTCCATCTATTCATGTCCTGTCCCAGTGTGTCTAGCAGCCGGGGGTAGTTTGCATTATATAATGTGTGGTAGGTGGGGGTGAGGTTGATGCCAAGGTATTTTATGGACTACTCCACGTGTAGGTGTGTTTCCTTTTCAAGATTTCAGAAGTGTTGTGTGGGATGTTTAGTGGTAGGGCTTCTGATTTATTTTGGTTGATTTTATACCCGGATAGTGAGCCAAAATGGATGAGGAGGGGGTTTAGGTGTTCGAGAGAGGTGAGCGGGGATGTTAAGGTGAGCAGAACATCATCTGCATAGAGCGATAGCTTGAATTCTCCATAGGGGAGTTGTATTCCTTTGATGTTGGGGTGTAATCTGACATGTGCTGCTAGTGATTCCATGCACATGATGAATAGCAGTGGAGAAAGAGGGCAGCCCTGACGTGTTCCGTTGTGCTGCTGGTAGATGGGGGATTTTGCATGGGGAAGTTGTATCAACGCTTTTGGCGTTGTGTATAGGTTTGTGATGGCTCGTAGGGCTTTTCCATGGATCCCAAATGCCTGTAGTGTATGTCCCAAGAATCTCCAGTCTATACGATCAAACGCTTTTTCAGCGTCTAGGCTTAAGATTAAGGCCTCCTGTTTTGTGCGGTTTCTAATGTCTATGAGGTCTATGCTCCTACGTGTATTGTCTCCTGCATGTCTGCCGCGGACAAATCCCACTTGGTCCGGGTGGATGATTGTTGGTAGGAGACGGGCCAATCTGTTTGCGATTAGTTTTGTGTATATTTTGAGATCCGTGTTCAATAGGGCTATTGGCCTGTAGTTTTGACAGTATTTGGGGTCTTTTCCTGGTTTGGGAAAGACTATAATGTGGGAATGGGTCATTGTTTTGGGGATAGGAGCTCCTTCTAGGAAGGAGTTGTATAGGGCTAACAGTTTTGGGGCCAGTAGGTTGCTGTAGGTTTTATAGTAGCTGTATGTGAAGCCGTCTGGGCCTGGAGATTTTTTTGGTGGAGATTCCTTTAATATTGCTGTTAGCTCCGTTAGGGTTAATGGGGCGCTGAGATTGGTGGCGTCTTCTACTGATATATGTGGGAGTCTAGCTTCCTGTAGGAATTGTGTTGTGAGGTAGGTGTGTGTTTGGCGGTCCGGAATGGCTGGCTCTAATTGATATAGGGATTTGTAGTAGTGTGCGAACGCTGTTACTTGGTCTACGGGGGAGTGGCATTCAGTCCCTTCTGGTGATATGATGAGGTTGGGAAGAGAGTTTGTTAGTTTTTGGTTGAGTTGTTTGACCAGTAAGGCATTAGCTTTGTTCCCTTTGTCGTAATAATGTCTGCGGAGCCATGTTAGAGAGTATTCGACTTTGTGTATGGTTATGTCTTTAAGTTGGTTGCGGAGGGATAGTATCCTGCGGAGGGAGGATCTGGAGGGTTTGTTATAGTGGATTGTTTCTATGGCTTTTAGGTCCTTCTTGACTTGTGTTATGGTCTCCTCTCTATTGCGTTTCAGATGGGTAAGTGCAGATATGATGTGGCCTCTTATTGTGGCTTTATGGGCTTCCCATACTGTGGCTATTTCGGGTACTGAGTCTGTGTTTATCTGAAAAAATTCCTGGATTTTATGTGAGAGCTGTTCTCTTATGTGGGTGTTCTGTATTGCTGTGTCGTTCAGTCTCCAGTTGCATGATTTAAGGTTATGTCGAGATAGTGTGATATCAATTTCTATGGGGGCGTGGTCTGACCATGAGATTGGATGTATATCACAACTATATGGATTTTTTAGGAGTGGGCTGGTGCCTAGTAGCAGGTCTATACGAGAGTGGGTTTGATGAGGATGATAGAAGAAGGTGTAGGCTCGGGATTTCGGGTTTCTCATTCTGTATAGATCATAGAGGTTTAGGGATCTTAATAGTTGGCGGGTGGAACGTGCTTGTTGTATTTCTCTGTTTTGGTTTGAGCTGTTATGAGGGGATCTGTCCATGTTGGGTGAGAGTATGGAGTTGAAGTCTCCTCCTACGATCTTGTATGGGCAGGTGTAGTTATTTAATTTGCGTAGTACTTTCTTTAGGAATTTGAGTTGGCCGCTATTGGGAGCATAAATGTTTAAGAGAAGAATCGGAGTGTCATTTAGAATACCATGGAATAAGAGGAATCTACCTTGGGGGTCCTGTCCTGTGTGGATTGGGTGGAAGGTACATGATTTGTGAAACAAGGTTGCTACACCTGCTCTCTTGGGTGGATGAGGCCAGGTATTGAATTGGGAATTCTCGGGCTGCAAAGGTGCAGGAACCTGTTGGGTCTAAGTGGGTTTCCTGTAGGAAAACTATTTGGGCTTTCAGTTGTTTCAGTTCTCTGAGAGTCAGGTGCATTTTTTTGGGGGTGTTTAGACCCCTAACATTCAAGGAACAGATCTTTACCATGTTTCCATTCTAAGTGGAGAGCAGTGCGCTTGTGGTCTAATGTGTTGTGTGGTTGTTTTGGTACTCACCGTACGGACCAGGAGTGGTACAACAGATATGTGAAGATGGGAGGCCGTCGGCAGCAGGAGCAGGCCCACTCGGCAGACGATGAGCCCTTTTCTGACGAGGTGGTATGTGGAGAGACTGTTTCGACCGGAACTGCATAAACAACAGAAAAACAAATAAACATTTAAAACAAAATACCATTCAATGTGTACATTTAAACACTTTGCTAACATATATGTTGTTGTGGTGCTGGGTCGGCATACGACGAGATTACTCCATTTCCAATATGGAGGTTTGTCCTGCGGAATGGGGTTCCGTGGGGTGGTCATATCTAGGGTCTGGGTCTCTCCCAGCTCCCGCTCGCCGTCTCTTTTTTTTTAGTTTTTAGGTATGTAGGCACTCTGTAATGTTAACATATATAATTATGGGGGGGTGAAGTTGGGTTGCTTTGCTTAAGGTATGTGGGCATGGGAGGTTGGAACGATACAGTTGTTGCAAACCTGGCATAGGTGGGGGGGTGGAGTAAGTCCATATGAGGCTCCTCTACTGTCCCTTATTCTCCTTGGCCTAGTCAGCCGGGGGTATGGTGAGAAGGTGTTGGACTTGTTGAAGTGTGGGAATCTTGCTATTCGTGGCGTCTCCTTTTTTCCGCCTGGGATGCTTTCGTTATCTGGGTTTGGGTGTGCGACCATAATTGGTTGGGGCCCTCTGCGAGGGTCGGGATTGGTTTCCAATCTGGAAGCTCTATGACCGGGAGTTGGAGTGCTTCACAAAAGGCTGGTAGGTCCTCTGGGTATCTGAGGATGTGGGTCACTCCTTCATGTTTTACTATGAGTTGGAATGGGAATCCCCAGCGGTATGGGAGATGGTTATTTCGAAGGTTTTGTAGCAGGGGCTGCAGTTGGCGTCTGCGTGCCAAGGTGGATGGGGATAGATCTGGATAGAGTTGGATGTTGGTGTTCTCCCATGTTAGGTCCGTGTAAGAACGGTATTTTGAGAGGATTTGCTCCTTCAGTGCATAGTGGTGTACTCTGCATATTACGTCTCTTGGGAATTTGGAGGAACCTTTGGGTTTTAGCGCTCTATGTATTCTGTCCAACTCTATATCTTGTGGAGTTTCCATGTTTAGGGCCATATTAAATAGATTATTTGCTGTTTCTTGTAATTTATGGTCTGGAATGGATTCTGGTAGGCCCCTTATCCGTATATTGTTGCGCCGGCCTCTGTTTTCCAAGTCTTCCATTTGGCGAAATAAGTCTCTTATGGCTCTTGAATGGTCGTTTACCACTTGCGTGACCTCCTGTAGGTGTTGTTTTGTAGCTTGGTGTTCTTCTTCCAGGTCCTCCACTCTATTTAGTACCGCTTTAAGATCATTTCTAATTAGCGAGACCTCTGCTCGGCGCGTTGTTTGGATTTGCTGTGTAATTTTATTGAGGTCTGCTTTAGTTGGTAGATCTGTTGTATTCAATTAGATCAACTGGACTTGAAATGTAGTTCTTGAAGACGTTTCGCTAGTCATCCGACTGGCTTTCTCAATTCAGAATGAGTACATAATTGCCACAGATTCTTGTACAAGTCATTCTGAATTGAGAAAGCCAGTCGGATGACTAGCGAAACGTCTTCAAGAACTACATTTCAAGTCCAGTTGATCTAATTGAATACAACAGATATACCATGACCTGGATGAATGAGAACCTTCACAAGCATATTTAGTTGGTAGGTTTAGTAACAATTCTTTGAGTGAATTTTCTGGGTGGTCTGCTGGGTCTGTATGGGCCCTCGGTGGGGTGCTGGATCCCTGGGTGGGTGAGTAGGGCTGAGTTGGGCCGTTCACTGGGTCTCTCTGCTGGGCCCCTAGTGGGGGTCCTGGGTAAGCCCCTGGGGACTCTTGTCCTGAGTCCTGGGAGTATGTAGGGGAGTTGGGGCAGTCCCCCCTTCCTGGGCCCTGTATGCCTGGGTCTGGTCTTCCTGTGGAAGCCTGGGCTTGTGCCAAGGCCTTATCTGGTTGGGCTTGGGGGCCTCTGAGGTGAGGGTCTCTACCAACCTGCCGTTGTGGGAGTGGACCGGGAGCCCTCTGATCCGGTGGGTGGGTAAGTGCTGGCGGTGCTTGTGGGTCGCCTGCGGGAGCCGGGGCTGCAATGGCGGCCGTTGCACGCCTCGTGGTGTGCGCCTCGCCGGGCTCCTGTGCTCCTCCTGCAAAGAAATCCCCCAGTTCTTTCTGCTTGAGGGGGTGCAGGGGGGTCTTAGGGTCCTTGTCTGACCCTTTCCTTGAGTTTTTCCCCATGTTTGGGGTCCTGTGGGTGCCTATGTGGTGTGCTGGCGGCGGGAGCTCAAGGGAGATGCGTCCTATCCCGAGCTCATTCGGCCACGCCCCCCATAACGGACTTTTTAAAGTCCAAACGCCACACTCCACAAACTAAAATGGCGCGCAAGCGAGACCCGCCAGCCCAAACAGCCGAGGAAACTGGCAAGGAGACAGAGGACTCTGCACCAGAGTCAGACTGGGGAGAAGAAGAACAGGAGGACGTGCAATCTATCCTCCGATCACTCTCAACTAAAAAAGACTTTGCAGCTCTAATAACCAGAGTGGAACAGACCTGCAAGGAAGAGAGAGCCAGTCTGAGAACAGATCTGCACGAAATGGCAGCAAAGGTAATGGAAATGGAAACTAATCTAGACACCCAACAGACCACAATAACAGAAATTAATCAGGCACTATATACCCAACAAAAAACAACACGTACCCTACTTAACCATCTAGACGATATAGAAAACAGAAACAGGCGCAATAACATCAGGATCAGAGGCCTGCCCGAGTCTGTTGAACCACCACAAATACCTACTGCACTACAACGCATCTTTAACTCACTGCTGGGCCAACCAGACGATACAACCATAGAAATAGACAGAGCACATCGAGTCCTACGTCCAAAAGATTCGGACTGCAAAAACCCGAGAGATGTAATCTGCTGTATACATCACTTTAACACAAAGGATAACATTATGACAAAAGCCAGAGAGTGTTCGGAAATCGATTTTAATGGACACAAAACACAACTATACACCGACCTATCCCGACGCACCCTCCTTCAACGCAAAGCATTAAAACCACTTCTACAAAAACTCCAAAGAAAGGGTATCAAATACAGGTGGGGATACCAATTCGCCATACAAGCTTGGAAAGATGGAACACGCGCTACGCTAAGAGATCCTGAAGATCTACAACAATTCCTTTCCAAATTCGATATCCCCCACATGGACTTACCTGAATGGGATCAGCCATTAACACCACCACCAACTAAACCAACTAAAGAACCATGGCTCCAAGCCAAAACAACCCTACAAAAATACAGAAGAATACAGGATAAACAATTCAGATCTCAACCCAACTGACCCAAAACGTGAGTTACTAAAAACCACAATTCACCAAATGGTTTACCAATCATATGGAATATACCATAGCTCCTAAAGGGAGAAACCCATGTATCTACCTTGTGAACTGAAAGTTCCCTACCCCCAAAGGTAACTGGCTACTGGACAATATCCCCTGATAGCCACTGGCATAAAGACTGAACCTATGCCACAACCATTCAAAAAACAATTTAACAGTTACAAGGTTGAAATTCTAATGTTAATTGCTATAATTGTTTTGTTAAAAACCTGTTATGTATATAAAATGTTATATGATAAGCTACAGTATTAAAAAACAATGGGACTGACAGTCGCTATGGGACTCCTCAATAAATCCCAATTCCATCATCTTTGAACTTCCTGGAGAGATGACTTACCCGTATAGCTAGTTACCCTATAAGGTTTAAAATTAACCCGTTACCAGGTTCAGTTATGATGGCGTGTTTTTTGCCAAAGAGGTTCCATACCGGCTTCTCAGAAAAAACGTCTCTATTATGAATTAACCAGGTTTGTAGTCTTCCTCTGAGTATATGGCAAGGGTGCGGCCACGTAACCTATGGCAAAGGGGTTCTGCCACTTGTCCGTTAACAAAGTAGGCTTAGGTGAACAAGACCATTCTTTCTTTCCAGGGTTTTTTTTTAGAAAGATTGATGTCGGGTAAACCTGCTCGGTTCTTCTTAACCTAGTTGGCTAACCTTTATTAATTTACCGCGCCATTTTTTCAAGGATTTCAAAGGGTCCTTCCATTTGCCAAAAATTTGCTTTCTATGCTGTGAGGTATAATCCTAAGACTGAATCACCCGAAAAAGGGATCGCACATCTGCGGGTGCTCCCCCCCCGCGCCCCCCAACCCACCTATTAAACAGCTACGTTGGGGCCTCGGGGGCCTGCGCATGTGTTGCCTTCAATCATGGGCAGTCAGTACTGCGTTCATCCGTGTGCCTGCATTTGGCCTATATGTTCTATGAAATTTTAAAGCGGGAGTTGTGTGGGTTGTCCTTTCCCAGGATCTCCACTTTGCTATGTCCAACAGGCCCCTAGGGTGGTACTCTACCACACAAACAATTCCAAAAGGTGGGTACAAGTAGGGATTGAGGGACCTCCCTGATGGCAAACAGTAAATACGTCTGGTTAGCAGTAATCCCAATTTTTCCCGTCTTTGTCGGATCAGTCCTGGGTGGTGGTATATGAGGTGCGAAAGTTGCCACTTTGAATAACTTGCACGCTCCTTCATGACCGGGACATAAAAAGGTTGTGCCCTGGTCGGTAAGATTTCCTGCGCGAATTCCCTCCCGGCTCTATAAAAGACATTACCAAGCTCTAGCAATAGATTAGAGCGAGGTATGAAATTAAAGCGAATGGCTCAGGGTAGATAATCCATGATTACTATATATGGTATGGCGCCCCCGGGCAGAGTTGCTACTATAAGGCCCACCAAATCCATGGCTATCCTTCTCAAAAAGTTAGTCTCTATCACAGGTGAGGAGGGGACCACAAGGATACGAAAATGCAGGCCTAGGGGCTGAATATCTGGCAAATTCTGGACAGGATACCAAGCATGGGCAATCTTCGGACGTCTCTATGGCAGTCGCGGCCAGACAAAAAAGTTGCAAAATTCGATCCTGGGCTTTTCTCTACCTTCCAACATTGTGTCCAGTTGTTATGGGTCAAGGGCTTTGTGTCAGGGTGGTTACTTTTTTTTCTATGGGGCATACGTGTTTACCTCCCCCCCCCCCCCCCCCCTTTGGTTGTATTCAGGTACAGGGACAACCCCCCACCCGCACTTGTCCTCCTCCATCTTGCACACTACTCAAGCATTCCCTTTTCTACACACTCTGATGTTATAGTAGGTCAGTTGCAGGGCCAAGTAGGGACAAGAAGGCCTAGGAGTCTCAGCGTTTATCGAGTATTCCCACTCTTATAGTTAGACCATGACCCTTGTTGGACAGCTGTGGGAGTCTTTACCTCGTTTCTGACAGAAACAACTTTATCCCGTTACTAATCTCAAGTCAGGCAGTCAGTGTCTCGCCCCGGCGGCTCTACAGGACTTCACCACATGGTACCCTCTGTTATTCATTGGGTTCCCCGTCTATCAAGCCTCATCAGATTTCGCCTCCGCCAACAACAGAGAAGGAAAAATCTCTATAGCTAGCCTACCACCATCATGTAGATTCAGCACAAAATTTACTGTAGTACGGATTTACCGGGGCGGCTTGCCTTTATAGCTAAATTTGTTTATTTTGTGTGGTCATATAACACCCAACTTGTGATTTTTTTTGTCTCCCACCGTACCAACCTCATATCAAAAATAGGTGGGCAAGAAAGTTCTTTTCTCCCTCACCAATAACATCAGCGTTCGTTCCCGGTGTATTAAGTTGGGAACCAAGCTACGCCGCTGAGTAAACCGCTACATTTGTTCTCACGAGGCAGCCCCAGTTGTGGGATTGGAGTACATTAATGTCCGTAGGAATCGTTTACGTTTAGCGAGAAGAATCTCAAGAGTATCCCACTGTATACATGTGACCCCTATAGTATCAGGCACTGCCTGAGGAGTGTCAACCAACATGGATTTCATAGGGTAAACGGACTGCGCCAGAATCCAACAATACATTCACTGACTTTCCTTGAACAATAATATTACACAGGTAGTTATCACTCCCTGTCTAGGTATGGCAGTAAACACAGTCCGAGCATACATTGACATAGGTCTATTTGTAATGCAGTGCCACACTGCATAGGTTCATCCATTAGGCTGTAGTCTGCAGCAAAATGCACCCATATTACACCTGAAACACCGCACCAAGTCTTTATTACCCCCTGTGAGGAGAGGTTCCCTGATGCATTTTGTCCTTCTCTATGTCTAGCACCTGTAGACTCTGTTGGGGCATACTCTTATCAGTGTAGGTCCTTTTTCCATGCAGGAAGTTTGCCAGAAAGTTTTCCCTGGCAGCTTAATGGTGAGAACTAAGCAGCTCCTCTGCAGCAGTGTACTCTCTACCATCTCCACAAGACGGTCCGCCGTTGTTGGCTCTGCATGGCTTACCCATTTGCGCAAAGTTGCAGGTAGGGACCTTGAGGTATACTCGTCCATCACTATCCTCTCCACGATCTGTGGCCTGTGAGCGTCTCCGGCTGCAGCCATTTTTAGTTAGATGAATTAGGTCATGCATCTGGGAGCATGGAGGCTTGTCTGCTAAGAACATCCATGATGAACACGCTGTGCGGGGACTGCAAGCCTTACCCCCAGCCCAGCCAGCTTTTGTGGCTCTCCAGATACAAAGGGGGCTACCAGGCTCGCCCACTGTTCTTTAGGCCAGTCCTCTCGTTCCGCTACTCTTTCAAATGTGGAAAGGTACGCTTCAACGTCATCAGTTGTCGTCAGTTTTGAAGATAGTGAGCTAGCAAGTTATTATAGCATTTTGTTTAGGCTTTTCTGTAGGAGGTGCTTCCACATTCCTTGCAGCCAGCTGCTGTACTACCTCTTTGAGGAGTTCACGGTCTTGTCGCTGTGCCTCTTGGTTGCTGCTGAACTCTGCTGCTTGAACTCTTGCTGTGCTGCTGTAGCCTGTATTAGGGCTTTGACAACGTCCTCCATAACGTTACACAGCAAAACTCTGAAAAATAGTGGGGGGGGGGGGGGTTTCCCCCCGCTTTCTTTGCTGCTGGATTTTATGCCAAAACATCTCCACCACATGTAAAGGGGCTGCCCAAAAGGTACAGTTTCTTGGGGGTTGGGCAGATTGCGGGACCAGATGACTCCAGAAGAAAAAAAAACAACAGATTGTGACCAACAGTTCCAGGTTTAGGCTGATGCAATCAGCTTTATTTCACCAGCCCAGACAGAATGACTCCAGAAGAAAAAAAAAACAACAGATTGTGACCAACAGTTCCAGTTAGGCTGATTGCAATCAGCTTTATTTCACCAGCCCAGAGCAACAGTGGTACATTCAAACAAACATTAAAAATCCTAGCCTGTTCGGCTTAACTAACATTCAGAATTCCCTCTCTATGCAACCGAGAGGACCGAATATATACAACTCTGCAATAACACCATAACAACAGTTAGTTCCTCACTGTGTCTCTCTCTCCTTTACTGCCTCCAGACAGTTCCTGGAAAGAGAGAAAAAACTCTCGAGACACCTTATTCAGAAGGTTTTCCCCTGCAGCCTAATGAGGCAATTAATAGCCAGGCTTTACTAAAAGCCTGGATGGTCTGGTGAATGGAAGTCCCACCCGCTCACTTCCATTCGCTCCAGGGCCCCTTTTCCCTGTTTCCAAAAAGCCAAATGCAGTGAAAGAACACCATTTCACTGCTGAGCTGCTTACCCTGGAGCTAAATACATATAAGAAGGAAATTGAGGGAAAATATAAACACCTTTCACCACTAACCCAGCATTTCTTTTACAATGGACAACGTTTAAAAAAACTCATTTTTTTTATATTGCCTTACTACGATCTCAAATTGCCGTCATTTGATGCGCATCCCGTTTTCCGCTGTTGTAATCGGAAATGCGCTACGCTACACTAATGAGGGCCATACCGTCGGATCAGACAGTAACATCCCTTATTTTTGGTGCGTGTATCCCCCTTATACTGTGGTTTAATATTCTGACTCCCTGCATGAACCTGATCACCAAAGGATTAAAAAGCAAACATTTAGAGATATGTAGAGAAATAACTTTTTTAAATTTTTCGAAAGACTGGGGGCAAAGCTAGCACGCCATGAGGAGAGTCGCATGGGCTGAGAAACTCCTAACCACAACTCCGATAACCACCAAAAGCACCGGCAAACCAGCCTCAAAATTGCAGCCATGGGTAAAACAAACCCCCTAAAGCCCTCCGGTTACAACCGGCCCGGCAGACAAAGGAATAACGGACTTTTAAAGTCCAAACGCCAACTCCACAAACAAAATGGCGCGCAAACGAGACCCCCCCGCCACAAACAGCCGAGGAAACGGCAAGGAGAACGAGGACTCTTACCAGAGCAGACTGGGGAGAAGAAGAAGAAGGAGGACGTCAATCTATCCTCCGATCACTTCCAACCAAAAAGACTTCGCCTCTAATAACCAGAGTGGAACAGACCTGCAAGGAAGAGAAGCCAGTCTGAGAACAGATCGCACGAAATGGCAGCAAGGTAAGGAAATGGAAACTAATCTAGACACCCCAACAGACCACAATAACAGAAATAATCAGGCACTATAACCCAACAAAAAACAACACGTAACTACTTAACCAACTAGAGATATAGAAAACAGAAAAAGGCGCAATAACATCAGGATCAGAGGCCTGCCCAGTCTGTTGAACCACCACAATATCTACGACACTACAACGCATCTTTAACTCACTGCTGGGCCAACCAGACGATACAACCATAGAAATGATAGAGCCATCAGCTCTACGTCCAAAAGATCGACGCAAAAACCGAGAGATGTAATTGCTGATACATCACTTTACACAAAAGAAAAATATGACAAAAGCCAGAGAGTGCGGAAATGATTTTAAGGACACAAAAAACAATATACACCGACCTATCCCGACGCACCCTCCTTCACGCAAAGCATTAAAACCACTTCTACAAAAACTCCAAGAAAGGGTATCAAATACAGTGGGGTACCCTTCGCCTACAAGCTGGAAAGATGGAACACGTGCAACCTAAGAATCCGAAGTCTACAACAATTCCTCCAAATTGATATCCCCCATGGACTTACCAGAATGGGACAGCCAATAACACCCCACCAACCAACAAACTAAAGAACCATGGCTCCAAGCAAAACAACCCTACAAAAATACAGAAGAATACAAGACAAACAATCAGATCTCATACTACTAATATTACCACTACAGCTATCACCACTTCTATTACTACTAATATTACTAATGCTGTTATCACCACTTCTATTTCTACTATAACCACTGCTGTTATCACCACTTCTATTACTACTACTACTACCACCACCACTTCTATTACTACTAATATTACCACTGTGGTTATCACCACTTCTATTACTACTACTATTACCACTGCTGTTATCACATGTGCTTTCCTGTGCCCCAAGCACCTGAACCCCCATAGCTGACATGTGCTTTCCTGTGCCCCAAGCACCTGAACCCCCATAGCTGACATGTGCTTTTCTGTGCCCCAAGCACCTGAACCCCCATAGCTGACATGTAGATATAGATTGATAGAACGATAGATACTGTAGATATAGATAGATAGATATAGATCGAGTTAGATATAGATAGATATACCTAGTTAGATATAGCTAGATAGATATAGATTGATAGAACGATAGATACTGTAGATATAGATAGATAGATATAGATCGAGTTAGATATAGATAGATATACCTAGTTAGATATAGATTGATAGAACGATAGATACTGTAGATATAGATAGATATAGATCGAGTTAGATATAGATAGATATACCTAGTTATATATATCTAGATAGATATAGATTGATAGAACGATAGATACTGTAGATATAGCTAGATAGATATAGATTGACAGAACGATAGATACTGTAGATATAGATTGATAGAACGATAGATACTGTAGATATAGATAGATATAGATTGATAGAACGATAGATACTGTAGATATAGATAGATATAGATTGATAGAACGATAGACACTGTAGATATAGATAGATATAGATTGATAGAACGATAGATACTGTAGATATAGATATAGATTGATAGAACGATAGATACTGTAGATATAGATTGATAGAACGATAGATACTGTAGATATAGATAGATAGCTTAACACAAACACACACCACTTCCAAATGCCCAACTCTGTACAAGAGGAAATATGTAAAATATCAAACCCTTTTGAAATTAATCTGATCTGTGTGTTTCCTCCTATTTTTCGCCTATTCAGTCTCCTTCATCATCCAAACTCTGTATTACAGATTCTATTGTGGGAAACTTAACAGACTTGACATTTTGACAGCTTCCTCGCTAGGAATACTTAATTTACATACATTTAGCGTGACTTTTTGATGCCAGCTAATTGCCCTTTCAGGATTTACCCACAGCCACAAAACAAATATTGAATCCACGGCAGAAGATTTAACCGCAGCGATAGCAGCTCTGGGTAAATCTCCCCCAAAGTGTTTGTATAAATAAATGTTCATATCATCTAAATATAAATCTAAGACCTATGTTAAAAGGACATTTCTTGTCTTTGTTGTGCTCAGAGATATAAACAAGGAAAGTTTCAAAAAGCAACTCAGGGGGCAACAGGGGCAAGCGCAGGATTTTCACGGGGGGTGGGGGGGATTCCTGAATGGGTTACCACCGAACAACCCCAGAAGGAAGTTCATGACCAAATACATCCATATATTTTATTATACATGCATCATATAATATTATATATTCTGTACTTGCCATGATTATTATCACAGTTAGCCATATATCACTTTTGTTATAAAGTATCTTCATTAAGGCTGGGTACATACGAGCAGATTTTTCATCCCAACCTTCCAATATTATCAAGTTGGTTGGTCTAAAAAATCTGAGGGGATTTTGGCGGTGGCAGTGACCAATGTCGGTAAATCACCGCTGATTGTGCGGTCTATAGGAGACATTTGCTACAACTAACAGTGCTTTGTCCGGGCCGACTGCTCGTAGTGGCGAATGATCGTTATGAAAAATTTGGCCATTTGTTTCCAGCCTAATGTTCTCTTACAGAGAAATCCACATTTGCCCTTCAATATCATTAGTGTCAGAGCTGTGACACTGACGGTGGATCTGACAGATTTTGCTGATTATTGTCGGTATCGGGACCTATCGAACAAGACAGAAGATTTCCATTTCTGGTTCCCTTTACTACAGTAGGGGAGCTGATAACATTAGACCATGTGTGGGCACATTGAACTATCATTCTGTATATGGAATATATGGAGCAATCACTCCTGTGTATATATAATATATATAATGAAATGTTAATAGTCAGCTACAAGGATTTCTTAAAGGAACTGTAAACCTAAAAAAATAAGTGTTTGCCAATTGTTTCTCTTATTCACAGGGAGGTGAGAACGCTTATTCTCACCTCCCTGTGAATAATAGTTTGCTCAGGGGACACAGCGGCACTTACCTTACCTGGCGCTCCACTCGCTCCTTCTGATCTGACAGCCGCGTTGCCCTTGTCTCCCGACCACGCGCCTATCTTTGGCGCATGCGCGCCAATACAAAAGATAGGCGCGCGATCGGGAGAGAAGGACAGCGCGCCTGTCAGATCAGAAGGAGCGAGTAGAGCGCCAGGTAAGGTAAGTGCCGCTGTGTCCCCTAAGCAAAATATTATTCACATGAACAGTGGTTGTAACCTCCCCCATGCTAACCAGATATTATACCCACATGAGTTTCTCTCTTATCTGGGGGACTGTGTCCGATATTAAATCGCCTTATGAAGCCATACATGAACAGTGGTTGTAACCTGCCCCATGCTAACCAGATATTATACCCACACGTGAGTTTCTCTCTTATCTGGGGGACTGTGTCCGATATTAAATCGCCTTATGAAGCCATACATGAACAGTGGTTGTAACCTGCCCCATGCTAACCAGATATTATACCCACACGTGAGTTTCTCTCTTATCTGGGGGACTGTGTCCGATATTACATCGCCTTATGAAGCCATACATGAACAGTGGTTGTAACCTGCCCCATGCTAACCAGATATTTTACCCACACGTGAGTTTCTCTCTTATCTGGGGGACGTCCGATATTACATCGCCTTATGAAGCCATACATGAACAGTGGTTGGCAAAAGTATTCGGCCCCCTTGAAGTTTTCCACATTTTGTCACATTATGGCCACAAACATGAATCAATTTTATTGGAATTCCATGTGAAAGACCAATACAAAGTGGTGTACACGTGAGAAGTGGAATGAAAATCATACATGATTCCAAACATTTTTAAAAAATCAATAACTGCAAAGTGGGGTGTGTGTAATTATTCAGCCCAAAGTCAATACTTTGTAGAACCACCTTTTGCTACAATTACAGCTGCCAGTCTTTTAGGGTATGTCTCTACCAGCTTTGCACATCTAGAGACTGAAATCCTTGCCCATTCTTCTTTGCAAAACAGCTCCAGCTCAGTCAGATTAGATGGACAGCGTTTGTGAACAGCAGTTTTCTTGCCACAGATTCTCGATTGGATTTAGATCTGGACTTTGACTGGGCCATTCTAACACATGGATATGTTTTGTTTTAAACCATTCTGTTGTTGCCCTGGCTTTATGTTTAGGGTCGTTGTCCTGCTGGAAGGTGAACCTCAGCCCCATTCTCAAGTATTTTGCTGACTCCAAGAGGTTTTCTTCCAAGATTGCCCTGTATTTGGCTCCATCCATCTTCCCATCAACTCTGACCAGCTTCCCTGTACCTGCTGAAGAGAAGCACCCCCAGAGCATGATGCTGCCACCACCATATTTGACAGTGGGGATGGTGTATTCTGAGTAATGTGCAGTGTTAGTTTTTCGCCACACATAGCGTTTTGCATTTTGGCCAGAAAGTTCCATTTTGGTCTCATCTGACCAGAGCACCTTCTTCCACATGTTTGCTGTGTCCCCCACATGGCTTGTGACAAACTGCAAACGGGACTTCTTATGCTTTTCTGTTAACAATGGCTTTCTTCTTGCCACTCTTCCATAAAGGGCAACTTTGTGCAGTGCACGACTAATAGTTGTCCTATGGACAGATTCCCCCACCTGACCTGTAGATCTCTGCAGCTCGTCCAGAGTCACCATGGGCCTCTTGACTGCATTTCTGATCAGCGCTCTCCTTGTTCGGCCTGTGAGTTTAGGTGAACGGCCTTGACTTGGTAGATTTACAGTTGTGCCATACTCCTTACATTTCTGAATGATTGCTTGAACAGTGCTCCGTGGGATGTTCAAGGATTTGGAAATCTTTATGTAGCCTAAGCCTGCTTTAAATTTCTCAATAACTTTATCCCTGACCTGTCTGGTGTGTTCTTCATGGGTTGTTGCTCACAAGATTCTCTTAGACAACCTCTGAGGCCGTCACATAGCAGCTGTATTTGTACTGGCATTAGATTACACACAGGCGCGCTCTATTTAGTCATTAGCACTCATCAGGCAATATCTATGGGCAACTGACTGCACTCAGACCAAAGGGGGCTGAATAATTATGCACACCCCACTTTGCAGTTATTGATTTGTTATGAATGTTTGGATTTTTAATGATCTGTATGATTTTCATTAAACTTCTCACGTGTACACCACTTTGTATTGGTCTTTCACGTGGAATTCCAATAAAATTGACACATGTTTGTGGCAGTAATGTGACTTCAAGGGGCCGAATACTTTTGACAACCACTGTAAAGTTTATAATTCTGAATGTCAAAAAAAGTCTACCTGTAAAGAGAATCTCGAATAGACAGGAACGTGTTAACTGTCCAACAAGATAGTACTGGGTGAATGTAGCTACAAAAAGACCTTTCTGAAGCAAAAGGCTGAAAAAATGGTCCCAGGAAAAACTATTGTACTTTACAACAGGGTTTCTTGAACTGTGGACACGTATAATGCCAGAGAAGCACTTAAAATTTTGTTAGTCAATATAGTTTTGTCAGACTAGTTTTAATTTTTAAAAATGCTTTTCCCTAAAAATATATATTATAATAGATTTTGAATATAGACTTTAAACATACTGGTAGCTAATATTATAATCAGATTCTAAAACAGTATACACTAGATGGTATATACAAAACAGTCCTCTATTAAAGGCCAAATCCACAATAAAAACTGTACACAAGTTAATCACCCTAAGCCCAAACCACAATAGTGTTATAGCAATTATGCCATGCAGCCAGTGTTCTGACATCTGGAGTAGCAGCAGTCAGTCATGGCATGACAGGCAACATTATTGCCAATCACTGACTGCTGTTCCCCAACCTGACTCCTCTGCACATGTGTGAGCTCTTGTACAGCTTTAAAGGGTATGGGCACCCCCCAAAATAAATTTTGTTATGTGGCAGGAAATGGCTATAAACCACAACCTCGTGAGGTTTATAGCACTTACAGCTGTCCCCAAATGTACTAATCAGCCTTCACTCCCCCGCTGCCTTCTAATTAACTTCCGTACCTTTCTGTGCATGGAAGTCAAGCAGGAGGGGCTCGACAGGCATCTGCTCCTGTGATTGGCATAGTGCCTTAGCCAATCACGGTAGAGGGTGCTGGTCAGGAAGTTAAGCAGAATGCAAGCGGGGGAACGAAGTGCTGTGTTTATAGCCAGTTCCTGCCACATAAGGCCAATGGTCACTTTTCTATTCTTATCCTCCTGGACCTCTCCTCTGCTTTCGACACAGTCGATCATTCCCTCCTAATGCAGATACTTCACTCCTTGGGCATTCGGAATGAAGTGGCATCCTCGTTTCTATCCTATTTCTCTGACCGAACTTACTCTGTATCTTATGCTAGCAATACCTCTTCTCCGGTTCCTCTTGGTGTTGGGGTACCACAGGGGTCTGTTCTTTGACCATTACTGTTCTCCCTCTACACTATTTCTGTGGGAGATATCAGCAGGTTTAAGTCTAGCCTTTTAGCCTACCTATCTGGTAACCAGCACAGTCTATGATTATTTATTTGCACTGCATTCATCTCACTCCAGCACTTATACCCATTCCATTGTATCTGTATGTTACCCACCTAACTAGATTGTAAGCTCTAAGGGGCAGAGACCTCATTACCTCTTGTCGCAAAGCTCTAGCACTTCTATTTATATAATTTATATATTTATGTACTGAACTATCGATGTATTTATCCCCCTTGTATGACTTTATTGTATTTTATACTGTACAGCACTGTGTCCCCAAGTCATGCGTTATATATAAACTATTCATACTTACATACACCTTTGGAGATGGCAGAGAGTTACAACTTAGAGCTTTATCACGTTGTGGTTTTGGGGTTAAGGGGTTTTCCCTTTAAAAGCAAAGGTGTGCTGTGACAGAAATTACATTACATTGAAGATCTGCACAAGCCTTATAGAAATCTGTACGCCACCCACAGCATGATCAACAGCTTATTTGAGGTATTTTAAGCAAAATATTTAGCTACTAAAATTCTAGGTGATAGCACAGGGTTTTTAACTTGTGAAAGACCAGTAATGGTATGCTAGCAGACAAAAACAACCATGGCATGGTAGCTGAGCTTAAATAATTGTTTTCATTTATCCATAGAGAAGGGCAGGCTTTTAAGGCAGAAATACTATTGTATAGCACACAATATGAATTCCATTGGACGTGTGCTATTATTTTTGTTTCCACAAAGAACAAAGGAAAGAAAGTCATTTTGGGAAAAAGGAAGTGACAGTTGAATGGCTAAACATAATATGAATGTTTTATTCCTAAAGTGAAGGAACATTGCCTGGCCTTACCATATATGTGGTTTACTTGCAGTAGAGCAGCTTGGGTAGAAGATGAGACAAGGGCAGCACTCACAAGCCCTTACATTTTTAAGTAACTGAAAAACACTAACTAGCAGTAAATTACATAGGGAGTTCCCTGAACTTAATTTACCCTTTATCTCTCTAATATAGATGTGCCATATCTACAAGGCGCTGTATTCGTTTTCAGAGTTGTACTGAACTAGTACTTGATAGTGAGATTCCCATCTACCTGCAATGAACTTACTGTTTGACCCAAGAGGTTTACTTCTTATAAACGTAAAATAACATCCAAGAGAAACATTACTCACTTCATTCGGTGGGGATTTCCTGCTCCTGCAGCTTCGAAATTACTTTTGGATCGGACATTATGGGTGGCACTTTTCTCCTAAAAGATCAAGAAATTTAATTTCAGTTTAATGTTAAAACCTATTATAGCGGGATTATGCAATCCCATATGTTCTCTGTTGACAGAGTGAACCATGATGGCCTTGAATATGCTGTTTCTAACCATATACCATAGGTTACGGATTGTGTCACTGGCACTAATGGCTTATAAGAGTCTCTCTTTTTTTCTACAGCCAATCCCAGTATATCAATAATATTTTTTCCCTTGAATCTCTTTCTTTGTACAAGATAATATCTTGCTAGCTCTAGCTGTTGCTGTCTGACACTGCTTGCTAAAGCTTAGTCTGTTATTACAAGAAGAGTCATTTATAAACAGATTAAAAAGAAGTGGTCCAGTACAGAACCCTGAGGCACTCCACTTAGAAGTTTAGCCCACATGTAGCTCCATTGATTACTACATTCTGGACGCCATCCAATAACCAATTCTTTATCCATGTATAAATGTTTTCTAACAAGGCCAACAGTCCTCAGTTTATACATTAGTCGCCTATGTGGCACAGTATCAAAAGCTTTAGCAAAATCCAAGTATACCACATCCACTGCTGTGTCTGAATCTAAACTCTTACTCACTTCTTCATAAAACACAAGTAAGTTTAATCTAACAGGATCTATTTCTCAGAAATCCATACTAACAAAGTTTCCAGTATCATCCTTACCACTGATGTTAGATTTCAGGTCTATAGTAACCAGGCTGTAAATGACTACTTCTTTTGAATATTGGCATTATGCTGGGCACACACTGGCAGATCCTTCCTCCTGACCGACCGTTTGGCACTTTTGACCAGTCAGCCATTAGGAAGAACTGTCGTCATGGACATAGTGGCCGCAGCTGACAGTTTTCCACAACCAAGCGTGCGGTCCATAGAGGACTACACGATCGACCAAGGTTTTGTGTGTTCATCCGATTTGGATTAAAGAATGGTCAATACAGCCTGATCGATACCCTGAACTAATGGTCGATCGGCCCGAAATATTGCATGGTGTGTACCCAGCTTTACATTGTCTTTTTTCCAACCCAGAGGCACATCACCAGACAAAAGGAAATCTGAAAAGATCAGGAACAGTGGTATAGATAAAACTGGAAAGCTTCATACACACGTGCAATTGTGGGGGCCGACCCGCAACACATGATGTGTATACATGTGGATACAGTGTATGAGCACTTTTATGGCAAAACGGCCATTTGGTTAAAGATCCGCCTGGCTGGTTAGTCAATGATCCTTGACCAAACAATTGCATGTGTGTATGAAGCTTTGGCTCTCTAAGGATCTTTTTATCAGGCCCTGGGGCTTTATTGATATTAGCTTTGTCTAATTGTTTCTGTACCTTACCCTCTGTCAGCCAGAGTGAATATTATATCCAGAGTAAATATTATAATTATTTAGAAATATAGATCCCTCCAATCAGCTTGTTTAAGTGATGTTTCCATTTTGCAGTACAGCACAGTTAATAATTTCATAAATAGGCAGTTGTCTTCAGCCTGTTTAAGCAAACTCTATTAGCTATATAAACAGTCCTAGCTGCATTAGCCAACTTCAATATACACCAGTATTGCAGTATTTAGTAATAATGTTTTTCAGCTCAGATGTAGATTAAGTCACCTTTACTGCTGTCACTATGAGCCCACTGACTGATTTTGCCACCTGATGTAGACAGGCTCATTTCGCCAAACTGGCAAGACATCCCTGCATGTGGCACCACTGATGGCTAAGCAAGAATAGAACGGATTATAGCATTTACAGCTTATCCATGGCTTTAATAGGAATAGGAATAAGGATATAATAAGCTGCTTTATGTGCATACTTGTTTATTAAATAAATATTTCACTAAAGCTTACCAAGTTTTCTTGATTTCTCGATACAATTTTCTGCTCCTCTTCTTCTCCATTTTTCATGTACTTGACCTCTTCAACTGGCTTTATCCGGTATTCATCTGTGGAGATTTTATTTATTTATTTTGGGGGGAATGTATAAAGAAATTTCATTTATTTTTAACTTTCTTTGAAAAGAATAAGAATAGTAACAAATACATAATATATTTAGATGTACATTCTTTCTCAGAAAAAGCTGTGGCATATTCAGTAAATAGCTGCCTAAAAGCAATACAAGCATTGCTAGGTTCCCAGTTTTATAAATATAGTACTGGGCTGATTCTGGGACAGGGCTTTTGTTAACCACACTTGTTAAGGTAGCATGGGAGGACCTAAATTGATGGAAATAATGTAAGTAAAGATTTAAAATATAACCAAAACAAAATCAATGTTATTATGTAAGATATGCTAGGTCTTCACCTACCGTTATTAGCAAATAAAATCTGTAGTTTTACAAAACAGTACAAATACAAAACTTCAATATGTTCAAAATTGAATATGTGTATTTGTACCATTTTGTAGAACTACAGATTTTTATGTATTCATAATACCTATCCTTTTAGTAATTATATATATAATACATATTTAAGGATATCCTTCTTCTTATTTACTATATAGCTCATATGTTCTGGTTTCTAAACTTTAACCATCCCTTTAACTACAGCCACAATGGTGTCAGGACACATACCGGTAAAGACAACCTTTGGATAGGATGCTGTGCACGTGCACTCAACTTCTTTGGTCATCAATGGCGAGACCTGTCCTGTTAAACCACTGTATGGTCTTGGCCACCATGCTGCAGCTGAGTTTCAGGCTGTTGGCAAAATTCCTATAGTCTTCTATCTTTATGTAGAGCAAGAATTCTTTTTTTAGATCCTCAGAGTTTTCTTTACCATGAAGTACCATGTTTAACTTCCAGTAACCAGTATGAGAGAGCGACATTTTTCACTTGTCAGGAGTTTAGGACCTAATGGATGTGTATTGGGTTTTTTTTTGAGAGGACAGCTAATTTACACTGTTATACAAGCTGTACACAGACTACTTTACATTGTATTAAAGTGTCATAGCTTCAGTATTGTCCCATGAACAGATATAATGAAATATTTACAAAAATATGAGGGGTGTACTCACTTTTGTGAGATTCTGTATATGAAATCTACATATTACGTGGCTATATAGCAGGTCATTAAAGGGTAACTGTGGTCTCAAATTCTTCCAAACTAGTAAGCATTATATAAAAATCCTTCCATCACACCTTCAAAATAAAACCTAAATCACAACTCTAGATAAAATTGGTGAGAAGTTATTGCTGCAAAAGTTCAGCAATGTAAATTCCTGGTTGAACTCTTCCTGTTTTTAGCCATTTGACCAGCTTGTAGCCTTTGCCTGCATTAATAGTCTTCCCTTCTCAACTGTCAATTTTTTACTCAGGTACTTCCTGATTTCCCCAGCAATAAGTCTCAACTGAGCATGCTTCTTCTCCGGGTAAAAGGGCCGGCAGAGGTCAGATGATGTCACTCAACCTACTGGAAGCAGGAAGTTTAAACATTCACCCCAATATAATTTCTCACAGGCTCCAGCCAGAGATGTGATTGTTGGCTCAGTGTAAAGGAAATACTGCAGGCTTTCATTTAACCCTAGCTTGTTTTGAGACCACAGTTTCCCTTTAAAGATAGGATGTATAGCTACATTAAAATAAATGTAACCTGCATCATGCTTCTGATCTTAAAAAGAAAGGTGAGAACTGGATTGCCAGATCATTTGGTATAGTAGGGACACAATGGAATTAGCAGGGCTGCAATTAAACGTTAATTCGATTTCAGCCATGCTGTGTTTTTAATTGGTTCCACATTTTTGTTAATATCCCAATCAAGCATCTGCAACACTGATACGCTGGACTGAAATCCGGTCAGAGTGAGACTCATTCTGTGAGGACATTAAACTAGAAAAAGTAATTATATCTACTATTTAAAAGAGACAGAAAAAAACAACAACAATGGAAATTAAAACTTTGAAGTTAGGAGAAAGATAAAAGGTGAGTGACGGAAAGGGTACATGTTCTTGAAATGTGGCGTTACTTTTTTTTTACTGCAGAAAATGGCTGTACTATTTTGTTGTAAAAAAACTATACACATGAGGAATAGAATAAATAACAATCTTGTTACTCATCGTATTTGGGAAGTGTAGGGTGAGAATGTCGCTTGTGTTCCATATCCAGCATTCTTACTATAACGTGAGGAGATTCATTGCTATTCTTAGAATTCTATCACTTTTAAAGTGAGAGAAAAAAAGGTGATGGGATGCCCCAATGCGCCTTACACTGACATAGTTTGCATCTTTGCTACTGTGCTGAGAAATACTACGTAGAAAAAGAAAAAATAATGACACATGAAAAAATTCTGCCACAAAGAAAAACCACTCACCACAAAATGCATCCCCATTCTGGTAGTTTTTGCCATTCTGTGCCTCGTCCTCATTCTGTACTGTAGATACATGCTTTGCTGAAGCACATCCCATATTTATTCAGTCAGCTCCAGACTGACTGATTGAAAAAAAGAACATCTCTATTGGGGAACTGGCAAGAGGTGCCAAGAACTCAAGAATGTATCCATCATTCTCGAACCTGTAGGTAAAGGAGAAAATAAGTGTCAGAAAAATCAAGCAGAAGTCTGTTATTTCTAATGAAAGGGAGAGATTTTTACATATTAAATATCTTCTGATAAAGAAGCTTTTCACATTCTGCAAACTGCAAGGATGTCAAAATGTCAGTGCCTGGAAAAGCAGAATTTACTATCTACACAACTGGTTATTAATAAAATGTGGCAAGTAGCCCAGACAGAAAGGCCACAGGCTATAATCAAGGCAAAACAATAGGTAGAAAAAGTGTACTTACATGGGGTAAGTACACTATTTATAATTTAACAGTCAGTGCGGTCCGCTTAGAAGATTTTAACTTAGGTATAGAGTGGGTGGAAAACTTTGTGTTAAATGTGCACTACTATTATATTTTTTTGTATTACATTGGTCACTAGTTGCACTCTACATAGTGTGGATGCATACCGCCCCATTCATTTTAATATATTGTGTGTTATTTTAAAGGGCATCTATAGTGAAAAAAACACATTGCCCCTTTGCAAAGTTAAATTCATGTACTCTGTGCTGCCTTAATCCTATGTCAGTGACTGTTTAACCATGGTGCCAGATCTATGTGCAGCCCTCCTCCCTTCCCCCTCCCCTCTGTTACCTCCTCCATGTCTCAACTTCGGCTAACCGACAAGCTTATCATGTGCAGTAGGAGTTAAAAGTTCAACATCCTGAAAAACACACCCACACACAGTGGCCAATAGAAAGCAAGCTGTCCTGGAGACATGGAAGAAGGAGAACAGTACAGTTTACGATCTCTCACTTTGTGACCCATCATCAATCAGTGAAAGCTATTAAGAAGGGGGGTCAAGTGCAGCCTTATATCTAACCTCAAAGCTACCTCTCTCCCCCTGCTAATGCTGTTATCTCTATGTTTATTACAGAGCAGGGAGGGGGGATCACGTCACAGGGATTTGATTGACAGTCCAAGTAGGAGTAGAGGAATGCAATCACGTATTCTTCTAACTGGTGTATCTCAAGACAGAGAGGGAATCTTCCCACTATAGATGCCCTTTAATTTTTCACCAAGTCTCTTGGGAATTTACAATCTACCCAAAGTATGGTCATGTGTTAATTCAAAGAAAAAGTATTTCAAGCAGGAGATTTAAAAACACCTGTATACATGTTAGACAATTGCCAGCTAAATCGAGCAACAAAAGCCGGATTTAACCTACAATCTATTGTGTATAGAGGCTCCTAACAACAGCATTTATTGATCCATCCTGCCAAATCATTAAAAGATGTTAAGCAGTGACAGCCTTTCTACTTCCGCCCTGCGTGAGGTCTCTTGGTGGCCCCTCCCAGTGGAACTTAACAGGCTGCTCGGCTACTGCCAGACAGCCTGTCTATAGGGAAATCAGTAAAGGATTTATTAATCTTGTACACATTGATAAGTGACATAGCAGGGGTTTCCAGCTTTTAAAAAAAGTATTGCTATACACACACGGAGTTCCCAGACAGGAAAATTCCGCTAACAAAGCATCCAATAACAGGAATCCTTAAAACCCAAGGATTGCAAGGACTGGTTTGAAGATTATAAACTCACCTCATCACTGCTCAAACCAACATGCAAATGACAACAATACTCCAACTATGGAATACACATATCCCAGATCTCACAAACCATGATTGGGCCGAAATCAGATCAGCACATGTCAGTGCCTCCCCAACAGCCAACAACCAACTGATACAACTATACATTACACATTAAGCTTATCTAACTCCAGTAAGATTACAGCAAATATCTACAACACACTGAAACAACTGCCCAAAATGCCACAAAAACGATTCAGACTTCTGGCACCTCATCTGGAACTGCCCCGTGATTACACACTTCTGGACCAGGATCACCAGATTTCTAACATCTTGGCCAGTCCCAATGGATCCATGACTATGTATACTAGGAATTATTGGTCTAGAACTAGAAGACTCATACAAACTAACCTTTTTGCGTGAAACGCTCTTCATGGCCCGGAAAACTTTAGTATTGAAATGGATGGCCGCAGAGCCCCCAAACTAAAAACTTGGCGTGAATTGATCAATAGTATGCTTCCATTCCACAATTTCATCTATAAGCAATGTCCAAGGAAATTTCAGAAAATATGGAATGTGTGAATAACCCTTAACCACATAAGCCATTTCTAGCAGGCGGAGGGGGTCTGGCGGACTGGGGGGGTGAGCCGGGCTATGGGCGAGGCATAACCCCTATACCTCTTCTTCCCTTCCCTGATCCTTCTCCCCTGAAATACCCTACATGTATGTCAATATTCTTTCTTAATATTAAAATATAGCTCTCTTTTTATTCGCAAATGTACCAGACAATGTCAATGTAAACTGTATTTATACTGATAATACATCGGATACCTACTATTTCTGTAACGTAACTCTGACACAATGTAAACAGTTTAATAAAAATAAAAGCCAGTTAAAAAAAAAAGTTTATAAAAACTAAGCCAACTTTTTAATTAAACAATTGTTTTAATTCATCCACAGAGTAGGAAAGGATTCTAAGCAGTGCTTTATCGAACATCTGCTACCATGTCCCTGTTAGAGCCCTAGGTTAGCACCCCTGATTTAGAGGTAAAAAGAGAAACAGACAAACATTAAAAGTGCAATTCTAATCTTAGTTATAGAGTACATAATATCCGTTCAGGAAAAAAAGGCTGTTAGTTTGCAAGAAATCAATAAATGCAACATTATTATTGGACGATCTAGTGATCATTCAGAATTTTTTCATTTTTGAGATAAAACTTCCCTACCTTGTCTAATACTGAAAACAGATTGTAGTGGTGACCAACAAAAACAAAAAAGATGCAGTTGCCAAAATGAAAAACAAACAAATAAACGAACAAAGAAAATAAAAAACGGAGACAAAGGCTCCCAAAACCAGCTCAAATTTGACCATGCCTTGTTTAAAAAAAGACCCCACTTTTAAAGGGAAAGCCCAACATCTTAATAGTAGCTTCTAGATTCCTTCTTGACATTTCTTAACAGAAACAGTATTTTATTGTTTTTAATTTTTTTGTATCTATCCCATTGCATTCCACTTTGTACCATTGCACAGTCATTTCCACTGCCACTCTGTTTTGTTGGGAGCATGGGGGCAATATTTAGCCACTTTTAAGTGACATTGATTATTGGAACACAAAACCCAGCTGTAATAATAATAAGTTAACTGACTGGCAAGAGAACCTGCAATCCAGTCTGAAAGTTCCTGTTGACTAACCTGAGCTCTGACTAGCTCCTCATGTTCTCCTTATTGTAAAGAGTCCCACGGATTTGCATGGAAGGGCAAGTCTCTGTTCCTACTTTTGAAATGCACAAGCCTTCCAATGTGAACTGGACTCCTGTGTATGCTTTGGCCAAGGGAAGGGACGGTCTCTCTGTTTACCTAAAACTAAAATGCAAACTGATACCTGGGTAACTGAAAGTGCAAGGTAGATGTCGGAACTTTTAGTTATTCTTTGTAATCCAGTATTGATTTTGGGGACTGCCTTGAACCTCTAATGTAACACCAAAAGATAATGGGTTGAAATGCAGCTTAGAAGGCATGTGTACCCCCCACAAGAAAATCTATACTAACCTTCATCAGCCCCCTAAACCTACAATACTAAGCCTGTCCCTCTAATGCCCTGAAGACCGAAATCCTCCTTGACAGATGTGACTTATGACTGTTACCTGGAAGGACGGGAAGAAGACAGTTACCGGCGAGAGTCAAGAACAATTCCTTTCTTCTGAGACATCAGAGGGATGGGTAAGTATTGTGGTCTTTAGGTTTTGGGGGGTCCTGAAGGTAAGTATACATTTTTGTGTGGGGGTGGACAAGCTCTTTAAAGCTTAATTCCTGTTTATAACTGAAATGTCTAAAATGGGAAAAGTCTGAAATTTATATCTTTTTTTTAAAATTTGTTTTATTTTATTGACATATATCCAATAAATTATTATTGTTCATATCGCTTATTTTCTCATAGCATATCTTTAAATAACGTGTGATTTGGATATATTTTGTTCAATAAATTATTTTCTGAATATGGAATCATTTGTGTCAGTTTTTGAGCCATACATTTCTGATAAACATTAACACTCTAAAACTATAACAAAATCATTTTAAGTAACTGGTTAGGTAATTAGTCTAGTAACGTTGTGTCTTCACAAATATTTTCACTCTGTTAGATGATTTAAGTTATATGCAGCCTCAAAGGTTCACTCCCGGGGGGCACCCACCCACCAGACACCTCATGTCAATGTGCAAGTTGAGTCATACCAACATTTTCATACTTTGGGGTATTTGCTTGGACATTTCCTATGTATATACATATGCTTCAAATATGACAAATCTTTATAATTTATTTCCACTGCTGTGTCGTTGGAGTGTTTGTGGCCATCCAATAAGGTATTACACCATTTCTAGCGTAGAATAGCATTTCATTCAAAACACATTGCTCATATCTGTCCCACACCACCTCATCCACAGCTCAGTGAGTCCAACCAATCTTTGTGAAATTGTCATCATTGATCGTTTATTAGTAGCACATCAAGTTTTTAAAAAGCATCTTATATTCCCTGCAGTTAATAATGGTTATGTTTTTTTTTCCCCCAGCATATATTTAGAAAAATTGTTGGTGATGTGACCTATGTTGAGGGGTGAGGATAAGGGCATTTTTGTGCCTATAGGCTCCCAAGATGTAAACCCAGCTGAGATGCTTACCGTGTATACTCGAGTATAAACTGACCCGAGTATAAACCGAAGCACCAACTTTTACCTCTGAAAAGAAGTAAAAGTGATTGACTCGAGTATAAACCGAGGGTAGAAATTATGACTAACTGCCTTCTGATTCTGTATTGTTTTGAGGCTTTAGTTGCCCTTTAAATGGACAGCAGAATTCCCTTACAGTAGTCCCATACAGTAATTGCCAAATCCAGTATAGTTATTACTGTATGGGACTACTGTGTGGGAATTCTGCTGTCCATTTAAAGGGCAAGTAAAGCCTTTAGAATAATACAGAATCAGAAGGCAGCAATAGATAACATTCTCCTTCTAATTCTGTATTGTTTTTAGGCTTTAGTTGCCCTTTAAATGAACATCAGAAATCCCATACAGTAATAGCCATACTGTATTTGGCTATTACTGTATGGGAATTCTTATGTCCATTTAAAAGTCAATTAAAGCCTCATTCCTTGGCACTCCAGATGTTTGGAAACTACAACTCCCAGCATGATTTAGTTGCTGGGGCTTGTAGTTTCCAAACATCTGCAGTGGCAAGGAATAGCAACTGCAGAAATTACTGTTCCTTCCTCCCCTTCTAAATCCTCACAGTTGCCTTCTCTTACCTTCTCCACATGTTCCCCTGCAGGCTGCTCTGGATCCTCTTCCGCCGGAGCACGTAAGTTTTTGACTCGAGTATAAACCGAGACTCGGTTTTCAGGCTATTTTTTAGCCTGAAAATCTCGGTTTATACTCAAGTATATAAGGTATGCAAAAAATCTTCAAGGCAATGCTTAGGATTTTGCATTAACCAGCTGACTACTCTGTGCCTGACATAATTACATTCCAACAAATTAAAACTCTACTGCTTAAAGGAAGCAGTAAAATCAATAAATGTAAGCACTCTGATGTGATTAAGTTGCTGCATGACTTCTATCCAGTACTTGGTTCGCTCAAGCTCAGTCCGTCAGTCCCCCAGCCAGACTATCTGACTCTCTGTGAGGGCAAGCATGCTCAGTAATCCCTATGAGACAAAAATGGGA
Organism: Hymenochirus boettgeri; assembly: GCA_019447015.1. Classification (NCBI taxonomy): domain Eukaryota; kingdom Metazoa; phylum Chordata; class Amphibia; order Anura; family Pipidae; genus Hymenochirus; species Hymenochirus boettgeri. Next base: position 204,113,276 of record CM033472.1, read on the forward strand.
GAGGGAGTTTCCCACCATGCAGTTCACTTGCCAACTGTCTCCATTCTAGCTACAGCAAAACACATAACAGAAGAGTTTATGATACTAAGGCATTCGATTGACAGCTGAAATGTACGATGTTTCAGAGTGGATAAATAAAGAAATAGGTAAAAAAAAAAATGGTACAGTGATAGTTGGGATGAATAGTTTTTAGTAATGGGTAATTTTAAAAAAAAACTAATTTCCCAGTGTACATATTCTTTAATATAAATGAAAACACCAATATACATTCTATACGGTAAAAGAAGGAGGGGCCAATGGGGACAGTCAAAGCTGGCAGCAAAGCAAGGACCACTAAAAAAAGTTGGCAGTAAATTCTTGACCATAACTAGCAAGAATTTTTTTTTTCTTGACATCAACATTGTATGCAATGGTCAAACTGCTAAGCAAGAATTTAATATATAGTGAATAATGTACCCTCTACTGTAAATTATAAGGATATTATAAGTCACTGAGGAGTTCCGTGACCATATAAAAGCACAAGGCCCCTCTTTCTACACATGGCTAATGGAAAAACATTTTAAAGTCTCTTTCCCACCACAACACACCCACCCCCCCCCCCCCCACAATTTTGTTACTCTCCTACTGTCCCTTGAAGTTTCCCACTGTTTCACATAACCCTCTGCCCACCCCTCCCAGAGGACAGTAGTCACGGGAGTTAAATCCTGCATGCAGATCCTAGATTTACAGTACCCTCTGCTGCCTCTCTGACTTTGTCTCACCTCCCGGCTGCAAATGTTCACAATTTACAGGGCCAAAGTAATGTTTGGTTGGGGAAAGAGGGGGGAGCAGCAAGAAAGAGGAGGTCCGATCCAGCGTAGGACTGCCACTTTTTCGGAGAATAAGGAGAGACAGTAGAAAGCAGACATATACTTCCTTGGGGGAGGAGCTTTCTTTTTATAATCGTAGCGTGCCGATTATAAGATTACTTACAGTTTGCCCCACTGAATTCCACTAAAGGTGTGGATTATAACCTAATCTTGCCAAAAATGCATATTGTGAGTCAAGCACAAGAAGCACAAGCATGTGTTTTGTACTGCTAGTATCAATTTAATGTAGTCAGGCTAGGTTCACACCGAAGGCTAATTCTCATTTTGCCGGCATTAACCCTTGTTATTTTAGCATAGCCGCTAGGAAAATGCTGCACGCATATATTCCTAGCGGCAAAATATCTGGAAATACTAGGAAAATGCCAGTTAAAGGAACACAAACCGTTCGTGTGATTCTAGCCCCAAGGTAAGTCTGTCACTGTACGGTAGTATAGAATTCAGGACTTTAGATGCCTAAAAATAACTGAAAATACAATACTGCCAAGAAAGGCTCATGTTTACAATGAAACTACTCTTTACTGGTTTGTCAATATGCTTTTATTTCAATGATATTGTTCATACAAGCTTTCAGTCGGATCTTACATACAATGCCTTGGACATCATGTTTAAAGTGCTAATGTGCTAACTAATGATATTTACACAGCCCACAATTGACACTTATTTTTAGTTGTAAGATGCAAACGGGTTCAGAAAAGCTCCCAGTTGTCTTTGCTTACATAACAGTGTTCTGCCATACTCCTTCCAATGAGCCCACACAGTGACGCAGCCCTAGCTAAAATCAGGATACATTCTGCCTTCATGTTACTGCCAATAACTGTTGTTATGGTAACAACTAATTCATTACTATTTATTCTGCAGTTCCCTCCATGAAGTCTATTCAAATGTGCAACATATTCCTCAAGTGAAAATGCCTGGTGCATTAATATACATATAAGCCTGAGTGCATGCCTGATGCAGTAACTCTTGGAAACCCTTTCTAGCTTAGTTAGAGACATTGGCTAAACTTTACAGTGGTTGTCAAAAGTATTCGGCCCCCTTGAAGTTTTTCACATTTTGTCACATTACTGCCACAAACATGAATCAATTATATTGGAATACTTTTGCCAACCACTGTATTCGTTTGTTTATAGGCTTGAGAGAGCTCACTAAAATCTCAGGACCATAAGAGTAACTTCATTAGAATTAAACCTCATAAGTTATAAGGAATAATAATAAAGTACCTCCTATCCCAAACAGGAGCACATAAGACTATCAAAAAAAATAAGTATAAGTAAAAGAAAGTATCTCTCTGCGTGTTCGTTTCCAGAATCAGTCAAAGTACCACTTATGCAGCGTCTGACAGCTTACTGTTCATTTCAGTGTGCCTACCTCCCAAAGTGTTAGAGATAGGAAAGATAGTTAGGCGGGGGAAACTGAGCCTTCAGCTCACCGCTCCTGCAAATGGCAATCCAGGGGTAGGAGTAGATTTCCAGCCTCCCTGGGATGGAAACTATATCACAGAAATTTTGGGGGGCATAGTTACCCATTAATACTACAATAATGGTATACTAGCTATGCATAAGGTTAAAAAAATAGATATTATATATATATATATACATACACACACACTATTACATAAACAGGAGTTTTGTATTTATACATTTCAATATATACATTCAATCGATCAATAGATACACACACATATACATATATATTTTCCAAACATGAGTGGCACATACAGGACTTCCTTAGCTACACACATGGCTGAAACACGTCGATCGTGGTTCCGACATTTGTTTACAAGCTGAGGATGCCCTGTGTGTGCCCCTCATGTTTGGGTAATATGGATTGTGCTTTTGGAGGGTTTGGCACCCGGGCGTTCGAATTTACATGTGGCGGAGTGCAACTAATATTATATATATATATATATATATATATATATATATATATATATACTAGCAAAACTGTGCCCGTTGGTGCACAATGGAAATTATGTGTGTGTATGTTTTGCTATGTGTGGATATAGTGGATATAGAATCTTTACACAGGTATATTTTAAACTGTTACTCAGACAGTCACCAGCATCCAGAGCATCCAAATATGATAATCCTGCAGGTCTGGGAGTAGACTTGTGCAATGCTGCCACTAACCATGCTATGTTAATACTTATTAGTATTGACCACGGCAAGTGATGATGGTACCTCATATTATAACAGAAGGTACCTGACAGCGTCATGTTTTTATAATAGTATTGCCCTAATTATCAAACATACAAACATTTCTCATTCCCAGGTTACCTAATGAAATGGATTTATCCTTTATATACTCTTTTATACAGATCTAATTGAAAAAAAAATAGCTTCAGAGCAATTTTTAATAACTGATAACTGCTTTTTATTTCAGTATTACGGCAAATCCTTGTAATACCTGCCTGGCTTTACCTCTAAGCAAAAGGCTAAGGACTTGCAAGGGAGCACCTTCATCCCAACCATTAATAGTGGCTGCCAATTCAAATTGTTCTAGCCAATCAGTCCACTCCCTAGTTACCCCATCAAATGGATCAGGTTAAAAAAAAGGTTTGCCAATTGGGCCTGGGTCTAATTAGGGCATTTCATCTGCAGGTACTAGGACAGGAGGATTTAAATCAATACTTTCAGTAGCAGCCTCCATAGCTTAATACAGAGACCAAACATACAAAGAAAACAGAGAATAAATGGTATCATCAGCACTGCTGCCACCAATTTGTACCATATCACTGCTTTATGGAAGGATTATGGGTAGCATAGCACACAGTGGGTTACTCTGGTGTACTGGTACAAAGCACATAAACGGGTTCCCCACATAACATATGCAGTAATCAGTGGTGTCCCTGCCTATGGTGTACCACTTTGAATATTGACCACTCCTGTATATTGTGTGTCATTGTAAGTTGGTGTACATTTATCTATTGCCTCAGAGTTTGTATCTAATAAGGTAACTTGTCTGTCCAATAATCTGTCCTCCCAACAAGTGGTAACAGGATTGTATACACAGGATCTTGTGTTACATTCAATATCACAATCTACTTTCACTTTCTCTCTTCCTAGCCATAGAGAGCAGGGATGTCTTGTCTTTTATCACTCACTGACACCTCCTGCAGGGTGGAGGTGGTATATAAACTTTTTTTGGATTACACTTCCTTTCACATGGAGCAGAACCAGGGGTGTGGTTTAACCTCCCATTTTGAAAAAGTAATCTCAGTTCTGTAAGTAAGTTTATATATTTTGTATATTTTGTGTTGTACCTAATATAAGTCAGTGCTATACTTTATATACATTTACTGATGGTTATTTAGATGGGAATAGTGAGATAGTACACACATACATACACCTTTCCTATATGTAATATCATATACCCCCCCACCATATTGGTAGCTCCTAAAAATTCAATGCAATCTCCAATGAAGATATAAATATATTTATATAATATAAGGGATAAGGGACATAAAATAACTGCTGAGTACAGGCACACACCTCAAGCCCATGTTCTGCCCGGATGCAATCCAAAATAAATTCAAGAAAACAAGGAGCACTCTTGGACCTTTCTCAAGCCACACTATGCCCATAGTAAACACCATTTTATAACATTGTAAATATATATTGTATAAATATATTCTATAAAAGTCAGGAGCATGTATTGCTTTCATTGTATTGCTTTCATTCTGCATAAGCTTTAGAAGTTCAGTCAGTAAGGGTTTGCAGCTTTCAGTCTACCTGGCTGAAATCAAAGGGGGAAAAAGTTACAAATATCAAGTATCAAGTTAGTAATTTCCCAGCCTGGATCCTGACACTTAACAATATTTGCAACCATTTTATTTTTTGAAAGCTCCAAGCACTGCAAAAGCTAATTACTTTCAAACTAAAGCAGAACAGTTGGCAGGAATACTTGCTCCTACCTCTTATAAAATTGTAACAATTGTACCGTATATTCGGGTGGGAGTGGGTGTTTTAGGGTACAGTCACCCTTTAAACACATACAAAAAAAACCCCAAACAAATAAACGCATACAACTGGCTACCTAATAAAGGATATACTGGCTCCTAGAATTCTAAATCTAGTATCACAAATCATTTCTACAATACAAAATTTAAAAAATTATTAACGAACATGTGCTTGTGAAAATTCCCATTCATCCAGGTCATGGTTTATTTGTTGTATTCAGTTAGATCAACTGGACTTAAAGTTTAGTTCTTGAAAATGTTTCGCTAGTCATCCAGCTGGCTTTCTCAATTCAGAATGACTTGTACAAGAATCTGTTGGCAATTATGTACCCTGGAAAGTCCCAATTAGCATATCACAGCCAGGTGTTAAGGACCTTCTGAATGCAAGGTATGATTGCATTGTGGCTAAGAGGTGTTATAGGACGCCCAGGGTAAGGTGTCAAAACAGCATTGTACATGGCAGACAGTTGGTGTCGGAACCCCCCCCCAACCTATATTCAGGCTTGGTTTCTTTATTTTCACGTAAATGACCTCCTTGACTCCTCTCTTGAACCAGTCATGTTCCTTTGCCAATATGTTTACATTACAATCTTCAAAGGTATGTCCTTTTTCCTTAAGATACAGGTACACAGCTGAGTCCTGACCCGAGAAATTGGCTCTTCTGTGATGGGCCATTTGTTGATGCAGTTGCTGTTTGGTGTCCCCCACATACAAATCACTGCACTGCACTGCGTATATGATGTCACTTTTCTTGTGTTTCGGTATTGGGTCTTTCGGATGTACCAATTGCTGCTTCAGTGTGTTTGGTTTAAAGCAGACAGGGATATGGCGTTTTTTGAAAATTCTTCTTAATTTCCCAGAGACCCCTGCTATATATGGGATGACGATGTTCTTTCTCCTGTCTTGTTTTTCCATTCACTGTTGGTGTTCTTTTCTTTCCTTCTACTCCTTTTCACAAGTTTTAAGGGCTCCTCTGAGATGTTTCATTTCTTTAGCCTTCACCTCTGTGCTAGTGGGGATGTTCTCTGCTCTGTGTTGCAGGGTTCTAAAATCCAGACTGGGCCTTTTCCAAAATGTAGATTGTAATGTTAACATTTTGAAAAAGGAACATGACTGGTTTAAGAGAGATGTCAATGAGGCCATTTATGTGAAAATAAAGAAACCAAGCCTGAATAGAGGTGGGGGGGTTCGACACCAACTGTCTGCCATGTACAATGCTGTTTTGACACCTTACCCTGGGCAGTTCCTATAACACCTCTTACCCTTTTTATGTACATGTAGGGATTAATTATAAAGTAATTTAGCTTGCATAACAATATGTACATGTAGGGTTAACTATGAAGTAATTTAGCTTGTTCAATTAAGTAATTTAGCTTGCATAACAATATGTACATGTAGGGTTAACTGTAAAGTAATTTAGCTTGTTCAATACCCTTAAATATTCATCTTCTCTGCATTAATATTTATATTTCTCAGTAACCATCATAGAGCTCCTTTTGGATGATCAGACAGTGTTGTTGCCACTTCAGCAAATTACTATGGCACGGTCCATATAGAAATGCAAACTTGGGAAATAGGGTGTTCGGTGTACATACATTTACACACATCACTGCACAAAATGCATTTTACATTTTCCTGAGCAAAAGCATTCACTCACAGACCTGCATTTTTCTATTGCACAGTTTGTGATAGGAAACCCATCTTGAGTTCTACAGGGTTTTTGTCAGTTCTCAGAGAAGTTAAATTAAATGCTTCCAAATTATTTTCTATATTATAAATATATTATATATTTTTACGGTAATAAATTAGATTAGGCTGGTAAAAACATTTTCACTATCAACAAGTAGTAGCACACACATCCTAACTGTCCCGTTTTTACCAGGACAAACTTTTCTTTGGGTGGGGGGGGCTTGTCAGCCTCGTCCTAAAAGGGCCATGTCTTGGGTGGTCCAATGGCATAGTTGGGTTGTCTGGGCCAGGGCAATGATAGTCTCCACCACATATCCCACCTTGCTACCTGTGATAATGGGAGGTATGCTCTATATAATTAACTATTACATGCCATTGTAACCACTGATACTAAAGCAGAGAATGGTAGCAAAATATGCTACAATGTGAGACCATAATTAATTCTTCTCTTGTCTCACATTAATAAATTGGCCCCATAAATTAACAGGGAGAAAATAGATAAAGGCGCAAAACCATTAGGAAATCAATTAATATAATTTGTATCACATTTACAGGTGGATTTCCCCAGAGCTGCTGTGCTCTTTTGAGTTAAAGTCGTACTAACTGATTCTACATCGATTAGTGCAACTTTAACCCCTTCCTTGCAATGACTGCGGGGATAACACAAAAGACAGATCCACACAGCAAATTCAATAAGCGATTTGCACTACAGGCAGGAACCTGGTTACGGTTCTGTAGGTTTGTTCTTAAAGGAATAGTTCACTGAAAAAAGTTAACTATTCCTTTAATGCATTGAATGAAGAGCAGGAGGTAAAGGACCTATGCCTTACCTTCTGTTCTTCAAACAATTGTACAGGAGCCAGGAACAAAGGTGAGTATATTTAACTTCCCCGCTATAGTTAAAGTGAAGCAGGAAGTGGTCGGGACCTTTCACTGAAGCTGGCGGTGGATCAAGGCATTAAAGGAATAGTTCTCTTTTTCAGTGAGTTATTCCTTTAAGTTGAATTTGTATGCAAGTTGGAAAAGGTACAAATATCTATTAAATGCAACTTTCAGCATTTATAAAAATGAATTGCTGTGCCGGCTTGCTTTGTGAACAGATGTTTTAAACAGCTGCTTCTGGTACATTGCAAGGTGGGTAAAGGGGAGGGTTTGGGGCCCATTAAAGGGCATGTCCACCCCAAAACCTGAAATTTAACCCTATACTGGCCCCACTGTGTAGTGTACAAAAATCCTTACCTTACATCTCTGCTCCAAACGGTTCTCCTGCTATGCCCCTCAAAAGCCAGGAAAACTGCAGTGTAGTAGTTGTCCATGACTCATTTTGTGCTTGTCTCTGCCTCAACCTCAACAAGGTTTGAGGCATGTGCAGGAGAGTCCTCCCCCCCTCCCTCTCCCTCCCGTTTTTCTCTCCCTCCCTCCCTAAACCCCTTGTATATAATGTAGGTATTGGTCCCCCAGCTCCAACCGCCTTAATAGAATTTAGAGAAAGTCCCCCCATAGTTACTTACCTTACCTCTCTCCCCCGGCGTTCTGAGCAGCTGGCAGCCGCGTCCCTGATTGGCTGAGAGGGACGCGGCTGCCAGTCCCACCCCCTGCTTGCAGTTCCGTGCAAGCAGAAGGCCGGGGAGTGCGGTGGAGGAGAGAGGTAAGGTAAGATCGGGGGACTTTCTCAAATTTCTATTATGGCGATTGTGGCTGGGGGACCAATACTTCATTACATAAAAAGTTGTAAAAAGGGGTGGACATGCCCTTTAAACAGTGGGCTGTACGCTCGTGCAGACCCCCATGCTGTACAGTATTTACCCTTATGCCCCTCCATTTTCTCTATTTTTGAAAAGGAGTTGTATGCAAGTCGGCTGTTTGTAAACCGGGGATTGTATGTACTTAAAGACTATTTAACACCAGCCTTTCGGGATTTACCCACATATCCAAACTGCATATTGAATCCTGGAAGGTTTAGCCTGAGCAATTGTGGATCTTGGTAAAATTCCCCCTTAATGTATATTGAACAGTATAATACATTGTACAGCTTCAAACTGGTTTGGTCTTACAATACAGTCAGTGTATACCTGCAAACTGCAGTGCAAAATAGTTTGATTCCAACTTCCTCCAAGGGGTGAAATATACAAGATGATGAGGTACATGACATGGGTGTCACATGTTGCATTGCTTTTTATGCAAAAAGGGTCACAGAGAAGCCACAGTTCCCTTGAAGCTGCAAGACATAAATGTTTACCTCTTCATCTAGAATTGGGCGTCTGCCAAGGAGACATGGGCTTTACACAAATCTGTATTCATGGCTAAAAATAGTGCCATTCCTCATCTGCCATCCTGTTTAGTTCAAGAGTTGGAAGATGCAAAAAAAGAAAGAAAGAAAACCTGTTTACTAACTATGTTTAGAATTACATTTAGGATTTTATAAGGATTGTGGGTATAGCATTAAAAAGGGAACTGAATTCCCAAACCAATGAAGCCACAGGGCCCTTGCTATGCAGATCAAAAAAAGGAATTGCAAGGTTACTATATGGTAACCACACAGCAAGATGCAAGTAGGTCACTGATACACATGACAGCACCCACTGAGTGTATCTGGCAGTAGGGGGCTTTTCAACAAACATATGATACAGACATTCAAGGTGTTTATTACAAGTAACACATAATATCCACAGTTATAGGTTTGTTGGTGAGCCTGTTATTTTTAAAATGGATATAAACAGTTATATAAAACACTTGTAACAATAATCGCACATAGCTAATGCAGAAAGTATACATATTAATTAAAGTAGGAAATACCATTACATAAGTAGTAGATTTAAATTTAATAAGGGTTAAAGGGCAAGTCCAGCCCTTAAATGAAAACTGTAATAGTTTAAAATCTGATATATATAAGTCTAACCTGAAATCCTGAACAATGTCCTGTTTCCCCTGTTTCTGCTTCCTGGTAGCAACTGTCAGTCATGGATTTGACAGTTGACATCACAGCCAATGACTGAATGATAATCTTCTAGTTGCCTCTTATAAGCATGTTCAAGCTCAGTACAGTCACTAAATTTCTCAGTTTCCACGAGGCATCCAGAAGCATAGCAGACATACAGTAATGAATTCAGAGGACAAACAGGGCAATGTAATAAAAGTTGTTATCGTTAAAAATGGTGTAATTTTGCCTCAACCAATCAGATGTTAGCTTCCATTTGAAGCTAACAGCCGATTGGTTGGGGCAAAATTAGCACTATTTTTAACGATAACAACTTCGCCCTAAAAGTATCCACATATTTTAAAGAGGCCATTCTTTCTAAAATATGTAATTAAGGGGGTGGAGTTGTCCTATAAGGAAACCATGACATATTTATTTTGCACACTAGTATACATGTTGGGATTAATAAAATGTGTAAATTCTGGGATTAATAAGATTACAGGTATTATATACATTTTTCCTGTCCCTTTAAGAAAACACCTAAGGTGTTAATTCCACAAAACAATCAAGTACCAGAGTCACATTTGGATATCAGCAGATTGTAAAATAACAGTCCAGCAGTATTCATGTTTCCTGATACACAATGAATTGAGACTAAAAAAGGCAAACACTGCAAGCTCCTATTGGAGTTCTGAAAAAGCCCACATTACACAAAATAAAAATAAAATAACAGCAAGCAACCTTAAAGGGAAAGTAAACCCCAATCTAAAACCTGAAGTTAGGTTAAGTTATACAAACACCAAGACCCCAATACTTACCATGTAGATAAAGATGTTCCCTAAGGCTTCAATCTTGCACATGTGCAGAGGAGGTGGCTTGAAGGTTTATTGGAAGCTTAAGGCTTGTACACACGTCCGATGTGTGCAGCGAGCAATAAACCCTGCCGCCAATACATTCAGGAATAGCCTTTCCGGCTGAGAATTGCGTGTGTGTATTCATTCGGTTGGGTGTCGTACGTGGATCCACCTGGCAGATGCTCGGTGCCAAATTGGACGTGTGTACGAACCTTTAGAATTTAGACTGGGGATGATCTTTAAGGGCCTTAAAGTGCTTTAAGAAGTTATAGGTTGTCACAGGTACATAATTAAATGTAGTTTTGCCATATCAGTTAGAAAAAAAATTGGGACACTAAAGATGGCCATTGATGTTAAATCCATTTTGATATCTGATACAAAGAACGTCTAATCAGCTTTAACATCTTGTTACCCAGCTGTTCTTACCTGCGTCATTCCCTTCAATTACACTTTAATGTCAGTCATAAATTGAATTGGAAAATCAGATTCAGGGAATGTTGCAGGTAAGTAAGCAGTGTTTGTGTTATGGATAAAAAATGCAACCAAGGCTGGAGCAGCATTAATGTGGTTTAAATACAATCACCTAGGAATCAGTTCAACCTCGCTAATAACATTGCATGTGTGTTCTGTAATCGTCTGATGATCTGGTAACCCTAATTCTGTTCTACAAACATTCCAAACAATACAGATGTGATCATAAGGTACCCAACATGGTACACAGAAACACTATGGGGCCTGCCAGTTTTTTTTCTACAGTATATAGACATTAATTATTCTTTACAATAGCAACATCATACAGTAGCATGTTCTTTTGAGTGTAATGATGGCAATTTGCTATCAGTGAATGTGTTGGAGGTAAGAAGGATTTTACCCGGTAAGCTGGTTAGCATTTTAATACAGTATGGCACAGATTAAACATACTCATGTATCAAAGACAATTACATCAGGGATTTAGAGAGATGAGGATAACAGGATAAGCTACACTTACAGTTTACAGGATTCAACTCAAGTGACTAGACTGGTGATCCTCAAACTGCAGCTCTCCAGATGTTTGAAAACTACAACTCCCAGCATTCCTCAACTACAGAGGGAAGCATAGGAATGCTGGGAGTTGTAGTTTTCAAACATCTGGAGAGCCGCAGTTTGCCCATCAGTGGACTAGACCAACACCTCTTGCAATCATGATGCGATTACAGAAGATTTCAGAATAAGAAGAAACCAAAGCATGGCTACAGAGTGCCCTTAAAAAGGCCACTGGAACACTAAATTCTATTATACTTTTCTGGTATAGGCATGCAAGGCTTAAAGCACAATTATACTCACCTCTGGGTAATTTACAATTGAACTGACTTGTGCTTTCCCTTGGCATTCTGGTCCTCTTCCGTAATCCACGATATAGCCAATGGGAAGACATGCTCTGCAAAGAAACGTGTCTTCCCATTGGTTACATTGCTGACTGTAACTGACAATGGCAGAGAAGAAGAATAGACCAGAGAACTGAGGGAAACTAGTAAAGTACCCAGGGATAAGGGACTTAAAGATGTAGGTCCTTACCCTGGGTACTATGTAGATGTGGAGCAATGAATATGTGAGTATAATTGTCCTTTAAGGAGACTACACTCGCAGCAATACCGATCATATCATAACAGGATAACCCAATACAGCAATATGACCGAATGTGAGGTTATTGCAACAATCGGTTTGTTTTTTGGATCCAATTCACCTGTACAATATTGACATTGTACAAAAATGGGATTTTGCAATAAATATTGTTGCATGTATGGCCTCCTTTACAGCTGATCTTTTTTTTGGAACAATATTTACTAGTAAGCCCTCTTTGTCTTTGAAGTTAGAACACCTAGGGATCCTGTCAAGCAGATTAAATAATTCTTATGATTCTATTTTTAAATGAAACCGCATTATTAGTTCCAATGCATGTGAAAGAAACTTTCAAAGGAACTTGCCTCATTCATTTGAAGAGACTTAATATGAATATTTTAAGCATCCAATTTCCAATTTGAATGAAATATATATATGCATGATGGGACCTGTAAAAAAAACAGTGGAGGAACGTGAGACCAGATAAATTCACTAGCTTCGCTCCTGGCTCCTGCGAAGAAAACACAAATATAATCTCTGCTATAGATTATGTTTTTATAATACATTAGTGTGATATTTTATTATGGGAGCTGGAGTGGGATATATCCTTATAAAAATCACTTCGCTATGTCACTAAGTGACTTTTTTCTTATATCCCACTGCTCCTCCAATTCCAGTGTTCATGCCTGGACAATGACTCTGAGTTTTTTTCCCAGTGTTTAACCTGCTGGAGCTTTTTCCTGTCACTTCATAACCAATGTCTCTCTCCTCCTCCACAAAGATTTGGAATTCAGAAACTAGAGACATCACTTACACCTCTTTTAGCATGGTCAAGTCTCATGCTCCTGGCTCCTGCGGGTTTTATTGAAGACATAGCTCCTTTACTTCCCATTCTTCAATAAAACTGAAAACCCCAAACTCCTTTTCCCCAGTGGAGACATGCAAACATTTAAGACAGGCAAATTTGAGGTGGTCAATTACTTTCGACATTAGTAGACAGTCACATAACAATCTGCCTTTTTTCACTGTACATTTCTGCTGTATTGCTATTGGCCACTTGACTCCTGGGATTTGCCCACAGGCATTAGAAATGTCCGTGCATGAAAGTTGTTCCATATTTCCAAAATAAATTAAAAAATGAGGGGGGGTTTATTGGTGTTTACTGTGTTACTGTAAATAATATATTATTCAGACAGGTAGTGGACAATAACTGGCAAATTTATTTCAAATAGCGGGGTTACTGACGCAACCAACGTTAGGTTATCTTTTTATATGTTCACTAGAGCAATATGGTTATTAGGATGTCGTATTGGTACTTAGCTAATCATACGCGTACAGCGGGGAAGTCCTCTCCACCCACTCTCACTATTTTTCTCAAGTTTGCAGAGTGTGAAGAAGAGCAACATCAAATCTACAGCTGCAAAAACACCCCCAATAGTTTTTCCAAGTAATTCTTGGTTGAAGCCATTCCTTCCACTTTCCCCTATTCTTTATCAAGTAATTACAAGATTAATATAGCAAGAAAATAGAAAAAAACCTAGAATCTCTACTAAAGCCATATGTTGTGCTGTCATGTATATTGCAGATGTTTGGAAGAACTGCCAGCAGGTGGAGATATTCTACCATAACAAAGGGACAAATAAAATATCGGTACATGATCTCCCTTTTACACAAAAGAACAGTACCTTCCACACACTATGGCAAATGTGTTCCACAATCCTCTATGCATCCATCCAAATGCAGGTAAGTAAACTGTGACTAAAAGAGGGAGGAAGGAACCCAAACAGACGCAGTATATGCTGCAAAATAGGCTTGTATTTATTCATCCCACAGCATGTCCAGAACATAAGTTAATCACCCCCCAAAACCTAGACCTTTCTAGGTAAAAAAATGCATCCAGATGCTCCAAAGCGTACTTACCCATAATCGCTTCTCTTCTGCTGCCTTTTCCAAACACTAGCAACAGCAGGAGAGGCAAGACATATCACGGCCAGTCACTGGTGGCTGTTACTAAAGCATCACAGCTCTCACTGATCTCTGCTATTAAGAAGTCAGTGAGAGCCGACAAGAGATCAGGTGCAAGTAAGTATATTTAGGAGCGTCTGGCAGCATTTCTAACCTAGTGAGGTCTAGGTTTTTGGGGGAGATTGGCTTTAAAATTTTAGTTTGGGAGGTGCAGAGGCCCTTTAAGGGTGAAATGTGGAATTGTCCATTGAAAAGAAATTCTAGTTATAAAGCCATAACTAAATTGGGGTGAAACAGTAATGGTACAAAAGAAACTGCCTAAAAGTTCCAATAAGATTAATAGGAATATATTCTGATATACATCCCCCAAAACACGCACATCTTTAAAATAAAATAATAATGGAAATGAAAGGATAACAAAACCATAAGTATAACTGAGGGCCTGGTTACATTTGAAGCCATCAAGATTTCCTAATGATGGTCAGCTGAACCCCATAGGGAACCGCACAATCGACTGTGATTTACCAACGGACCTGATCGCCCGTTTGGCCGAACGGGAAACCAAACTTGGTCACCCCACACCAGAAGATATTTCCGGCCGACCGACCGATCCATGGAACTATCGGCTGGTCGCTTGAAAATATCTGCTGGTGTGTACCCAGCCTTAGATGTGAATGAAAGGTAAAGACCCTTCCATTATTGGTAGCTTTTAGGATTTGTTACGTTTTAACTCCTTTTATGGTTTTCACTTTAAAAATCATTTAAGCTACATATTACCTATTGTAGTTATACGAAATTGTTAAAGCACAATTGGCTTTTTGGAATGGGGTTTGAACGAAGCAGCATCGGAGAAAACTAGCAGGTGTGTGAGTGTGCCTAGCAGTTGAAATCCCCATTTAACAGGTTCTAGGTTGTGCCTGTAGGCAAAGTATTTCCCAGCAAGCAAACTGCAGAGTTATTCTGGGCAGCAGAGCGTAACTAGAGGGGAGCAGGGGAAGCAACTGCAGGGGGGCCCAGGAGCCAAAGGGGTCCAAATCTTCTTGTTTTACTTATGGCAGATATAGCCTCCTTCCTGTGGATGAAGCATGGGTAGGGGCCCTATCATAGTTTTGCTGGGGGGCCCAGTGATTCCTAGTTACGCCACTACTGGGCAGGTAGTTTCCAAAGCCTTCTGGCTGTCTACTGTAGCAGAGACAAGTATTATGTTTACAAATAGGAAGCAGTAAATGCAATTAGGAGGCATCTGCCTGGTAAGCCTAAAAAAGAAAGAAACACCATGCTGTGCAGTGAACATTAGTGTTGACTGTGTGTTATGACTGCAGATGTGCTAGCAGTACAATAAAATAAGGATGCTAAGTATATACACCCAATGCAGGAGGAACATTTCACTTTATATATGCTCCTTATATGAAAAAAATTAAAATCTATGGTTAAGCTTAATTTGAGTGTCTTGTCACACTATGATGAAATAGTAATCAAACATATACAAGCTCATTTACCCAGAGCCGCTATCGCTCTGGGTAAATGGCTGACCGCAATTCAATATCGCATTTGCGAATGTGGGTAAATCCCGGTACCGAACCGTTTAGCGCAACTTTAACTCCATATATTTGCCCAGCGAGTCTGGGTAAATGAGCCTGGTAGTGTTTTACCTAATTATAGTATAGTATAGTATTTGAGGTTGAATAAAGACATATGTCCATCCAGTTCAACCCATCTAGCAATATCCTCATTTCCTGCCTAACTGTTGATCCAGAGGAAGGCAAAAAACCCCACCAAATTTATGAAGGGGGAAAAAATTCCTTCCTGACTCCAAGTGGCAATCGGAAATTTCCCTGGATCAACTCTACTTTATGTATCAATACCAGTAACTTGCAACATTCCTTGGTTGCAGAAACTCATCCAGCTTTTATTTTAAACTGACCAATGAACCTACCATAACAACGTGCACTGGAAGACAGTTCCATAGCCTTACCGTTCTCACAGTGAAAAACCCTTTGCGAGCTTGAAGCCTAAAGCTTTTTTCTTCAAGTCTTAAGGGCTGTCCTTGTGCCCTCTGACATGCTCTATTGGTGAACAATGCCCCAGATAGTTTATTGTATGGCCCGTTAATGTATTTATACACAGTAATCATATCCCCAAGCAAGCGCCTTTTCTCCAGTGTACATAATTCTTCTAATATTCTAATACTTTTCCAGTCTCTCTTCATATTCAAGCTCCCCCAATCCCCTTATTAATTTAGTTGCCAATTTAATGTTCCCAATACAGACAATAATTAGTATAATTATAACCGAGACTCTGCATGACTGTTTTACTCACACAGTAAGTAACAGGTTTCTTCTACTAACAACTCTCCTAAAGACAAGATGAGAAAAACTGTTCAAGAAATACTTTGCAATCATTTTTTTAATGATATTGCTCCTGCACTGCCAATGCTTCTAGTTCCGAGTAAAAACATGACCATCAAGTGTGTTTCTAATATTACCCTGTCAACAATATCAAGCGTCAACTCTCCCTGCAACTTACAATTCAAGGCTCAAAATAGGTGGAGTTCAAGCCAAAGGGGCTGGGTACTAGGTTGTTTGTGTGACATTAGTCAGAATGAGTCACACAAACCTTGGATCTGAGGAACACCTTAGAGAAATTGTAATAGCAATTAAACACACTGACCATTCTCTAGCAAAACATTTTTACTTGTGAGCTTCAAACTACAAGTATATACCTCTAAAGCTTCCTAGTTAAATACATAGCAGCACATAAAGAATTAATCAACACAGATGTGCAATAAATATGTTAAATATTTCATCTTTCCAACAGGTACTGCTTTCTTTTCGGTTTGCCAGTAAATACACTCTGCTAAGAAAAAATACAACAGAACAGGCAAGAAGATTTAAATGTAGCACAATGGGTTGCATGTTGACACTAGTTACAATCCCGAGGGCTTGAATTCCACAATTTATGTATCAGAATCCATTTTCATTCTTGATTTGCTGCAGCCAACACCAAGCAGCTAACTAGCAAGGGTGTGCGTTTAGAAGATTACAGAAGAAAAGATAAAAGTTTAATCTTTGGTCTCTGTACAAGCAACATACTGGCTTAACCTAAACATTACACACCTTTTGGAACTGGATTGTTTACAAGCTTGTAAAACACAGCTCTGTGGGCAGGGATTAAGTCTGTGAACACACAGGCCAAAATATTTTTCTTACATTCTACCAATCCCTAATTAAAGCAGTACTTTACTGGCGATAATCCATTGAAAACTTTCACCAAGTCTAAACAATTGTTGATAAATCCGTTTGCACCTGAAAATTTCACACAATATTGTTTTCTGAACCCATCAAAATAACCATGTGTACACAGCCACCAAAGCTTTATAAAACGTTATGAAGAATGTAAAAGGTGCCCATACATTAGAGCTTACCTACATCTCGTTCGCAACCAAATGAAATAGGCCAGATGGGACCTCTAGATCATATGTCGTAGTAAAGAAGATTCGGAAAGCGTGTTCCTGCAGAATTGATTGAATGTCATGGGATCGGTCGGCACATAAGCGATAATGTATGGGCACCTTAATTGCTACATTGTATACAACAATTTAACTCAATGTATTAGATAGATTGTAGATTATTAAGTTAATTTCTATTTACATGGAGCTTCTCTGCTTAGCATTATTGAAAGAACATTTTATAGCGATGGGAAACTCTAAACAACCTGTCAAGAATCTAAGAATTTTAGAAAAACTAAAGCCCTGATTTCCTGTTGGAGGCAGAAACTATAATTTATACTTAACTCCCTCCAAAATAATTGGGTGAGTTTCTTTTTCCCGAATGATAAGGACACAGAAGGATCACCTAATTTTAAAGCTAGAAAATACTTGGTGACATCTTTGGGGAGGTGGGATGCATATAGGTCTAAAGACCCAGTTAACATGCAGCAGTTCTATACATTATGAATGGACAAGTGGTGATACATACAGGAGATCTAACAAAACAAGACTTGGCTGCCTTAAAATATCCTTTTTTCTCGAAAGCCTGTGGAATGTGCTTCTGTAATGCCTTACTCAAGTGCACAAATGAATTGGAATCAATTACCCCTTCCTTAAGTCTCTAGCCCAGTGTTTCTCAACCAGGGGTCTGTGGACAACTAGGGGTCACTGAGAGGATCCACCATTGTGATGAATACAGATATATTTTTCTATTTATGTATCAATGTTATATATTGTATGAATTATGCATTTGGTGTATTGATGTTTGAGAGATAAAGACCCCTGGTTGAGAAACACTGGGCTAGTCCCCCGAGATATTTATATTTTTTAAGGGTTCCATGAGGATAAAAAGGTTGAGAAACACTGCTATTTTTTTAAAATATAGATGTATTTATAAATTTATCATTTAAATGATAATATCGGTCAGATGGCCATAAATATTGTATGGTGTGTAGCCTTAACACACACAGTACCGATAAAGCCCTGATACTGTCAACGGTATCTGGGCTTTATCGTTACTGCATGTACCTTGCTTTTCCGAACGAGCGCTCGGCCAACCCAAACATTCGGCAGGCGTGCCGGAAAAGAGGGACAATTTGAGTCTGCTGCGGCCAAGGGAAACACACAGTCCCAAGCGTTCTCCAATGGGGAGAACACTCGGGACTGTGTGTATGCAGATCTTGCAAGATCCTGTCTGTCATCTTTCAAATTTATTTTAAGTGTGTACCCAGCTTTACTCAAATGGCTTATAGCCAGTATTGAATGGACAATGCAAATAGGTGATTAAGATCTTGGAATTGGTTTACCATAACCTTTATGCAGATTTTCATGAGTCAATTAAGTAAAGTGTTCTTTCTAATCTTCTTTACTGCATATAAATTGCTTACAAAGATGACCATGTCTGTTACTATCCTGTATTGTATCCACATAGCTGTGCTGTGTCAGTAGTTGTTAAGAGGATTGAACATGGTCAATAAAGTCTTTTTGGAAGGTACATTGGACATTTTAGTAGTTGGCTTTCTGAACGATTTACTTGTGTGAAGCACAGAACACATGCTTAATACTTGTGTAGAATTTTGATGGCAATAGTCCAGACTATTTCTGTTACCGATAACTGTATTAGGTGGCAAAATCTGTTGAACTTGTAACTTAAATACAACTGCCTTAACAAACAATATTTTTAGAACTCTCATAGAATTTAAAGCGACAATTACATTTGAAAGTATATGTGCAGTATATGCCTTATGTCTTCCTAATATACCTTAGGTAAAAGAAATCTTGGCTCTAATGCTGCCCATACACTGGCTCTACAATACATAGATTTAATTGTAATGGGGAAATAGGTCTATGTTCCTGCTGGTTCATAATAATGTTTGTAAAGGGCATAACGCCTGTAGAAAACTGATGGTCCCAGGCAGTTGTCGGAACATAGAGGGAAATGTATGGCCAGCAAGAGGCTGGTACACACATGCAAGGCTTGTACATATAAAATAGCAGATTCCGTTAGACTTTTTTTGGTAATATGCAGCTACATACATATTCCTTATACTTAAGGACTTCCCCATGAGATGGGGTGCACATGATTGATAATACAAAACTTCAGTTGGATAGTGATGGTGGAAATGTATATTCAGTTTGGGGAGGTCGATTGGGTGATTTTATACGAGTTTATCATTTATAAGTCATTGTATACTACAAACATTATAATCTGCTGTGCATTTTATGACATGCCTTGCACCCAGCTTTACTCTGCATGGGAATTGACCCTTCTGCTGAATTTACATTAAAGGAACACTAAATAAAAAAAAAAACTATGTGCCCTGCGTTTGTACTATTCACAGGGAGGTTAGAACGCTTTTCTCACCTCCCTGTGAATATATTACGCTCGGGGGACCTGGAACTTACCTTACCCGCCGCCGCTCAGTCACTAACAGCTGTTCTCTCCCGATCGCGCGCCCTATCTTTTGTATTGCGCACATGCGCCTAAGATAGGGCGCGTGGTCGGGACAGAGCGGCTGTCAGTGACTGAGTGGCTGCGAATGGAGCGGCGGGTAAGGTAAGTTCCAGGTCCCCCGAGCGTAATATTAGTCCAGGGAGGTGAGAATAAGCATTCTCAACTCCCTGTGAATAATACAAACGGATGGCACATAGTTTTTTTTTTAATAAAACTTGAGTTTAGTGTTACTTTAAGACAATATGGCATGACATTCTCCTGCTCAGATTAAAGGACAACTAAAGCCACATAACAACACTGAACCAGAAGGCAGAACACCTTGATATAAAACCAGTAATCTGTATCTTACCTCTTATTTTGATATGGGTGCTGGGAAATTTACCTAAATAACATATGTTTTGTGCTTTACTTCACAGCATTCTAGTATCACACAGTTTGGTCAACGACCATTATGTTCTGCACATGCTCAGTCCTTAGCTATGGCAGAAACTTGTTACAGTTGGTCACACTCATTAATAATCTCTACCCAATCCTTTTGCAGTACAGATAAAGCAAGAAAGCATGTGACTGAGGTCAGGAGGTGTGGTCTGACACTGCACATACACACAGATACTTCATCCAGTTCTTAACAGGATTATATTTACTTTAATACAATTTACAGAAGTGGCATTTTATAGCTTATTGGTGTTTTAAAGGGCATGTCCACCCCAAAATTTAACTTTTGATATGTGGTAGGGCATGCTCCCCCAGCCCCAACCGCATTAATATAATTGTTAGAAAGTCCCCGATTCTTACTTACCTGCCCTCTCTCCCCTGCTGCAGTGTTCAGGCCCTCTGCTTGCATGCATGGAATTGAAAGCAGGGGGCGGGACCAGCAGCCGAGTCCGTGATTGGCTGAGAGGCAGGGAGGGATGCACTGAGCATGCCTCAACCTTGATGAGGTTGAGGAAGTCTCGGGCACAGCATGAGTCACACACTGCTCCTACACAGCAGTTTCCTGGACTTTGGAGGGGCAGCAGGGGAACTATTTTGAGCAGGAATGTAAGGTAAGGATTGTTTTAAACTACTTGATGTGGCCAGTAAGGGGTTAAATTTTAGTTTGGGGGTGGACATGCCCTTTAAGGGGGGTTGTTTTTAGATTCTGGAGTATACAAAATTGGGTTTAGTTCTCCTTTAACTGCAGTCATAACAGAAAACAATGTCCAATGCATATTGTAAAAGAAAAAAAAAAGATGTATTGTGCATTACCTTTTAAATGGAAGATAAATAAAACCCACACTATGAATTACCGTATATACGAGTATAAACCGAGTTTTTCAGGCTGAAAAATCTGCCTGAAAACTTGGACTCGGTTTATACTCGGTCAGTAGCTTACCTGAGCATTCGGCAGCCGCACGATCTTTCTGTGTACTGGCGCGCCGGCCTGAAGTCACTGCCCGGCGCCAAGCCGGCGCGGGCAGTGACGTCAGCCGGCGCGCCAGTACTGGAATGAGCGCGCGGCTGCCGGAATGCTCAGGATAACACACCTACCCGGAAGCCCTTGGATGTAGCAGAGCCCTTGGATGTAGCAGAGCCCTTGGATGGAGCAGAGCCTTGGATGGAGCAGAGCCCTTGAGGAGGAGAGGGGAGAAGAGCCCACAGGTAAAAACTGAACTGGGTGAGGGGGGCATTCAAGATGTTTGGGAACTACAACTCCCAGCATGCTTTATTAGCTGGGAGTTGTAGTTTCCAAACATCTTGAATGCCAAGTGAGGGTGGCATTCAAGATGTTTGGAAACTACAACTCCCAGCTAATAAAGCATGTGGGAGTTGTAGTTCCAAACATCTTGAATGCCACCCTCACTTGGCATTCAAGATGTTTTGGAAACTACAACTCCCAGCATGCTTTATTAGCTGGGAGTTGTAGTTTCCAAACATCTTGAATGCCAAGTTTCTACCCTCGGTTTATACTCGGGTCAACAACTTTTATTAGGATTTTTAGCTGAAATTGGGTACCTCGGTTTATACTCGGGTCGGTTTATACTCGAGTATATACGGTAATGCATTTACACTACAGGATCCCATAGACAACTGAAAAAAAATCACTGCATTACAGGGTCCCAAATATTAAAATACGTGTGCATCAGGAGCTTAATTACCAGGGGAGCAAACTGCAGGTAGGGCCATCTTCTAATTTTTCCTATGACAGATACAGCCTCCTTCCAGAAAACCACTGTGGATAAAGCTCGGATAGGGGCCCCATCATAGTTTTGATGGGGGACCCAGTGATTCCTAGTTACGCCACTGATGTGCACGTAAATATTGTATTTTCAGTTACAGCTTCTGGTTTCACTCACACGTTCTATTATAGTAGTGAGAGTTGAATAATGTGTACATCATTGGAGACATGCTTCTTGCACTAATTTACTTATTTATTTTGCAGCACAAATTATGTTCTGCAATTTATGAAAAGCTGCTGTAGATTGAATGCCAAGTGGCAACGCAATCAATGTTATGTTCAACTGCAATAACCTTTAAACAACTTAACATGATCCATTTGTAATGAACATTTGGTCCTACTTTTTATCAGTTTCATTTTGAAGCATGCTATTCAAGTTTCTTAAAGGGCAAAAAAACATAACCATGCTTATTTAACAAGAGGTGCACAATGCTTGTGCTGTTAATTTGCAGCAACCAATCAGATGATAATGTTATACATTTCTCCTACAGTTAACAGTTTATAATATCCGATTGGTCACTACAAATTAACAGCATGGGAAATCTCATTGGGCAATATGTAATTTAGGTAGATTTTTTTTCCAGAAGATTGACAAGCCAAGAGCCATAATGTCTTGTTTTGTCCCCAGTCAGCACTGGTTCATTGGATAGTTTAAAAAAAAGGCTAAATGACCTTTTACAATTCAATTACTGGTATTAATACATACAACAGGCTTAACCTACACGAATATGATGTTCGCAGCGACCCATGAGCGTGCTCACGTGTAGAGGACGTCTGTTTTGGCTGATAATCGCACGTTTGTATGCTTTCAGTCAGGGATCGTTCGTTGCGTGTAAGTTGTGGTCATGGGTCGCTGCGAACATCGTATGTGTGTACGAAGCTTTATTCAAGAGGTGTGAAATTTTGCCTTGTTTTGTTCATTTGCATCAACTAATCGGATGACATTGGTCTATTTGATAACATCTGATTGGTCGCTGGAAATTAAGAACAATTAAATAAGCCCCAAAGTTCTTGTTGATTCAGAGACTCCTCTAATTTCAATTGGGAATCAGAAAGGAATACTTTTTTCTCCAGACTGTGTTTTTTCCTGCATTAACTGTTCTGCAGGCATTACGGTTTGGGTTTAAAAAAAAATCAAAACTCGAAGGATGGATGTCAATATTTAGCCTCGGCTACTATGTAACTATGATCTCAATGGATTCATTAATTGAAACATACATCCAATGAATGTAAAATAATTGTGTAAATTATATTATATAAGGCAATTAAAAAAACTGATTTTGCTAAAATAAAACAAAAGCCATTTGAAGAAAAGTCGAATGATCCATTAAAACATATTCAGACACACACAATATTAGCGGGGAAGCTTTTCCTGACCTACATTAGACACAGCTTCTGCGCCCAGCAGTTAACTCCACACACTCAATAATAATGAATAATTTACCCGCCCTATAGCCCTTCTATTAGCACTAATACTAATACATTTTTCTGTAAACTATTAACTGGGATAAATAGGCTTTCAATTATGGATAGTTAAACACTGTCAGGGAGATTCAATAAAAGTTCTTTTTACTTGTTTAAAATGGTGCTAATTTTGCCCCAACCAATCAGATCTTATTTAACATTTGAAAGATAACATCTGATTGGTTGGGGCAAAGTTAGCACCCTTTTTAACGATAAGAACCTTTATTGAATAACCCCGTGTATCACTTATGCCCAAAGAAAACCAAATTGCATTTTAGAGTGGATAGAGAAAAGGGTTAAATACTAAACTTTTAAAAGGAAACAAGGCACCAATCTAGCACCCTGGGTCACTGGCTTATTCTTGTCAAAGTTTCATATATTAGCAGACTTGTTTTTTCAAAAATGCTTATGGGTACAAAGACAGACTCTATGATTTGGTTGGCAGAAGGAGAACTGTTCTGTGCATGTGCCAGTTCTTTCAGCTTCTGCCAACAGGGGTGAAAGGAACTACACAGTCCATCAGCTTTTAAAGAGCTGGAGATCTTTTAAAACATAAACATTTAAACAAGAATAGGATTTTGTGCAAGGGTGTTGTTACATTGCATTATATTCTGTCAGGGTATTACCAGGGTATTACATTTAAATTGAAGCTCTTTGAAATGAGAGTTTACTTTTTTGACCAAATGTTTCACATATTATGCTCCCATAATTTTGACCAAGTTTCCCAGGTCCAATAATATATTTAGAGCTCTTTATGACAAAATGTTTTCATACTCCCAGGGTGTTAGGCCTGCTACACACAGGCAGACAGACAGCGGATATTCCAGTCAACTAAGAATTAAAGGGCAGCTGTGCCCCAGAAAAACTTTTCAAATTAGAACGTCTCTTTCCCAAGGAAATACTGTAGGAAATACTAAATCTGGGGGAAAGTCTTTCTAATTTGAAAAAGTATTGTAGTGGCTTTTTATTTACCGACATGCCAGATTGCAACTGATTTTGCCTAAAATCGGAAGCAATGGGCATTTTAGACATTTTAGATATTACAGCGGATATTTCAACCTAATCAAACATTGGTCACGGCCAAAAATCAGTTTGTGTATGGTCAATCGGTTGATGCCCAATCGATTGCCCATGACTGATGTTAGTCAAAATGCGGGGAGTCGTCCATCAAGCAGGGATTCTTGCTTCTGTACTTCGCTTTAGACCATATGTTTTCACATCAGACAGGCTACTGACCATTAGAGGGGAACTATGATCTCCAAGGACCATTAAAAAAAGAGCTTGTCATATCTTTTAAACTTAGGACATTGTCTCCAGCTGCTTGGAATCTTAAGTTATAGTCTCATAGGTTTCTGTGTGTCCTTGTGACAGAAACATCATGAGCTGTGTCATAATCCCCACCCCCCAAAAATCAATCTTTTGTAAAACTAGAAAGGCTGCCTAAACACATTCAGATATTTTGGCAGGATCGACTGGTGCAGGCAAATTTCAGTTGATCGGCCTGAAATATCTGAACAAATTATAATCTGTGATGGCAGATGCCACTCTTAACGTTCTTCCAAATTTTGTCAGATTGTGCAGTCTTCAATGGCCCACACGATTGGTCACAGCTCACAGTGTAAGCAGGAGGCTGTAAATGTGGATAGATTGCAGCTAGAAGCATTGTCCTGTGTTTATTTTAAAAGGTATGGCTGTGTCCTATGGAAACCATGGATTCCTCCATTCAGTACCTTGCTAATATTTTGGTTCAACAGATAACACAGGCCATTTAAAACCTGTCATCTTCATTGAAATATAAGTCGTGTCTGGAAATTTTCTGCAATATTTCAGTCAAATTAACGGAAAATTTGGTTCCAGTGGTCAATTGAGCTGAAATAACGAACTATAAGGTGCACAGCCTGAAGGTGTACCCTCTCCTGAACTAGACTACCAAGAATAAGACAAGTCACCAGTATTCCATGAAGTGACACCTCTTAATGAATAGGTTTTATTTTACCAGTTAAATATTACAGCAAAAGAAACGAGACAACTCCTCTAACCAGTGCTAAATGCAAACTTTCTTCCTAGCAAATTCACATCAGCAGTGCAAAAGGGGGGAAGGAACACAGGGGAGACACCCTGACGCGTTTCGTGATCTCAGATCATTTTGTTTTACCAGTAGCTTATTACTATGCAGGTTCAGCTATGCTGCCGTATCTTATAAGACTTATATTCGTATGTAAACTATATTTCAGAAGATACGGTAAGTAAAATAAATAAACAATTAGGTCTGGAATTGAAATGCCAACAATTGACAATAACAAACTGACCTGAAAAGAAGTGAGGAAAAACCACTAAGGGAAAGCAATAAATATTCAAAAAACATTTATAATTGGAGCTACAAAGCAGTGTAAAAGGTTTTGTCACTGACACTACAGCGAATAGGAAATCCAGGGAATGATATAGAATTCCAACCAAAATATATCAACCATTGAAGAAGAGTCAACATTTTACCAGGTCTGGAAACAACAGATTGCAGGACAAAAATAAAAGAACAAAATGTCATACAATTCCCCATTACAGCAATAAACGAATATTAAAAATAAATCAATGCAGACTGCAGCACTAACTGAAAGAGAACTATCAGATGTGGATACTTTTCAGGAAAGGGATGTGTATAAGAAATATTACCTAAGGCTGGGTACACACCAGAACACCAGAAAATATCTCTCGGATCGGACGAACGGACATGTCATAAAATCCTGATCGATTGTGCGGTTTCTTATGGTACTGCACGGTTTCGCCACGACCGACGGACATTTGTCCCGGCCGAGCTCTCGCTCATAGCGAGCGCTCGGTCGGGATAAATAGTCCCTCCATGTGTACCCAGCCCAACTTATCTGCCTGCATTGTAAAACCCCTCCATTTCCCTTATTAATTTAGTTGCCCTTCTCTGAACTTCCATTTCCAAGATGTCCCTTTCTATATAGGATTATAAAACTGCACCGCATATTCCAAATGAGGCCTTACCAGTGCTTTGTAAAGGCAGAGAATAATGTTTTTCTCCCTTGAATAAATTCCTCTTTATACAAGACAATATCTTTCTAGTTCTAATTACACTTAAGCCTGTTTTCTACTAGAACCCTCAAATATTTTTTCAACTGAGACTTGCTTAACACAGAGCCATTTATTGTGTAGGTAGCACAAGGATTAAACCTCAAATGCATCACCTTACATTTATCAACATTGGATCTCATCTGCCATTCTGCTGCACATTTTGATCATCTGTCAGCTTGCAGCACTTGCACATCATTTAAAGTTTAGTGTCATCAGCAAACACAGAGACCTTGCTCTCAATGCCCCCTTCTAAGTCATTTATAAACAAATTAAACAGAAGTGGCCCCAGTACAAAACCCCAAGGACCTGCACTTAGAACTTTATCCCACATAGATGGCACTTGATTGACAGCTGAAATGTAAGATGCTTCAGATTCAAAAGAAAAGGAAAGTAAATTTCTGTAATTTTTCTCCAAACAAGCAGACAACAAAACACCTTAAATCAATTTCCATATACCATAATGCGTGACTTCCAGAAGACAGTTTAAAATATGGTAGCTCCTTGGATCAACTTGTACATGTAACGATTAGGACATGAATAGCATTTTCCATTCCTCTATATCAGTGATCCTCAAACTACGCTCTCCAGTTGTTTGAAAACTACAACTCCCAGCATTCCCCAACTACGTAGGGAAGCCTAGGAATGCTAGGAGTTGTAGTTTTCAAACATCTGGAGAGCCGTAGTTTGAGGATCCCTGCTCTATATGAATGTAAAGCATGATCTAAAAATGACTGTAAACATGGCTGAAGTGGGTGTCTTATGTATATATCCCCCTCTTATAATGTTAACTTGTGGTGTGTGCTTATTCCATTAATCCGTGTAACACAATTACTGTAGTAATACACACTGGGCCAAAAACTCAAGGTCTCAGATGAATTTCAGTTTATAAATAAAGTCAACACATTAAACAGCAGTGAAGGGAAAACAAGATTATATACTGCATCTCCTTCAGCATATTATATTATATTCCATCTATTACTGTGCAGGGCCCTTTGTGTATTCACCAGGGCTTCTATTTCAGAGCATCACTACAGTCTTTCTGCTGTATGTGACTTGTGTCAAGAGGTTAGTTATAACCGTCATAATTTAGCAAGAAACCAGAAAACGAACATGAATGAGAAGGCATATCACACAAGCCTCTTGGCCCACAAAACAGCATAACTGAGTATTTTATGGAGAACGTAAAGCTTGACTGAAAATAAGGCTTGAAACAATATACTTCATGCATAGTGTACAATAGATCTCCTTAGTGTCATTGCAGTTATATAAAAATGGAAATCCATGGTTATAAAGCATTTCCCTGGAGCATTCCATCTTTATTATTCGAAAGAATCTTTCCTTGCTCCCACTGGAATCAGCAGGCTTAGGGAGTGAAGTAAATATGCGAAGCCTACAATGTTTACACTTCCTTTTGGGGCATATGGAGACAAGCCAATAGAGATATTGTAAATAAATCAGGGATTTACAAGTCTCACTATTTAAAGGGTAACTGTGGTCCAAAAATGACTTTAGTAAATTGACAGGTATTGTCTTCCTGAGACAATTTACAATTTACTTTCATTATTTTTTTAAACATAGTTTTGAAGATATTTACATTTTTGTGTGTGATATGGTAGCAGCATCACCAGATCCCCTGCGCTTCCTGCTCTGAAACCATGTGACAGTCCTTTTTCCCTGTGTCTCCTCCTCATGGGCCCCCATAGCCCCTCCCCTTGCAGACCCCTTGAAACCCCCTGTGCCCCCCCCATTTCTCCAGCCACTGTAACTTTATCTGTTCCTAGCTTTTACTGCTTTCTCCTGCACTGAGCATGTGCCAACCGCAGATTAGAAGGAGGAAATAGTATTTGTGACCGCAGATTCAGAACCTCCCACCCCCTAACTTTCTGATCAGTAATTTCTTCATATCTTGGGCAGTGTCACACTTAAATAGGTGGTTGATGGCTCATTTTAAAAGGTAGGACCCTTTCAACTTGTCTGGTAACCACAGGTCCAGGTATGACTTTAGTCAATATTATATTATGTATGTATTATAAATATATATACATTAGTAATTATTTGCAATGAAAACCAATCCAACAGATTCTGTACAATATGTGCAATGGTTTTCCACCTCAAGTCTTTAAAAATGAGGAGGCATAAAATCCCCATAAATGCGATTTGACTAGTTGTGAAGCTACGTACACAGTCATTGCATCGATTTCTCTAACGATCGTTCCCTATACAGAGTAGAAATGATTGTTACTGTGTATTTGCAACAAATTCACAATGGAGTATGCTGTGAATTTTGTGAGGAAAGTCACATGTGTATAAGCCTCCTTTAATGATTGAATCTGTGGGTATACAGTTGTCCTTGTTTCCACCATGCAAGTGGCTTTTGTTTTTTATTGTTTAAGAGGAAGGAGGTTACAAGCCTAGATATGCAAATGTGAACTAGTCAGAGATTGTAGAAAGAACAGAAACTCTTATGAGATCTAGTATGAATGAAATCCACAACCTTATCCTTTTCAAACTGTGGTGCCCATATAGCCCCCTTCACCTGCCGGTTTTCCACATAACCCCCGAGCTAAGCTTTTAAAAAGCTGTGAATGACAACTCCACCTCTTCCCCCTTTCAGCTGCCTGCCTCCCTCACCGATGGAATAAGTATGCGCCATTGTTAGACACGTGCAATGGCAGGAGGAGGAGCAGAAAGCTGTCAACTGATGCACAAGCAGCTTTTTTTTACAGCTCTCCTCTGGGCTAAGTGAGCAAAATAGGAGGTAGGAGTAAGAACTGCTACGTCCCAGCTAAATGTAGTTTTATCTGAAGAGGACTGTCTAGATAGTCTAGGCCCTATAACATTACATTTATGATAGTGTTGTAGTTTTACAAACTCCTTTTGTGTATTTATTTCATAAAATCTACAACTGGATAAACTCATTGGCATAGCTGTAAATGCAATGATTCAAATTAACGAGGTAGAACATTAATTCCCAAAGTAGTTTTTGTTTTGCGATTCTTTTTTATTTATTTTAAAAGGCAACTAAACACACAAAGAGAGTGATGCTTTTGTTACCTAGTTGTCAAGGAAATGAAAACAGATTTCAAGACAAACATCTCTTCAAACGTTAATAGAAGTCACATGATTTCCTTATTGGTTGTTTATCATTATAATGTTTAAAACAATCCAGCTTGTCTCTTTTTCTGGTGTGCTGCATTTAACCTACCAATCAGGGAAATGCGCCAAGGTCACTTTCATCTCAGGCAGCAATTAAACCAGCCCTGCAACTGATCAGCAGCGACACTGAAACAGTGTTTTATGATGGAATAGGATAGGATCACACACAAACACATACATTATACAGCTAACTTTCCTCTATTGGTTAACTGCCGGAGGAACCAATAAAAATATAACTCCAAGGATAACAACCTCAACCAATTAAAATCATTTTTTGAGTCTCAGTGTAATAGATCTGTGTCTGATCAGGCAGATACAATTATATTTTAACATTTAATGGCTCAGTTAAGGTGTGCTCAGTACCTAACGCCAAGCCACAATTAGTAATAATTTTATGGAAGTACAAAATGCAACCATGTGACTGTAACAAATTACACACACAGAGTAAACCAGCATAATCCACCTGCCAGTGCCAGTTCATATTTCTCTCATAAATCTCTGTATGCAGCACTCAGACATCCAGGAAGACAGGGAGACAGACTGATATCACAGTGAAGGTCATGGAATCTACCCCCCCAGTAAACTGCTATTAGAACATTAACCATTACATCTACAAATCTGTCTGTCTATTAATCATCAACATATAAAAGATACAAGTTCAAAAAAGTAACTATTGCGCATTTTGCCACAAAAACTAAATTCACTGCCAAATACCTTGATTATAAGCACTGCACCTCCCATGTAACAACTTAGGAGAGAAGCAGTCATTGCTGTATTGTCCAGTTTAATGTTTCTTTTGAATTACTGCATCCTTTTCTGGCTATCTGTAATGATTTCTGCCTAGAAACAATTTGTAGAATATACAAGCAATTCTAAAAAGATCTGCAATCTCTTTTATTCTTGTATGTGAAAGTGTACATTCCCAACACACTGATGCTGTGTCTACAGATTTTCTTTTCAAAAGCAAGCAGCCCAGGTATACTTGTGTCCAGATTTGGATTTTTTTTTAATCAAAGTAGTAGGTCAATAAAATAACAGATCCTCCAACTATAGTCTAAATCTCTGTACACACACATTATTGGGTGAAATGGCTGACAAAGACCATTATGGGTTCGGACGACAACCTAATATACCGTAAAGTAATCTGTTGACATCATTAAGCTATCTGTCTTGCCACATCACTTAACTATATCAGGGAACGTTGTGCATTGTTCTGCCATGGTGTGGGAGGTCTCCTAATTGCTTCCCTGTCCCTATATATATAACTGTCAAGAAGTCTGTCTTTATTATGGGGATTGTTAGATAAATCCAATACTGATCAATTGCCTAAAGCTGGCAATACCCCTAAGTTTAGAGAGATTACGACATTTCAATCGGATCACTGGAAATGTCAAAACACGTTTTCTGTTTTTCCGATTGTAAAACAAAGGTCGCTGACCCCATCTTCTGTCCCAATCTCTCCGCAGGTTTCAAGATGAAATCTGCAGAAAGATTAAAACCTCAAGGTGGAAAACCTCGACTGGTTGCACGATCTGCCGGTGTATGGGTAGCTTTTCAATCACTCCAAAAGAGATTTAGCTGACACCCTTATAAGGACATGTGATAATTCCCTATTTTTCAGATGATAGCTATACCGGATTTAAACAAACACTAAAAAGTGCATTGCGTTTAAAACATATAAAGGGTTTCAACTCAAACAACTAAAGCAGCACAACAGAAAAAGGTTTACCTGCAGCAGAGCACCTAACTGGCATTGGAGAAGGGTGCAGACACAGTACCAATCTTTAACTTGTGAGAGAGAATCTGTAAAGCAGTGTGCAGTTTAAGATTCAACAGAATCACCCCTTTAATGTGGAAGTATACTATTAAAGTGCAGGAACGAACTAAAAATTTCCCATGGCCGAGGTCAGACCCCATTAATATAGTATAGGGAGTCAGCCGCAGCTGAAGGACATCTGTCAATCACAAACGTTCTGCCCTATACTTTATATAGGAGAACGCTCGGGACTGTGTGTAGCCACTTTTTAAAAGATGACAAACAATCTTAAAGATTCTGTCATCTTTTAAAGATCTTTACAGAGTGTACCCAGCTTAAGATTCCATCTGTCATCTGTTAAATATGTGGCGACACACAGTCCCAATAAGTATAGAGAAGATCGTTCAGGCTGCACAAATATAAATGATAAAGGACAGCTCTTTATACTACAGTACAGGCAGCCAAGGGAAATTTTAGGTCACAAACAATTATTTATACCGGCACACGCATGGCCATTGGTAATCGGGTTTGGTGACGTGTGTATCCAGTTCTTTGACTTTCTGAATTAGATTTGCAGGCCAAGTGTTTTTAAAGGGGAATAAAAGGGAGATTGGGGTATTTCTTTCTTTTAACATTAATGCGTCCTCCTATCTCCCATTTTTACTTACATGTCCCAAAATTATCACTTTAAAAATCATATTCGTACAGCACTGTCAGGTCTCCTGTTCTCTAAAGAGTGCCCATGAGTGTCCGTGACACGTGTCACTGGAAGAGATGAGTTGAAAAGGGAGAAGCTGACAGCTTTGCACGAGTATTATCTTTAAATGGTATTGGAATATATAAAAATGGGAGATAATGTGATCACCGCTATCTCTCATTGAATGATAGTTTTAATCTAAAAAGTTACTTTTCACAACTTTGTGGCCCTTTAAAGAGGTTTGCACTGATCGCAGGTGTGCACTGATTTTTGTAAACTGTATAAACTATAATCATATACTTGATGACTCTGATGGGGGGTGGGTTGCTGCAGATTTTAGAGATGAGAGATAAAGCTAGCTGTCAAGTTACCTATTATAGACATTATTAAGGAGATTCACCCAGAGCCACAACTGCAACAGTGGCGTTAAATACTTACGTCTTAAAGGGTAACTGTGGTCTCAAATTCTTCCAAACTAGTAAGAATGATATAAAAAGCCTTCCATCGTACCTTCAAAATAAAACCTAAATCACAACTCTAGATAAAATTTGTGAGAAGTTATTGCTGCAAAAGTTCAGCAATGTAACTTCCCGGTTGAAAATTTGTGAAAAGTTATTGCTGCAAAAGTTCAGCAATGTAACTTCCCGGTTGAAAATTTGTGAAAAGTTATTGCTGCAAAAGTTCAGAAATGTAACTTCCCGGTTGAACTCTTCCTGTTTTTAGCCATGTGACCAGCCTCTGCCTGGATTAATAGGCTCCCCTTCTCAACTGTCAATGTTTTCCTCAGGTACTTCCTGATTTCCCCTGTAATAAGTCTTTACTGAGCATGCTTCTCTCCCGGGGGAAAGGGGCCGGCAGAGGTCAGGTGATGTCACTCAACCTACTGGAAGCAGGAAGTTTGAACATTCACCTCTATATCATTTCTCACAGGGTGAAGCCAGAGATGTGATTGACGGCCCAGTGTAAAGGAAATGCTGCAGGCTTTCATTTAATCCTAACTTGTTTTGAGAGTTGCCCTTTAAGAGCCGCGCAGCCTCTGGTAAATAGGTTTGCGACAGCTGCGCAAGTTCCTGTTCTGGATCCCGCGCAGCTGCCTCAAAGCAAGCCTTAACGTCGCACTAACTGAGCGTAAATCAGTTATCACAACGTTATGAAGGGGCAAGAGCGCTTGCGTGCCGGCAGAGTTCCTGTGTAAATTGCCCTGTATGTGAGTTTTTTCATATTTTTAGCTGTAGTAATTTACTTTGTACACTGTACTCCGTTTTTATTAGATTTACCAAAACTTTAACATTAACTCTTTTCATCTTTGAATCTGAATTAGCAGGCATTTGAATAATCTTTGTCCCAATCAAATTATGTGGACATGGCTACGGAGATACTCCTCCTACAAATCAATACTACAGTATATCACTATGATACACATTCTTGTGACACAGAGGCGTGAACAATACTAGAATAAGTCATACTGTTAGCCTAACTGGTAAACTAATAATGATAAAAAAAGGACAAGATATGATGAAGAGTCACAAATACAGTATCTATGTATTTAAATCTAAACTGACTCACAATGATATAAGTTAGTGTGAAATAAAGGAATACAGTGTTAAATGGTTGCAGATTGTAGAAGAGAGCTTGGCATTAGTCCCCTAGGAGTGTGATCACATCTATTGATTGTGGTAGGTCATTGGCATAACAAAGAGCCAAAGTAAACTGAACAAGCTGCTATTAATAAATGCATGAGCAGAGTAACAAACACAATTGTAGATACATTTATTACAGCATGAAAGTCCCATCACCCAACAGTGCAAGTAATTGGCTTTCAATTACATACTTTGCAATTTAGTAATCAAAAGTGTTGACACATCGTGATAGAGAGCTCTCTGCAGCCAACGCTAGTTTGTACATGCAATTCCCTGCTTACAAATTCTTTCCCATGCTGCACAGATCTGCAGAATAGAATGTTTCGGTTTTCCACACGAATTGCTATTTGTTTCCTAATAACATCTATTCTTGATCACAAGCTCCACAACTTAATTTATATTCTAGGCAGGAAGCAAGCTGTGTAAATTAGTGGATCTGTTCCACAGATGGATGTTGCCTGGCAGGGACAATTAGTAAAGATATGAGTAAATGTATCTACCCTAAAAGACCAGCCACAAAAAAAAAAAAAACAACAACAAAATGTATCTAAGGAATGTAGTCTACAGAATATAAAACCAAGCACATGCAAGAATTTTCTAAGATTTCCCCAATATATAACTTCATTTAATGGTTGCCCCCCGTAATATTTATACATTTAGGGGTAGGCCACACTGCCATGTTCTTAGGTTCCGAGAATCGCGTTTGCATAGCGTATGCTTTTACCATTTTTTTGCAAATCGCAAGCGCCCCAAATGCAGACTATTGCACAGATTGCAGTGCGCAGTAACGCACACGCTTTTCACACACGTTGCCTTCCAGTATAGTGTGGCCTTATTACATTGTCATGACCATTAATAAAGAATGGGAAAGTTGGTTCTGGAAACATTGATTGAATGTTGTAGGATCGGTTGGCGGGTAAGTTCTAATGTATGAGCACCTTTAGGCTAGGTACACACAATATTTTAGTGTATTGGACAATTGGCCCAAAAAATTAAATTTTTTCCTGACGAATAGTCATTCAGACAAACTGGAAAACCACGTCCGATCGTGTGGTTGCATCAAATTGCTTGCCGCAGCTAATTTTGCCTCCACCGACAGTGCTTCATTAGTGGCGAAGAGTCGGCTGGAACAAGGAAATCCCATGGTCTGTACCCAGCTTTAGGCACACGTTTCATCTTCTATTGGCAGAAGCTGAACAGCCTCTTCTGGTCTATGGAGAAGGAATGGAAGGAAGGGGATTTGTACAGACTGCTCCTATAAGTAAATCACCTTACTGTGTACAATGTTACAAATCCATACATTTCTATTCTCCAAAAAGATGGAGGTGCTACAATTACAAAATTTGTGGCCTTTCCTCTTGCTACCTGCTGCTCTTAATGACCCCACAATGGATAAACTTGAAGGAGCCACCTCTTTTTTTTTTTCTAGAGACAGTTCAGGAAAATAAAATGGTGCCACATCCAACATCCAAAACTATTTCACTTGGTATCTGGCAACATCATCCAGTTTAGCTTTCCTGTCTAACAAATAGACAAGTGTTGCTGTGCTACAGAGCAACTGTTTGCTTATATTTGTTTATTCTGGCTAGTACCAACATACTTAATTTAATGCAGATGATTGACAATACCCCTTGTGTAATTAAGAAAGCACTGAATAGTGGGTTGATATTCTACAGTTATTATTGTAGCACTTACTGCAGTATACTGCCAACTTATTTAAAAGAATTGCTCTTTACTTGTCTCCAAAAGGCATTTCAGATTTTATTTAATGGGTATCTCCACCCTAAATAAAAAAAATTGGTATAATGTAGGCCATTCCTGCCCACCCCCCAACCGCTATATTAGATAAAAAAAAGATTCAGAATGCTACTTACAGACCCTCACTCCTGCAGCGCTCTGATACAGCTCCCTGCTTGCCGGAACTAGCAAGCAGGGGCCAGACCAGCAGCTGCATCAGACACGACTATTATCAATGGAGATTGCCGCTGGAGCGTAGGGCTGTAAGTAGAGTTCTTTTTTTAACAATCTGACACGGTGGTTAGGGGCGGGCATAGGTGCCCTACACTACAGAAAAATGTTTTCATGCTAGGTGGATGGCCAGCCAGGGAGGGATCTGGAGGGTGGGGGGAAGTAAATGCTCAGTGAGCAGCACTCATAAAACATATCACTTATTTCAAATTACTTTAAAAACGGATTACATTTTCTGCCATCAATGGCTATATTTTCACAGAACAGGATGAGCAACGTTTCAGACCACCCAGGTACTTTGTCAAGCTTGGTCCGAAACGTTGCTCATCCTGTTCTGTGAAAATATAGCCATTGATGGCAGAAAATGTAATCAGTTTTTAAAGTAATTTGAAATAAATTATATTGGAGTCAGGAAGGAATTTTTTCCCCCTTCATAAATTTGGTGGGTTTTTTTTGCCTTCCTCTGGATCAACAGTTTGGCAGGAAATGAGGATATTGCTAGATGGGTTGGACTGGATGGACGTATGTCTTTATTCAACCTCAAATACTATACTATACTATACTATACTATATGTTTTATGAGTGCTGCTCACTTGGAATTTTCTTATGGATGGAGTACAAGAGGTTGAAGTACAGAGCCTGCACCTTTTTTTGAAACCCAGAGGAGTGTGTGCTGGTACTTAAGAGTTTTTGGGAAGTAAATGCTCCCTTGCGCATGTCACACTCTTCAGTTTCCTGGACTTTGGACAAGCATTGCAGGACAACCATAAGGTGCAGAGATGTAAGGTAAGGATTTTTTTAAACTATACAGTGGGGGCAGTAGTGGGTTAAATTTTAGTTTGGGGGGTGGACATGCCCTTTAACTAACAAAATTTTTCCAGATGCATAAGGAACAAAGCATATTTTAAATAAAGGGAATCCTGAATTCATAGCTAACTGTACATTTGTTTTCTTGTTCAGGGTAAAGAAAAATATTAAACTGGGGATGAAACATTTGCTCAGAGTCAAAGAAGGAAAATTATTTTTAATGAATCTGAATAAACTACAGCAGACAATGTTCCTTACACTAGCAAAATCATTTAAAGCCAGTAGGACTGCAATTTAAGGAAAGGTTCACATAAAATGTACTTTAAACTGATTTAGATTTGTAACCATCTCAACTGGTATTTTTCCACCTTAGCCTTTCTGAATACATTTATTTCTTTCTGCTGTGTATCTGTATCCTGCACGGTATCAGAGTTCCACATTAGTTTCCTCTTATTTAGAACAGAACAATAGAAATCTTTTTAAAGACATTAACTCCTATTACTTTTAACTTTAATACAGATGAAACACCTCTTAATTAATTCAAAGAATCTAATTTGGCAGGTTGGATGTGCAAATTGTTTAATCGTTAAAAGCCATGTTATAAATTATATTAATCCAATAAAATAATAAAGATGCAGCTTTTGCACTATTTTTATCAGGGCTGCAGATTTCTAGCTACAGTTAGATACAATCACTGCCTACTGGCTGCTGTACTTTATAACCTTGAAAGGGTTTCAAAAATGTTGTTCTTCAATATGAATTGTTCATTAATAGTAATGCAAAGTCATTGATTAAAGTAATTAAAGGGACATTATAGCACCCAGAGCAATTCTTAGCATTAAATCTGTATTATCCTGTGAGGCAGGAGACAATACTTCTTGTTTTTGCAATACAACAGTAAACTGTCAAGCATGCTGCACGTGCAGTGACTGACAGCTCTCCCACTCCTCCCCTGGCAGTTCCCTGATATCCCCATCTCTGACATAGGCAAAGAAGGGGGTGGGGTGGTCCGTGGGAACAAGCAGAAGTGATGTCACCTGCAGCACGAGCAGCATGTGGGAAGCAAGACCGTGTCTCTTCTGTTGCAAAACAGTAGGTAGAAGTACTGTCCCTTACCTCTCAAGATAATATTGATAAAGCAGTTTTGGCCACTGTACTGTCCCTTTAAACTAAAAGTGAAAATAAAAAAATCTAATATTGGCTTGCTTATCCATGGGGCATCTGTGATCTAGCCACAACATCCAATTCTAATCAAGTCTTTTTCTTTAGCATAATAAAAGTGAACTTATGATCTGATGTTCACATAAATAATTTATTTAAATTCTGTTTATGGTTTGTTCTCATTTCTCCTTTAATCCAAATGGTAAAGCCATTGACCAGAAAAGGGCCTCAAAATTAAAACACACCTATCCCACCTATTCCCTTTAAAACTGAACACATATAAAATAAACATGCTAAAAGGCTGGTTAGTATTTGTATTGGAAGCAGGCTGCATCAATGTCACTGTTGCCATACAGTATGCAATTAAGAAGATTGCATTTATCTTTGTAGTTAGCTTATATGTGTTCACACCATGTAGAAAAGCACACACAGCAATTACTTTCTCTGAATAAGGGCTAGGCCACACGTGCGCGCTTTTAATGCGTTTGCGCTCACATTTGTGCATCCAATTTTTTTCCGATTATAGGAATCGCGGCAACGCACTGAAAATGCGTATTTTCGGGTGCGATTGCGCATCTGTTTGCGATACGCAATTGCATGCAATCGCCATTTTTATGCACAATCGCATGCGATTTCGTATCTCAAAAGGAGAAATCGCATGCACAAACGCAACGAAATCGCAACAGAATTGCGTGCGTGGCGCAGTGTGGCTGTGCCCTTATTGGCCAGACTGACACACTAAGGAAGTTTCCTGTACAGTGTTTACCATAGTGCAGTGTATTCTGTGAGTCCAGAAATGGAACATAAACTATAGATTTGAAAGTAAAATTAGAGTTCTGCATAGCCCAAAGGCATTCTTTGTCACAAGTTCTATTGAACAGTTCATTAAAAAAACTAATTTTAAAACTTCCCAATCATTAATATAAATTAATGTATAATAGCAATATCAATTTCTAGCTTCCCTTAAGACGCAAATATGTTTGTCTTGTTTCTAAATACAGGTAAAGATGCCCTTTAAGTTTCCCTTTAAGCTGTGAAAAAAAAAAATGACAGAAAGAAAGCGATGCCGGCAGCCTTTGTTCCACCGCCCAAGTCCTAATCGGACTCTGTCTTCTAGTTCACCTCCCTGTAATTGACAGGTGATTTATCCAATAACAGAGTAGACGGTGCACATACCCACTACCATTTTACTAAAACTTGTAGCAAGTGCATTAAAACTCCCAGTAGTAAAACAACATTACCCATGGTCAGTGCTAATAAAATATATCACATGTAAACAACCAATGGACACTGTCAGATTTGTTAGAAAACCATCATACAACATTGTATCAACCCTAATGGAATCACAACTTGGCTGCAAATTGGACAGCCAAATAGACAGAAATCCCAAGCCAGTAATAGGACAGCCAAATAGACAGAAATCCCAAGCCAGGAATAGGAACATTACATTTCAATGAATGTACCAATATAGATGTAAACTCACAGGACATTTCATTACAAAGATTAAACAGATCGGGGGACCCCGGGAGGTCTGGGAGAAGGCTGGACCCCGGGGTCTGGGAGAAGGCTGGACCCGGGGTCTGGGAGAAGGCTGGACCCCGGGGTCTGGGAGAAGGCTCAACCCTAATGAAACCACAACTTGGATGCAAATTGGACAGCCGAATAGACAGAAATTCCAAACCAGTAATAGGAACATTACATTTCAGTGAATGTACCAATATAGATGTAAACACACAGGGCATTTCATTACAAAGATTAAGTAGATCGGGGGACCCCGGTGTCCAGGCTGGACCCCAGACTGCTCACCATAGACACGTGATTAATGAGCAGGTCAGTCGCAGGTCACATGGCTCCCTAGAGATCAATGCATCCTGCAGCTGTTCTGTACACATGGGAAGAATATGGTTACCCCAGGTGTCCACCTGTCCAGGGGATGGAGATTAGTACTGGGGCCCGAGCCGATCATAGCTATCTGTATCTGTGGTAGTAATCAGCGATATAAATAGACCGGCCATGAAATGTCAGGGAGCCAGTGTGTGTGCGGACAGCGAGGCCCTATCAGTATCTCCAGTTCTACTCAAATCACAACCTGCCCCCTGACAGCAGCCTGGCCTCCCCTTACCTTTCCCCGGTGGCAGTTCCAGTGCTGGAGACGTTTCCTGAGCAGCGGGCGGGATGTGATCTGGATGGGGTGAAGCTGTTAGTGGGAAAAGCTCAGCAGGGAAGGGAGAGAGAGAGAGGGAGAGAGGGAGAGAGCGAGAGAGAGGGGGGGGGGAGGGACTGGGAGGGGTGAGACAGACACTCACCAGGGCCTGGAATGAGAACAGACAGAGCATCTCACACCTCTGCTTCCCACTAGGTTCTATTGCTGCTAATAATCCAATATAGAAATCACCACTGCCATTGGGGTTCAGGATGGTGAACTTTACCCCCTTTGGTTGAACTGTGCAATGTGGAGAGATGTAGTTTCCTCCCAATTCTACACTAAACACATGTTATGCGAACCTGCTAGTTTATTGTGCTGTCTTTTACTTAGATGGTGTAGTGTGTGACACAGATGGTGCTATAAGTGTGCAGTTCGACTCCACCCATAGACACATCCGCAAGGAGTTTGTATGTTGTCCCCATGCTTGCATGGGTTTCCTCACAATCATACAGACATACTGATGTTGTATGTGTCAAATAAATGTGCTTAGATTGTAAGCCTGATGTGAATGTATACATGTAATTGTAAAGCGCTACGGAAGATGTTGGCGCTATATAAATCCACCACAATAATAATAATAATGTAAGCTTTTACTTGTTTACTGCAGTTAGATAACATCTAATTTTCTAGTGCAAATCTTTAATGCATTATTCCCACCATATGTCTGGGTAATGTCATGCCCAGCCTGTCTGTGTAAAAATACAGTTGTACCGAATCGCTTTACAAGACTTACAATTGGTTAGTGGGACGTTATTCCATTGCTTGCAGTGGCTTGCCTTGCTTTACTCTTAAGGGGGAACTGTGGTCTCCAACATGTTGATTTTAAATGAACGGCCAGGTTCCAGTACCAATCCTTGACAGATGGGAGTACAGTCACAATCGTTCTCTCTATATAAAGTTTAGGGAGAACGTTTGTAACTGCCATACTCCCTACGATTGTGGCCAACTCCCTATACTTTAGTACAGGGAGCCCACTGTGACCAAGGGAAATTTTCCGTCTGAAATGATCGTTCCCAACATTCATGCTGAACGTTTGTCGGCGACGGAAACAATTGTTTCGCCCGTTCACACTTTACCAAGAAAGGGCCAACCCGTTGGGACTGGAAGTTCGGGTCCGGTCATTTAAACAGCTGATCGCGCATATGTTTCCTTCATACGCACGCTAATCTGTTTAAAAACATCTGATTTTGTATTCAAAAATACAAAAGGTGAGTGAAAAAAGGGGGTACATGGAAAAATTACTAGTTTGAAGAAATAAATTTGAAGAATGTAAAATAAAGAACAGGACTGGTTTAAAGGGTATCTCCACTCAGAAAAAAAAAGGTTTTATGTAGTGCAGGGCACCCTAGCCCACCCACAAGTGCCATGTTCATTTTGTTTAAAAAGGAGCAGAAATGTACTTACATTGGGGAAAAAGGCTCCCCTGCACATGCCATAATCCCTCCTGGAGGACAAGGAGGAAGCAGAAAACTTTTCACACACTGACTACTCTTCAGTTTTTGGAACTTGGAACAAGCACCGCAGGAGAACCATAAGGAGCAGAGATATAAGGCAACATTTTTTTTACAGTACACAGTGGGGCCAGCACTGGGGCAAATTTTAGTTTTGGAGGAGTCAAAATAAAGAAAGCAGTCCTAAAGAGAGGTGGGGGGGTTGACACCAATTATTTGCAATGTACAATGCTGTTTTGACATCTTACCCTGGGCAGATTTGATAACACCTCTTAGCTACAATGCAATCACGACTTGCATTCAGGAGTTCCCTGACACCTTGCTGTTATATGCTGATTGGGACACATTCTAAGGTATTTATTGCAAATAGATTCTGATGTACAAGTTATTCTTAATTGAGAAAGCCAGTTGGATGACTAGCAAAACATCTTCAAGGACTAAACTGTAAACCAGTAGATCCAACTGAATATCATAAACATCCCAATACCACGTCACTCTCCTTGACATGGCCTCTCCTGTTGTTGTTGGGAGCACAGGGACATTTTTTACCCACTTTGTAGGTTTCTAAAGAGGATAAATCCAGGACTGGTAATGACTGCATGCCAAATGTCCCCCAGTATATTTGAGCGGATACTCAGTACACCCTCAGTATAACACAGATATGTAGTTTGTTAAAGGGTATGTCCACCCACAATCAAAAATGTACTTACCAGCCCTTGTTCCCTCGGCTGTCTTCTGCTGCTTCTACATAAATGTTCCGTGCACAGCAACAGCAGAAGGTGCCGTACCGGCATTTTCGTCTTTGATTGGCTGAGACACCAATGTATATAAATGTTAGTGTCTGTTCAGTGTATGCTTCTTCATTCAGTGCTGTGCATGTTTTTTTCCAGCAGTTTTATCTCCCTGTCAATGGAGAGCTCTACAATGTTAGGAGACAGCAGAAGGATTTCCTAGTTTACATGCACTTTTTTCTATTAAATCACCCATGTAGCTAGTTGATTATTAGAAATATATAAAGCACTGTGGTTCCTTCACAAAAATGACCACTTGTGTCTATATAGTTTTGTTTATGTTTATGTATCTCTCTCACTATGAAGGTCGAATTATAACACTCACTGGCTTATCTTTACTGTGCCCTCTGCTCTTAGAAAAACCATACTGTATGCTTTGCATTGTTACTAACTTTACAGTGCCTTCCTTCTGTTAGGGCAATTCCTTGTTTAGAGGAAGTAAGCATTAAATAAGTTCACAGACCAGTGCTTAAAATAAGGCAACAGCTTTACAGCATTGCACTAAAAAGATATATGGATGTGGGTGGGGGTACAACAAATAAAAAGTGTAGGTTATGTTTTGTGGCAGTCTGAATACAATTCATGATAAGAGGAAGAAAATATTCTAATAATATTAATAGGTTAGACTAATTAGCGTGTGTGGGGGGAGGTTTTATCGCTCTTTAATATCGCAATTGTCATATATCAGTGAATCCCCCTTTCCACTTGTTTGTCTGGCAGTAATATTCTTATGCAAAACTGCCGCTATCATGACGTTAAATTGTCAAAACTCTTTTGAAAAAGCAGCGCTGCCCGTGTTAAAGACACCCTGGATGCTTGCAAAAGTCTCTAAGCTAAAAATGCCCCCTAATTTTTGTTGTATTTAGGTTGATGCTATTTGGTGTTCCACACAATTTTGTTTGCCTTTCATTTATATGAACATCTGTACATTTTAATATGGCCATAGATGATTTTACTCATTCTAATTATCTGGTTATTTTTCATTCAAAAAAAAATATAGACATACATTTGTAGAAGAGACAACCAGTTCTTAGTACGGGACCTCGCATCAGTCAGTCCAAGAAGCTAATGTCCCATTTTCAGCTAATGCCAACCATACACTAGATTTACCTCTCCTACAAAGTTCCAACAACAGTCTGGGCAAATAATTTTGTGAGCAATATTCCAGGCAAGTGAACCACAGGATGGCCTGATGTGTGGATCGTAACATTGAAACTACCCAGAAGTCTCTCCTCCCCTTATTTGCATAATGGGAAAGAGAGCTCTAGCCTTAAAGAGGACTTTTACCCCATTCATTTCTCCTTCTTACATTAGTAGTACCCAGTGTGATCACTGTAACTGCGAAGTTCTTACTTACTCAATCAGCTTTCTCTGTCACTTCCAATCCATCAGCGACAAGACCACACATCGTGGACTGAAGGAAGAAGATTGAAGTGGACTGCTGCGTGGGTACTATGTTAAATAGCTGGTGTTAAAATCTAGTAGTGGGTAAAACCCACACCAGGATACCGGGATCCCTTACCGGGATTTACCTAGAATCGCGATATTGGATTGCAGAAGAAGCATTTACCCAGAGTGATAGCGGCTCTGGGTAAATGAGCCTGATAGACTCTAAGTTACAGCACCAATGTAGAATAACACATTTGAGAGTTTGAACAAGGTCCACAGCCATCTAGATACCTCACATAAGGACAGGGGCGTAACTAGCAGGGGAGCAGGGGGAGCCACTGCAGGGGGCCCCCCATCTTATTTTTCCTATGACAGATATAGCCTCCTCCCAGAAAAAACACTGTAGATGAAGCATGGATAGGGGCCCCATCATATTTTGGCTGGGGGCCCAGTGATTTCTAGTTACACCACTGCATAAGGAAACAAA
Organism: Hymenochirus boettgeri; assembly: GCA_019447015.1. NCBI lineage: Eukaryota > Metazoa > Chordata > Amphibia > Anura > Pipidae > Hymenochirus > Hymenochirus boettgeri. The sequence continues at coordinate 204,157,356 of CM033472.1, forward strand.
ACTGCAATATGGACAGGACTGACTGAAGTAAATAGACCACTTTAGAGCCTAGGCATTTGTGGAAAGGCAAAGCAGGAAAAACTGGATTTTTTGGCTCATTGGTGTTTATCTGGACCACTACAGTATGAAACTAGAATGGGAAAGTTTAAAGGGCAAGTCCAGCCCTAAAATGAAAACTTACATACAGGTAAATCACCCCCCAAAACCCTAAACTGTAATAGTTTGAAATCTGAAATATATAAGTCTAACCTGAAATCCTGCACAATGTCCTGTTTCCCCTGTTTCTGCTTCCTGGTTCTTCCACCAATAGTGATCCATCTCTAACATATTTACCAATAGTGACCCTCTCTAACACATTAACCAATAGTGACCCTCTCTAACAGAATCCCTGGTGACAGCTGTGAGTTAATGGGGAGGGTTAGTATTGAAAAACAGATTGATAACTTTAATTATAGAATGATCCAATGGATCTGCTTTTGATCTATTATTGGTTGGAAATTTAAGGGGGGAGATTGATTCAAGCTCTGCACAACAGTTGTATTTCACTGTGGTGTTTCTACTGAACTATAACACTCTATACAATGTTACAATAAATAGATCAAAATATTCTTTTAGAGGATGTGAGACTAATAGAACCAAGATTTCATAGAATTTCTTGCCTTTATTTTTTTTTGTACAAATCCCTAAATTTTATAGTAGTGTGTATAAAGATTTTATATAATATATATATATATATATATATATATATATATATATATATACACACACACACACATATATATATATATATATATAAAGTGTGCCCATTGGTGCACAGTGGGAAATATGTGGGTGTATGTTTACCTATATGTGGATACAGATGATATAAAATCTTTATACACACTACTACTATAAAATTTAGGGATTTGTACAAAAAATAAATAAAGGCAAGATGTTAAAAATAAAAGAAATCCTATGAAATCTCGGTTCTATTAGTCTCACATCCCCTAAGTTAATATTTTGATCTATTTATTGTAACATTGTAGTGTTATAGTTCAGTAGATACACCACAGTAAAATACAACTGTTGTGCAGAGCTTGAATCAATCTTCCCGCTTAAATTTCCAACCAATGATAGATCAATAGGAGATCCATTGGATCATTCTAAAATTAAAGTTATCAATCTATCTTTCAATATTCACCCTCCCCATGAACTCACAGCTGTCACCAGGGATTCCGTTAGAGATCACTATTGGTAAATGTGAGGTCCTATAAAGAACCCAGACTATCCTGTTATGTTTCAATCTGGACACAGGTTCATGGCTTCTGTGGAGCCATATATATACATGTACTTTTCAGGAAAAAAGCAGGTATATATATATATATATATATATATATATATATATTAGTAGTCTGATTAAAGTGACAGTCAATATTTCATTCCAACCAATCATGCTGCCTATTTTAGACTGCATGACCATGAAATGATCATTCATATCAAAACTTACATTAGATCAACTGCCTAATTCGACCATGATATCAGGCCTAATGACTGATTACGCTGAATTAACAGTCCTAAACTTACTGTAAGAAAATAAACAGATAATAATTTCATAGAAAGTTCTCCCAGACCTTTCCCCATGTTTTGCTGTCCTAGAATGATGACTTGCAGGCCTTTCTTCTGTATATGACAGACAGTTGATACTTTTAATTAACAGATAAATTACTGTTAATGTTAATAAAACTTTAAACAATTAAGAAGCTAGAACATTATAAAATAAGCCCTCAAAGTAAAAAATAACAACCCATGCAACACCTTAGTAATTGAGGCTTTGGTCTTCAACACCTTAATGATTCTAGGATAAACATAATCCTGTCCGTCTGATGACAGTAAAACATCTTTCATTAACACAGTGCTGAACTGTTTTTTATGCTTGCTAATTCTGCATTTTGATGGTCGTGTAAAAAAAAACACAAGCATATCAGCATGAGCAGATGTCATTCTATTCTAATGCCCAATCCTTTGGATTATGCTAATTTGAATATTACAGCATCTTAACTGAAAAAGCTTTTATCCACCGCAATCTGGAAGTCTTAAAGGGTATGTCCACCCAAAAATATACTTTTTATATGTTCTTTATATAATAGCACCAACCTCAAACGCCATGTTCATTTTTCTCAAAATCATTTGCTTTGCCTGATATTTAATGAGATATATATCAGGCTGCACTTCCTCTCCACTTCCATTTTAGATGACCCCGAGCTGCAGCTTAGAAAAAAAAAAAAATTCTTGCCTGTGTTTGTGTGTGTCTCTCTCTCTATCTCTCTCTCTGGGCTGGCTGGCTGCAGCTGTTGATCCTGGATTTCTTCAGTACACATAACTTTACAGCTGTGATTGGTTGAGAGGGAAAATCCAGGGATCCAGGGGTCAGACCATTACTGATGCAACTTCCTCTGTTCTCACTGCTGGATGCTAACAGACATGCTCAAGAACATGAAAAGAACAGAGGCAAGGTAATGTAACCTGTCTCTGTTCATCGCTGTATTGGTCCATGCTGCAGGATTAAGCCAGCTACAAAGGTCTGTAACTTTTGAACCACTTGACCGATTTACATGCTGTAAAGTTTGTTTTGGAGCACTTATTTGGGCCAAATAAATATAAAAAGTTAGTTTTGGGGGTGGACTTGCCCTTTAAGTCATTTAAAAAAAATCAAGATGGACAATATTGTTTACCTTTACATTGCAACAGTGATTTCCTAAGACACATTCCATAGACCTTATAAATATGTTAATATATGGCTGGTTCTGCACCATACCCCTGTAAATATTAACAATGATATTTCAAATGGAAACTATGAATTTAATTTTATTTTTAGGTTTATTTAAGCCTCAAAGTTGTTCTACATATTTACATGAAGTCTGTAAACATCACAGCTGAAATACAAGTAGCAAGTTATTACTAAACACTGGATAGCTTACACAGGAAAAGAACAACTACCGTATATACTTGAGTATAAAACAAGGTTTTCAGGCTTTAAAAAATCATCACTCGAGTTAATCCTTCTCCTACTTCGTCCGGCAGCCTAACGCTCAGCATCCTCTGTGTGTTTCCGGCTGATGTCACTATTCGGCGCCTCCCACTTCGTGGCGCCGAGTAGTGATATCATCCAGAAGCGCAGAGGATGTGGTGAGGAGCATGCGGCTGCCGGACAAGGTAGGAGAATACCACAAAACAGGAGTGCACAATACTTACAAATAAGAGTAAAACCTCCTTTATTTGTGCATACTGTATGCAGGAATAAAGGAGGATTTACCCCTATTTGCAAGTATTGGCTACAGCAGATGCATGCTGGGAGTAGTTGTTTCCAGAATTTTAAAGGGAAACTAAGCAAAAACAATACAGAATCAGGACAATGGTATCTATTGTTAAATACTGCCTTGTGATTCTGTATTGTTTTGAGGCTTTAGTTGCCCTTTAAATGGACAGCAGAATTCCCATACAATAGTCCCATACAGTAATAATCATACTGGATTTGGCTATTACTGTATGTGAATTTTGCTGTCCATTTAAAGGGCAACTAAAGCCTCAAAACTGAATCAGAAGGCAGTAGTGGTCATATTTTCTACCCTCGGTTTATACTCGAGTCAATCACTTTTTTCTTTTTCAGGTAAAATTGGGTACCTCGGTTTATACTCTAGTATGTATGGTAAACCTCTCAATAATAGTAACATTAAAGTCTAAAGTCAGCTCTGGTTAAGATAAGGATAAACTACTATATTGGGTCCTAAATATTATCATTAAAATTTAAATACAGGTGATCTTTTCCTTTTTCCAGTCTTTAACAAGTCTAGCCAAGGAAGAAAATGGAAAAAGAGTTGAAAAGATACCAATGGCGACATGGTGGATACCTTTCATTATAGTAGAACTATTGTGAAAATATTAATAAGCTTGAGTAGACTATCATTACTTACCATCAGATAGCTGGGGAAATTCTGTAATTCTGGAACTTTCTGGCATTTCTTAATTTCTGCAGACCTCATTACTAGTGACTATTGGTCTGCTCAGTCTTTATTACAGAGATCATGGAAAGGTCACCAAGTACCGTATATACTCGAGTATAAGCCGAGGTTTTTAGGTTTAAAAATCAACCTAAAATCCTTGCCTCGGCTTATACTCGAGTCAATAGCAAACTTACCTTAATTCCAGAAGCAGCTGCGAGTCGGGAAGGAAAGCCGGCAGTTCCCAGTAGTGCTTCACAGGTGCGCAATGATGTCATTGCTCACGCTGGCGGGATGACGTCATCGCGCAGCCATGAAGCAGCACTGGGAACAGCCGGCTCTGCACAGAGGTAGCGGCAGCATGCAGAGAGGTAGCGGCAGCATGCAGAGAGGTGAAGAGTGAAGACTGGTAAGTGAACACTGAAGTGGGGGGCTCTAGTGTGGGGGACAGTGTGACATACAGTTACCCCCAATACCTTTCCACTATAAGTGTGTGGAAATTACAACTCCCAATGACTAAAACATTTACAGTGGAAAGGTATTGGGGGTTACTGTATGGGATTACTGTACATTCAAAGGGCAACTAATGCCCTAAAACAATATAGAATCAGGAGGATGGTATATATTGTAAAATATATTGCCTTCTGATTCTGTATTGTTTTGAGGCTTTAGTTGCCCTTTAAATGGATAGCAGAATATCCATACAGTAGTCCTATACAGTAATAGCCATACTGGATTTGGCTATTACTGTATGGGACTACTGTATGGGAATTCTTCTGTCCATTTAAAGGGCAACTAAAGCCTCAAAAAAATACAGAATCAGAAAGCAGTAATGGTCATAATGTCTACCCTCGGCTTATACTCGAGTCAATCTGTTTTTTTCTGATTTTGGAGGCAAATTAGGTACCTCGGCTTATACTCGGGTCGGCTTATACTCGAGTATATACAGTAGTTACTTTACAGAAAGGGAGTTAAGAATTAATTAGTAATGGAGTTTGAATCCACATATGTCCATCTATTCCAACCTTTATACCCTACTTATTAACCCTTCTTAACAGAAGGTCAAAAAAATAAGTAAATAAATAAACACACTGAAAAGGGGGAGAATATAGTATTTGAGGTTAAATAAAGACATACGTCCATCCAGTCCAACCCATCCAGCAATATTCTCATTTACTGCCTGTTGATCCAGAGGAAGGCAAAAAAAAACACTAAATTTATAAAGGGGAAAAAAATCCTTCCTGACCCAAGTGGCAATTGGAAATTTCCCTGGATCAAATCTACTTTGTGTGTCAATACCAGTAACTTGCAAAATTCCTTATTTGCAGAAACTCATCCAGCTTTTTTTGAAACGGCCCAATGAACTTGCCATCACAACATCCATTGGAAGACCGTTCCATAGCTTTACCGTTCTCACAGTGAAAAACCCTTTCGAACTTGAAGCCTAAACCTTTTTTCTTTAAGTCTTAAGGCACAGCTCCCAACCGTCCCGTTTTCGGCGGGACTGTCCCGTTTTTGGGGTCCTTTCCCGCTGCCCATTCCGCTGCCCATTCCCGCTGCCCCTCTGTGTTCCCACAATTTCCTACTGTTTGGCAAAATTCGGAAACCCTTTAAAAGTTCAGTTCCTGCCTGCTGGGGGCAGGGCTATTCAGAACGGAGCTGCTGGGGATATATGAAGAGGAAGACTCACTACAAACTGAACACTTGGTTAGTACAGAGAGTTTGGATCTGTAATGTCCATCTGGGGTTTGTTCTAGTAATTAACCCTTTCCTCACTGAATGGCCTGTTACTGCAAATAAACCCCAGATGGACATTGCAGTTAGTTTAACAGTAAGGGGCAGGGGGTCAGTGAGGGGTGCAGGGGGTCAGTGAGGAGTGCCTGTTTTACACTCACTGCAACAACCTTTTGGGGTTTTCAGTAACAGGCACAGCATGTTCTCTGGCTTCTTTCACAGTCAGCCCTCCTCCAGTTCATTTTCCAGCGTTATCAAGACCTCCAGTTCATTTCCCAGCGTTATCAAGACCTCCAGTTCATTTCCCAGTGTTATCAAGCCTTTCAGTTCATAAGCCAGTGTAGTCAGCTCAACAATGTAAAATGGCAGCAGTGGTCTTTAAAATGGGCGTTACCTCAAAAAGTGGGTCTGCACACCTTTCATTTGTCCCTCTTTGGACTTTCCAAAATGTTGGGGGTTATCTCCACGTGTCCTCTGACATGCTCTATTGGTGAACAATGCCCCAGATAGTTTATTGTATGGCCCGTTAATGTATTTATACACAGTAATCATTTCTCCAGCGTACATAATTGTAACTTTTCCAGGCTCTCTTCATATTCAAGCTCCCCCAATCCCCTTATTAATTTAGTTGCCCTTCAATTTCAAAGATGTCCTTTTTGTACACAGGATTCCAAAATTGCACTGCATATTCCAAATGAGGCCTTACCAATGCTTTGTACAGCATTGTACAGTAACTCCAAATGGAAATTGGAAAGGATTCCTGGACCAACCAGAACTATATGTATCAATACAAGTAATTTTAGTTTTGAAGCAATTCTATGAACTTGACATTACCATATCTACCGAAAGTCCAGTTTTACTGTTCTTAAAGAAACCTTTCCTAACCTGAAGATGAAACTTCTCTTGAGCATGTGCAGAGACCAGGACTTCCCCGTAAAAGCTAGAATGTAAGCAAGTGGCCATTGTGACACATATTGGCTAAAAACTGGACTGTTTTGTTTAGGCTATGAGGTTCCAGATATACCTTCTGAGAATGGAAAAGATAATAAACAGCAGATATTACTGTTACAATACATTTACAGGGTTATTCAAAAAAGTTATCATTTTAAAATGGTGTTAATTTTGTCCCAACCAATCAGATGTTAGCTTTCAAATGTTAAATAAGATCGTATTGGTTGGGGCAAAATTAGCACCTTTTTTAACAATAAGAACTTTTATTCAATCTGCTATATGCAGGAAAATTATTTTACGAAATGTCATATGAATACTACTCAGCATTGAAATACTTTATGGAAATGTTGCCCAATAATTCGCAGGTTTGGGCCTTGGGTTCTCTGATTTACATTTTATACATTAAAGGGCAACTGTGGTCTCCAAACAAGTTAGGGTTAAATGAAAGCCTGCAGTGTTTTCTTTATATTGAGCCAACAATCACATCTCTGGCTTCACCCTGTGCGAAATGATATTGAGGTGACTGTTCAAACTTCCTGCTTCCAGTAGGTTGAGTGACATCACCTTACCTCTGCTAGCCCCTCTGCCCCGGGGGAGAAGCATGCTCAGTAAAGACTTAATGCTGGGGAAAACAGGAAGTACCTGGGGTTGAAATTGATAGTTGAGAAGGAGAGTCTATTAATGCAGGCAGGCTGGTCACATGACTTCAATCTGGTCACATGGATGAAAACAGGAAGAGTTCAAGCAGGAAGTAATATTGCTGAACCTTTCCAGCAATAGCTTCTCACAAATTTTATCTAGAGATGTGATTTCGGTTTTATTTTGAAGGTAAGATGGAAGGCTTTTTATATAATCCTTACTAGTTTGGAAGAATTGGAGACCACAGTTTCCCTTTAATAATTGATTATCTTGATCGATTTGGCTGAAAAATCAATCTGTGTGGGCCTCCTGCTCTATAGACTGCTCAGGGATTTCAAACGCTCTAAAAAATCAGAAGCTCATCGGACCGCTCAGAAAATTTCTTTCAACCATTAGCAAATGCATTATCTTTGCCAGATTTTAACATACATGGTGCAAAGATAGATACATTTGATCAAAAATAGGAAAGATATACAGGGAGATTTAATAAAAGTTCTTATCGTTTAAAATGGTGCTAATTTTGCCCCAACCAATCAGAACTTACCGTATGTAACATTTGAAAGCTAACATCTGATTGGTTAGGGCAAAATTAGCTTTTTATTTTAAGAACTTTTATTGAATAACCCCCATAGTATTTTTTTTAAGATGAGCACACCCCTTTCTTTTCTTTACCTTTAGTATACACATATCCCTATTACAAACCGAACAGAAAATAATTTAAATCCAATGCAACAGTAAAAAAAATGTGTATATTTAGAGGACATATACAGTATACAGTAAATCCACTGCAGGACAAAACTTTTTTAACTCTAGTTCATCGACTACTATTGTATTACAATCCCCAGCATACTCTGCAAGATAGACAGCATGTTTTGTATGTTGTACTTTTGACTAAGATTATTTTCTGAATTTCATGATATTCAGTGACAGTGACGAGATATGAGAACATAAGCTATGTAGCAGCTGGCATTATGTAGGTTGGGAATTCCTGCTTTAATGTAATACAATATATTTTCAGAATGTAGTGCTGCTAATACTATAATTTCAGTCATATTGCTCCTTTGTAGTGAAAAACATGTAGTATTTCTATGTATGAGTTTTAGAGGTTTGTTTTGAGGCTATATGAGGAAGCAACTTAAAGGGACACAATACTGAAAAGATTACTTTGCCTCATCTTAATCTATAATTGAATACATGTAAGTAGCACTTACTCTAATTTGCATATGTTGCTGCATTCCTTCAATCCAGCACACATGGGACTATCGGCCAAAACAGCCGGGGGCTGGGGGGGCTAAAACCATACGTCTGTACGAAAATTAATTCCTGAGACACCCCAATCCATTTGTAGTATAATGCCAGTGAATATCATGTGAAGTTACAGTGGATTTTATGGAAAGGGGTGTTCTCTGATGCCTAGGGAGAAAGTTGTGTCAGTTTTAATATTTCTATACAGCTATTATTCATAGAATTTCTGTACCTGTAAAGCATCTTTTTTCTAAATCTGCTCTTCTTCTTTCTAAAGGTTTATATAAGTAAACAGTATTTCTCAAAATGTTAAATCTACCCTGTAACCAGAATGATAGGCTGCTTTAAAAAACAGTAGCAGGTGTGTTGGGGGAACACGATTTTGTTTCACTGTAACATCTCCCTGGAAAATCCCTTCTATGCTGCAGACAGCAGGGGGTGTACCGAGTTTCACTAAAATTAAACCCCAAGAAACTGATACCCTAAAGAATTTCCAATGTAGGAAGCCAATGTCAAAGAAAAATAAAAGCACTTCATGGTGCACTCTTACTAAAATAATAGTACATTTAATACTTAGGATGCCTTAGCCAATCACAAGAGCGGATGCCTGTCGAGCCCCTCCTGCTTGACTTCCGTGCTCAGAAAAGGCACGGGAGTTAAGCAGGAGTCGGGGATCAAAGGCTGTTAAGTAGATTTGGGGGCATCTTTGGCAGCTGTAAACTCCGCAAGATCAAGGTTTACAGCCTTTTCCTAGCAGATACTAAATTTTCGTTAGGGGGATGGATATACCCTTTAATATCTGTTTTGTGGCTGTAGGTAAATCCCAAAAGAGCAAGCTGGCATTAAAGAGTTGCACTTTTAGTAGTGCGAAACAGATGTCAAATTCCTTGCATATGTCTTTTTCAATCATAACCAATATTAAATCGGTTAGTGCGACTTTTAACTCCATGAACCTGCAATGCATTCAGGGTAAATCTGTCCGAATATCTTGCTATCTAACAATATTTACTACAGCTAAGTCTGTTATCTTCTATTCCACATATCCAAGAAAATAGTGAAGCGGGCATGCACACCGATCGATGGAACCGGGACTCCAGGTAAGTTAAAAAACGCCTTTATTCAAAAATCTGGCAAAAACATTGGGAACACACCAGGACCAATCACCTGACACATTTCGTACCGGGTCGGTTCATAATCATAGGTAAAGCTTGGTAAAGGGAGATTAGGGGAGGAACTTTATATAATAAAAACCACAAAGGTACCGCCCACTGTCCAATACAATTTTTAAAAGGGAAACACTCCAAACGAGAAATAAAAAAAGTGGAATGCTGACAATTCATATTAGAAACTAGAAAGGGAAAGTTTAAGTATAAACTTTGAATTTGACTTGAAAGACTGCATTTTGGAAGGGAATTTGTGTGTTTGTGCTGCAGATTTTAAAACTCAATAATGCCAATGAAGAGGACATTGTTGTTTTTTACTTACCCTTTAAATATGTCACATGCATTAAAGGTAGGTCAGTTGGTGTGTGTGTATTCATATCAGGTTGGGGGGTAAAATACTAACTTTTTTGATGATTGGTAAAAATTTGTTTTTTTGACTACCGTTTTTAGTTACCCTTTAAATATGGCTCAGTAGGTGCGTGTACCTAGATCAGGTTGGAAGTTAAAAAAACAAACTTGAAACAAAACTGATTATTGATCAAAAATTTTTTTTTAACTTTAGTTACCCTTTATGTATGGCTGCCATAGTAATGGATAAGTAAATCAGTAGGTGTGTATACCTGTATCACATTGGGGGTTAAAAAAAACAACTATTTTGATGATTGTTAAAAATTTGCATTTTTGACTTTAGTTACCCTTTAAGTATGGCTGCCACAGTGGATAAGTAGATCAGTAGGTGGGGTATGCTTTTTTTGTGTTAATAACCATAAAACTATCTTTTATTGAGGATAAATCTAATTTTTTGTTTTTACTTTAGTTACCCTTTAAGTATGGCTGCCACAGTAATGGATAAGTAGATCAGTAGGTGTGTGTACCTGGGTCTGGTTGAGGGGGTATGTCTTTTTTTTGTGTTTACAACCATTAAAATATCTTTTATTGAGGATAAATCTAAATTAGTTTTTTTGACTTAAGTTACCCTTTAAATATGGTAACTTACGTTCATTAGTATTGACTCCCATAAACTTTTTAAAATCAGGCTCAGAACCCTTCCATAATATGGACGGGTCATCGATGTAACGTTTAATAAGTCCTAGATGCTTGTAAATGGGTACTTGGGGTATTTTGGGGAGGACCAAAGTCTCCTCCCACCACCCAATATATAACTTAGCATAAGTGGGGGCAAATTTTGCCCCCATAGCTCTAGTTTGAATAAAAAATACTGAATCAAACATGAAAAAATTGTGAGATAGAAGGACCCACACTGCTTCAAATATGAATAATTTCTTTATTTAAATTATATTGAATGGCTAAAATGCCATTTTCATGGGAGTATACATGAGTACAAGGCACTTACATCAATAGAAGCAAGGTTACCAGTGATATCTATTCTAAATGAATGAAGAATTTGCAACAAATGTTTAGCATCTCTGAGGTAAGTTTTGAGACGTAAAACAAGAGGTTGAAGAAGGACATGAACAAACTCTGAGAGGCCCTCCCCCAGAGACCCAATCCCAGATATTATGGGCTCCCAGGCTTGTGAATTTTTGGTAGAAAATGAAAAATGGAAAATCACTGGATGAACAGGTAAAAAGTAACATAGTAACATGGTAATTAAGGTTGAATAAAGACATACGTCCATCAAGTCCAACCTATTCACCCTCTTTTTTTTTTTTTCAACCTCACAAAAAAGTTTATCAAAGGGAAGAAAAAAAAAAAAGAAAAAGGGGGGGGGGGAAATTCCTTCCTGACTCCAAACGGCAATCGGAAAGTATCCCTGGATCAACCAGATCTATATGCATTAATACCAGTAATTCTCAATATTTTTTAGTTTTAGAAACTTATCCAGGCCTTTTTAAAGCTATTCAATGAACTTGCCATTACCACATCAGCTGGAAGACAGTTTCACCGTTCTCACTGTAAAGAAACCTTTCCTAACCTGAAGATGAAAATTCTTTTTTTCCAACCTTAAAGGATGTCCACGAGTCCTCTGATATGACCTATTAGTAAACAATGCACCAGAGAGTTCATTGTATGGCCCATTAATATATTTGTATAAGGTTATCATGTCCCCACACAAACGTCGCTTCTCCAATGTAAACATCCCTAACTTGTCTAATCTGCCTGCATATTCAAGCCCCTCCATTCCCTTTATTAATTTAGTTGCCCTTCTCTGAACTGCCTCAATTTCCAAGATGTCCCTTTTGTATATGGGATTCAGTAATGAATCCCATATACAGTAATGAAGTAATCTTTGATAGAGTGGGTGATTAGACTCACTGTACCCTTCTCAACGATATCAGATATGTATATTCCAAAAATACATATTTTGTGGGGTATTTCAAAGTTTTGGGGCTGTTTCCTTTGACAAAGAATAGGTTGCTCAAATTACAGAGCACTTTGATTTTTTTTCTTGTAATTGCACTTGCATGCATTCCATTTGAGCTAGTTGGTGGCCTCGTCTCTGTGTGCATCCACGCAAATGGGATACCGTTTGATTCAGGACGTGAGAGATTGCACACCAGATTTAAGCAATAGCATTTATTTTATTGTGTCAACGTTTCGGAACCAGCAAGACCCCTTTCTCAAGACAGAGAAAGGGGTCTTGCTGACTCCGAAATGAAAATTATCACTTCGCACCCAGCATCTACATTACCTAAGGTGTGCAGATCCTTACCTGTTTGTTTTGGACATGTGGAAGATTGACATTTAGTGTGTTTACTTGTCAAGTGGGTTTAGGTAGGATTTCAACCTTTGAATCATCTAATTTTATTTTTAAAAGCATGGAGTTCTATGGATTATAGCGTCTGTTTTGTTTTTTTTCTGAAAATCTGCAAAAAGTGTGAAGAACTGTGCCCACACCATTGATGGAATGAATGAATGAACAAACTACAACGTAACGTAGCTGAAGGTGTATAGATTCCAGGAATATATAGTTTGTGTGGGGTATCTCTGAGTTAGGGGGGTTGCTTTTGGTAAAAACTGCAGACTGTTCAAATTCAGAGGTGGCTGAATATTTTTGCTGTTTATGAGCCATCATGCATTGTCCTGCTTTGTGGCTAGTCGAATCCACATCTGCGTGTGTAACCTCGCATATGGCACACCGTTTGATTCAGGTTATTTGGTTACTTTTTTTTTTTTACATTCGGTTTGGCGTAATTTCTGCCTTTTGAAGTTGTCTTTTGTTAATTTATTCAGAAAAGTGCGTAATTGTACGAAGAACTGCGTCCACACTATTGATGGTATGAATGAAAAGGAAAATATGAGAAAATAACTTACAATTGGATGTAGAGCTGTGCCCGGGTATCTGCATTTTGATCAAAACTTACCTCTCTCATAAAATCCTGCGGGTATGTTGTTTCTAAAAATATCTCACTTGTGTGGATATTTTAGTTAATTTGGTAGATATTCTATGTTAACCGTCAGAAGTGGTTATACATTTCAATTTGGTGTAATATTTTTAAAAGTGCTGTTTTAGTTTGGGGGGGGTTCTACTGTACAGGAAAAGTGGGGTACCTACATATATCTGGTATCGTTGTACTCGAGAGTATCAGAGCTTTTAGAAACAGTAAGATTTTGTGCATAACCTTAAGATAACTATAAATAAAAATGGGAAAAACTCATGAAAATGTGCAAATTTGACATTTTTTTTCCTTTACATGTTTTATCCATAAATCCATTAAAATATCCAGTTACAAAAAGTTACAAAATTCTGTTACCATGTTAAAGTACACTTTGTGCCCCCCAAAAATTATCTATAATATTCCCTATTTACTGCAAGGTTTCCTACTGCAAACTGACTAAACCAAATGAGTCTAAAATCCTGAAAATTCTTCTGGTACTGAGAGCACGTAAAATGGGGAATTCTGATGGCAGCGAAAGGGTTAAAAATGTACTCACAACATTTATAGCTACAAAAGGTAATGCTTGCAATGGTAGCAAGGTAACATCTGTGGCACTGACAGGTGATCCACCACCTCAAGCATAACCACCCTCACAAGCACTACCTATGGCCCCGCACTCCTAAACATTAAAATACATTACAGTGCCCTGACCAGATTTTGCAACCTGCCTCATGTGTGTGGCACATCTGGACATAATTGAACTATATTATCTTTTCAAAGCTTCCATTTGTAAAAAGACAACATAGTTTAAAACGACTAGGACAACATAGTTCCGAGTAGCTCCACCATGTGCTCTGCGCTCTGATTCGCATGTAGGCACAATTTTTTGTGCATATTGCATGCTTTCCAGTAATTAACATGTGAATTGGAGCACATAGCACGCAGAAAATAAAGCAAAGCAACGCATTGCAAAATCCTGCATGCATAGCCAAGTGTACAAGCCCACTTGTACCCAGCCACAAATGTACTTTTTAAAGGGTCTCTCCACCTCTGCTAAAACCTTTTTCTGTAGTGTAGGGGACCCTGTCCCACCCCCAACTGCCATATATATAATTGTATCGACACGTTTCAGCTATAACATTAGCCGTCCTCAGGATACAAACTAACAATAAACAGTGTGCTAATAAAACCTTGGTCACCCGCCTCCAGTGCTAAGACATTCCCTTCACTCTTTTAACCCTTATGGTTAACTACCCTTAGGGGTATCTGTTGTATTCAATTAGATCAACTGGACTTGAAATGTAGTTCTTGAAGACGTTTCGCTAGTCATCCGACTGGCTTTCTCAATTCAGAATGACTTGTACAAGAATCTGTGGCAATTATGTACCCTGGAAAATCCCAATTAGCATATCACAGCCAGGTGTTAAGGGTGTGATTAGATAGTGGCTAAGAGGTGTTATAGGAACGCCCAGAGTAAGGTGTTAAAACAGCATTGTACATGGCAGACAGTTGGTGTCGAACCCCCCCACCTCTATTTAGGCTTGGTTTCTTTATTTTCACATAAATGGCCTCCTTAACACCTCTCTTAGGGGTATTAATAAAAGTGACAGTCATACAACCATGGGCTAGTACATGAAAATTCTACCTAGCCAACATGTGAAGTGATATGTGCATAATATATTATAATACCCATAAAAATATACAAATACCAATGAATAAAATTGTGATACCAATAGATAAAATAGTGATATTAAAACCCTTTCTGCATGTAACACTATATTAACACCAAAAACGTATCTTAATGCAATAACATGAACACACTGTCATATGCTACTGTACTACTGTAAAACTTACACATTAAAACTCAAAATACATAAAATATTTTTAGCATTTACTTCAAGTGATCAATCATATCTAACATATCTAACACCCGGTCTATATAATTACTAATACTCCACAAAGTGTGGCTTCTAGTCCCTCTAAAGAAGATAATAAGAATGTGTAGATATAACTGTAACAATTCAGGCAAACAATATACAGACGAACCATAATGTAACAAGCATAAATTAAGTTCATTATTACTGAGAATTCAACAGAGGGAGCGCTGCTAGCTAATATTAACATAGGCTGGGAAACCAAAGTACGGGCCCAACATGTGTAGTTCTTATCTAAATTAAAGGCAAGTATTTGTACGTACATGACCTATCACATTCTGCTAAGGGCTCAGGGAAGTGATCCCTGCTGTGAAGGTGCTATAAAGCCTATAGAAAGCATGCTAACAAGAGCTGCTCATTAAGCCCCCTAGGTGCAAGTGTGCCTAATTTTTTTATCCAAAATACTTCCCGCTGGAGTTACAAGCGTCCTCTATCGGCCGTGTTGGATACTTTGTCTATTTTATCAATAGCCATCCATTTAAAAGTTGCTAAAGAGTGGCCTCTCTCCTTAAAGTGTTTAGCGACCGATTGTTCGCCATATCTTTGTTCCTTAAGGGGATCAATATTTTTGGCACCTTTCCTAGAGGCCAATGCCGCCCGTATGGAGGCCCGATGGTTGGCCATTCTATCCCTAAGGGATGTGGTAGTCTTACCCACATAGTACATGCTACAGGGGCATGTTATGAAATATATAGCATCAGTGCTAAGACATGTTAACTTGTGTCGTATTTTAAACCTATGTCCCGTGTGGGGATGTGGGAAATCTGCCCCCGTAATCATGTAGCTGCACGCTTGGCAGCCCGTACATTTATAGCAGCCGTCTTTTTTATAATCCAGCCATGTCAGCCCTTGTGTAGTTTGAGGTTGGGACAGCTTAGTCTTAAACCAAGATATCCCTTAAATTGCGGGCTCGCCTAAATGCAAAGACAGGTTGACTATGTTCAAAAGGTAATGTTTTATCTGTGCTAAGAAGGTCCCAATTTTTTCTAACACTATGCTTTATGTCATTGCTGTGCAAGGAATATTGCATGACATACGGGATCTAATTAATAGCTCGGTCAACCCTATTACTCCTTACGGTACCATGTTGTTTAAACTTTTGGATAGCAGTTTCACGCTGCTTAGTAACTAAATCTGGGTGATATCCTCGTGCTATAAATTTATTGGTCATTTCGTCCAGTTGTTGTTTAGTGGACATTTCGTTGTTGTTATTGGTAAGGACCCTGATGAACTGGGAGATAAGCACTCCCTTTTTTTGATAGAATGGGTGATAGCTAGAGGCGTGAAGAAGAGTATTCCTATTGGTGGCTTTTGAAAACAAGCTAGTCTGGAAGCCCTGGGATGTTTTTATTATTCTCAAGTTCAGATAATCAATCGTCCTTTCACGTGCTACCATAGTAAATGTAACCTCGGGAACCTTATTGTTTAAGGCCACAAGAAATTTTTCACAGTCTTCACAAGGGCCATCCCATAAGATAAACAAGTCATCAATATAACGACGAAAGATGAGTAATTTTTGTCCAAATTCAGGGAAAATAAATCTTGTTTCAAAGTTCTCCATATAGAGTTTGGCAAAAGAGGGCCAGACGTTAGACCCCATGGCCGTACCTGCTATTTGATTATAAAAGGAATTTTATATATATATAAAAGAATCAGAAATGAACTTCGTTCCCCTGGCAATCAGACCTGGCCCTGTGCTTGCAGGAAATCGCAAGCAGGGAGTCGGACCGGCAGTCGCGTCCGTGATTGGCTGAGAGGCAGTGCAGAACGACGGCGGGACGAGGCTCTGTAAGTACATTTCAGATTCTTTAATATGGTGGTTGGGGATGGGATAGGGTCCAGTATCCTAAACAGTGATTGGGAGGGAGGAGGTGGGAAAGGGCTCAGTGAGCATGTTATCTGGGCTTTAGGATCTTTGCTGCCTGCCCTTATCTATCACCTGAATACGGACTCTGAATATCACCTGAACAGTGAATATTTGCATGTTTATCATTTCTGAATCTCCACCACCTGCCTATACCCTTGTGACCATGGCCTGTCTACAATTTCCTGGACTGGTTCCTGAACCTCTGCAGTTTGCATTACCTGCTCGACACTTGTTTTTAGATAAAACCACTACCTTGGATGGCATACTTTAGGGGAAATTACAGTGGCCCCAAAATGTAAGCAGCAAAAAGGAATACTTAAACATGGGAGTGGCCTTTAGAAGAGAGTGTGTCTAAAATGTATTGAGCTCAACTCTGTCCATAATAACCCTTTCAGAAATCCATCCTTAAAGAACATGTCAATTCCCCAACTAAAATTTAACCCACTACTGGCCCGAGTACAGTCAATAAATAATCCTTACCTTACATCTGTGATTCTTATGATTCTCCTGCCGAGCTTGTCCAAAGTCCAGGAAACTGAAGAGTAGGAGCTGTCTTCAGAAGAGTAGGAGCTGTCTTTAAAAGGTTTGTCTATGATCTGTCCTCTGAGAGGACAGTGGCATGCACTGTGGAGCCCTTTTCCCCCCTCCCTCCCACGATTCGGATCCATCCTCCCTTGCCCTTCCACCTACCGTAAAATAATTTTATTAAACGGTAGCTCCCCCTGCCCACCCCTAACCGCCATGTTATTTCTTAAAAAAAAAAAAACATTCAGATCGGTACTTACAGCCCTTCATTCCCATAGCGTCTCCAGTCATGGCAGCCGTTTCTGTGATTGGCTGCGTTTCAGCCAATGACAGACGCGGCTGCCGGAACAGAGCGACGCAGGAGCAAAGGGCTGTAAGTACCGATCTAAATGCTTTCTTAAAGAAATAACAGGGCGGATAGGAGTGGGCAGGGGGAGCTACCATATATTAAAAAATTATTTTTATGGTGGACATGCCCAATCCTTTGAAAACTCTCTGCCTATTGGTCTGTTAAGCTTTTGAATGTGCATACATTACAATAGCATTTGGGGCTCACTCCACCATAAATGGGAATTATTGGTGCATCTGCCAGGAAGTTATTTGTTTGATGTCAATGAGACATATGCCTAATATGCATCTATATCTGCCTAAATGCTATTTGCAATGGCTAGCAGAAGATTTACTGCACTCATACAGTTATAATGCCTTCTTGTGCTTGCACAGGAATGAATTTCCTGGAAACTTCATGAACATAGATTTCCCCTCCTTGAGCAAATATTCCACATTTTGGAGCACAGAGGGATTTGTAAATAGCTGCAAAACAGGTTAAGTGCAGCTTTCTTGCCAGAATAATCTATTTGAACAGAAATTAAAAGCAATGATCTGCAAAATCCTTTCATAAATAATTAAATATTTAATTTAATGCATTAAACACAGAAAGTGATTTCTCAGGTTATTTACTGTAAAGTTGTATGTGTATTTTGCCTATATTACGTAATGCTTGTGCTCACACATTTTACACATAGTACCATTCCTACTTCATCATTGTTTTCTTTTTTTTTTTATAAATATCTGGTTTCCTGTGATTTGTTTCTTCCTTTTGAAAAAGCAGACACACGTACACTTCTATGACTACTACAAAAGAATAAAGTTCCTCCATTAAGAGGGGATTAAAAAAAAAGGCAGATACACAACCTTAACCTCAATTTGTACATTAACAGCCTTTCTTTATCCTGCAGTCTTAACCAAGGGTGACCAGTGAATTGGCCAGGGTGACTAATGCAATGATAGCCATCAGTATAGTATAGTTGTAAAGCAATATAGCACAAATTCTGCATTATGGATAATACTTGGGCTAAATGACTTTATTGTGTGATTCTTCTTAAAAGAAAGCATAAATAAATTAAAAACAGTAATGTAACAGATGGGTATCATAAAATGTAACAACTGGGGGTATTCGTAATGTCCATCCTGCCATTTACATCAGTGTGTAGCCTGAAGTACAGCCTGGGGTGAGATATGCACCTCACGCCTTTATACATAGAATAAGTTGGGCTCCATCTGGTCACAGTGCAGGGGATTCTGTGACTCAACATATTGTGTATGGAAATTTAAGAAAGTTAATCTAACCAACTATATTCATCCTAAATAAAATACGGTATATGATAAGTGTATAATAGAGAAACATGTCTTGTATTGTCCTGGAAATTCCTCAGAATCCCAGAACTCTTTGCGGGAACACAATCTGAACTTCTGATGTAAAAAAACAAAAACAATGTTTCAAGCGGTTTTAATATTTCAACCTAGAGATTACTTTTATTGTTGGTATACAGAAAAATATATTAATATAGTGGTGCTGATTTTTACTGCAAACTCACAGCATAAATACAGTATATAGTAGCTTTGCGCTTCATTGTCATTAGTGTCTTTCATAGTCAGAGCTATGACACTGATCATGAATTTGGTATTGGGGCCTATCAAGTAAGATGGAATATTTCTACTGGATCATTATCTACTCCCTTTACTACAATTGAGGGAGCTGATAACATTGGACAGTTTATGGCCGCATGGAACAATCAGTATCAAGAATATACTGAATGCTCACTCTGTGCATTTGCATATTTTTAAAGTTTACAATCAGATTTCAAAGGAATCTTATTGTGAATTTGAGTTGAGTCTTCAGCTTACATTCATTGCTATACACTTATTACAAATAATATATAAACATGCTGCACACTCAAATGTACTGCTACACACATTCACTTACATATGTACACTATAACACTTAAATAAACATATTCTGCGAACACACATTTACTCACACACATACACACTACCACTCCACACATACTGTACATATTTTACAACACACTTACATATTTTACACTACTACACATGTACACACAGCTACACACTCTCATATACATATATTGTTACACACACATACATACACTGTTACAAACACTATTACAATCACTGTTACAATGCTCACAAATGCATACACTTTACACACACATATACACTGCTAAACGCACATGCATACACTGATGTATCTCAGAGTGCCCCCATGACTATCTGCCCTCACAGACATAACGGAATGCAGCCAATCAGCTATAAAACCACCAGCAGAAATTCTCAAACTCCCCTCTTCCTGCTCATTAAGCTCTGTCACAGTGGAATAGATACAGTATGTACTGTACTTAGCCCCAGTTTCAGCAAACACCTCAGACAGGTAATATCGATGCTGCTATGAATCACAGTGCAGATTGGATACATGGGAAACTGCTTTTCACTTGTGGCTCAATATACAATGGAACAATCAATGCAACAAGCACCGGGAGCAGAACACTGCAACTTTTCACTGAGCAAAGCAGTAAAGAAAGAATTCCGGGCACTGCACTGGTAATTCCCCCTTAACATGCCACTCATGCAGTATTGTCCCATAACCGTACTGCATGTGGTGTACCGCAACAAAAACAAAGCCGATTTGTTATCAGACATACTGAACATTTTTTATAGCAATATTATTTGTCCCCTAATTATAAGTGTATGGTTAGGGACATTTCAAGGAAGTGTGCATTCCAGTATGTGAAGGGTGATTTTATGTAAAGCAAAAGTTATATTGTCTAAGTGCTACCATTTGGAGCTTTTACTACTTTGACAAGGGTAAAAAGTTGTTTAAAATGCTGAGAGTTGAAGTTCAGCATTGGCTGGAAAGTTAACAGAAATGTAAACAAAAATTTGAAAGAGCCAGAGAGCTATGTGTAGCCCATCACCCGCCTACCTACAGTCTGAAAGTGCCTACTGCAGATAACACTACTTTCTGCACTATAAAGATAGATCCTTCTTAACATATACCTCTAACCAATAAAATGTATTACAAGGTATGTAAGGTACCGTATGTTTAGTTTTCATTAGTAGGGCCTCTTGAGGCTGGAGGTGTCACGAGTGGCTGAATTAATCACTGAAAACTTCTAAACAAATTGCGGCGTTGTTGAAAATGTGCGATTTACACTGGGCACACAAGAGTGTTCCTGACTTTTTTAAACAGAGCCATCAAACAGCCACTGGCAGGGAGGATTGGGAGGAGATCACAAAGGTAGCCTCTGTTTGGCCATTTTTAGGGCAGTCATGGCAATTGCTAAACTGTAAGCCTTACTACCAGGTATAAAAGATGTTCTGTGCTGTGAAGTGGTGGGGACTAAACAGCAGGCTAGATAAACAGTTTTTACATAAGGCCTCTGTCCTACTCTGCTCTGCTTGTCTGTTCCCTGGAAATGAAGCTCATTTCATAGACTATTTTCATTTTGAATAGAAGACGAAATCAGACATAATTAACCCTTATGCAGCTTGAAATCTCCCAGTGTATGTGTGTGTGAATAAAATGTGAGGTGATGTGGATAACAGTGTGTATGTGTGAATAAAACGTGAGGTGATGTGGATAAATTCATTACAATCATTGACACCACATGGTTTAAATGTTGATTATGACTTATATGTATTTTTATAATATAAAGCTCACTGTTTACTTTTCCTTTTGCAGAAATGTAATGATGAATGGGATACTATGTATTAGATATACACTCTAGGATAAAATGGGTTGAAATAACTGGGATTGTAATAGCTATGGGGTACTATGTATAACGGGTGGGCATTTACATTTTATGGCAGGTTGTATGAAAAACTCTTGTGAAGGGCTGGACCAATAGATTCACATTATATAGATTGCAAAACTGCATTTTATAAACAGATTAAATTAATATATCTGGTTTATTGGATATATTATTTGCCATTTTTAAAAGGTGTGTAATAGTTTAGATCCATTTCACCAAATTCAATGAATCAATTGATCACATTATTATTATTTTTAATATAAAAATAAACTTAAAGGGTAACTGTGGTCTCAAATTCTTCCAAACTAGTAAGAATTATATAGAAAGCCTTTCATCATACCTTAAAATAAAACCTAAATCACATCTCTAGATAAAATTTGTGAGAAGTTATTTCTGGAAAGGTTCAGCAATATTACTTTTGGCTTGAACACTTCCAGTTTTCAGCCATGTGACCAGCTTGTAGCCATGTGACCAGCCTCTGCTTGCATTAATAGGCTCCCCTTCTCAACTGTCAATTTATTCCACAGGTACTTCCTGATTTCCCTAGCATTAAGTCTTAACTGAGCATGCTTCTCCCCCGGGGCAGAGGGGCTAAAAGAGGTAAGGTGATGTCACTCAACCTACTGGAAGAAGGAAGTTTGAACTTTCACCTCAATATCATTTCTCACAGGGTGAAGCCAGAGATGTGATTGACGGCTCATTATAAAGGAAATACTGCAGGCTTTCATTTAACTCTAACTTGTTTGGAGACCACAGTTGCCCTTTAATAAAAATAAATCAATTATCCAACCTAAAGGTGGCCATACATCAATGAGATATTACTTACCCGACCGAGGGCTCACGCGATGTTAATCGATGCTGCCGGAACCGCTTCTGCCAATCGTATATTTGACCGACATGCGATCGCAAAATCCCATTCATTTTGCGATCACATGCCGGTCGAATGTAAGATCGGGAGAAGTGGTTCCGGCAGGATCGAAGGAACATCGTATGAACCCTCAGTCAGGTAAGTTATATCTCATAGATGTATGGCCACCTTAAGACATTCAGGTAATATTTTTTTGCTTGAGGTACAGGTCTAGTATCAGGGGGTCAGTCATGGGCAGCCAACGGGCAGCCTCTCGGGTCTTACTTTGCCCAGGTCTGATATATAAGAAAGCTATATATATGGAATTAGTAAGCAATATGTGTATAGTTTATGAATCATGAGGTCACTTCCTCGTGATTGGAACATTGCTGTTAATTATAGCAATGTGAATTAGTAAAAACAAAGACATTTTTAATTGCAATTGGGAGTGCTGTGCTTTCTTGATTTTTCACACATATATATATGCATCCACACACTGTATATACTAATTACATTACTTAAATGACTATACTAAAAAATAAATCTCTCCACAACTTATTTCCATTCTCGAATTAACTATATTTTGCGGTGCCAGCCTAAGGGAGGAAAACCAGAATAGAGAGGCAATACATTAAATACACTACAATAAATAAATTACAGGATCATAATCTAAAATGTATGTTTACAAATACACGAAAATACTAGGAGAATTGGAGATAATGGCGATGAAAAAAAGTATGATGTAATAGGTATAGCAGAAACGTTGTTGAACAGTTTTCACGACTAGGCGGTAAATATAGAAGGATATGCCTTGTTTAGGCATGACAGAGAAAAAAGGAAAGGGGGAGGAGTATGTGTTGGCAGGTGTAGTGTAACTTCCAACACAGAAAAGGGCGAGGAGTTCCTGAATTTGCTGCAGGATAATTTTCTCTCATAGGCGGTTGAAGTTCCTACTAGAAAAGGAGCTCTGTTGGATTTGGTAATATCTAACATCGTGGAGAGTGTTATAGATATAAAGGTAACTGGAGGCTTACGGAATAGTGACGTATAGTGTATGTTATTGAAAGGGAAAGTGCTCTGGGTTAACAAAACTTTTAATTTCAGGAAAACAAATTTTCCCAGGTTAAGGGCACACCACACTCCACCGCAAATGCAATTGCACACGGAATCGCATGCGATTTCATAGCGTTTGCTCATGCATTTTAATTGTTAGGTATAGGAAAATGCATGCGATTGCGATTAAAAATGCGGAACGCAAATCTCAGTCGCATGCGCAATCACAACACACCCGAAAACGTGCGTTTTTGGTGTGTTGCCGCGTTTTCAATGATCTGAAAAAACGTGATAGTGTGGCCTAGCCCTAAAAGTAGCTCTTCAGCATGTAGGATTTTAAGCCATTTCACATCTAAATTTATACCCTTGGCAAATAAATGTAAAAAGAATAAATCCATGCCCATGTGGCTGAATTCTGATGTAAAGAGGAAAATGGAAAGGAAGAAAAAGGCATTTAAAACCTTTAAGTCAGGGGGAACTGAAAGGGCTTTTAGGGATTATAAAAACTGTAATTGTGAGTGTAAGAAAGCAATTATACATAGAGACTGTGCCCATTTCTACCACACATATAAAATGTGGCACCATTAATTAATGGGAATAAGTTAGTTACGGAGGATGGAGATAAAGCAAATGTTTTGAATATTTTTTCCCCTCTGTATACACTATAGAAGATCCAAGTACAGATATCATAGGGTATAGTAGCAATAATGGTATAAAAGATGCAAGTGCACTATGGTTAACTGAGGATATGGTACAGAAACAACTAAATAAGGTTAATATTAATAAATCTCCTGGACTGGATAAAATACATCCTCAGGTCCTTAGGGAGCTAAGTTCAGTTTTACCTAGGCCATTGTTTCTTATTTATGCAGATTCCCTCAGGTCTGGATGCGTGCCTCTGGATTGGAAAAAAGCTGATGTTATTCCTATATTCAAAAAGGGTAGTCGTTCACAGACGGTTAATTACAGGCCTGTAAGTTTAACTTCAGCGGTGTGGATCTTGTAAAACTAACTTGCTTAGCTTTTATGAGGAAGTGAGTAGAAATTTAGACTCTGCAAAATCCAAGTATACTACATCTACTGATATGCCAAAGGCTTTTGATACAGTCCCCCATAGGCGTGTTATGTATAAGCTAAGGTCTGTTGGTCTGGGGTGGCACATTTGTACATGGATAGAAAATTGGTTGATGAATAGGATGCTGAGAGTAGTAGTTAATGGGGCTTCATCAATATGGACTAAAGTGCTAAATGGAGTGCCACAGGGTTCTGTGTTGTGTCCGCTTCTATTTAAACTGTGTATTAATGATTTGGAAATGGGTATTGTCAGCAAGTTTTCTGTGTTTGCTGACGACACAAAACTTTGTCGACCATTAAAAGCTTCAGACCCACTCAAGCACTTGAGGAAGGACAAGTGGGTCAAAAACATGTAGCACGCATGTTTTGCAATAAACCTGCACTATTCACAGTTACAGACCTGCGTCTTTGTATGTGTTCACCTGCAATGTATTGTTTAAGTGTTGGAGGGCCATATTTAAAAACTTGCAATACCGCGGGTTTTCGTTACTGTACGACCGTGGCAGTAGTATACCATGTGGTAATAAACTACTGTAATTAAATTCTACAGGCGGTCGTAGATTAACATTTGATATCCTACATTTACAAGATTTCCAATAGTGATCATAAATTAACGATCGCTAAAGAAAACAAAATACCATACCTTTATGAATATGGCCCAAAGTGTGAAGGTCTCTAGGTCTCCCTGTCAGCTGCAGCAATATTAGTGGAAAGTGTAGCTTCTTAAAGGGGAATGTTGGAGGGTAGGAAGAGTGTGCTTTTATAGAAACCACATGGTGCCGAACTGTAGGGGGAGGATAGTGAAGTGAACCTTATCTTAGCACAGCTCTGTGCAATGCATTTCTCATCAGTGTACCTTATTAATGATAATGTTGGAGGGTTGGAAGAGTGGGTTTTTAATTCAGCTGTCTGTATAAAACCAATAAACTGTAGTACAAAACTAAGCTTAGAAATGCATTACACAGAGAAATGCATTGCATAGAGCTGTGCTAAGATCAGGGTCATTATATTATCCTCCACCTGCAGCACTGCACCATGTTCTATAAGTGTATGTATTAAAGGGGAATGTTGGAGGGCATGCCACTTGCAGCTCTGAACCATGTTATTTATATAAATGTACATATTAATAGGAATTATTGGAGGGAATGTCAATTAAAGGGGTACTATTAGAGGGAATGCAAACATGTTCTATAAAATTAATGCAGCAGGCGCGCTGCCTTTGGGAAGTTTTGCATAAACAAAATAAACTAGAGTTCCCACCTTTGCCTTTAAGACACATAAACAGGCCTATATATTAAAAGTTCTTATCATTAAAAATGGTGCAAAAATGGTGCAAATTTTGCCCCAACCAATCAGATGTTAGCAAAAGAACTTTTATTACATAGGCCTGATATCTACACAACAAAAGGTTGTTAGTATGATGCAGGCTGATACAGTTTGTATTTAATGCAATGGTAGCTGCAACACGTAGATTTAAAGGAGAACTAAAGTCCCAAGACAACATTGTCTCAATAGACAGAGCACATTCACAAACACACAACAAGCTGTGTCTCATGTCTCCCTTTGCGGTGCATGCTGGGTGATTTATGGAAATAACCTGTGTGTACTAAGGGTCAGCTCCCATAGTTCACCTTATCTGGGAACACCCAGCTAAGTGTGCGCTGGACACATCACAGGAAACTGCAGTCTTGCTTCCTGGAAGCTGACAGCCAATCATGTTACAGCTCAGAGATCCCTCCCTCTGACACAGAACACAGATATCAGTGCAGTTTTTGTGTAACATAGTAACATAGTAACATAGTAATTAAGGTTGAATAAAGACATTCGTCCATCAAGTCCAACCTATTCCCTTTTTTTTTTTTTTTTTTTTAACCCTACCTAACAGTTGATCCAGAGGAAGGCAAAAAATCCCAGCTAAAAAAGGGGGGAAAAAATTCCTTCCTGACTCCAAACGGCAATCGGAAAGTATCCCTGGATCAACCAGATCTATATGCATTAATACCAGTAATTCTCAATATTTTTTAGTTTTAGAAACTTATCCAGGCCTTTTTTAAAGTTATTCAATGAACTTGCCATTACCACCTCTGCTGGAAGACAGTTCCACAGTTTCACCGTTCTCACTGTAAAGAAACCTCTCCTAACTTGAAGATGAAACTTCTTTTCTTCCAACCTTAAAGGATGTCCACGAGTCCTCTGATATGACCTATTAGTGAACAATGCACCAGAGAGTTCACTGTATGGGCCATTAATATATTTGTATAAGGTTATCATGTCCCCACGCAACCGCCGCTTCTCCAATGTAAACAGCCCTAACTTGTCTAATCTGCCTGCATATTCAAGCCCCTCCATTCCCCTTATTAATTTAGTTGCCCTTCTCTGGACTGCTTCCATTTCCAAGATGTCCCTTTTGTATATGGGATTCCAAAACTGCACCGCATATTCCAAATGAGGCCTTACCAGTGCCTTGTAAAGAGGGAGAATAATATTTTTCTCTCTTGAATCTATTCCCCTCTTTATACAAGACAATATCTTGCTAGCTCTAGCTGTTGCTACCTGGCATTGTTTGCTACAGCTAAGTCTGTTATCTACCAGAACCCCCAAATCTCTTTCCATTTCAGATGCACCTAACACAGAGTTATTTATGGTGTAGGTGGCACAGGGATTATTAAATCCCAAATGCATCACCTTACATTTATCAACATTGAATCTCATCTGCCATTCTGCTGCCCATTTTGATAATCTATCTAGGTCTGCTTTCAGCACTTGCACATCATTGGAAGTTTCCAAAGCTCTGCATAATTTAGTGTCATCAGCAAACACAGAGACCTTGCTCTCAATGCCCCCTTCTAAGTCATTTATAAACAGATTAAACAGAAGCGGCCCCAGTACAGAACCCTGAGGAACTCCGCTTAGAACTTTAGCCCACATAGATGTAGCTCCATTAACCACCACTCTCTGTTTGCGGTCCAATAACCAGTTCTCTATCCATGAACAAATGTTTTCTTCAAGGCCAACAGTCCTCAGTTTATACATTAGTCGCCTATGTGGCACAGTATCAAAGGCTTTTGCAAAATCCAAATATACCACATCCACAGCTGTGCCTGAATCTAACTTCTTACTCACTTCTTCATAAAAACCAATTAAATTTGTCTGGCATGATCTATTTCTCATAAATCCATGCTGACTACTACTAATAAGATAATCTCTGGAGACAAAGTCAAGGATATGATCCCTTAACAAAGTTTCCATCACCTTCCCTACCACTGATGTTAGGCTTACAGGTCTATAGTTACCAGGCTGTGAACGACTACATTTTTTGAATATTGGTATTACATTGGCTTTTTTCCAATCCAGCGGCACATCCCCAGACAAAAGTGAATCTGAAAAGATGAGACACAGTGGTCTTGCTAGAACTGAACTAAGCTCTTTTAAAATCCTAGGATGCAATCCATCTGGTCCTGGCGCTTTATTGATATTAACTTTGTCTAATTGATTCCGTACCATATCCTCTGTTATCCAATGTGAAAACTCTTCATTTCCTCCCTGCACATTGTTACAATCCCTACTGTAAGGATTCTCAACAGTAAAAACCGATGTAAAAAAACGGTTTAGCAGATTAGCCTTTTCGGCATCCTCTACAACCACCTCAGCTCCATTATTTAATGGTCCCACATTCTCAGTCCTCATTTTTTTACCATTTATATACTTAAAAAACATCTTGGGGTTGGACTTGCTTTGTTCGG
Source organism: Hymenochirus boettgeri (assembly GCA_019447015.1). Taxonomy (NCBI): domain Eukaryota; kingdom Metazoa; phylum Chordata; class Amphibia; order Anura; family Pipidae; genus Hymenochirus; species Hymenochirus boettgeri. The sequence goes on from CM033472.1 coordinate 204,185,561, forward strand.
CAATCCGTATTTCATTTTCTATTTTAGCTAGTTTAATTGCTTTCTTGCACTCTTTATTACAACTTTTGAAGTCCCTGTAAGCCTGTTCTGTGCCTTCTGCTTTCAAAATTTTAAAAGCCCTTTTCTTTTTTTCCATTTCCCTTTTTACCTGAGCATTAAGCCATGCAGGAGTGGACCTAATTTTTTTACACTTGTTTCCTAAAGGTACCGATTTGGAAATGTTATAGTTTAATATCCCTTTAAAAGTGGTCCACATCTGCTCAGTATCTTTACCTAGAAACAGTTCCCCCCAGTCTATGAGCAGGAGCGATTCCTTTAAAAGCATAAAATTAGCTTTCCTAAAGTTAAAAGTTTTTGTTAAGCCAGTGCACTTTAGTTTTCTGCAACCTATATTAAATGACACTATATCATGGTCACTATTCCCTAAGCTTCCCATTACCTTCATCTCCAAAATGAGCTCTGGGTTATTAGATATCACCAGATCCAACAACGCATTCTTTCTAGTAGGAACTTCTACCATCTGTGAAAGAAAATGCTCATATAGGAAATTTAAGAACTTTATACCTTTTGAGGTGCTGGCAGTTCCATTACTCCAATCTATTTCAGGGTAGTTAAAATCCCCCATAACCAGAACATGCCCCATACCAGCAGCCTTCGCCAACTGCATATGGAGATTCATTTCCACCTCTTCCCCGGCATTTGGCGGCTTATAACACACTCCAACAATTAATTTACCTACCTTCTTGCTTCCTGTACACAGTTCCACCCATAATGTTTCTGCCTCATCGTTTGCTCCCCCATCTATTCCATCTTTTAAATTTGGCTTCAATTCCTGTTTAACATACATACATACTCCTCCTCCTTTCTTATTAACTCGGTCATGTCTAAATAAGGAGTACCCTTCAATATTTACTGTCCAGTCGTGTGAATCATTAAGCCATGATTCTGCTATACCAATTACATCATACCTTTCCTTTAGAGCTATTATTTCAAGTTCGCCGGTTTTTCCAGCCAGACTCCTTGCATTTGTAAACATACATTTTAGATTATCAATTGATTTACTTCCATACATGGTCGTACATGCCTCCTTATCCTCTATGCTCCCCCCTCCTCCTTCTCCTCCCTCCGTTGTGTTACTAGCCCCCAGATCCCTAACTTCTCTATCTACCCCTGTGTAGTTAAACATTCCCTCCCCCCCCATACCTAGTTTAAAATCTCCTCCAACCCCCTAGCCATCTTCTCCCCCAAAACAGTTGCACCATCACCATTGAGGTGCATCCGTCACTACTAAAGAGCCTGTAGCCAACAGAAAAGTCAGCCCAGTTCTCTAAAAACCCAAACCCCATCTCCTTACACCACTCTCTTAGCCACGCATTTATACTCCTGAGCTCCCGTTGCCTCCCTAGCGTAGCACGTGGCTGCGGTAGTATTTCTGAAATCACTACCCTGGAGGTCCTTGCTTTTAACTTGGCCCCTAATTCTCGGAAATCATTTTTAAGGACCTCACCTCCACCTCTAACTTTGTCATTGGCCCCAATGTGAACCAAGACCGCCGGGTCACTCCCAGCCCCACCCAATAATCTGTCTACACGATCCACCACATGTCGAACCCTAGCACCAGGCAGACAACACACTGTTCGGCATGCAGGGTCCTGGCGACAGATTACCCTATCTACCCTTCTAATAATAGAATCCCCTACCACTACCACCTGTCTATCCTTCCTAGCCCCCAGTTCTCCCTCCCTTGTATTGGAGATGGCCGTCCCCTGGGTGCTCAAGGGAAAGGCCCGCTCCATACATGCTGCTTCCGAGCCATCGTCCTCCACATCTTCACCTAAAATGGCAAATCTGTTGGGATCGACCAGCTGGGAAGAAGCCCCCCTATCCTTCCGTCCCCTACTTCCCCTGGTGACCCTTACAAATCTATCTTCCTTCTCCACCTTATCTGCCCCATCTCCACCCACCAGTTTACTGGCCCCTGCCAGTACCTGCATTTCCCCCAGGTTTGCCAAGTCCTGCAATGCTGTGTAAACACATTAGAAATGCTCCTGTCCCTAACAATGATAAATTCTTATGCTTTTCATACAAAAAAGAAAACTAATCTTTGCAGTGTATATCTTTGCTAGCACGGATGAAAGAAACAGAACATTTAACATTTCAGAAAAAAATAAAAGTAAGTATGGGGAATCGAACCAGCAACCTTTTATACTGTGTCTTTCTAAAAAGAAAGCTTTCTACCTCTATGCCACATATGTAATGAACCAGTCTTTATCTTTTGCTTGACACATAATAAAAACAAAAAAAAGGGAACATGGGGAATCAAACCTGTGTCCCAATAGATTTTTTTCCTAACCCAGCACTTTAGCAGAACACGCCACAGGTGAACTCTCAATTGATAGAAGTAAATGCAAGTAAAATCAGTTCACTATTTTGTATTGCTACTGGAAGACTGTTAGCAATTCATGCTGGTTGGTACATAAATAACAGAGCTGCTATATATAAAGTTTGTACATATGTAGAAACTTCATATTTTTCTAGAGACATGGAAACAAACAAAAAAAGCACTAAACTCAGGCAGTAGACTATGTAGACTATGTTATCGGTCTTAAACCGACCGATACTTTGATAGACAGATGTACAATGTTAATTGTACCAAGATGTACAATAAATATTGTTCGACATTCAATTTGTTTTGTGATTAATGTCGAACGTTGTCCATTGTGAGGTTACATTACATTCACATTTACTGTATATACTCGAGTATAAGCCGACTCGAGTATAAGCCGAGGTACACATTTTTGCCTCCAAAATGGGTAACCCATGATTGACTCGAGTATAAGCCGAGGGTAGATAGTTGCCTAATACCATTCCACTGTAGATGTTTGGAAACTACAACTCCCAGCATGCTTTCATTGCTGGGAGTTGTAGTTTCCAAACACCTATAGTAGAAAGGTATTGGGCAACTATCTACCCTCGGCTTATACTCGAGTCAATCATGGGTTACAATTTGTGTGTTTGTGCTGCAGATTTTAAAACTCAATAATGCCAATGAAGAGGACATTGTTGTTTTTTACTTACCCATTAAATATGTCACATGCATTAAAGGTAAGTCAGTTGGTGTGTGTGTATTCATATCAGGTTGGGGGATAAAATACTAACTTTTTTGATAATTGGTCAAAATGTGTTTTTTTGACTATAGTTACCCTTTAAATATGGCTGCCATCGAAATAGTAGGGTGGGTCAGTACTAGTAGCTGTGTGTACCTGGATCAAGTTGGAAGTTAAAAAAACAAACTTTTGATTATTGATTAGTTTTTTTTACTTTAGTTACCCTTTACGTATGGCTGCCATAGTAATGGATATGTAGATTAGTAGGTGTGTGCACCTGGGGGTTAAAAAAAACACAGTTTTTTGATGATTGCTCAAAATTAGTATTTATGACTTTAGTTACCCTTAAGTATGGCTGCAACAGTAACGGAGGGGTAGGTCAGTAGGTGTGTGTACCTGTATCACATTGGGGGTTAAAAAAAAACAAACTTTTTTGATTATTGATCAAAATTTGCTTTTTTGACTTTAGTTACCCTTTAAGTATGGCTGCCACAGTAATGGATAAGAATATCAGTAGGTGTGTGTACCTAGATCTGGTTAAGGGGGTATGTCTTTTATGTGTTTACAACCATAAAACTATCTTTTATTGAGGATAAATATAATTTTTTTTAACTTTAGTTACCCTTCAAGTATGGCTGCCACAGTAATGGATAAGTAGATCAGTAGGTGTGTGTACCTGGGTCTGGTTGAGGGGTATGTCTTTTTTTACAACCATAAAAATATTTTTTATTGAGGAAAAATCTAAATTAGTTTTTTTGACTTTAGTTACCCTTTAAATATGGCTTCCATGGGAATGGAAAGGTAGGTCATTAGGTGGGTGTACCTGGGTCTGTGTGGGGGGTTGGGGGTATCACCATTTGTATTTATGACCATGAAACAAACTGTTTTGAAATATCAACATTTGAGGATTGTTACCATTATAGTCTATGGGAAAAAATATCCGGAAATTCGCAGATAACGCCGTAACTCTTCCGCGGATTCCTTAGCTAGAAGATAGCACACTTCTCCTGATATGCTCCGCACGACTGTAGCTCAAAAACTGTGGGAGGAGATACAGTCCAAAAAAAGCAGAAGAAGAAAACGGAAGAAGAAAAAGAAGAAGAAATAAAAGGACAGTAATTTGGCTTTTTCAAGCTAAATTAATCAGCAAAATAGTCACAGATTGTGTGTTATTCTACCAATAATGTCTGGACACAATAGCTAAGGTAGTAAAAGGTGTATAACCGTATACCAATAACAGTAAGATAGAGAATTCTGAAACATTAATCATACTCTCCCTGGTAAATAGAACAGGGTGTGGATTATAGCAATAATAGTAGTGGAAAGACGCATGGGTTGAAATACTTTAGGAACAAAAATAAAAGGATGCTGGATGAATGCCCTAAACATGTATGATGTGTATACTATGAGTCAAAAGAAAATTACAGCCTCTAAAAAACTTCACGCTTAATGGCTGCAACCCTGCGCCCAAAATTACTGGTTTTGAAATATACAAATCTAGCACTTACCTGATTACATGGACATTTTGGGGGGAGGTGGGAGGGACAAGCAATGATATAGCATTACACTGGCTTAGGGGTATAATTCTGTTAAAGTTAAAATTATTATGGATATTGACCAGAATCATGTAAATATCGATATATGCAGCATTGATTTTAAAAGACAACTATACTGTAAAAATGTAATTTTTAGAAATGAAAAGTACACAGGACAGGGTGGTAGGATTGATTATTCCTACCTCCCAATATTGTTTCTTTGAGGAGATACAGCATGTACAGTTTTCATCTGCAAGCTTATGGCCCTGGGCCAACCTGCATTAAAGATAGTGCTGAAGCACTCAGGAAGCCTGGCAGAAGCAGTCCTCTTCATCTTCCCGTTCCTCATAGAAATGATATTGGGAGGTAGAAAGTAGCAATCCTACCTCCCTGCCCCAGGTATATTTCATTTTAACTATTTTAAAAAAAGGTTTGTATACACTATTGTTCTTTTTTAATGAACCATTAAAAACAGAAACCCAAATGGTGCAGAATACGTACAGGTTATAACAATGTTTGGCAGTCAATGTTAATACAAAATGTGTTTCCCGGGTCATGAAATATAACATGTGGAAACAGATTAATGTCAATGAGAGACTGGAAACAATATCACTACATTAAAAACCACCAATAACTTAGGGAAGGGATTCTCAAACGGTGTGCCTCCAGATGTTTGAAAACTACAACTCCCAGCATTCCTCATTACAGAGGGAGGCCAGAGTATGCTGGGAGTTGTAATTTCCAAACAATTGGAGGCATACCGTTTGAGAATCCCTGACTTAGGGGCATATTTGTAGAGAGGTTCCAATTTTGCCCGTTTTTGAATTATTGCTATTAATTAAATGCTTAAATGTTGCTGCATTTTTTCGTCGTTTTGCTAAATGTATTTGACGTACTTAAGGGTTCGTTCACACTAGACCAGTTTTTGCTGCGTTTTTCCTAAGCAAGGACACAACTGTTTTTTGCATGCATTTTCTATATGAATATATGGAAAACGCATTGTGAAGAAAATGGACACCAATGCATGCAATGTTATTGCATTGGGGGAGCGTGTACACGTCAATAGCGGGGACTGAACGCATGCAACAAAAGAATGTTAGATATTGCGCAGAATAGAGGTGCAATATGTAACTTTTTTTTATTGGATCAGACAAGCTGCGCTATTTCCTCAAAAAATTTGATAGTGGCGCAGCCCTGCAAAATGAGCGTTAAACCCATGGTACCCGGTATTGCATCAGGTAGTGTGGGTTTTACGCTCGTTTTATGAGGAAAATGAGGTTATTGTATCTCCCTGCATGTCTTTAACACCAACAGTATTTTTCTACTGCGTAGTATTGTCCATTCAATCCCACATTCTAAAAGTGGTATTAGCAGAATTCTACAATCTAATGTGGGAAGGGATATCCTACATTATATATAAACTATTTTACGCTAGGTTAAGGGCATCCAGGGAGGGATCAGGAGGCCACTGTTCTCTCAAAGGACAAGGAGAGGCAGAAACCTTTCATACAGGAAGACAGCTCCTTAAAATTTTACTTCGGGGGGGTAGACATTAATATAAATCTGCGGTATTGGACCTTTCTGATACTGTGGGTTGATAAATACTGCCCATTGATCTGTTGTTTAGATAAGTTCTATTTTCATTTATTTTTCCACATTTCTCAACTTTATCTTCTCCCCCATTTTCACCAGATTTTACACCAATGTAGACTCTAACTTCGCCACAGCAAAAAAAGAAAAAAGATTCACCTTATAAAATATGGAAAAAAGACAAAAACCTTAACACCTCTCCACAATATCCTTCCGTCATAGAATCTTTATAAAGATGTCTGGGGTAAAATGGCTGAACTTAATGATATGAAAATTCATTACATTTGTTTTGCCTAGAATTTGACCATGGCCCAGTTTTCCAAGGTCTAAAGAATTAGAATTATCTTTTTAGCTGTTTTACATCTTTAATTTGATAACATCTTGTCTCATGTTATATTGGCATCTAAACTGTGATACCTTCGCATAATTCGATGTTCATCTACTACTGTCCCCTTTTTCTCAGGTAACCCCCCTCAAAAAATTTTTTTTTCTTTTTTCTTCTACCCCTCTCTCCTCCCCCATATAACTACCCACCTCTTTCTACTCTCCCTTCCCTTCATAAACTTTATATCACTGCATTGTATCTTTTATATATACTGTAAATAAAATATCTACTTATGTACTACTTCTAAAAACACAATGTAATCTTAAAGATTGTAGGACTGGGCCTCCGTTTTAACGGGTCGCTCTCCCACTGGACCAGCCACCAGTAAATATCAATATATTGCACAAGGAAGAGGACAACCAAGCAGTTACTGCATATTTTTATTATTCTTGCGACATGTTTCGAACACCAAACTGTTAGTTTTCTGAATTTGCTGCAGGATAATTTTCTCTCACAGGTGGTTGAGGTTCCTACTAGAAAAGGAGCTCTTTTGGATCTGGTAATATCTAACATTGTGGAGCGCATTATAGATATAAAGGTAACTGAAGGCTTAGAGAATAGTGACCATGAAATAGTGGCATTTGGACTTTGTTATCGAAAGGAAAAGTGCGCTGGGTTAACAAAGACATTTAATTTCAGGAAAGCAAATTTTCCCAGGTTAAAAGCAGCTCTTCAGAATGACAACTGGGATAATGTATTATCAGGTAAAGGTACTGAACAGAAGTGGACTGTGTTCAAGGGGATTTTAAGCCAGTTCACATCTAAATTTATACCCTTGGGAAACAAATGTAAAAAAAATAAATCCGCGCCCCCATGTGGCTGAATTCTGATGTAAAGAGGCAAATGGAAAGGAAGAAAAAGGCATTTCCTTTAAGGCCGAGGGAACGGAAAGGGCCTTTAGGGATTATAAAAACTGTAACAAGGAGGGTAAGAAAGCAATCAAACTAGCTAAAATTAATAATGAAGTTAGGATAGCTGAACAAAGCATCACTAAGCCTAAAAATTTGTTTAAGTATATTAATAGTAAGAAGATGAGGACTGAGAATGTGGCACCATTAATTAATGGGGATAAGTTAGTTACGGAGGATGGCGATAAAGCAAATGTCTTGAATAATTTCCCCCCCTCTATATACACTATAGAAGATCCAAGCACAGATATCATAGAGTATAGTAGCAATAATGGTATAAAAGATACAAGTGCACTTTGGTTAACCGAGGATATGGTACAGCAATAACTTAATAAGGTTAATATTAATAAATCTCCTGGACCGGATAAAATAAGTCCTCGGGTAAGTTCAGTTTCATCTATGCCATTGTTTCTTATTTTTGCAGATTCCCTCATGTCCGGTGGTGTGCCTCTGGATTGGAAAAAGGCTGATGTTATTCCAATTTTCACAAAGGGTAGTCGTTCAAAGCCAGGTAATTACAGGCCTGTAAGTTTAACTTCAGTGGTGGGGAAGATCCTGGAAAGTTTAATAAGTATGTTTCAAGGACTGACATTATAAGTAGTAACCAGAATGGATTTAGGAGGATCTTGTCAAACTAACTTGCTTGGCTTTTATGAGGAAGTAAGTAGAAATTTAGACTCTGGCATAGGCTTTTTGCAAAGGCTTTTGATACAGTCCCTCATAGGCGACTAATGTATAAGCTGAGGTCTGTTGGTCTGGGGAGTCACATTTGTATACGGATAGAAAATTGTTACCTTTTGGATAGAAAATTGTTACCCTTTGGATAGAAAATTGGTTAATGAATAGGATGCAGAGAGTAGTTGTAAATGGGGCTTCATCATTATGGACTAAAGTGCTAAGTGGGGTGCCACAGGGTTCTGTGTTGGGGCTGCTTCTATTTAAAGGGCATGTCCACCCCCAAAACTATAATCCCCCCAACTACTGGCCCCACCATGTAGTGTAGTTTAATCCTTACCTCACATCCCAGCTCCATAGGGTTCTCCTGTAGTCCCCCCCCAAAGTCCCAAAAACTGCCCACCAGGAGGCTAGCAGAGTCCATATAGGACTCTGCTTCCTACCTGGCCTCTGGGAGAAGTTTGGCATGCCTACTGCAGCCCTTCTCCCCCTCCCTCCCCCTCCCTCTCCCTCCCTCTCCGGATTCCCTCCCCCTCGCGTTAATCCCCTTTAATATAGTAATCCCCCTGGTCCCCCAGCCCCAACCACATGATTTTTATTTTTAGAAAGCTCCCCAAACTCTTACTTACCTCTCCTCTTTCCTCCGCCGAAGTGAGCTGCTGGCAGCCGCGTCCATGATTGGCTGCCGCTCAGCCAATCACAGACGCGACTGCCGGTCCAGCCCCTCTGCTTGCATTTCCTCGGGAGCGCGGCGGAGGAAAGAGGGGAGGTAAGTAGAGTTTGGGGGGCTTTCTAATAATAAAAATAATGCGGTTGGGACTGGGGGACCAGGGGGAAGGCTATATTAAAAAATAGGTTTAAGGGTGGACATACCCTTTAATCTTTTTATTAATGATTTGGAAGTGGGTATTGTCAGCAAGGTTTCTGTGTTTGCTGATGACACAAAACTTTGTCGACCATTAAAAACTTCAGAGGATGTGCAATCGTTGCAGGGGGATCTAGATAGATTGTCACATTGGGCTGCTAAGTGGCAGATGAAATTTAATGTTGATAAATGTAAGGTGAAGCATTTTGGACTTAAAAATCCTTCTGCTACTTATACTATAAATGGCTCTGTGTTAAGTGAATCCCTGTTGGAAAGGGATCTTGGAGTTTTGGTGGATAACAAAGAGAGGTATGGATTCAAGGGAGGAAAATGTAATTCTCCCTCTTTACAAAGCATTGGTAAGGCCTCATTTGGAATATGCAGTGCAATTTTTGAATCCTGTGTACAAAAAGGACATCTTTGAAATGGAAAGGGTTCAGAGAAGGGCAATTAAATTAATAAGGGGATTGAGGGAGCTTGAATATGAAGAGAGACTGGAAAAGTTACAATTATGTACACTGGCGATTGCGTGGGGATATGATTACTGTGTATAAATACATTAATAGGCCATACAATAAACTATCTGGGGCATTGTTCACCAATAGAACATGTCAAAGGACACCAGGACATCCCTTAAGACTTGAAGAAAAAAAGGTTTAGGATTCAAGCTCGGAAAGGGTTTTTCACTGTGAGAACAGTAAAGCTATGGAACTGTCTTCCTGTGGACGTTGTTATAGCAGGTTCATTGGTCAGTTTAAAAAAAAAGCTGGATGAGTTTCTGCAAACAAGGAATGTAGAGTTGATCCAGGGAAATTTCCGATTGCCACTTGGAGTCAGGAAGGAATTTTTTCCCCCTTCATAAATTTGGTGGGGTTTTTTTTTGCCTTCCTCTGGATCAACAGTTAGGCAGGAAATGAGGATATTGCTAGATGGGTAGGACTGGATGGACGTATGTCTATTTTCAACCGCAAATACTATAAACTATAAGCAAGAATAATAAAAATATGCAGTAACTGCTTGGTTGTCCTCTTGCTTGTGCAATATATAAAAACACAACATGTTTCCGTGTTCTACTTTGTATGCTTTCCAAATTCAAAGGTTTAATACAATTTACAGGTATATCTGGCATATCTGACAAACATCGCTCCAACTGATACTGAATTCCATCTTCCAGCCTTTGGAAATTAGTTTTAAAATGCCCGGATGGCCTCCGTTTCAATGCATAGCCAATCAGGTATATAACCAAGATGTAATTATTGCTAATTAAAAATCTTTACTTTCACTTATAGACAGTTTTTTTTTAAATAAAGAACTATACAGCACCATCTTGTGGTTGAAGATAGATTAGCAGTATATATTGTTATGTTAGGGTGTGCCAACAGCTTTTATGTTGATTTGTCTTGGCAGATGCAGTCAGTATTAACACACTACTGATTGGTAACCCAGTTATATATGAAAACCTGGTATTTATTATACAATATAGCTTTAAAGTGAGAGATAATTTGATATTGATTTGGGGACTATCAATATCTTCTGGATATTTTTCAAATTTGCACTTCATGTGAAGACATAAAGCTAAAATTTAAATGGTTCTGATAACTTTGGTATAATAAACCTTTTCCTCCAAGTCCATTAATCGGAGCGCATGTGATACATATATTTTCGCGCAAACGCATGTGCCCCAATTGCGAATCATCAGCCAATCTCAATCGTTCTTGCACGGCAACGCACTCTCGCACGCACAATCTCGACTGTTAATGCATACGCTTCCGTTCAAACGGGAGCGCAGTGCAGTGTGGCTTCAGCCTTATACAAGTTGCTTAATTAATTCAGGATTTCCATTTTCCTATCCCTTGGTACCCTTAAAGGAGAATTATATTCACCTCCCCCTTGCTCATTTCCACCCATAAATAGGACTAATTTGTCACCCTTTTGTACAGTGCACAGCTGGTAATGTACATCATGTATTTAAAGCGCATGTCCACCCTCAAAACTATAATTTAACACACTACTGGCCCCACTGTGTAGTGTAGAAAATCCTTACCTTACATCCCAGCTCCAAATGGGTGCCCTGCTATGCCCCTCCAAAGTCCAAAAAAGGGACCACCAGAAGCCTGACTGTGTCCATATAGGACTCTGCCTCCTGTCTCTCCTCCGGGAGAATTATGCCATATGCACTGCAGCCCTCCCTCCCCCTCCCTCTCTCCCTCCCCCTCCCTCTCCCTCCTGTTTCTCTCCCCCCCCTAGCTACAAACACCTTTTCTGTAGTGTAGGGCTCCCTCCCCCAACTCCAACCGCTATAGTAATTTGTCTAATAACTCCCCCGATCTATACTTACTTTGCCTCTTTCCCCCGACGTTCAGTACAGACGGACACCAATCACAGACGCGGCTGCCGGTCTGGCCCACTGCTTGCAGTTTCATGCAAGCAGAGGGCTGGAACTTAATGTCGGGGGAAACAGGCAATGATCGGGGGAGTTTTGCTTCAAATAACTATAGCGTTTGAGGTTGGGGGAGGGAGCCCTACACTACAGAAAAATGTCAAAAAACAGGTGGACATGCCCTTTAATATTTATGAGTTGAGGAGGTGACATTGCTTGACGGACGTATAGCACATATGTTTATTGCAAAACCTTATATACAACGTTATCAATTTTTCCACTTGGGAGCGTAAATATACAAATGTTGTGGTAAACCTACTCATGAACATGCTACATGGAATTTGCTGTTGGGAAAACATGTTGATTGCAACTGAATACCGCAGCACTTGGGTGACTGACAGGCGTCAGTGTCTCTGATCATGTGACGTGCTGGCTCTTTCTCTGTGTTGTTAAAGCCAGGCTTCATTCTGTTGCGCTGTCTGAGCTCTGTGTGTTTTTATATTAAGCATGCATGCTCAATTTTTTGCACATTTGTTAGCAGCATGTCATCTTGTTTGTACTTTAACACTTTATCCTTGCACAAGGACCACTTTATATTGACTATTAGATCCCAATCAATAAAGTAGGTTTCTTGACCTAATTGAAAGTGCCATGATGTCTTTGTTCTTTTAGTTGTAACTATCTGTGAAGTGTGTGACATGTGGGCAGTGTGTGTCTGTTTCTTAACGTTTTTGTATGTGGGTGTGATTCGGGAACAGACCTGGGATGTTTGGGGGTGTAGCCATGATGTATGGGGGCGGACCATAATGTTTGGGATTTTTGGGGGGGGTGACCACAATATCTGTCAGCGTGGTCACAACATTTGGGGGCACTGTTGCGATGTTTGGGGGCATGGCAGTTATCTTTGGGGGCGTGGCCTTGATGGTTGGGCTATGAGCGTGACTGTGATGTTTGGGGGTGTGGTCGCATTCCAGGAGGCTCTGTTTTAAATTTCTTAGCATGACAATAACCGCAAATGTGGTTCATATCCCCAATAGTAACATAGTTTTTTCAGAGCTTATATTTGTATAAAAATGTCATTCATATCACCAATAGTAACATAGTCTTTTCGGGGTTTATATTTTTATATAAATGTGGTTTATATCACCAATCGTAACATAGTCTTTCCAGGGTTTATATTTGTATATAAATGTGATTCATATCACCAAGAGTAACATAGTCTTTCCAGGGTTTATATTTGTATATAAATGTGATTCATATCACCAATAGTAACATAGTCTTTCCAGGGTTTATATTTGTATATAAATGCCATTAATATCACCAATAGTAACAGTCTTTCCAGGGTTTATATTTGTATATAAATGTCATTCATATCACCAATAGTAACAGTCTTTCCAGGGTTTATATTTGTATATAAATGTGATTCATAACACCAATAGTAACATAGTCTTTCCAGGGTTTATATTTGTATATAAATGTGATTCATATCACCATAGTAACATAGTCTTTCAGGGTTTATATTTGTATATAAATGTGATTCATATCACCATAGTACATAGTCTTTCCAGGGTTTATATTTGTATATAATGTGATTCATATCACCAATAGTAACATAGTCTTTCCAGGGTTTATATTTGTATATAAATGTGATTCATATCACCAATAGTAAATAGTCTTTCCAGGGTTTATATTGTATATAAATGTGATTTATTCACCAATAGTAACATAGTCTTTCCAGGGTTTATATTGTATATAAATGTGATTCATATCACCAATAGTAACTAGTCTTTCGGGTTTATATTTGTATATAAATGTGATTCATATCACCAATAGTAACATAGTCTTTCCAGGGTTTATATTTGTATATAAATGCTTAATATCACCAATAGTAACAGTCTTCCAGGGTTTATATTTGTATATAAATGTCATTCATATCACCATAGTAACGTCTTCCAGGGTTTATATTTGATATAAATGTGATTCATAACACCAATAGTAACATAGTCTTTCCAGGGTTTATATTTGTATATAAATGTCATTCATATCACCAATAGTAACATAGTCTCTCCAGGGTTTACATTTGAAACCTTCCAGGAGCAAATTGTAATGTGTTACAGACCTTAAGGGAAATGTCTGGTCCCCTCTGTTATAGAAGCTGTTGTTCTGTGTGTGAGTTGTGTAGCCGTAAATCATGCTGTTGTTGTGTCTGTTGTTAAAGTCGGGCAGCACACAGAGCCCAGGCTCTTCATCTGAGTTATTGAATTGGGGAATCACACTCTGCAAGTAACGTCAGGGGAGGACTGGGACCTTTGGGACTGGGGGGCAAATACAACAAAGTGGCCCTTTCACGGTAGAATGCAAAATGTTTGACCATGCCCACTTTGCTAAGGTCACACACACTTTAAATTACACCTGTTTTTAAGACTACTTTTCCCATTTTACATGGTTGCCTGCAACATTTTCAAGTGTATGATGTGGTTAAGATAACTAAAAGGCTAATAAACTGGAGGGCTGACTAACATTGGCTAATGATCTGGAGAGCTGATAACACTGGGTAATGATATGGAGGGCTGACAACACTGGCTAAGGATCTGGAGGGCTGACTAATGATCTGGAGGGCTGATGTAACAGTGGCTAATAAACTGGAGGGCTTACAACACTGCATAATGATCTGGAGGGCTGACAACACTGGCTATGGATCTGGAGGGCTGAATAACACTGGCTAATGAACTGGAGGGCAGATTAATAATAAATGTGATTATATAACTGAGACCCACCATATATTGCTCTGCTCTCAGTTTCCTTCAATGTGCTGTCCAGACTGTCAGTAAGTAATCTGCTAAACTTAGACACTGCTGTACTGCTTCTATTAATCTGACAGTCTGGAAAGGATTAACTTACTAATAGCTTTTGTGGCAGCCCAAATTTTTCACTGGAGACCAGCCCGGGGGGCATTTGCCCCTCAGCCAGCCTACTGGGCCAGTCCTCACCTGAGTAATGTGCAGACTTTTTATTGTTCAAATTGGACTTCATGGGCGTCGGCCCTTTCAGGGGTGTGGCTGTAAGGTGAGCACATACATACATACATGTACATATATATATATATATATATATATACTGTATAAAATAGTTACCAGGGAGCTTCTGCTACAGTTGGATATAACTTGAAAACAGTTATTGTATTAGACAAACATCAACATGTTTCAGCCATTTGTGGCCATCTTCAGGATGTCATGGAAATTACATCACACATATTTACAGGTTAGTTCTAATGGGTGTTGGCTTTCCCTAAAGTGTTTTGCAAACCGACAACTTGCCGAACTTGGAAGTAGGGCAGTTGTTGTCCTTGGCTGCGAGCTTGCATCTTTCCCACATAGTAATAAAGTAATTACAAGATTACTTAAACAGGACTATCTGCCCTTTAATATTGATTCTATGTACACTCTGTGGATTAGGGAAATCGGGCCCCGTTAGCATAAACCTACATGCCTGACATCCAATGCATTAATAGCGTTCAATCTTACACTTAGGTAACCAAGTATTGATGTCCTCATTTCAGTGCGTACCAATAGGTTGTGGAAATTTTTGCTCCATCTAAATGCAAACAAAGGTGTAATTTCTTTAAAAGGTAAACTATGGAGTTAATATATCCCAAAGATCTTTAACTACCTACCTCCTGGATTTTCTGTCTATGTGGGGAAAATTATAAGGAGAGGGGAATACGCTGGTTGTGTATAAATGTTTCAGTTATCGCACTGGACTTATCCTTGCTCTGAGTTATGGGTCAATATTGAATCTCCCTGTTTGTGCCTTCTCAATCTGGTCATATACCAAGTTATTATTCCTATATCCCTTTTTTAAAAATGTATTAGACATCTCTTCCAATTAGATATGAGCTGTCTCCATGCTTTATTAAAGGAATTGTTCACACAAAAAGTGAACTATTCCTTTAAAGTAGTGAAGACCAGGAGGTAAAGGACCTATTCCTTACCTTCCGAAAATTGTCAACCGCATCCTGGTTTAGTATACTATAGTGTGCATTATCGCGCATGCGCGCTATAGTGGAGATAAACCAGGAAGCGGTCGGGACTTGTCAATTGAGCCGCGGTGGATCATGTGCAAGGTAAATATACTTACCCACGATCCTGGTCAAGTGGTTGAATAATGGAAGGTATTTACCTCCTGGTCTTCAATCACTGCCTTAAAGGAATAGTTCACTTTTTGTGTGAACTATTCCTTTTAAGAGAATTCTTAAGAATTGGGAGTAAACATAGCCCTTTTTTTGAGGGTTGGGATGTCAACTCTCTGCATGCAGTATTGAGTTCCTATACATGGGATTTGTGAATAAAGTATATTCTAGCTTCATCAGAGCTCATCAGAGCTATCCACAGTACTGGTTCAACGTCTAAAGTGTCTAGTACGATTACCCCCAAAGTCATTTTGTCGCCCAAAAAGCCAATCATAAACATTTTTTCTTTTAATCAGTATTAAATAGGTATTTTTTTTACTATTGAACATTACTGGCTCTCCAATTTTGTAAGCCATTCACAGGATGTATCTGCGAGCAAAGTTGTTCTGTGGATATACAGTATTTTGGTTATCTCCTCAAGGACTGTAGTTAGTTCTTCACCCACCTGTTCCACTACCAAAAGCATTAGATCAAAGCAGCATCTGTTTAAAATCAGCAACCTATTGTGGGTATATTGTGAACCCTGAAACCCTGCGGAAATTTGCGGATCCAATGATCGTCAGACAGCAAGACACCATGCAGGTGTAGATCAATTTCACTGAGAAGCCTGAAAAAAGGATTCATTGGGCATCTTCCTGCATAAAATAGAAATATGGTGTTTAATATAAGAGGTGTTCTAGGGGTTGTACTGGGACGGGAACGTTTAAATATGTGTGATGTAATTTCCATAACATCCTTAGGATGGCCACAAGATGGTTGAAACACGTTGAATGATGGCCACAAGATGGCTGAATATGTTGATGTTTCTCTAATACAATAAAAGTTTTTACTTTACTTTTCTGCCCCTAGTATTACCCAATATTACTCCTTTAATTGACCACAATAAAAATATTATGTACATAATCTTTGTCTGTTCTGCATTACTAATGATAACGGAGAAAGAGATTTCACAATATCTAAAATCCTCCGTTCAGTTTTAGCACTTTTAATTGTTTTTGCCAATGTATGCCTGTCATTTATGTAATATTTTGGAATCCCCTCAAAACTATATGCAATTAATAAATAAATACTTGCACACATTGACATATGTGTAGATACTAAAGATGGGCGAACTTCCGAAATCCATACCGATTTAAAATCTGAAACCGGACCCATAAAGGTCAATGGGGAGCAAATAAAAATCTAAAAGTACATAGCTCAGGGGACCTGGATAAAAATATCCAGAACTTAAATCAAAATAACTTCCTTCACACGTGCTTCTGCTTTCCACATTCGATAATGATATTCGGAATTGAGGGTTCACAAATTTGGAAACAAGGATTTATACAGTTGTTATATATTGAAAAGGACCCCGTATATTTGATGTCTTGTATATTCCATAAATTCCGAAAATCGAATCTCGATTTCGGAAAATCTCAACCTTTGTTCGCTAATTATCGGGAAAAGTTTCGAGTTTGAAAAATTCTGAAAATAAGAATGAGTCAAGTAGATTTTATTGTTATATTTACATATAGATTAAGGCCACAACAGTGGTTTCTTTAAAAAATTGAAATTAAACCTTCTTTGTAAATACAAATGCATTGTTTATTCTTGTTATGATTTACTTTTTCATTTAAAATGGAGATAATAATACAATCTTTAAGACATTAAAAAAAAAATTGTCCCAAAACAATTTTTTTTTTAACTTGCAGAGAAAATGTTACTTTTATTACTGCATCCACAATGACATCTCATTCCCTTCTACGACTCATTAAAGGGCAACTATAGTGAAAAAAAAACTTTGTCTGTATACAATGTATAGATCACTTAGTATAAGCTGCCTTACTTTCATGTTTCTGTGTGGCTTCATTTCTTCACACTGGCAGAAGTTTGTACCAAGCTGTGTAGTCCCCCTCCCCTCTCTGTCTACTCCCCCTCAAGCAGTGACGGGCTGTATACAGAGTCCGAGCATTGTCAGTTGAAAGGACTTTAAATGAAGTGCTGACATCCTGTTGACCCCTCCCTTCCAGAGCTAGACTGCAAGCAATCAAAGTGTGGAATAAAGTAGCAATATGCTGAAGGGAGGGGCAGAGGGGGAGAGAGGACAAGTGGTGCTGAGATTCTTTACAAGTAAGTTACTGAACTCTCCCTGTTCTCTAACTTTGCTAATTGTTATTTATTTTTTACCTAAAGTTCATATCTCTCCCCTGCTTAGCTGAGATCATAATCACTGAAGAGAGTCAGTGTAACAGCAGCTTGTAGTGAGAGACCTTCACAAACACAGTGACACTGCTTGTTGTCCTGTTACATTTCAGTTGCTTTAGTCTATATATTTCATACATTGCACTGTGTGTCTTGTTTGGTATATAGTCTGTATTACTGTATTATATATACTGTATTAGTGTTCCATTTGAGTCACTGGTTTTGTATGTATATAAGATTTTTTTTTGGGGGGAGGGGTTGTTTTATAGTGTGTTATGCTCATATTACTGGGTTAATGGTTTATTGATTGTGTTTAACACTACAGCATATGACTATATGTTGCACATGGTACATATAGTGTGGGTGAGAGAGTGTGTGACAGTACTGCATGGGAGCTTTGGATTGTGTGGGTGTGTGCCTTTGAGTGACAGATGAGGTGTAGCAGCTCCTACAAATCACAGCATATTCAAAGGCTTATATCTCGGGGACTATGAAGAATTTAAAGAAACTAAAGGTACCCTGGTGGTTGGGATGACTTATAGGATACATTAGAAGAAATTAAAAAAAAACTATTTTCTCACTATAATTGCCCTTTAAAGCAATTACCGGTAATAAATATCATGCACACAAAGCTTTACCATAGACCTTATCAAGACTACCAGTGACCTTATATTAGCTACTCCATAAGGCCTATGGCACATGTATGTATAGTCTATAGTATGTCTAGTTTTTCCACTTCATCTGCTACAGAATAGAAGGAAAGCAGATTTGATGTCTGCCAGCTGTAGCATGGTGGGAATTCCTTTTAAATACTGCATTCCACAAGTCACAATGAGTGTGAAATATGGCATGAAATAAGAATCCTCTGTAATAACAGCACTTATCATTTAGCCATTATAGGTGAAAATTAGTTTTCCTAAAAAAAAAAGGTAAAATTAAATTGAACGCCTATAATACTGTTTTTTTTTATACATTATACAGTATCTGGGGCAAAAAAGAGACTTATATTAGGTGCTTGTAATCTGTACTAGCTGACTTAAGGCGGACCCAATGATATCTATAACACAGTAAGGCTACTTTCAGATGAATGGCAAATGCAGTTCGCTGAATATTTCCTGAGATGATCCCTGGTGGTTTTACACTATATGTAGCATTTCCCTAGCAGCAAACATCTGGAACCCCTCAAGATAAACGCCCGTCTAAAAATAGCCTTAGGTTATCAGCTATAGAGTTGAAACAAACACTTTGAACTAAATAGGGCTTTTGGCATTTTTTTCTATTTATTCTTCTTTCGGGTTAACTTTCACCCACCGGTTATTTGTTAAAGGGCATGTTCACAATTCTGATGAACTTTTAAGATAATGTACTGCTCCCTCCCCCAGCCCCAACCGCATTACTATTATTCACAGAAAGTTCCCCGATCTTTACTTACCATGCCTCTCTCCTTCACCACACTGCCCCCCAGGCCCCCAGCTTGCACCGAAATGCAAGTAGGGGGCGGGACCGGCAGCCGCGTCCGTGATTGGCTGAGAGGCAGCCAATCACAGACGTGGCTGCCAGGAGTTCAGACAATTGAAGGAGAGGGGCATGGTAAGTAAAGATCGGGGCACTTTCTGTGAATAATAGTAATTCGGTTGGGGCTGGGAGCAGTACATTATCTCAAAGGGTTTTGGAGCTAAGGGGAGGGAGGGGGAGAATGGCTGCAGTGCACATGCCAAGGGGAGACAGAGCCCTATATGGACTCTGAAGTACTCCTGCTGGCCAGGGACTTTGCGGGGGGGACTACAGGAGAACCATTATGAGCTGGAATGTGAGGTAAGAATTTTTACACACTACATAGTGGGGCCAGTGGTGGGTTAAATTATAGTTTGGGGGGTGGACATGCCCTTTAAATGTGGTATTTTATTCAGTTTTGATGTAATGCCATTCCTACAGTAATTACTCCCCCCCCCCTCATTCTATTGGTCCCTTCCTCCAAAATCTTCCGAACGGGAAATATGTAATAATAAAAAGTCACCTCCAAAAATAGTTCCCATAAACTTTAATGGACTAAATTAGATTTGCCACATTTTGTTGCTATATTAATAATGTGCCATTTTGCACTTGATGTAATTTCCATAAGACTTTTAAAATGGCAAATCAAATAACTGATAATCTGACACTTTTAAATGGACAATGAGTGGAAATCAGTTGAATTTTCTCTGTATTTCAATTCAGTAGCAAACTGACCTTTTATCGCCCTGACCAATCCACCCTGATCAAATGTTAATGACAGTTAATCAATCAATGGGCGTGAACATGCCGAGTGCAGCACAATATCTGTGTTCTAATAAAATATAGTGCCTTTAACCACTGAGAAATGCACACACATGTTCAAACAACTCGTGCGTAACTAAAAAAGTTCCTGTGGTCTCCAATTTTTCCAAACTAGGTAGGGTTATACAAAAAGCCTCCCATCATACCTTCAAATTAACCCTAAATCACATCTCTAGGTAAAATTTGTAAGAAGTTATTGCTGAAAAGGTTGAGAAATAGTAATATTAATTTTACAACTCTTCATCCATGTGACCAGCTTGTAGTCATGTTACCAGCCTCTGCCTGCATTAACATCTAATCTTCCCAAATGTCAATTTCTGTTGTCTTAATGGACAATTGTCAATTTACTTTTTAAAAAGTACCTGGGGCAGGGAGGATGGATTGATTATTCTCACCTCCCAATATCTTTTACAGTAGATATAGTTTTCATCTACCAGGTCAGTGCCCTGGGCCTTCCTGTATTAAACATAGTACTAAAGCACTCAGGAAGCCTGGCATAAAGAGTTTTCTTCATGCTGCTGCTCTTCATGCTACTGCTCCTAGAAAGAAAGAAAAAAAATTCATTTTCCCACTATAGTTGCCCTTTAATTGAAGAACAGATGGTAAAATAGCAATGTCTTACCTACCGCTCTCCTTAAACTAGCCGGAGACCGGAGTGAAGATACAAAAATTACCCGAGATTGTGCTCCTCCGCTGTTCCTCTCACAGGTCCTGACGGAGCTTGCACTGCATGAAGAACGGGGGGTATTTTCTCCGGCCGGACATCCTTTGCCGACATGATGGAGTCAACGCAGAGACATGGGGAAAATCTTACAATACTCAGTCTACTGCAGTCAGTCAATAGCCAATCGTTATAGTACGTATCAAACATAGTATCATGATCACAGAATATAAGAATATAATCTAATGACAGAATATTATAGATTTGACATTAAGTACATTAATACATTAAATAAGTGCACAAAATTGCAGTTATATTAAGTAAACCCCCTATTAGATGCTATCCAAATGATCAGTCCCATAGATCTTCAAATCATATCCTATGAAGCTTCAGATATAATCCACATTGTTCCAGTGCCTTTATATCAATTGTCAATAATATCCCATTATCCCAACACAGCCCTCAGATACAATATATCCACTTTATATAGTCCAAAAAAGTATGGCCATGCTTTTTAGTATCCTTGTCCAAACCAAGTGGTCCTTATTGGAACCGCATTTTGAGAAGAGAATTCCAAAGTTCCATATATCCCCAAATGATCAGGGACCTGTGAGAAACAATGTTTATTATATATAAGGCACAACATCCAGTTCATCATTGAGACCATCCAGGCTAAGTGTCCAAGGTTAAAAATTAACCTGATCTCAGCACGCAATAAGGCATTATCCATCTCACCTTCTCTAATATTCAACAATATCTTAGCTAAACCAATGCACCTTGTATTGTATTGTTTGTATTTAAATATTTGTAATTGTAAATATGAGGGATGAATGCCAACTACAGTATTTATCCTGGAATATTTACCGATTTATAAATTTGAATCTTGTTGACATGTGTACGAATGCCCTTAAAGTGCCCATACATGGGCCGCGGTACGAACCTTAATGCAATCTGCAGTGAATTTACAATAAAAGCTGCTTGTGTATTGTCATCTTAAACACTGGATTAGCAAAACAAAAAACAATTTAACATCGTAAGTGAAACTTAAGATAACACTGTATTGCCTCCAAACATCCCTTCTGCACAGATACCCCAGTTTTACACCACTTGTATGTATGTATGGTTTATTTATAAAGCGCCACTTGGGGTCACAGCGCTGTACAGTAACGAAATACAATAAAGTCATAGGGGGGAACAAATACATAGATAGGTCAGTGCATAAATATATAAATAGAAGTGCTAGAGGTTTGCCACAAGAGGAAAGTAGGTCCCTGCCCTATTTTCTGGAAGTCTAGAAGCGCCTCAACAGACCCAATTGCCCCCCGGACTTAAAGTGCAAGGTATTTCTGCTTAAGTCGGGGGTACCTGAGAAAACCGAAGTGCAACTGGTGAATACGGCACAACCAGCCGGAGGGCTAGCCAAAGTGTCAAAAGGGGCAAGAGAAAGAGTTGTCAGGTCAAGGTCAGAGCAGGCAGCAAAATGATCAGAGGTGAAAGACGAGCAGGAATCAGGAACCAGGTAAGTTACACCACAAGCTATATTGGGCACTGGAGCAAAATAGGGACAAAGAAGCAGTCAGTAAACAAAGGAAAAAAAGCAAGGCAGAAAGATTAGAATTTTTCCACCTAAACAAAAGAAACTAATGGGAAATGTGGCAATGGCGTAAGCAGCGAAAGACCAGAAGCCAACATAGCCAAAAACCCCAAAGCCGTGCAGGTTCAAATGCGCAAAAGGTTTCCACGGGAGCGGAGGAAAGGCACATTGGCTATTCCTGATAGATACAACATCAGAGATACAAGTTTAGATTGTCATGTGGAGAGACGTGCAATAGCAACTGATCAGAATTTGTACATTCTACAATTTCCTTTTGTATGATTTTCTTCTGGTTGTTGGGACAGTTTAATTAATATAAGCTAAAATAAAAAACGAGGTTTGCTGTAAAACTGGTTTAAAGATTTAACTTCAGAATGTATTTTGAAAAATATACACATTTTAGTAAACCTTTTCTTTTCAAGATGCAACTCAAATATTTGATCTTTATTAGAAATAAAATGAATCACATTTGTATGATGACGGGACGTTTTTATTTCACAAACGTCTAAGTCTTTTCTTTCTCCACTTTTTATTGTCAATGTCCTCTATCATATCTGGTGGATCTGGTATCACAAATCCATTGGTTAGTTTGTAATACACAATAGTTGAATCAGATTCGAGAATAGCTAATAGTATACAGGAATTGGTTTGATCTTCTTTGGATGAGGATTGATCTGTGGATGCACAATCTAATTTCATCATTTGTTGAATTCTAGGAGAAACAAAATATCAATATTATAATTGCATATGAAAAGGAAACATCAGAATTAAAACACCCTATAAATAGTGTTAAAGGGACATTATAATGAAAAAATGACTTTGCCTTCAATCCAGCACACACACACTGTTTAGGAGCAGTATCCCCCCTCCCTCTTTTAAACACTCCCACTTCTATCCGACCTGACTTTTTCCCACAAACCAACTGTCAAGCCTGCACACAGCATTCCAACAATTCCTACAGTGGTGGTTGGGAAGAATTATAGTTTCCATTTAGGGTCAATTTAAAAAAAACTATTTTTCGGTAAAGATGCCCTTTAATAAATAACAATATGCTATTGAACCTGGTAAGCTACAGAACAAGTTTAATCTTTGACTAACGCAAGCCCTACGGTTACTTTACTTAATCAGCCATAATCTGTGCTAGGAGTGCAAATATAATCTAATGTAATATCACTAGATTGCAATATGGCTCCTTTATTGCAACAGCAAACATGAAAAATATTGTCTGTCCATTGACTGGTGGGCATTATATAATGCCATAGGTGTAAATAATTAAATACTGGCCTAAATGTTAAAGAATAACTAGTCTTCTATGAGCCCACACAACCTCCCATCCCCCAATTAAACCCAGGGTGAAGACCTAAACCACTAGATGCTATCCCCTGGGTTTGCCCTACATGCCTCACATCATTCTTTCAAAGTCTGTCTCTGCTTTTTCCCACATTCCTGCACACAATGGGAGGATACACTCAGAAAGAAGGGAGTTGTCTAATTGTACAGTCTCAGACTATGAGAGGGGGTTGAGCCAAACTGACACTATAAGCCCGATTTGGCGTGGGGCACCTAGCAGTTTATTTTCTCTTCCCTTTCAACATTTATCGAAATTCATTGAGAATGAGAAGTAATGAAAAATTATATAGTGTATACCAGATCGAGTAACAGCTGGATTTTATAATCTTTATAAATCTGTGAACAAACAAAACACATTACTGTGGTTGTGACTTCTATGGAAGGGGGAGGGTGGGTGTGGGAGAGAAGGTTAGTGAAATATGGGTAATAGGTTATCATTATGGATAGTTTGTGGTAATATCTGGGGAAGTCCAGGGGTAATGGTAGATATTAGCCTTGCAAGCTGGAGACCATTAGAGGTTAGGAGTCATCACAAATTTATTGAACTTTCTTTATTCAGGTAAATTGTTCTTTTTGTAAGGAAGGATTTATATTAATCTTTATTTTCGATTGGGCCAGGGTAGGTAGGAGTACTTGCATCTAGGTTTGAGCAAAAGAACTTCTTTTCTATAAATGGAGTCTTACATAAAAAAAGTTTTTAGTACTTGTCGATTTGCAAATGTTCCAGTATCTGTAGGATGCAGGAATTGGGGTCTACTGGCGAGCCCATTTCATTTTACAGGAGCTGCCAGGATCCTTGAATAACGGGGCCATAACATGCAAAAGAATGTACCAGGATGGTATACAGACACTTCAAGCAATTAGGTTTACTGGAAAGTTGAAATTTGAATTTACATATTGGGGTGAGATAAGATCCGTGGTGCACATACAGTTGGGTTAACCTATCGGAGATCAGCCTATGCGCCTGTAAAGCTTTGTTCCATTCCTCATCAGTGAGCACCTAGGTCCCAGGTGGACATCTTTGTTCTAATTTTAGGGCATAAATTAGGTTTTTGGAGGTCCTTATATATGCTGGATATAAGCTGTTTGGATATGGGGCATCTAAGCAGTTTAGGTCCTTAACATAGGTACTATTAGGGAAGTCAGTTTGGAGCAGTACAGTTGCCCTTTAAAAATGACCTCTACTGTTTTCCCAAATTTGCTCAAAAGCTAGAGCAATCCTCATTAGTATATACATCTCCACATTCACATTGATAATTTTGCTCCATAATCCAACAACTTAAGTTTACAGTGTTTTTAGTCTGTATTGCAATGATGCAGTTGTGAAATCAGTTGTTTATTTATGGACAAATAAGACGAGCATTGAGAACTAGAGGATAGCTCCATGGGTTTGAGAGGAACAGTAATGGGCAATTGAACGGAAATGGACAATACAATGGTAATGGGAAAAACAGCGTTAATGGGCAATAGAACTGCAATGGGCAATGGAACGGTAATGGGCAATGGAACGGTAATGGGCAATAGAAGGGTAATCGGCAATAGAAGGGTAATGGGCAATAGAACGGTAATGGGCAATAGAACGGTAATGAGCAATAGAATGTTAATGGGCAATAGAACGGTAATGGGCGGTAAAGGGCAATAGAACGGTAATGGGAAATTTAACGTTAATGAGCAATGGAACGGTAATGGGCAATAGAAGGGTAATGAGCAGTAGAACGGTAATGGGCGGTAAAGGGCAATAGAACGGTAATGTAGTGGGCAATAGAACGCTAATGAGCGATAGAACGGTAATGTAGTGGGCAATAGAACGCTAATGAGCGATAGAATGATAATGTAGTGGGCAATAGAACAGTAATAGGCAATAGAATTGTAATGGACAGTAGAACGTTAATAAGCAATAGAACGGTAATGGCCACTAGAACGTTAATAGGCAATAGAACGGTAATGGGCAATAGAACGGTAATGGGCAATAGAACGGTAATGGGCAATAGAACGGTAATGGGCAATAGAACGGTATGGGGCAATAGAACGGTATGGGGCAATAGAATGGTAATGAGCAATAGAGCGGTAATGAGCAGAACAGTGATAAGCAATAAAACGCTAATGTGCAATTTAGGGAATTGTGGAAACAACTTTAGTGTATACTGGGGATGTTGATTGTATCACATCTGCTGTTACTGGACAAATGCTGGACATACATTAGGATAATTACCTAAAATGTTCAGACAAGCTGCCTGGAACAATCATTTTAGGATTAATATTCAATCACAAAATGAATGTCCCAGTACTGGTAATGCCAAGGAAGTAAACAACCTGTTTTTTATTTATTAGATAGATTCAAAGATGGAACGTTTCATGTATCTAATATCTAATGATGGGCAGTTTAACTTTTAAAAGTTGTTCTGTGAACTATAGATTGCATTTATCATCACTTACCTCTCATGACTGTATGAGATGGAAACTGGTGTTGGAACGATCACCTGTGGTGTATGGGTTTCTTTCTCAAGTCCACGTAAGTAAATAAGATGAAGCTCTTGTGAACCATGAAGCTGTACCTCATGCCAGGTTCTGACTGCATCAATAAATAAACATTCAATCTGAAGCAATCTACTGCCATTTACAGTTTTATGTCCAATTTAATCCAAATATGTGCATAAACAGTTTAACGTATGTGTGATTTCCAGATCTGCTCAGAAAATGCTGGGCAATTGTCTTTCTTGCTAACCAAAATTATTATGCAACTATAGCACTAAAATAAGAAATGTGCATTATAGAAATTATCCTACAAGTTAAGCAGTCACTGATTGTTGTACAGGGATTTGTTAGGCTATAAATGAACCCTGGCAGATCTATAAACCATTTTTTTCATTTTCCACTTACTTATTTAACATTGCGCTTAGTGAAGGATAACTAAAAAGTAAGGTTTCCCTTATAGAAGATAGCTCAACAATCGAGAACCTTGCAGAACTGCTTTAGTTACGTGGATATTGTAGCTTGAAATAGTTTCAGGCATCTGTGCATTTATGGTGTGGATTGACGGATTCCAGAGCTTCGCCTTATCATTCAAATGAAGCAGACTGTTCAAAAATGTATTCTTTATCATTAATGGACAAGCAGGATTTTTTTTGGAAGTGTAAAAATGGGAATGTTCGGCTGATATTTCAAAAATATTGCTATGTGTACGGCCCCTAAACTAATGACAGCAGAGTAAAGAGCAGATCAATATTTGGTATTGATCACCAAAGCATTAACAAAACTAATTTTATGACAATAGTTGTCATTCCTAAAGTTGATTTTCTGATTATCTTTGTGAATTTCAAAAACACAATGCACTCAAAATAAAATTTAAAGTTAAGTAAGTGATGCAATTTTAGTTTATTTTTCTAACCTGTTTGTGTATGTCACTGTTAGTACCCATTAATTTCAAGGGTAACCGAGATTCACCTTCCAAAGCATGTATTTTTGCAAACAGTATCCAATACAAAAAAAGGCAGAATGTGGTGGCTCAGGTTCTAAAGCGCTTGTTTTAGAAACACACAGCCCACAAGGTCACAGGTTCAAATCCCCAGACTTACTTAAAATTTCCATTATGTTCCTAGCAAAAGATAAATACTCCACATGTACTAGTATACCACATAATATCTCTGTTGGGTTAGGGGTATAAAGCTTTGTCTTTAGAAATATAGCGTATATAAGGTTGAAGGTTCTATTCCCCAGACTTTTAATTTTTACTGTAATTTTATTATTCTGTTTCTTACATCCATGCTAGCTAAGAAATACACTGCAAAGATTATGGTTTTTTTTTTTGTATGAAAACAAAAGGAATATATCATTGTTGGGACAGGGGGCATTTAAATATGCACCTACAGAAAATGCCTGTTATGTGTCAGGGAGAGGGAGGATCTCGGTGCTGTTATAAGATTGTCTGTCAGCTTCTAGGACGAAAGGCTGCAACTTCCTTGTTTTGATCTGTTGAGCACTACATAGCATGTTAAGTGTACTGCGTACACTTAGCTAGGTGTCATCCAGCTAAGGTGGTTTATGTGAGTTGACCGGTAAGTTACATAAATCATCCAGCAGCCATAGCAAAGGCAGAGGTGAGATACAGCTTGCTGTATGTTTGGGAATGTGCTCGGTCTATTGGGACAATGTTGACTGGAGACTTTAGTTCCCCAGTAATACTTCTTAGTCCTTTATTGTGTTCCTTCTTATGCTTTTATTATGTTGTCCAGGTAAAAGTGGTGTTTAGCACATTTACACTTACAGAACCACAACCTAAAAAGCCATACCTTCAAAACCAAAGGTTCATGTAGATGCACACTGGAATGGCAACTTGCCAAATGATGTAGATGCAAACCTCTAAATTCCCCTAAACACTTAAAACTTAAAGGGCATGTCCACCCCCAAAACTATAATCCCCCCAACTACTGGCCCCACCATGTAGTGTAGTCTAATCCTTACCTCACATCCCAGCTCCATAGGGTTCTCCTGTAGTCCCCCCCCCCAAAGTCCCAAAAACTGCCCACCAGGAGGCTAGCAGAGTCCATATAGGACTCTGCCTCCTACCTGGCCTCCGGGAGAAGTTTGGCATGCGTACTGCAGCCCTTCTCCCCCTCCCTCTCCCGATTCCCTCCCCCTAGCGTAAAATGTTTAATATATAAGATTCCCCAAGGGCTCCCAGCCCCAACCGCTATATTTGTATCTTTAGAAAGCTCCCCAAACTTTACTTACCTCTCCTCTTTCCTCCGGCGAAGTGAGCTGCCGGCAGCCACGTCCGTGATTGGCTGCCGCTCAGCCAATCACAGACGCGGCTTCCGGTCCCGCCCCTCTGCTTGCATTTTCTCGCAAGCAGAGGGCCGGGAGCGCGGCGGAGGAAAGAGGGGAGGTAGGTAGAGTTTGGGGGGCTTTCTAAAGATACAAATATAGCGGTTGGGGCTGGGAGCCCTTGGGGAATCTTATATCAAAAAATTTTATTTTTGGTGGACATACCCTTTAAATCTAATCATAGTAGAACTTCACACTACTTAAGCCATTTAAGCAAAAAGTAATACATTTATTTTATATTTATCACAACAGTTCTATAGAACATACCATATATACTCGAGTATAAACCGAGGTACCTAATTTTACCTTAAAAAAACTAAGAAAAATGATTGAACCGAGTATAAACAGAGGGTAGAAAATATGACCACTTCTGCATTCTGATTCTGTATTGTTTTGAGGCTTTAGTTGCCCTTTAAATGGACAGTAGAATTCCCATATAGTTATAGCCAAATTCAGTATGGTTACTACTGTATGGGAATTCTGCTGTCCATTTAAAGGGCAACTAAAGCCTCAAAACAATACAGAATCAGAAGGCAACAATAGATACCATTTTCCTTCTGATTCTGTATTGTTTTGAGGCTTTAGTTGCCCTTTAAATGGACAGCAGACTTCCCATACAGTAATAGCCATACCAGATATGGCTATTACTGTATGAGATTCTGCTGTTCAGTTAAAAGACAACTAAATTCTCATTCCTTGGCACTCCAGATGCTTGGAAACTACAACTCAAAGCATGCTTTAGTGGCTGGGAGTTGTAGTTTCCAAACATCTACACCCCCACCACCCTTCCACCCAGTTCAGTGGGTACCTTCTGTGGGCTCTCTTCTGTGTGCATCCTTCTACCGGTAACTGCAGTCTGTAACTTACTTTAGAAATCCGGCAGCCACTCGCTCATTCCCTTTACTGATGTGCCGGCTGTCGTCACTACGTCAGCCAGCGAGCCAGTACAGGGAGTGAGCGAGCAGCTGCCGGATTGCTAAAGTAAGTTACTGACTCGAGTATAAACCAAGGTTGAGTACTCAGGCTGATTTTACAGCCTGAAAAACCCAAGTATATACGGTATGGAGAATGGGAAATTTGAAATGTTTAAAAACTCTCCATGGAATGTGTGCATTTTTTACTCATGGGGTTAACGATCAGAAATGAGATAAGAAAGTGAAAACAACATGTATGTCATCCTATTGTATATATACCTTTATTTGGAGCAAATAAACAAAGAACATAATAAAAGAAACCTCATCCACACTCTTAACGTAAGAGAAACGTATTGGATGTGTGCATTAAACACATTAATACCGTACTCTCTAAATGATCGATTTGAGACCACAGTCTTAACAGAATCACTAAACAGATTGCTCCAATGCATACAGGATCTTATAAAGAGGATTTCAGTACTTTACCTGCAATCTAAAACACCAGGAGTGACTGTCCCTGGACATAACAATAACTATCCAATTGGTTGCACTTTTATACTTACCTCAAAATCTAAATATATACATACATCTCTAATTTTAGGTTTCTACTTTAGATCTTTGACCCAATAATCAATATATACCAAGGAGCTCTGGGTAAAATGAATTGATTAATTAATTTACTAATTCATTTGCGATTTAAGAATATGGGTGCACTGACAGAAGGTTCCCATATAGGTTTTTATTGGTTTTTTTAATGTTTTTAATATGTATATTTTATACGATTAAATAGAAATATTACATATATTATTATTTGGGTGTAGGAGACCAAGCCTGATTAGAGGTGTGTGTGTGTGTGTGTGTGTGTGTGGGGGGGGGGGTTCGACAACAACTGTCTGCCATGTACAATGCTGTTTTGACACCTTACCCTGGCAGTTCCTATAAAACCTCTTAGCCACAATGCAATCACGCCTTGCATTCAGAAGGTCCTTAACACCTGGCTGTGATATGCTAATTGGGAACAGTCGGATGACATTAAGTCTAGTTGATCTAACTGAATACAACAGATATACCATGACCTGGATGAATGAGAACCTTTACAAGTCTATTTGTTACAATTTATTTTGATTTAAGTTACAGTAAAAGTAATTTGGACAATTATTGATACCTAGCACTTTTTAAGTGCAATAAGTTTTTGTAACATTGCTTGTTTTACAGAGATACAGTATATAACGGGTTTTAGTATTTATATATGTTAAGGAGTAGGCTGGCCAGCCATTTTTTTCATGTACATGTGTATATAGAGGTGCTTTTATAGCTGGTGCAAGAGCAGGCAGTATACATCTATGAATAAAATTGGACTTAAAATAAATTATCCCTCGTGGTTCTTTTTGGGGTTAAATTTTGTTTAGCTTGTATGAGTAATTAAAGCATGGGATATACAGTATTTTTATCTAGCACTTTAACCCTATTAGAATCAACTTTATTCTGATAGTCTGAGCAACTCAAAGTAACTTATTAGTATTTTAACTAATTTAAAGGGCATGTCCACCCCCAAAACTCAAATTTAACCCCATACTGGCCCCACTCTGTAGTGTACAAAAATCCTTACCTTACATCCCAGCTCCTTATGGTTGCCATGCTGTGCCCCTTCAAAGCCAGGAAAATTGTAGTGTAGAAGCTCCCAGTGACTCATCCTGCGCTTGTCCTTGACAAGGTTGAGGCATTCACAGGAGAGTTCTCCCCCCCTCCCTCTCCCTCCCGTTTTCTTCTCCCTCCCCCTAGTATAAATTCCCCACTATATATTATATATATTGATCCCCCAGCCCTAACCGCCGTAATAGATTTCATAGAAATTGTCCCAATAGTTACTTACCTTCCCTCTATCCTCCGGCGTTCTGAGCAGCCGGCAGCCGCGTCCCTGATTGGCTGCCTCTCAACCAATCAGGGACGCAGCTGCCGGTCCCGCCCCTGCTTACATTTCCGTGCAAGCAGAGGGCCTGGATACTGCCGCGGAGGATAGAGGGAAGGTAAGTACATATCGGGGCACTTTCTAAGAATTTTATTACAGCGGTTGGGGCTGGGGGATCAATATGTACAATATATGAAAAGTTGAAAAAATGGCTGGAAATGCCCTTTAACAGAAGGTTAGTTTACAAAAGGATATTCACCCTTAGGGGATGATAACAGTATTTTCTAGCACTGGAGATTACTGTAACTACTTTGTTTGAACACTACTTAAGGTTCAAATAACTTTATTATGTAAAACAGTGCACACAAACACACACACCACATTTTGGAGAACAACCTTTCCCTTCTGAAGGGTACAGATCATTCCCTAAAACATTGGATGTATGTTATATGAACATTACGGTAAGTAGTGTACTCCTATCATTTACTATAAAAAGGCATACCACTGGGCTCATTTGCATAGTGCCGCAATCTCAGATCAGCGATACGTGTGCCAGTCTAATATAGTGATTGCATCTCTCAATCAGTTTGCACTTTTACTGTGAAAATAAACACAAGACAAGCCTTGCAATTCCAATATTAAAATCGGAATAACTTCCAGAAACCGCCATAGCAAATCCTTTCTTAAAGCTGCTCCGATGTTTATTAAACAGGTTAATGTGACTTTAAGAAGAGATTTCTGCACACTGCCTCATGGTATATGAGGTTGCATGTGTCTTCCTTTTTAACAGTCATTTTGTTACATCTTGAGACATGAAATATTCATTAGCCTTATCTTTTTATTCTTGATTGAGTTACTGCATTATTAAATATAATTAAATAGCATATAGGCACTATATAATGTGTTTTGTATCCTGCTGGACAATGCTTTTGCATGCATTTAATCAACAGAAAAAGGAAGAAAGTTGTATGTATGACAGTATGTCTTCCCTTATAAAATATTATGCAGCAATCAGAATGTATTTATTCAATTATATTAGGCTTTGCTTTAAAGAGCTTGATTTGAACCCAGGGCATAAATGCTAAGCAGTTCATCATATGCCTTACCTGTCACTCATACTGACATTATACAGTATATGATTATAATGAAAATACATCATGCTTTTACTTTAGAGTGTCACAGGTCTCCCTTACCTTCCAAAAGATCCATATAAACTAAAAATGCAGCATACACTTGCGCACTGTCAGCTATTTCCATAGACATCATTTCCTTAAACTGTAATACACAAAAACATAAAGCATTGACACATGATAAATCACATAAAATCTAAATAAATGCCAAAAATAGGGTGTTTTCCATTAAATAAAATCATCTGCAAGGAACACAGGGCTTACAGAGAGACATCCAATATCTATTAAAGTTCATAGCTCTAGTTCAGAGGGAGGGGAAACAATGGACCTTTGTCTAAGGGGATGGATTTTTCCCCACATAATAATGCAGTGATATGGAAAATTACTTTCTCTAGGTAATTGAAAGCAATTAAATGCAATTTAACGCAATGGTTGTTATTGTTACCTATATAAAGAACCCTTGATAGTTTAGAGAAAGTATTCAGTTACAATCTATTATACATGCAATACATGATCAAAATGAAAATGATTGAGGCTCAAAGGAAAAAAAAAGGAGTTATTCAAAGATGGTGTAACTGTTCTCTTGCTATACAGTTAAAGGCAGACTGTTATACTTTGTATAGAAAAGAAATTCTGCTCTGCTTCACTATGATTAAAGGTGATTTGTGTATTACACACATCCACTGAAGCAATTAACTGACTAGGACAGTGCTGAACCACTCAGTGAGAAATATCTGTGGTAAAAGTGACTAGCACGCAAGGTTATCCTTGGAGAAGTGCAAAATGTTTTGCCTGGGGCAGCACAATCACACAGCTGTGCAAAAAGCGGTAGTGCTACACATAGGGCTTATCAGTTTCAATGTAGCTATAAGGGATGCATTTAATAAACTGGTACTTGCAGTATATAGATTTTACATTGCATGTTCTGCTTTACCAGAAATAGGTGGTAACCCTAGCTATACACTGGGTAACGAGCACGGCTACATGACTGTGTATTAATGCACTTTTCTCCAATAAATTTAAATCGCTAATTCACAAAAAATGCAAAAGGAAAAGAATGGCAAGCAGATTGCGTTTTTTTGTGTGTGTGCTTTGTAATGTGAACAAGGCCTAATTTAATTTTGCATTAAACAGCAATTTATTGGTGAGAGTTATCACCTGATATTATCGTGGGAAATACTCTATACTTTCATAAAGAAGACTACAAGTTACTAAAAAGCAAGAGTACCTTGTATAAGCAGAGAGTTCAATTACCAATACCAACAGTGAGAGATTGTTCATTTCTCAACCTGCAGTATGGCAAGCCACATAACTAGCAATGAGTTGGGCTATTAATCTGCACCAAACAGATGTTAGCTTTTCACTAATTAACTGCAGTTAGTGAACATCAAAGTGCTTGCTGTATATTATAAGGCAACGAAAGTCGGTGTTCTCATAGCAGCAGCTACATTTAATAAATGACAGATTCTCAAAGACACTATATCAGCAGAAGGTAATATACAATGACTGTAATAGCCACAAGTGACATAACTTCCTGCTTTATATTTGACAATTATAAAGGTGGGCACATTTTTTACAATTTCATATGCAGTAACCATACAACCCAAATCATTGCACATTTTATTCACATAAAATATACCACAGGGTGTTCCAGAATCCATGGCTCCTCCCACTCCTGGTTCCCAGTAGTTAAGGTAGCAGAAACTCCTCCATCAGTGTCCATAGAAATTAAGTATTTTGTCTCCAGTTGCCTTCTCTGGCAATAAGCAACTCTTTCTGAGTAATCATGCGTTTGAAGATAATTCTACAGTAAGAGTGATAGAGAGTAGCATAGTAAATGAGGCATAGTGGTGGAGTTTTTATTAAAATATGAATGATATACAGTATATTTATAAGAATGGAATTGTGTACATTCAAATTGTAAGCTTGATGGGGCATGGACCTCTTTCTTTATATTGCATAGTTCAAGCACATTTCTATGCATTTAAATACGACTTTTTGTATTATAATATTGTAAAGCTCTGCTTTCCCAATCGGTGCTATATAAACATATACATTCAAGCTATGGTGGAGCGGCACTCCTTAGTCCAATCTGACAACTGCCTGGGTGCGTCCGTGAAATAAATATATATATATCTCTTAACGGAAGTGTCGGAGCACTCCTGGGATTCTTTCAGTGCAAACAATTTATTCAACATACGTGTCAACGCGTTTCAACCCTGTATCGGGCCGTTCTCAAGACAAAAAGAGAACAGCCCAATACAGGGTTGAAATGCGTTGACACGTGTGTTGAATAAATTGTTTCCATTGAAAGAATCCCAGGAGTGCTCCGACCCTTCTGTTAAGAGCAACATATACATTCATACATATATACATCCACGCATTCTAAAGATGGGTACACTCCTTTCATTCTCCCTGACCGACCATTTGGCACTTCTGACCAGTCAGGCAGGAGGAAGGACGTCTGTTTTTCAGATGTGTCCGATTGTCCATTTATCCGATTTGGATGAACAGTTGGTCGCAGCCCAAAACCCATGCAATTATTTTAGCTCGATCGACTGATACACTGACATCGGTCAATCGGGCTGAATATTGCATGGTGTGTACACAGCTTAAAGTGCAACTAGAGACCAATTTAATATAATGCATACAACACACAAAAAAAGAAACCTATTGCGCATACAAATTCAAATTCCTTACATTCTTATTGCTCTAACAATGCTTTAAAAGGGTGCCCTTCTCTAAAGATAACTGAAAGCAATTACCGGTAGTTCAATAACATGGCCAAATTATTTAAATCCCAGCTACTCCAAGGTAAATAAATTGCAAAAATTCTCAGGAGAGCAATTCCTATCAATTTACCTAAAGTGATTTTTGGACCACAGTTCCCCCTTTACTCACTAAGTGAGTAAAGTGAAAGAGGCTTGTACACACGCACGATGTGCGTCCCGCCCCGCAACCCCCGTTGGATTGACGAACACTCCCTGACCGAACACATACACGCGGATGATTCTCGGCCATAACGGACGTTCGTTGTGTGTACCCATCGGGGGTTGCGGGTCATGCGCATATTGAGCATGTGTACAATCTTGAGAGAGAGTAAGTAAGCCGAGTCTACTATTTATGCACATAGACATTGTCTGGAAGACTAAAGGTATCCACACACTAACTCTTTACTTCTGGCGTTTCCTGGGCAGGGAGACATTAAAGACGATTCGGTGTTCACCATTTTTTTTTTAAACACGTTTTATTAGTGGAACCAATCATTGTTGCATTGCATATAGATAACAGTATTTACCTGTTAATACATATAAACATATATTACATACATCAGTTGTATTACAGAATTTCTGTGATTGGTTAGGATTTACAGGGGTCTGTAATAACATATAAAGAACTATTTACATTTAGTAAAATATAATCAGCAAGATATTTGTCTACCTGTTCATAGGAGTTACTTGTTAAATAGCGTTAGTCTCACGCTGCCCGCCTTGGGCCCCGCCCACAGCCTATATATATTGGTGGGTTACCACTTGGTCGCCGGCTCCTAGAGTGGGTATTGTAGTTGATGATCACTCAGTTCAATGTGTTGGTTGATTCTAACCACTGGTTCCAGATCTTCTGGAATTTATTTGGGCAGTTCCTGTATTTACATGTAAATTTAAGATAAGGGAGATCAGTGTTGACCAGTCCGATCCACGCTTTGAATTTGGGGGCTTTGGTTGACATCCATCGTAGGATGATTGTTTTGCGTGCATAGAATAGGGTTGATTGAATAAAGTATGATTCATAACTGGACCATATATCATCCTCTGTCAGACCAAACAGACACCATTTCTGTCATGGGTCGGATGGGGTGCGGTGTCAACTCTTTTAAAAATTGCATGACTTCCAGCCAGAATTGAGCTAATTTGGGACATTCCCATATAAGGTGTATAAAGCCTGCATCTAATTGGAGGCATTTGGGGCACACAGAGGTGTGGGAACTGCTCATATGTCTCATTTGTTTCGGTGTGTAGTATGCCTGATGGAGGATATTGAACTGTAGTAGTTTGTTGTTGACCTCCGGGGAAACCATGGTGTGGGTGTTGTAGAGTTCTGACCATTGTTCTTCTGAGAGGTTCCCGAGATGGGGAGACCATTTAGGTTTGATTATGTCCAGGGTTGGGGCTGACTCAACTGTAATGAGATAGGTGTATATTTTTGAGATGATTCCTCTGATACCTTGTGTGCATATAATACCTATAATAGGATGTTTAGAGATTGTAGTTTGAGGTGTAGGGAAGGTGACCTTCAGAGCATGGTGTATTTGCAGATGTCAGAAATGTGCAGAGTTTGGGAGCTTATATATATTTTGTAGGTCGGCGAATGGTATTTTATTGTTTTGATATAGATCGCCGAGAGTGTGGACTCCCCAGTCCTTCCATTGTTTTTGGCCAGGAAGGGAGTGAAGTCCGGGTAATAACTTATTGCCCCATATGGGCGTGTGTTCCGCATATCCTTGAAACTTTAGGAGCTCATTGGTGAGATGCCAGACTCTAGCAGATTGTTTATGTAGCACAGTGCTTGTACCTATTAGATGTATTTTGGGGGCGGCTAAATATGCCAAGAATGGGCCGGATAAGTATGCTGTCATCATTAGATCGGACATATTAAGTGATATTGATGGGTTGACCCAGCATTTAGATATTTGAGTTGTGATGTCCAGTAATATATTTGCAGATTTGGGAGAGCTAATCTACCCATTGATTTGGGGGTTTGTAGAGTTGTTGTTTTAATTCTTGATCTTTTGTACTTCCAGATAAAGGATAGGATGAGACTGTTGAGTTTTGTAAAAAATGATTTTGGAATATAGTTTAGACTGTGTTGGGTCATGTACAAGATTTTAGGTAATAGAAAGATTTTGACTAATTGTATTTTGCCCCAGAGGTTCATTGGTAGATATTTCCATCTCAGAATTTTCTGTTTTGTGTATTCCAATAGACTCGCTATATTCAGGGAGTAAAATTGTTGAGGGGATTTAGTTATTTAAATTCCAAGGTATTTAAAGTGTTGCGGTCTTGGGATGGCTGTGGGGGTGGAGAGTCTGTGTGGCGGGATATAATCTAGTGGGTATAAGGCCGATTTGCTCCAATTAATAAGCAGACCAGAGTATCTTCCAAATTCAGTAATTAGATTGAAAACTATGGGAAGGGAGTGGCTTGGATTGCCAATATAGAGGATTAGGTCATCTGCGTAGAGACCTAGCTTTTCTTCCAGTCGGTTTACTTTAAAGCCTTCTATATAGTTGTTATTACGGATTGCCATAGCCAGTGGCTCTATTGCTAGTGAAAAAAGATATGGGCAGAGGGGGAAGCCCTGTCTGGTTCCTCTCTGTAATGGGAAGGCCGAGGACATTGTGCCATTAATAGTAGTTGTGCAGTTGGGTTAGTGTATAGAAGTTAAACCCATTTGATAAAGCGTTGTCCTATGCCATATTTATTGAGGGTTTCCCACAGGAATGGCCACTCGACCGAGTCAAACGCTTTTTGAGCGTCAAGTGAGAGCATTATATGCTCTCCTGTGTTGTCTTGATTGATTTGCGTTTGGATAAAGCTTCGACGGATATTGATAGTTGTTGATTTAGTAGGCATGAAGCCAGTTTAGTCGGGGTGAATAATACTAGATATAACTGATTTAAGGCGTTGGGAAAGGATCTTAGCTAATATTTTATAGTCGGAGGTTAATTGTGATATCGGTCTATAGGAGGCACACTCCTGTGGGTTTTTGCCTGGTCTTGGAAGCATAACAATAGTAGCTTTACGAAGTGAAGTGGGTAGGGAATTAGAGGTATATGATTCGTTGAGCATATTTAAAATTTGGAGGGCAAGGTGTTCTGAGTATCTTTTATATAGCTCTATCGGAAGGCCATCCGGGCCTGGGGTCTTACCACTGGCAATTTCTGTAATAGCTGAGAGAATTTCAGTATTGGTAATCGGAGCATCCAGTGCTGCTTTTTGCGATTGTGTTAAGGTGGGGAATCGCAGTTGATCTAGATATTGTTTTATATCTTGTTGTGTACTGTCTAGCCGAGATACATAGAGGTTGGTATAGTAATCTTTGAAGGTGGATAAGATTTGGGGAGTGGTATGTACTAGGGTTTGGTTCAGGGTTAGAATGTTGGTAATATTGTTGGATTGGGTGTGGTCTTTGACCAAGAAGGACAGTAGTTTTGCAGATTGGCCACCGTTCATAAAGTAGTTTTGTTTGATGAAGAACTGTTTACGATTTGCTTTTTCGGTTTGTAGATTATATATCCTTTGTTGGTGTAGACACACGTTCTGATTGGCCGGGGTTGGGTTAATAACATATTCCTTCTCTGCCTGGGTTAACAGATTGGCTACGTTATCTTCTTGTTGTTGTGAGGAGTGTTTGATAAAAGAGATGGTAGACTGGAGTCGGCCTCTAAGGTAGACTTTAAGTGTCTCCCACAGTGTTGTGGGGTTGGTATTGTTTGAGTTAAAAAGGAGGAATTCCTCAAGTTGTTCGGGTATCCGATCTGGTGTTGGGAATTGTGAGAGCCAGAAGGGATTAAATTTCCACGGTGTTTGTGAGGCATTTGTGTTTGGAAGGACCATTTGGAGGAAAATCGGAGAGTGGTCGGAGATACCTCGTGGTAGATGGGTTATGTGTGAAATGAGAGGTGAGGTCCTTTTGGATGTAAAAATATAGTCTATTCTGGAAAGAGAGTTGTGGGATGATGAGTGACAGGTGAATTCTTTTGTGTTGGTGTATCTTTGCCTCCAAACATCTATCCAGTCCCATGTGTGGATAAGGGAGGCTAGAGGGGATTTATTAGTATACTTGTGGTTAGGTTGATTTCCGTTTATGTATAGGCGGTCTTTTAGTGGACATAGGGTCATATTGAAATCTCCCATACATACAAAGTAAGGATCTGGGAATCGTATAATAAAGGGGGCTATTGTTTTCATGCCGTGCAGTCCAGTGGCGGGGGGGTTGTATATACCTAATATAACTACTGGTGTAGCTTCTATTTCGGTGGCAACAAATACGAACATGCCATATGGGTCAGTTTTGCCGAAAAAGATCTTATAGCATAGTGATTTCCGAAAAAGAATAGACACTCCTCTGGAGTAGGTCTAACACAAACTGTGTGCAGCCCATCCGACCCACGGTTTTTGGATACATCTGGTGGTGGACTAGATTAGGTGGGTTTCTTGTAAACAGATTAACATCTGGTGTGTGCCTGTTTATTAAATTAAATACCTGTGTACGTTTATCGGAGTGGCCAAGACCTCTTATGTTCCAGGAGAGTATTTTGAGAGACTAAGATCGGTCACCCATTATCTATATTGTGGTAAATTGGGTGTAGGTTGGCGAAGGGTACGGGTCCCAGGCGGGCGGGGGCAGAGCGACAGAGAACCTGAAATACATATTCAGCAGATACATATGGTAGACAGCTATTAATAGTATAACATAACAGTAAATTGGAAAAAAACAGAACATAAACATTGATTAACATAACTGTGGACCTTGGGGTCCAACTACTAACTGCCACCATTTGAAGGTTAAGCTGCTTCTTTCCAGTGGGGGGTAGAAATTAGTGGCTCGGGTTATCCAGGATTTGGAGGCTTTACATGCAGTTTGGGGTGAATTCAAAAGTTAGGGGTAGTGTTATTATGTGCGGAGTATATTTGTCATTGTCTACCTTTGTCTGTGGCTTTGGCAGGGTAGGTATCATTTATTAGCGTTTTAATAATTGCCGAGCCAGGCAACAGTAGAATAGGCTTTACAGTTTGAGGCGGATGGAAGCCCAACCCTCCTATTCATTTATATTTACCGGCACTGCAGCTAGTTCAGTTTGGTAGTGCACAGGGATAACCTGCGATCATTTAAATATAAAGCTGCTCAGGGCTGCCGCGTCCGGTCGCTGGCGGTGCTTCTGGGATGAGGGGTAGCATTTTTGAGGGGGTAGTTTAGCATTATAAAGAGAAAGAGGTGACGGCGAAGGGAGGTGGCTGCCAGGGACCAAAACAAGAGTCCGTGGCCGAAGTATAGGTGAGAGGGGGAGCACCCAGCAACCAGACTCAGCATTGAATTTAGAGACATTCACATTATACATATAGTTAGTTGTAGGTTGACAAATATAGTAGTACATTCCACATTTATATCATTTACCGTTCCCAATGTTACCACACCATCCAGAGTTGTCCAACCCCTCCACAGAGATTAGTTCGTTCTTTTGGTGGCTAGTGGGGTTAGCAGATTGATTTTTCCAAGGTCTGGAACCACCTGTGTAGCTAGCTTCTATATTCTCAGGTGTAACTGCAAAAGTGTGTTACAATATATTGAGTGGTTTCTTGTTTTCAGTTTACAAATATAAAAGGGAGGTGGGATTCAAAGTTAACGGTAGTGTTTTGTTTAGGTGCAATGGGGGTAATTTGGGGCAGGTGTCGTTCACTATCGCCTAGACCCTTAAAGTTCGGTGGACGGTTATATCGTTTGAGCTATTGGGATATACAATGTGTTTGTCGGGGACAGGGGTGTGATTGACCGGGGGAATAGTACCTTTGGATGAGCTCCTGGGTGCTGCTGTTCTGACTGGAACAAGTCTCGGTGTGGTGGTCCCATGTGGTGATCGAGCCACTCTGTTACATCCACCGGATTGTCGAAGAACTTTGCGGTTCCAGCGTGTTGTACGCGGAGGCGTGCTGGGTACATCATCGAATAAGGTAGATTCAGCGAGCGCAGACGTGGTTTAACTGCTTGAAAGGTCGCTTGCTTTTTTTGTAGTTCCATTGAGTAATCTGTAAAGAACATAATGTTTGTGTTGCCAATACGGATGTCTTCCTTGGTTCTCGCGAGCCGAAGTATGGTGTCCCGTTCTTTTGCATTCAGTAGCCGCATTATCATGGGCCTGGAGCCAGGTGGCAGTGGCCTTGTAGGGACTCGATGTGCCCTCTCCACTGTGAACACTGGTGAGAAGCTGGAGGCTCCAAACATCTCCTGCAGCCAGGTGTATAGGTAGGTCTCTGGGTCACATCCCTCACTGCCTTCTGGGATTCCGATTAGTCTTACATTCTGTCATCGGGACCTATTATCTAGGTCCTCTGCCAGAGTTGTTGTCTGAGGGAGGTTAACTCATCAGCCAATGGTCTGGTTTGGTCTTCCATCGCCAAGACCTGGTCCTCCAAATCTCGAACCCTCTGCCTCGTGGCCTGCACGTCCTGGCGCAGGAGACTCACATCCAACTTGACCTCCTCGATCAGGACCGTCAATGCGGCTTTGGAGTCCTGGATTGCCGCTAGGATTTGGGCTGATGTTGGGTCCGGAGGAGGTGTTGCAGTGGGTGATTCCTCCATTGGGGGGCAAGGGGATGGCTGAGGAGATTCGGGGGTGGCCACGTGGTCCGCCCGCGAGGAGGCCGATGCGGCCTGGTCTTTTGCCTGATGGGCATATTTACCCAGTACTCTTATTTTGGCCATGTTTGGTCATTCCTCTTCCCAGCAACCGGTTCAGTACAGTGCAAGGTTTTCCAGCAGTTTGAAAGGTTTTAAAGTTAGTAGGATCAGGAAAGCTCCTATTCCCCGCATCCGCTCAGTAAGCCATCTTGGCCATGCCCCGGTGTTCACCAGTTTGAACATTAAATTTAACAGGCGTATGGCCAGCTTTAGAAAAAAAGCTAAAGCCCCTTAAACTAATGGGATTGACATTTTGAGCTTTCCGGTAAATTTGATCGGATCTCTTAAAATATCGAAAACCGTTTTCCCAATCAATTTATCGGACAGATAAGGCCAGGAGTAACATGTTCCACCGAACCCATCTCTCCGCAAATTTCCAGTAGAAATCTGTGTAAAGATCAGAGCCTCAATGAATATCCGCTTGGAGAATCATTTGCCCATATACGGCACAGATCAACACTAGGTGATCAACCTTTTAAATCTAGCCTAAGGGCTAGGCCACACTGCTGGGTTTTTTTTGCGCTTGCGTTTTTTAAAAATCATTGAAAACGCGGCAACGCAAAAAAACACGCGTTTTTCAGTGCGTTGCGATTGCGTTCTGCATTTTTAATCGCAATCGCATGCGTTTTCCTATACTTATTGAAGAAATCGCAAACGCAAAAAAAATCGAATGCGATTGCATTTGCGTTGCAGTGTGGCCTTGCCCTAATTGCCCCCCAAATCCTCAACATCATGAGGTTCTTACTGCTCAAATGTGCTCTTAATTTTCAGGACAGGCATTTTACAATGTGCAGGTGCCTTAAAGGGCATCTCCACCCTCACAATAAAAATCTTTACATAAGTTAGGTTTTTTTCTTTTAAAGTTACTCAAAGACCCTTATCCCTTGCCACAGCTGTATCCTGTCTTCTGCAGCTTCTGGGTAACAGCTGTCAGTGAAAGCTGACATACCAGCCAATGTCTATTCTGGATGCTTGCTACTCTGCACTGGCGGTGAACAATCTGGGCCTGTAAGTAACTTTAGAGATATCTTTAGAAAAGGTCCTGATTAATGTTTGACTGCATGTGGTCATTTTGCTTGCAGTTGCTAAGGGATATTTCGCTGACAGAAAAACATCAGAAACTGACCAGAAACCTGCAAAAAAACAACAGCTGTGTGTCATTTGTGCAAAAGTAGCTTTAATGAGCAGGACATGGAATCCTGTTAGAGTTGCACAACACCAAGTTTCTGTAATACAGGGAGCATTGTATGCATGGGCAGAGAGGTTTGTTGATATGTCTAAGGTGTAGTATGTGTTATATTGATATGTGTTTTTTTTATTAAAGGGAAAGAAGAAGTGAATTGTAGCCACTCTATTTATTCCATTCAGTGATGCACCGGAATCAGACTTATAATGGGATGTACTGCTTCGGGTCTCTGTGACACTGTTATATCTCCGTGCTGGACGAGACAATTTTGTCTTGGGCACACACAGACGAGGCAGCAGGAGCAGATATTGTAGGGCATGTTGTGGACATGCCCTACAATATCATTCCTAATTGGCTTGTATTT
Source organism: Hymenochirus boettgeri (assembly GCA_019447015.1). Taxonomy (NCBI): domain Eukaryota; kingdom Metazoa; phylum Chordata; class Amphibia; order Anura; family Pipidae; genus Hymenochirus; species Hymenochirus boettgeri. The sequence goes on from CM033472.1 coordinate 204,229,085, forward strand.
GAATAACTGAACTGGACTCAGCATCTCACAGTTGCAAACAGGAGACATTTTTATTCTCTTAAATACATGGGACATTATTTGACACATTACAAAAGATATTTACATATGGTAGTGAAGATTGGAGATGTGTGAGGATTATCAATATTCATTACCATTAGTTTCCCAGGAAAAGAAGGGGAGAAAGCATGTTTAGTGTTGTGAACAGGGTTCCACATTCTAATTAGCATTAACTTACCTGTTAGGTGCGCAAAGTACGTTCAATCATCACAGAGTATTCCATTTGCTGTAATACTGTTTAAGACAGAAGAAGTTTCACCAGCAGTGACAGGGTTAAACTCTGGGGAGGGACAATAGCTACATACATACAGCAGCAGCACTTGAGCTGATAAGAAATCAGCGTGATCCCAGAATGCCTTCTCTTCCTATCACTTACTTCTGGTCACATGACTGTTTACAGCCAATCTTACCAATTGGAATGTAGACAACAGTGCTCATAGATGACATCGCTACTCACTTAAATCACATGACCTGTGACAGCCAATCCAGCTCTGTGATAACATAGGAAGTGAGACACTACAGCACTGTAGCCATTCAGTTTCTTTAGGCTGAAAGATAGTTTCAATTGGGCTGAAGGAGGGGCGTAGCTTCCTCAGACATGTGGTCAGTCACATGAAGGGTTCGGGGAATCAGCAGTTTATTCAAATTACAGCAGCAGGATGAGCTTCAGGGAGTAGTATGTGGGTGTTTTTAAGTGTGAAAAGCAGGTATGTCTCCATATATCCATAAAAATCGCTCACTCACACAGGTTAGTATACAGTGTCATTCATTACTATTCTTTATTAAACTCCAAACTCACGGACTCCTCTCTTGTATACCCTAAGTAGCCTCTGAGTTCAATTGGAACCCCTTTATTGCCCCTGCCTGACGGTTGAGACCTTTGACTGTGACCACACAGGGCTTTTATCGACTGAGCAGCTAGGTATAGGAATTCTATATAATAAAATGCAAGTTTGCGTCCCTGTGTCAGTGTGTGTGTGGCTGCTGTGGAGTAAAAGAAGCAGCCAATCTACCTGATTCGCTGCTTCTTTTCCCTTCAGAGCAGAACAGCCAATCGGATCACAAGTTTGCCACTTCCCCTCACTGGTACGGGACTGGGGGTGAATGGGACAGGAATGAGCTGCTGCTGGCTGCTCTGGGTGGGTTGATTTCTTAAGTTAACTGTTCACAGTGTGAAAATTCCTGTCCATGCTGCATTACTGGGTCTGACACCAATAAACTGTACGCACACCAGTTATGTTCTAAGATCTCTGGGTGGGGGACAGTGAGGCAGGGGGTAGCTGGTGGGGTGTGTGTTTGTCCTGGACCCCAATGATATTAATCATGTGTCTGTGGGGGGTTGTGAGGGAGAGGGTTGCACTAGACATCAAAGTCTGGGTGAGGGTGGGGAGAGTCAGAACTGCTCACTGACATGACACCATGCTAAATTAACCTCCTATTAACCAAAGGTGTCAGGGCTGTAGAGTGACAGAGTGGGGGGTGGGACCTGGGTCTGGGACAGTGTGGGGGGCCCTGGGTCTGGGACAGAGGGGGGTTCTGGGACAGAGGGGGCCCTTGGTCTGGGACAGAGTGGGAGACCCTGGGTCTGGGACAGAGGGTGGCCCTGGGTCTAGGGCAGAGGAGGGGCCATGGGTCTGGAACAGACGGGGGACTCTGGGTCTGGGACAGAGTGGGGGGCCCTGGGTCTGGGACACAGGGGGGGTCTGGGGCAGAGGAGGGGCCCTGGGTCTGGGACAGATGGGGGCCCTGGTCGGGACAGAGGGAGGGGCCCTGGGTCTGGGACAGAGTGGGGAACCCTGGGTCTGGGACAGAGGGTGGCCTTGGGTCTGGGGCAGAGGAGGGGCCCTGGGTCTGGGACAGATGGGGGACCCTGGGCCAGGGACAGAGGAGGGGCCCTGGGTCTGGGACAGATGGGGGGTCGGGACGGAGGGGGGGCTGGGACAGAGGGGGGGAATGGATCTGAGACGACGAGGGGTCTGGGACAGAGAGTGTGGGACCTGGGTCTGGGAGAGGGGGGGGACCCTGGGTCTGGGAGAGAGGGGGTCTGGGACAGAGGGGGCCCTGGGTCTGCGGCAGAAGAGGGGCCCTGGGTCTGGGACAGAGGGCGGCCTGGGTCTGGGGCAGAGGAGGGCCCTGGGTTGGGACAGATGGGGGACTCTGGATCTGTGACAGAGGGGGGCTGGGACAGAGGTGGTGTGACCTGGGTCTGGGACAGAGTGGGGGGCCCTGGGTCTGGGACAGAGTGAGGGAACCTGGGTCCGGGACAGAGGAGGGGCCCTGGGTCTGGGACGATGGGGGGCCCTGGGTCTGGGACGGAGGGGGGGCTGGGACAGAGGGGGGGACTCTGGATCTGAGACAGACGAGGTGTCTGGGACAGAGAGGGTGGGACCTGGGTCTGGGAGAGAGGGGGACCTGGGTCTGGGAGAGAGGGGGTCTGGGTCTGGGACAGAGGGGGGCGGGTCTGGGACAGGGGGGCCCTGGGTCTGGGACAGAGTGGGAGATCCTGGGTCTGGGACAGAGGGGGACCCTGGGTCTGGGACAAAGTGGGGGACCCTGGGTCTGGGACAGAGGGGGGGTCTGGGAAGAGGGGGGCCCTTGGTCTGGGACAGGTGGGAGACCTGGGTCTGGGACAGAGGGTGGCCCTGGGTCTAGGGCAGAGGAGGGGCCATGGGTCTGGAACAGACGGGGGACTCTGGGTCTGGGACAGATGAGGGCCCTGGGTCTGGGACAGAGGGGGGCCCTTGGTCTGGGACAGAGGGAGGGGCCCTGGGTCTGGGACAGAGTGGGGAACCCTGGGTCTGGGACAGAGGGCGGCCTTGGGTCTGGGGCAGAGGAGGGGCCCTGGGTCTGGGACAGATGGGGGACTCTGGATCTGTGACAGAGGGGGGGCCTGGGTCTGGGACAGAGTGAGGGAACCTGGGTCTGGGACAGAGGAAGGGCCCTGGGTCTGGGACAGATGGGGGGCCCTGGGTCTGGGACGGAGGGGGGGCTGGGACAGAGGGGGGGACTCTGGATCTGAGACAGACGAGGGGTCTGGGACAGAGAGGGTGGGACCTGGGTCTGGGAGAGGGGGGGGCCCTGGGTCTGGGAGAGAGGGGGTCTGGGACAGAGGGGGGCCTGGGTCTGGGGCAGAAGAGGGGCCCGGGACAGAGGGCGGCCTTGGGTCTGGGGCAGAGGAGGGGCCTGGGTCTGGGACAGATGGGGGACTCTGGATCTGTGACAGAGGGGGGGCTGGGTCTGGGACAGAGGTGGTGTGACCTGGGACAGAGTGGGGGGCCGGGTCTGGGACAGAGTGAGGGAACCTGGGAAGAGGAGGGGCCTGGGTCTGGGCAGATGGGGGGTCTGGGTCTGGGACGGAGGGGGGCTGGGACAGAGGGGGGGACTCTGGATCTGAACAGACGAGGGGTCTGGACAGAGAGGGTGGGACCTGGGTCTGGGAGAGGGGGACCCTGGTCTGGAGAGAGGGGTCTGGGTCTGGGACAGAGGGGGCCCTGGGTCTGGGGCAGAAGAGGGGCCCTGGGTCTGGGACAGAGGGAGGGGACTCTGGATCTGTGACAGAGTGGGGGACCCTGGGTCTGGGACAGAGAGGGGGGGCACTGGGTCTGGGACAGAGGGGTGCCCTGGGTCTGGGGAAGAGGGGGGGCCCTGGGTCTGGGACAGAGGAGGGACCCTGGGTCTGGGACACTAAGAGGGAACTGGAGGATGGAGGCACTCTGGGCTTCTAGCGCCTGTTATTGTAAGAGGCTTAATGTCTAGTTGTTTATAATTGTGCACTTTATGTCCTACTGCTGTATTAGGCTTACTTAGGTTCACTTGGATATACTAATTAGAGACTGTCAGGGAGATTCAATAAAAGTTATTATCGTTTAAAATGGTGCTAATTTTGCCCCAAACAATCAGATCTTATTTAACATTTGAAAGCTAATATCTGATTGGTTGGGGCAAAATTAGCACCATTTTAAATGATAAGAACTTTCAATGAATAACCCTGTTTGTTCTTGGGGGTGGCAGGGTGACAAGTTGTTTAAATGTTTTTAAAATATTTTTGTCTGTAAATGCATTCTATCACATTCATGAGTTTGGAGTTTAATAAAGAATAGTAATGAATTACACTGTATACTAACCTGTGTGAGTGAGCGATTTTTATGGGTGCTTTTGCTCTTTTTTATTTCAATTATAGTTTTTTGCCCATACACCCCTCCCCCTCTTGTAGACCACTGATGGGGTATTACTAAACAGGTTGTGTTCTATTTGTCTGTTATGGGTGGTGCTCCGTTACTTTATATGTTTGGATGTCTCCATATATCGAATGCAGAAGTGTGTGTAGTTCACGAGGAAACTTATTAAGTGTGTTACATTTGTTTTGGGGATTCAGAACTGTGTGTGATATGTGAACTTTGCAGGTATCCCACCCCTCCCGTATTGTCTGGGAGTCTCCCTCATTCCGGGGTGGTCTCCTGCAAGACCACCTCAGACTCCCGGACTTGAGAGGAGACTTGAGTCTCCTCCCCAGTCACGGCCCTTTCTGTGACCATGCCCCCCGGGACCAACCCCTAACCTCGCCTCCCACCACCCATAGAACGCTGGCCCCGCCTCTGCGTGATGTCATGCCCCGACCCTATGTGATGTCGCGCCCCCTTTCCCACCCTGCCCGGAAGCCTGAAAGGCCAGGGTGGGATGTCTGCCTTTACAGGGAAGCACATGGTGTTGGTTATGGGGGTTCATGTGTGTGGGGCACAGGGAAGCACATGATGTTGGTTATGGGGGTTCATGTGTGTGGGGCACAGGGAAGCACATGGTGTTGGTTATGGGGGTTTATGTGTGTGGGGCACAGGGAAGCACATGGTGTTGGTTATGGGGGTTCATGTGTGTGGGGATCAGGGAAGCACATGGTGTTGGTTATGGGGTTCATATGTGTGGGGATCAGGGAAGCACATGGTGTTGGTTATGGGGGTTTGTGCGGGTCACAGCCAACATGTTCTTCCCTGAGCCTCACAACTAAACCCCCATAGCTGACATGTGCGTTTCTGTGCCCCAAGCACCTGAACCCCCATAGCTGACATGTGCTTTCCTGTGCCCCACACACCTGAAACCCCATTACAAACACCATGCGCTAACCTGTGCGCCACACAACTAAACCATAGCCAAGACTGTGTGCTTCCATGCGCCCCACACACCTGAACCCTGTAGCCAAGACCCTGCGCTTCCACACCCCTGTAGCCAAGACCATGTGTTTCCCTGCCCCTGAACCCCCATAGCCAACATGTGCTTTCTCATGCACCACGTACCTAAAACCCCATTACAAACACCATGCTACCTGTGCCCCACCTGTGCCCCTGAATGCCTGTAGCCGAGACAATTTGCTTCCCCAAGCCTCACAGCCCTGAACCCCCATAACAAATTACTGTTTGCTCCTGAGCCATATGCCCCTGAATTAAACACGTATGGACTCAAGCCCATTACCTACTTAAATCACTGCTTCTCTTCTGATCTGCCCATGGAACCCATACATTGGGTCCTCTGTTTTCCATGTAAAGGAATGCTTAGAGCTTCCATTATACTCTGCAGCCATGTACAAATTGCCACTAGACACCTCATTAATAGATGCTGGAAGCAGAAAAAGATCTCTTAACTAGCATCTTTGAAATAAGAAGTATGGAAATACTAACTGCGATGGTTCATGGTAATATGGATAATTTTGTCAAAATGTGGACTCCTTGGGACTTGCTGATGCAGGTTTAATAAGTGGTGCGGGAGCTCCCCATACAGATATCAGGGAAGCTTCGGTTTCATCCCTAAACTTACCTGGGTTATTCCTATTCCTATAATGGAAACACTGGAGGAACCTTGATTACATTCCTGTTATATGAATTAACCCATCCAATTTGGTTAGGATATCCTATCTAACCTCCTACAAGAAAACTAAAGAACTTTGATTCACCAAATGAATCGCCAAAATTAACAAATGTTTATATTGAAAATGTTATAAAAATAAAATAAAAAAGTTAGAAAAAGAACCTTCCAAACTGAAAAACAAAAATTATCAAAAAACTCCTACACCAGTCAGCTCTTATAATGAACTCATCAACACAGACAAAATGGAAATCTGGTGCACTGTCTTTTATACCCAGGAGGGTTGGCACTGATTATTGATTTACAATCAAGTGGCTGAATCTCCGATTAAGAAACCCCAAAAAACTTAGATTTGAGGACCCACTAAGTGTGTGCATTTGTGCAATTGCACATGCTTTGTGTGCGTTGGTGCCCACTTGCACTGCCCAACACTGCCCAACAGGCACCAGCACACCTAGTGTGGCCAGTGCAACTGCCCAGCACTAGTGTCTGCCTTTTAACATGCGATCAGATTGTGTTTTAAAATGGGTTGGCCTAGCACTTACTCTTCAGTTCTCCATTAAACTATGCATCTAGTACTGGTTTGTTCACGTACTCTGCAGGGAGAATCTCCTCTAACCCACTGCTTGCAAAGAGAATGTGTTGGGTTAAAGCTGCCCTCCTTTAGCCCACTTGAAACTAGCCTATTCACACTGAAATAGCTTGATCACGCACTCTGCAGGGAGAACCTCTTTTAGCGCACTTGAAACTAGTCACAGCCATTTTAGTGGGCAGTGGTAAAGCAGTGTATTTAGTAGTAGAAATGTTTGTATGTTTTGCTGTGTGTAGATATACAAAATATTAGATTGGACCCACAGGTTCCGCCTCCTGTTGATATTCTTGTGACATTTAGACAACCACTTAATTCACATGTGTGATCACGGGGGCTGACCCATGGTCCATGATGTAACATGGGTCTCAAGCACTTACGAAAATCATTTTGAGATTGACTATCAAGCACAAAATAGTTTAAGCAAGGGAATGTCATGGGAAAATCAGAAGGTATGTTTGCTGTCCGATATTCAGATTGAATAAGTTCACAGAAAGAGCCAGTCTGTACGTTAAGGGGCTTGTGTAATTCATGATTGATGTGGTTAGCAAATACGCAAAATTGCTTACATAAAGGTTGCTTATTTTGCTGATTGAAGCCATGAAGCTAAATATTTGGGCTTGTTTTGTATTACTGAACTGGACTAACCATCCTAACCATGGACTAACTGTTTTATTGTTGAACTACACCAAATGTTTATTCCACTCATGCACCCTAATACATACAATATTATATGACGGTAAAGTTTGGATTTATGTCCATGGGAGGGGGAATTTATGAAGATATGTCTACAGAATTTATCAATATTATACCTGGAGCTTATTATGTGAAGCAGAAGCACAATAATGAATTGGACACATGTGCAAGGAGTTTGTAAGTTCTCGTGTGTTTTCCTCCACAATAATAAAGACATATTGATCAGTTGTGTGTGAGATAAAGTGATTGGATTGTAAACTCTTCAGGACAAAACCTGAGTTAAATAACTGTTATTTGCTGCAGAATATGCAACCCTATGTAAGAAATAAAATACATACATTATGTGGACTACTATTTGTATTACTGACAGTCTGTTAAAGGGAATGACCAGCCTCACTTTCGCAAGGTTCATATATTTCAAAGATCCCCCAGAACTTTCCTGACTGGGTCACTTGCCGCTTGTACTCAGTGGCTGGTGCTGACAGCCGCTCCATTTCCTGGTTGCGCCTGTCAGTTAAGGCGTGACGTGATGTCAATCACCTGACAGCCACGACCAGGGAGTGAAGCGGCTGTCAGTGCAAAAGTCCCCTGCTCCTGTTTTTGTTTGCAATGAGTTTGAAACAGGAGCAGGGGCAGCACCTAGACTGCGAGGGATCAGGTCAGGTAAGTAAGTTCTGGGGGATCTTTGAAATATATGAACCTTGCGAAAGTGATTTTAATATGTGTCTTTGTTAGGTATGTTCTTGTACAGTGCCATCACTAATCCACCCTTCATTATAGAGAGGATGCTTTATTTTATAAAATTCCAGACTTCAAAGTACGTCACCCTAATAAAGTCATTCGGTTCATTAGCCTAGAAAAAAAAAAAGAGCAGAGCAGGTTGACTGTAGTAGGTTTAATTTCCATCAACACTGAACTGTTAAGGTTTGTACACACTGGCAATGAGCACCCACGGAAGATGGGGGGCCATCGAACGATAATTGCATGTGTATGCGTTCCATCAGGCATCGTTCTTTAATCCGCCTGGCAGGCTGGGTATGCAAGGGCATGCCTTCTTTTCCTTTGACAGATCTATTAACTGTATATATTTTGTTTGAGTTTATACACAAAAGTGGCCAAAATAAATGATAGAGTTAATTCAATTACAAGTCAATAAGGACTGTGACTGTATGAATTAAGGCTGCAGAGATATCTGTTTTGTGGTTAAAAGTCTGGAGGATACAGCACCACAGGAGTTTCCACTACAGGTGTGCAAGGAGATCCTTATTTGGCAGTGATGCCCAGGGTGAGAACTGCTAGGTCCTTGCCCCTGGGTTCACAATATATCGGCTGAGGCTTCAAAATGACTGAGCTGACAAATTTATGGAGAAAAATGTTTCCTGAAATGGCTACTGAGAAGGATGATGATGATGATAATAATAATAGTTCAGCTTCACTTTTAGTGTATGAAAACAAACAGGAAAAAGTAGGCATAGAACACAGTAGAAGTTTTAAAAATATTTCTGCAGTCATTAAACATTTTATATGAGTGGTACATCACAAAATTCTTACTCTGGACCAACGTATCTATAACAGACCTGTGTTTTAAAAATTTGGCAGTTCAGTTATACTGCAAGTAGATTTTGTAGGAAGTCCTTGGGGGGCCATAACTATAGCAGAGTTGATTCAAAGGGTGTGGTGAATTCCGATCATTGAATACTTGGCACATACAATGCAAAATAGTCTGGATCAATGAATTGTTAAAATTATTCTGAATTAACACCCACTGAGGATGTGTGGGCACTGAGTTTAGGATTTGGTTGTGTGTTTGCAACTACTACTTTCTGTATAATCATTAAAGGGCAATTATAGTGAGAAAAATGTTTTTTTTTTTAATTTCTTCTAATGTATCCTATAAGTCATCCCAACCACCAGGGTACCTTTAGTTTCTTTAAATTCTACATAGTCCCCGAGATATAAGCCTTTGAATATGCTGTGATTTGTAGGAGCTGCTACACCTCATCTGTCACTCAAAGGCACACACCCACACAATCCAAAGCTCCCCTGCAGTACTGTCACACACTCTCTCACCCACACTATATGTACCATGTGCAACATATAGTCAAATGCTGTAGTGCTAAACACAATCAATAAACCATTAACCCAGTAATATGAGCATAACACACTATAAAACAGCCCCTCCCCCCAAAAAAAATCTTATATACATACAAAACCAGTGACTCAAATGGAACACTAATACAGTATATATAATACAGTAATACAGACTATATACCTAACAAGACACACAGTGCAATCTATGAAATATATAGACTAAAGCAACTGAAATGTAACAGGACAACAAGCAGTGTCACTGTGTTTGTGAAGGTCTCACTACAAGCTGCTGTTACACTGACTCTTGTCTTCAGTGATTATGATCTCAGCTAAGCAGGGGGAGAGATATGAACTTTAGGTAAAAAGTAAATAACAATTAGCAAAGTTAGAGAACAGGCAGAGTTCAGTAACTTACTTGTAAAGAATCTCAGCACCACTTGTCCTCCTCTCTCCCCCTCTGCCCCTCCCTTCAGCATATTGCTACTTTATTCCACACTTTGATTGCTTGCAGTCTAGCTCTGGAAGGGAGGGGTCAACAGGATGTCAGCACTTCATTTAAAGTCCTTTCAACTGACAATGCTCGGACTCTGTATACAGCCCGTCACTGCTTGAGGGGGAGTAGACAGAGAGGGTAGGGGGACTACACAGCTTGGTACAAACTTCTGCCAGTGTGAAGAAACGAAGCCACACAGTAACATGAAAGTAAGGCAGCTTATACTAAGTGATCTATACATTGTATACAGACAAAGTTTTTTTTTCACTATAGTTGCCCTTTAAGTTTTAAGTAAGAATCTGTACTCCCTGTGTTTACTTTGTGCTAAATTTCTAGTTAACGCTTTTTGGGCCTTGAATTAATCTGCATTTTAATGTAGACAAGCATTTATTCATCTCTGCTGTGTACCTCATTGCTTTTGTTTTTTTGCAAATTGAAGTTCAATAGAAATTGAATAAACAGAAATTGAATTGCATTTTTGTTTGAACTGTGAAAAGTCATCCTCTATGTCTAAGAATTGGAAATGTAGAGCAGAAACTAAATAAAAGTGCAACAACCAGTGGTTAGGGGTCTTATAGAGCTATGAGTCAAATCATCAAATTTTTGGTGTTTAAAGATCCTCAATGTCAAAGGACAACTTGGGAGTGTATCATTTAATTTCTACGTGGTGGCAGCTCTGTCATGGGTAGGGTTTCAAAAAATGGTGCCAGACACCTGGTCAAAAACGATGGATCAGAAAATGCTGAAAAATGTAACACATTTGATTAAACACATATCTTCAGTAAAAAAAGAAGACAGCTTTGATGTATTAGGAGTGGGAGTCTGCAGATGGATCACTTACATGATTAAAGAGGAACTGTGGTCTCCAAACAAGTTCAGTTTAAATGAAAGGCCAGTTTCCTACCTTTAAAACGAGCCATCAACCACCTCTCTACGTGCTCCACAGCCCAAGAAATTATTGACCAGAAAGTTAATGGGTGGGAGGCAGACATGTGACATTCCTAAGGCTTCTCCTGCACAGTGCCGCCGGCAAACACAGCCTCAGATTCCCTCAGTGTGTGAGGAAGACAGGAAGTCCCTCCCCTTCCCTGCTGTGTGAAGTCCTGACAGAGAAGGTAAGGGAATCTACAGCCCTTCTTTCCCACTATGTGAAAACAGAGTTCTCACTCTGCTTGAAAAAGCTGTTTCCACAGAGAGGGTGTGGGGGTGGGTGGGTGTGGGTGTGTGTGTGGCCCACGACACCCGCGGGTGGGCGGGACTTAGGTACACATGGGGCTGTAAGGGAATGGGCATGGGGTCCATGAGTGTGAGGGGCCAGGGGGGCTGCAAAGGGGAGGAGGAGACACAGGGCAGATTGACTTACATGATTTCAGAGCAGGAAGTGCAGGGGACCTGGTGCTGCTGCCTTATCACACACAAAAATGTATATATATTAATATATATATAATATCTTCAAAACTATGCAAAATAAACAATGAAAATAAATTGCAAAAATCTCAGGATAGCAATTCCTATCAATTTACCTAAAGTCATTTTTGGACCACAGTTGGCCAGAAAATATTCAATTCAAAATATATACCTTGATAAAAAGCTCAAGTGAAATAGTTCTCTGCATCATTATTACTCTACTACTTATTTAGCAAATAACCAAAACACCCCAGGGTGCTAGTACTTCAGATATACAATAAAATAATTATTACAAGTATATCCTAAAGTGGTTTGCATTGACAAATAATCTGTTATATATTACCTGTTTATCAGCTCCATATGCTGTTGCCAATGACTCATAATACAGCTGAGCCCTCACACACACACACACACGCACACTTCCTTTCATGCTTGCAGTAATCCAAGGTGGAGGAAGATGGCTCTTTGTTGTTAAGTCTGGTTGAATTGCATCTGCCTTCAGTTATTTTTATTATTAAGAATATATTTATAAGGCAGAACAAAAGCTGCAGGCATGAAACATTTACAGATTTTGCGAATACCGATTCTTCTTATTTGGAATTTGGTAAAGTAGTATTTTCCATGGTCGGGAAATTATTCTTTATCAACCCTACTGTAGTTTTACAATCATGGCAAATAACGTAGGTTTATAATTATGGCATGTTTTTTATGAAATAAAGATACATTTTGAGATGTCTCAAAAAGCATAGTGTGACATAAACCCAAAGAAAACTACATATAAGCATTATGTTAGGGCTTTCATATATATGGGAAATGACTGACTGTTAAATTGAATGGGGACCTTCTACTTATACATACTACCCAGGTTATTCTTAAATCTTGTATATATGGATTTTCCCAATGGGATATGGATCTACTGCTCTGCACCTAATTGACACATACAATGATTAGATACTAATGAAATGATCATACAATGATTAGATACTAATGAAATTATATTGTTCTAGTGGATAGTGATTCCTACTGTTGCAAGTTTTTGACACAACATTTTTGAGCTCTAGTGTAAGGATGGTCATAAACATGACCAATATTAGTAATATGTTTAAGGGCCCATACAGATGGCCAATAATAGTAATATGGTAAGGGTAACAAAAACAGAAAACATGCCATATACCTGCACAGGTCTAATTTTCTGCTTTTAGTCTTTCTTCCTAAAATTTGTACAGGGAAGTTTAATTAAATTATAAATGTTAAAGCAAATATATTCATTCATAACCAAAAATATTAATAGAACAAACCTACCATACCAATAAAATATATAGCAGGGGTCTTCAACTTGCAGTCATCCAAATGTCTGAAAACTAAAACTCCCAGCATTCCCTGGATGCCTTCTGATATTGTAAGTGCTGTAGTGGAATGCTGGGAGTTATATTTTTCAAAAAAATGTAGGTCTACAGCAGGAGATCCCTGGTATAGAGTACAATTTAGACAATATATCCCTACTGTCCCCAAGTACCTAGATGGTTTAGAAACTACAACTCTCAGCATTCACTCTATAGCCAAGGAATGCTGGAAGTTGTAGTTTTCAGACATCTGGAGATCTACTGGTTACCTATCTTTGATTCTATAACTATGTCCTGCAGAATTTACATTTTAAGTTCCTCCCACTGTGTAAACTTGCATTATGGGAGACCGTAATGTAACAATGAGCAGGTACCATAATAACAGATGATTATGGGTAAAGAGCAGGTGGAGTGAAATATATACACATTTATATGGGTGTAGATATTCATGCTATGTTTTGATTACAACTCCCAGCATTCCCTGTCTGCAATGTTTTACAATGATTGGGAGTTTTAAATGTCAGTCATCTTGAGGTCCACATACCTGCTGTAGATCTAGCTGAGCCTCATCAAGTGGTAGATTGTTCTAATCACTAGAATCATCTAGATGATTGTTCTAAATCACATCATCTGTTCCCATGCAGACACTTGATCAGGTCTCATGCATAGGTGCAGGCCCAGATAGAGGTTTGTTACTTTGTTCTATGGAAGATTGTTACTTTGCTGACTCTCACCTCTGCTAGTAAAACCAAGGCCAGAAGCTTAACCCCTGCCTTTCCAGTCACTCCAGCATTAACTGTTTTTTTACCCTGTGATCTCTGCAAAAATTACCCATCCACTACAAGAGTTAAAGGGCATTATCACCCCCAAAATTCAAATGTTATATGTTGTTGGCCACAATTCTATCTTTAAAACAAGCCACCCCCATCAAAATCTGTTCAAAAAAGCCAATTTGTAGATATATAAGTTTTTCCAACATGCCTTTTGCAGAAAAGGAGCAGCTTACTGTAATCCAATCCTTGCCTTCAGCCTCCCTTGGCGCGCCCTACTCCACCCCGCCCCCAATTACAGACGCGGCTGATGTCACGAGAAAGCCAATGGACGCAAAAGGCACAGGAAATTTTATGTCAGATTACACTGAGATGCTCCTGGTCTGCAAAAAGCATGTTGGAAAAACTTTTGTATCTTCAAATTGGCCAAATGGATTTTAATGGGGGATGGCTTGTTTTAAAGCTAAAATCATGGCCAATAACATATAAAATTATAGTTTTGATGGTCGACTTGCCCTTTAAAGTTCAACATAGCTGTCTCTATTCCTATCCACAGTGGCATCCTGTATAACATTCTAAGTACATTAGAGCTGTTTATAACTCAATACCGGTATCATAGTGTGATTTAGTGTAAGGTGCTATACACACTGCACATTGTCTTGATAACAATGTATTGTCAGTTTCAGTTTAAACTCAATGTGGTTTACCCGAACCCGACACACAAATCAAAGAACCTGAGGGTACCCGACCTACCATAGGGCATGTAAAATACAGTTTTACATGTAAAATAGCAATATTATTAAAATACTCATTTTTGTTTTATTTACAAATACAAAAGAAAATGTGGGCATTGCTCCTGCTCATGAGTAACCGGCAAAGTTCTCTCCACCGTTAACTTGCTTTTCAGCTTCCAACATCCTGCAAAAACATCTCCTAATTCTCTGTCCCCAGTCCTATGTGACCGCAGGACTAAATATCTTAGGGCTCCAGATCTGGAGGGATTTTCTCAGTGTCTGCTGAAAAAACAAACCATAACCTAGAGGAATGAGGAGCTAAAATAAATGGAACTCAGACATTGGAAGTGCCCAAAACCCCAAATATTTTTTCTGTGCTACCAGACCAGCAAAATTTTCTTCTGAATACAAATATCATGTGACGTCCTTCAGGGATGAAAAAAATATCTAAATCGTCTCGGGCTGGTTAATTGATATTATTAAAAAATAAAAGGTTTTCAATTCATATTCATAAAAACTTTTTAAACATTACATACCAAATGTTCCTTCTATTAACAATTGTATGTTTTTTTATTTTTTTAAGTGGTAAATTTGACTGCTGTTTATAATAAAACTTTTTTATGCAGCTCCCTAAAACTTTTTTATGCAGTAAATTGAAATTAAATGGAGTTGGTAACTACCATCGCGATCATTAGCGACGTCAAGCCAAGCCCGGCGCCGGGCAGTGACGTCAGGCCGGCGCGCCAGTACAGGAATGAGCGCGTGGATGCCGGAATGCAGAGCAGGAATGAGGATACCGTACCTTCAATGCTGGCAGGAAGCCCTTGGATGGAGGAAGCCCTTGGATGGAGCAGAGCCCACAGGGAGAAGAGCCCACAGGTACAAACTGAACTGGGTGGGAGGGTGAGGGTGGCAAAACTACAACTCCCAGCTAATAAAGCATGCTGGGAGTTGTAGTTCCCAAACATCTTGAATGCCACCCTCACTTGGCATTCAAGATGTTTGGAAACTACAACTCCCACCTAATAAAGCATGCTGGGAGTTGGTAGTTTCCAAACATCTTGAATGCCACCCTCACTTGGCATTCAAGATGTTTGGAAACTACAACTCCCAGCATGCTTTATTAGCTGGGAGTCGTAGTTTCCAAACATCTTGAATGCCAAGTTTCTACCCTCGGTTTATACTCGAGTCAACAACTTTTATTAGGATTTTTAGCTGAAATTGGGTACCTCGGTTTATACTCGGGTCGGTTTATACTCGAGTATATACGGTATGTCAATTCTTAATTTATATGTATAATGGCTTGCACAGGTCTGTATACTCTGAATTTTATAGTGTACATTGCTGCGTACCCAAATGGCGCTATATAAATACAATTATACATACATACATTTAGCCACGCAAATTACCTCAGAAAAGGTAGAGGGTCCTTTACTTCTTTCTCAGATGAGGAGCCTGTTTTTTAAAAGAAACAAAAAAATCTTACGTTAGTTACCTTCTGACACTTCTAGTGACTCTGAGGCAAACCATAGCCCTGTAAAGGGGTCCCAAATCTGGTAAAAAGTGTCCTTATAAAATGAAACATGGGGGTATGTTCCAGAAACTACACATCCCTTGCATGTCTTCATCTGGTCTCCTTGATGCTTATTTGTGAAGACACCATAAAGGGAGAGAGGCGTTTGCCTCACAAAGAAACATGTTGTCGCACCTGTAACCCCTTTCAAAACAAGTATTCCTTTCTTGGGCTATATCTGACGCATTAGAGTTTTTTTTGTTTGGCTCTACTTTTACAAAAAAGCCTTTTCATCATGAGGGATGTCACCTCAGAACCCTAGCAATGGCCCAAGAGAACCAAGGCATCACCAGAGAATTCATCTCCAGAGGGCATGGCTCCAACCAGAACACTTCCTTTCCCAGACAAGCAGCCTTAGGTTGAAAACACTTTGCAGGTAGGTACCTTTCACAATATTCCTTCTGCTCTGATCAATCTGAGCCTGGGAGGCTCAGATCAATGGGTCTTGAATCATATAAATAGTCTATCCCTCTCACAAAGTTTCCTTACCTGTTTAGACCTCCCAAAGCCCCATTACACAAGTTTGGGTGACATTCTGTCCTTAGTGTTGTCACAGGCCAAGTTGGAGCTTTCTTTCCCACTGAGGACAGTTTAAAAACAAGATGGTTATTTAAGACCAAAAAAAAATAAAAAGCTCTCAATAAATGCTTCATAAAGTAAAGAGATTCAGGCTAGAATAGATCAGCATTACCTAATTCACAGATACTATTTTATGCTAAAAATCTTTTTAAAAGACACATTTACAGTCTTCATTTCAAAGAATCACAGTGGCGTCTCCTTCAGTTTCAGTGGAAAGGTTAGATATAGCACTGGAATGTAATGGTGTTTGGCCTATCCAGTGCTCCTTACACCTTTAAAATCGGTCTCAGTATTTCACGCCTAAAAGCATAATGTTATTGCTATACCTGGACAATCTTCTAGTTTTCGGTACAAAGGAACCGATGATTCTTCAACAAAGAGATGTTATATTGTCTACCCCCTCACAGTTAAAGTTCTCTATAAACTTGCAGAAATCGATACCAAAACCTACAAAAACACTGCAGTTTTTAGATTTTCAGACACAGAACAGTTTCCCAGGCTCCAAATGGGACAATAAAAAATTCTGTAAAATTCTAAAAGGTAGGCCAAAACAGTGCACATTTCCCCAAAGCTTGTTGAGCTTGACTTTCTTTGGACCCCTCCCTGTGTATAGTAACTCATCTAAATTGGTAAATACAATTGGTAAACACAGGGGAGACATTCCACAATTGCTTAAACTATCTAGACCACCATTTAGACCAGCTTGTTCCAAAACTGTTAGAGGTTAGATACTTTCCGCAATGGACATTGCTAGCATTGACCCCTCAGTTTTCCACCCCATTCTATTAGGAATGCTGCTACAAAAGTTGCCTCTAAAGGAGTTCAATTACAAACAATTTTTAAAGCGGCCAGATGGTCTTCTGACAGGATCTTCGTCAAACCTTATTAGCATCCAACAGAGCCAGAGAACTTTAACTTTGAAAGGACAACTACCAGCTGTTTGCTTTTCTGCCCACCAGCTGTTGCTAGGTGGCTGCCTCCCGTGGGTCAAAGAAGAGTTTGCAAAAATCTATTCCCTGCAATTCTTAATTGTCCAAGGGATAGGACAGCCATAGTACCCAGCCATTTCCACCCAATACAATTACTGGTGTTGAAAAAGAAAAATTATAAAATAGACATATTAGTCTCACATAGTATAAATTACAGAACCATTTATTAATATGTTGTTGAAGTACTTTAAAGGGCATGTCCACCCCTAAAACTATAATTTCACCCACTACTGGCTCCACTGTGTAGTGTAATAAAATCCTTACCTTACATCCCAGCTCCAAATGGCTGCCCTGCAAAGTCCCTAAAACTGGCCGCCAGGAGCCTAGCGGAGTACATATAGGACTCTGCCTCCTGTCTCTCCTCCGGGAAAATTTTGCCATGCACACTGCAGCCCTCCCCCTCCCTCTCCCACCTGTTTTGCTCTCCCTCCCCCTAGCTACAAACCCCTTTAGTATATAGTAAGTCTTCCTCCCCCAGCCCCAACTGCTGTAATAGATTTTACAGAAACTCCCTCAAACTCTACTTACCTTACCTCTCTCCCCCGGCATTCTCCACTGCCGGCAGCCTTGTCCGTGATTGGCTGCCTCTCAGCCAATCACGGACACGGCTGCCGGTCCGGCCCCCTGCTTGCAGTTTCATGCAAGCAAAAGGCCGGGACAGTGTGTCAGAGGAAAGAGGGAAGGTAAGTAATGATCGGGGGAGTTTCTGGAAAATCTATTATAGTGGTTGGGGCTGGGGGATGCAGACTTACTATATAACAAAAGTTATCAAATGGGATGGACATGCCCTTTAATGCTTTTGAATTTACTCCAATATATAGTTCTAACATCTCTAGGATTTCCAAAGTTCCAAAGGCAGCAGAACTCAGCTGTTCAGCTGTTCAAATGACCATAGGGAATAAGCAAGACAGTTCTCTGATGATCCTAATCCCAGCCACTCCGTTACGTCTGATATATTGCATTACACCCTTCTTATAACTTAGTTCTGTTTTAAGAGTGTACTGTTGTTTAAGCTTGGATAACCAGGATGATTAGCGCAATACATGACTATCAACATTGTCTCTACCTCATTCGGATCTAGTTGTTTATCCCTACATATATATTGTTCATGTACACTGTTCAAATTAATTTTGTTCAGTTGTGTATATGTCCATCAATTTCTATACATATAAGATAGTCACCTGCTTCCCTTCCAAAAAAATGTCTGCCGCAAGACATTGAAGGGAGTTCAATGGACCAGTTCAGGGGACCGTGAATTAAGAAAAATCGAGTATCAGTGGCAATTCGGGAGGCAGCTGCCAAGTCTTCCAGCTGTTGCTCGATGGCTGTCATATTTTCTAGGGCAAATGAAGTTTGCAGGGCAAAGATTTGTGCAAACTATTCTATCTACACATCTTGAAATGCAAACTGATACACTTTAAACTTAGAAAACTGCTATAACATGGAAACTTTTCTGTTATTCTGAATAAGTACACCAGGAGTATTAAAAAAAGCTTTTTTTCATTAATGAAAAAGAATCTACAATGTCCAAGAAAGAACTCTGTACGAGAACAGAAAGATTTTTTTCTCCCACAAGAATATACCTGAATCTCCAGTACAGCCCTGCTTCACTTGAATACTCAAAAGCAGACAACAGACAGTAGCTTACACACTGCAATGCTAGCACAAGGGACTGCAAGAAATGACAGGAAGCTTCTCCCCAGTGAGGAAACAGAACAATCAAGTACTTGTGCTTGTGCTACTGGAAAGGTTCCTTTCCTTTTTTAAACAGCAACAGATTAAAAAAAGAAAGAAATATAAACCCGCTTTACCAATTGGCTGCCTTTATTCTCATATTGCAGATAAACATACTACAGTATATTGATTGCCAAATGTTTTGAACTAGGACAATTGCAGACTATGTGTATTCTAAACGCACATGTTCTTTGTTTTATATGTGTCCTTTATTAAAGGGAAACTATAGTGTGAAAAAAGTTTATTTTAAAAACAGTTAAAATAAAAAGTACCTGAAGCAGGGAGGTAGGATTGGTACTTTATACCTTCCAATAGCATTTCTATGAGGAGTAGCAGGACAAATAAATCTGCTTCTGCCAGTCTTCCTGTATGCTTCAGCACTATCTTTAATATAGAATGTCTCAGGGCCATAACCTGGCAGATGAAAACTATCTGCAGTAGATCCTCAACAAAATAATATTGGGATGTGGGAATAATCAATCTTATCTCCTTGCCCTAGTAGCTTTTCAATTTAAAAAGTTTATTTTTACAGTACAGTTGTCCTTTAACACTCTATATTTACGTTAAGAGGAAAGGGGAGCTTTTGTTTTATGTCATTTAGCCAAGAAACTACCAATCAAAAGATGATTGCTTTTCTAAATAAGCAAATATACACCTGTAGTGAAGGTGTATTTGTATGTACAGTGCTTCACTATGGTAGCGCTGGCATTATTTCTACTTTCAGTTTAATCAGCCCTTAAACAGGAGGTAAAAATTAGAAAATTGGACAGATCTTAACTCTCCCCATGGATGAAGAGAGACTGTCTGTCCTGGAAAAGTATAAAGACAGGTTTTTCTTAAAGGGCATGTCCACTCCCCAAAGTGAAATCTCACCACTTATACTCCAGAAAAAAGATCGTAAAAAATGAAAGAAAAACACTATATATAATGCACAATACAGTATAGTGTTATTCTTTTATTTTATAATATAGGGGTGGTTACTCACTTTTGAGCACTTTCCTTCTGATGTGACAGGCAATCTCCCCTTCTGTGTGCTGTGCCATGTGATATGCTGGAATAAACTCACTTGTTTATCCAATGCTGGTAGGAGTCCTTTATTTCTTCCCTTTTGTATTTGATGTGTTTCCCTGTAGAGCTTCCGGACTCCCTGTGGACAGACCCTCGCAGAGGAATGGACGGTAGAGGAGCGCGGCTAATGTTGCCTACTGATTCTTGACTATTCCAAATTGTGAGACACTGGGTTAAGGGTTTAAAAGAGCAGTTTAGAACCCACAGCTTTGAGAAGCCAAGTAGCTTTCTGGAGCTTTTAATGTAGGTTTATAGCTTCTCTTGGTCATATAATGGCTGGAAATCTTTATGCTTCTTAGTAATACAATGATGTATTTTTGTGAAAACATTACATGTTTTTTTACAATTGGGACCATGCATTATTTTTAACAGCTGCTTCTAGACTGTCAGATAAAAATGTGAATTCGCCTGAAGATTTCCTTTAAAGCTAAGCAGATATTTCTCTCTAAGTAGTTCAGCACTGTCCTAGTGAGTTTATTGCGTGAACAGATGTGTGTAATGCACAAATCACCTTTACTTACAGTGAAGCAGAGCAGGATTTGCATTTTTACCCAAAGGCATCACAGTCTGCCTTTACATGGATGGTTTACTGTTTTTATTATGAATATAAAAGAAATACAGCTTTATGAGGCGTTTTTACAAATTTTCATTTTAATCATGTATTAAAGGCATAAAAGATTGTAAATAAATACTTTTTTTAAAATATCACAGGTCCTTTATATAAGAAAAAATAACAACCATTGCAATTAATTGCTTTCAATCGCCCAGAGAATGCAAATTTTCATATCTGCATATTTGTAAATGTACCATTTGTTTAGACGTATTTATTTTATTTATTAGCATGTGTGGGGAGTCCAGGTAAGTGGGTGTTTAGACAGAAAAAGTGCAAGTTTGCAATAAAAGCAAAGATTTGCTTTGACTCCCTTTAGGCTAATTTGCTGGCAGCACCTCTGTGTGCATTGATGCAAGTGTCTTACCCATTCAGGACACATGGAAAATAAAGGGGGGGCATTTTTAAAGGATTAGTTAGTTTCGAACACTATAAACTGTTTCAATGCAGAGGAAGTGAAATATTTAGCTTTTAATTATACCTTCAAGTCAAAGTACGCTTCCATTTGCGTCTGTAGCATGACCAATGTGAAGACGTGCTGGGCAAAAAAAGTTTTTTCCCATTAGCCAGCTCCTGTGTTGGTGCACCATTTAGGCCTCACCTTGGGTATGTTTATTGGTTGTGGGGAGGCTTTTGCACTAGTTGGCCTTTCTTTAAGATAATCCAGTCACCATGTGCAGTTATATGTATACGTATTAATACCAGTAATTCTCAATATGTTTTAGAAACGTATCTAGCCCACTTTTAAAGCTATTCAATTAACTTGCCATTACCACTTCTGCTGGAAGACAGTTCCACAATTTCACCGTTCTCACTGTAGAGAAACCTTTCCTAACCTGAAGATGAAACTTCTTTTCTTCCAACCTTAAAGGATGTCCACATGTCCTCTGATATGACCTATTAGTGAACAATGCACCAGAGAGTTTATTGTATGGCCCATTAATATATTTGTATAAAGTGATAATTTCCCCATGCAAACGTCGCTTCTCCAATGTAAACAGCCCTAACTTGTCTAATCTGCCTGCATATTCAATCCCCTCCATTCCCCTTATTAATTTAGTTGCCCTTGTCTGAATTGCTTCTTTTTCCAAGATGTCCCTTTTGTATATGGGATTCCAAAACTGCACCACTTATTACAAATGAGGCCTTACCAGTGACTTGTAAAGAATGAGAATAATTTATTTTCTCTTAAATATATTCCCCTCTAGCTATTGCTGTTTGCCATTTTTTGCTACAACTAAGTTTGTTATCTACTAGAACCCCCAAATATTTTCCATTAGAGATTCACTTAGTACAGAGTTATTTGTGGTGTAGGTGACACCCCAGATGTATCACCTTACATTTATCAACATTGAATCTCATCTGCCATTCTGCTACCCATTTTGATTATCTAGGTCTACTTGCAATTAAACTAGCACCTGATTGATGCTTATGTTTGAACTGTTTAAACATCTTTAAATTGAATTAATATTATTTGATATTAATTTTGGCTACATTTCAATGATAATATTTTAATAAATAAAGACACAAAGGAATCTGATGATTCACAGAAAAAGGTTAGATCTAAATCGTTTTAGAACCTTTGAAGAACCAGAGGATTTTTTTTTCATTAGGTGAAGATATGTGAGGCTTTCAATATAAAAAAGTGCTGTTTCATAGTTTATTAAATATTATATATACTGAATTTATATATTGAGTACCTATTATCCAAGGATTTCACATCAAAGTTTTATTTTCTCCTATTGTTGGAACTTATCACTTATATTTTATCATATAGACAATTTGCTATACAGATTTTTATATTTGGATTCTTTATTCTTCACCCATGCACTTTATCACTATAGCACTATCAGCACTTTATAGCTGTCAAGTTTATTAGAATTTGTATTTTGGATCAAATCTATGTTTTCTACTGTTATGTTATTAAAGGGATATTCCTCTTGAATATTAATTTGTCTCTCAAGTGTTATTTTGTATTATTATTCTTGGGAACTGCTGTTTGGTTGCATTCCTGTTTTGTTGCTGGGTGTAGGGGCCCACATATATATTGGGAGAATTAAATATAAATATATTTTATTTACCCTTTAAGATTGTTAAAGTCGGACCCGGATCCCATCTTTAATAGAGATAATTGGATAAGGGCTAACTTATTAGCCTAGGATGACAACACACGGTTGATGATTGGATGTTCCAGCTGACAATCGCACGTGTGTGCCCACTCAGTCAGGCGTCTTTGTTGGTGTACTAGGCCTTAGAAAAACACACAAAGTAGCTGGACAGTGTAGGCCCTGATCCATCTAAATATCCTTTTAAAAAAAATAGCATTATACAAAAACAATAGGTGCTTTTATCTGTTGTATTCAATTAGATCAACTGGACTTGAAATGTAGTTCTTGAAGACGTTTGCTAGTCTCCGACTGGCTTTCTCAATTCAGAATGACTTGTACAAGAATCTGTGGCAATTATGTACCCTGGAAAATCCCAATTAGCATATCACACCCCAGGTGTTAAGGGTGTATTAGATAGTGGCTAAGAGGTGTTATAGGAACGCCCAGAGTAAGGTGTTAAAACGCATTGTACATGGCAGACAGTTGGTGTCGAACCCCCCCACCTCTATTTAGGCTTGGTTCTTATTTTCACATAAATGGCCTCCTTAACACCTCTCTGAACCAGTCACGTTCCTTCGCCAGTATGTTAACATTACAATCTTCAAAGGTATGTCCTTTATCCTTAAGATGCAGATACACGGCTGAGTCCTGACCCGAGGAATTGTCTGCCATGTACAATGCTGTTTTAACACCTTACTCTGGGCGTTCCTATAACACCTCTTAGCCACTATCTAATCACACCCTTAACACCTGGCTGTGATATGCTAATTGGGATTTTCCAGGGTACATAATTGCCACAGATTCTTGTACAAGTCATTCTGAATTGAGAAAGCCAGTCGGATGACTAGCGAAACGTCTTCAAGAACTACATTTCAAGTCCAGTTGATCTAATTGAATACAACAGATATACCATGACCTGGATGAATGAGAACCTTCACAAGCAATAGGTGCTTTTAACTTTCTTTTTTGAATAACTAATAATTCCAGGCACAGGAATTTTTTTGCTTTGACTTATATACAAGTGAAAGAAAAAATTACCCTTATTATGTAAGAATGTAGGAATAGTAAACAAACCCCTATGTTTCCAGGAAGCTAGATCAGTTTTTTTTATTATTGACGTGTTATTTTTGCATCCCAATGTGAAAAGCAGAACCAGCCACAGAAAAATAACTAACGCAGTCTGTGGAAATGTACAAAAAAGTAGCAGTGAGATACTGTAGTGAACACTTCAGATCTGTCATTGTGTGTAAAGTGTAATTGTTTATATGTCTAACCAATGTCAACATTTCTGTCTGTAACTTTATAGCAGAAAAGTTCCTAAATATAAGAATTTGTATGGAACACCTAAGATAGAAATGATTTTATTCACTGTTACATCTATGTACATCTAAAAGCCAACCTAGTGATGTACAGATTTCCTAACAACCTTCCTGCAATATTAATGCCATAGACAATAATAATTACAGATCTCAAGCACAATAACCAACTGACATTCACAGTATGTGCAGTGTATTGTCCAAAAAGCAGTATTTGCTTTAAATCATCAATTGAAAATATATATTTCCTTTTAATTCAATAAGAAACTAATGCAATTGCTCCGAAGGACCCAAACACCACAGCCACCCAGAGGTGTGTTTGGCCTAGTCCCTTGCATACAGAGATTTTGTAAAGAATCTTAATGATATTGTATAGTGCAGATATCTACAAATTCTTAGCAATTTCAGATCAATGAAGGTTGTTTGTAAATTGTTTTGCAGTTTCCCTGTGCAAGTCTTTCACAGACCTGTTTGCCTACCACTTTGCCTCTGAGATTTAGCTAAAATGCATTGTAAGAAAGGATTGTCACAGAATCGCTGCATCCCATAACTTACTGAAACAATCTACAAAAAAAAGTTTTGCCTTGCGACTCGGTTTCCCACGAGCCCCAACAAATACACACTACTGAACATATGGATCTAATATGTTTTAGCTTCCTGCCAGAACCTAGTTACAGACAGTAGAGCTCAGCCCGGCTTGGCCACTGGTTTCCATATGGATCTTTCTAGCTACATTTTCACATTATTTAAAGGATAAGTACACTCAAAAAAAACAATGAAGTTTAAATGGAAGCTGTATGCCTAACTTACCTTGTCCCTTTTTTTTTTTTCTAAGTGCCTTCAGAGCCTAACTATGCCTCAGGAAAGTGCTGGCCATCTTGTGTTATGTCTGCAGGCAGGTAAGCTCCTCCCCTTGGGAATTGGTGGATCTCGTTCCAGGCTTGGGTCCATAAAGCATTTAGCAGTTACCTCCATGCTCGTGCACGACGTGACGTCAGCGGGTGCACAGAGGCATGTTTAATGTTATGTTTAATAACATAACATTAGAAAACATAGATTTGATCTAAAATACAAATTCTAATAAACTTGACAGCTATAAAGTGCTGATAGTGCTTTATAGCTGTCCCTTACTGCTACATGCTTTATGGACCCAAGCCTGGAACGAGGTCCACTAATTCTCGAGGGGAGGAGCTTACCTGCCTGCAGACATAACACAAGATGGCCAGCACTTTCCTGAGGCACAGTAAGGCTCTGAAGGCACCTAGAAAAACAAAAAAGGGGACAGGGTAAGTTAGGCATACAGCTTCCATTTAAACTTCATTGTTTTTTTGAGTGTACTTATCCTTTAAAGTATAGGGAATAAATTGTCTTTTCATGTGGGTCAAAGCTGAGCCACAATATTGGAAATGCTCATATACCTCAATGTATTTCTTAGTTTAGTTTCCTCTTCCCAAGAATGTCAGATGTGGCAGGTCAAATCCTTGTATATGATGAATAAATTAAGGAAACTCTCACCCAATAATAACTTTAAACCTATTGCTAGATCACAAAGAAAGAACTATAAAAATAAAGTCAATATCTGATCTTTCTATGTGGTTTGGTTCCTGAAATACCTGCAGTAAAATGTACAGTATGCTGTTTATAATCAAAGCCCCGACAATCACACTTTAACACTAATTGCATATTCATTAATGAAAAAGGAAAGCAAAAAGTAAATCCCAGATATCCCACCCTAGTAAAATTAATTTCCGAGACCCCCTTCTCCGGTACCAAAGACATGTTAACATACACAGCACGCACGCATTTTTAAAGTTGAATAACCTTTTTTTTGTACCTCAAGCTACACAATCATGCCACATTAATAGAATTTCCTGAAAATTAGACTTTATAAATGTATTTCCCTTTACTAGTCTTTATTGGTCTTTTAAGCTATTAAAAGTTAGATCTTGGAGTTAACAAAGCTAGATAGAGCCAAACAGGAAAAGGAGATGGACTATGTTTAATGCTAGCAATGAGGAAGTGAGCCAGCTTCATATGCAGATGGCAAGCAGTGCAAGTTTGGGGCACATTCATATTATGGGGGACATTAAATTGTACACTAAAAAAATGTAATCTATAAATGAATACTTGTAAACAGCACTTACTCTGATGTGTTTGTGTTGCAGCATGACTCCTGCCAGACTATCTGACTCTTTGTGAGGGCAAGCATGCCCAGTAATCCCTATGAGGCAGCATAGGGAGAGGGAATTTTCCACCAGGCACTTGATTGACAGCTAAAACGTAAGATATTACGATATTGTAATCTCCCTCATCGCTCCGGTCCGATCCTCCCCACTGGCACTGTCAGTGACAGTCGGGGAGGCAGCCAATGGGAAGACACGCCTCCTTGCAAAAACGTCTTCCCACTGGCTGTCTCGCAACCTGTCACTCAAAGTGCCAGCGGAGAGGATCGGACCGGAGCGACGAGGGAGATTACAAGTAAGTAGTGCAGGACTTTTGTAAAGTACCCAGAGGTGGGGACTTAGCGTTTTAGGTCCTCACCCTGGGTACTTTGCAGGGGGAAAGGAATGAGGGGGAGGTGAGTATAATTGTCCTAATGATATTTACTTTTTCTCTTGGCTTTATCAATTAGGGGTAGGCCACACTAGTGCATTTTTAAGCCCGATGCGATTGAGCTTGAGGCCCACATCTATGCTATATGAGCTTTAAAAA
Source organism: Hymenochirus boettgeri (assembly GCA_019447015.1). Taxonomy (NCBI): domain Eukaryota; kingdom Metazoa; phylum Chordata; class Amphibia; order Anura; family Pipidae; genus Hymenochirus; species Hymenochirus boettgeri. Next base: position 204,255,807 of record CM033472.1, read on the forward strand.
ACGCATGCTAGTATAATGCAATGGGGCTGGCCACATTAGTCCGTTGCGCTGGGATCCGCTTTTGGGAGCGCATGCAATCACCATTTTTTGGTGCAATTGCATGCGCTTCCATAGAACTATACTGGGGAATCACATGCACCAGAAACACGCATGCAATCGTATTCTGGTGCGCTGTAGTGTGGCCTCACCCTTACTGTCTTTTAGATCAATGGTACATTACAATTTTTTAACCAGTGGTTATATACAAAGCATTTTACCACTCTCTGTGTGCCAAGCATTTAACCAGCCTTTGTGCCAACTATTTTACCAGTGGTTAAATACAAAGCATTTTACCACTCTCTGTGCCAAGCATCTTACTAGCGTCAGTTGGTTAGTTATTTTAGACGGTTTGAAGATATAAGTTTAGAAATACAGTTTGAATCTGATTGAATAGTTTTGCTAGGTGTATGTGTAAAGAATGTTTGTCTGTTTTAAAATGAGTGCCTTTAAAAAAAACGTTAATGATGAATTTTAATGTTTTTTATGGAAATGATTATTTGGTTTGCAGTGCTGATTTGTGTTTGCGGCAGTGTCAGGGGCCCATGCCCAAATTTTGCATCAGGGCCCATAAGTCTGTAGCTACGCTACTGAACGACTTACTTGTTTTTAACCTACTGAATAACTGTTTGATAAGTGATTTATCTACACAGGGTACTTTCCCAATCAATGAGGAGGTGAGGGATATCAATTACATGGCTTCTAAAGGCCAAATTCCGAAATTAAACCTGAATTAACTTATTACTAATAAAAATAACTTAAACTAGTGGCCCCGAACTACCCCCCCATTTTACATTTACTTAAATTAAAACAGACCACAATTTTTTGGGGTTCAAAAAAGGCCACAGCTTTATTGAGCATAAAGTTCAAAAAAATATTAATTCATAGAAACAAATGTGCCAGCTGTTGCCCTGGCACATTTGGGAGTCTCAGACCACCGCCGGGGGATAAGACCAAACCGTGAGATTCGGACTGTCCCACCTTTGGTGGCCTAACTCACCAACTTAGCCAGATTCGCCTGTCCTGGCAAAATGCATCATTAAATATCCGCCACCAGCGACCCATTATGCTTGGATCGGTCCGCTCCAGCATAGCCAGTGCAGATTCAATACCATCCTGAAAATCAGAATTGAGTATGTCGAGCCCAATATGGTTAAGGTGAACGCCATAATTTCTAAGTAATACCCTGTTATCACCTTCAAATTCTTTGTGGCGAATGGCAACACCACCAAATATTTTGACAAATGCTCACATGGACATATTTAGCTTGCGTCTGCAATTTTCCATAGCGAACATACTACGTGCGGCGGACCAAAAGGTTCTCGGGACAATTTCAGACCATATAATTATAGAGCCTTTAATTAAAGCCATATACCTAGCAAGGTTCTGTTTTATCTTGTTGATTAATTCCACGTTTCGATATTGACCCATATCATTGCCACCTTCGTGGATTACCGTATATACTCGAGTATAAGCCGACCCGAGTATAAGCCGAGGTACCCATTTTTGCCTCCAAAATTAGAAAAACATGGTTGACTCGAGTATAAGCTGAGGGTATACAGTAACCCTAATACCTTTCCACTGTAGATGTTTGGAAACTACAACTCCCAGCATGCTTGGTTGCTGGGAGTTGTAGTTTCCAACCACCTATAGTAGAAAGGCCATACTGTCCCCCACCCTAATACCTTTACACTGTAGATGTTTGGAAACTACAACTCCCAGCATGCTTGGTTGCTGGGAGTTGTAGTTTCCAACCACCTATAGTAGAAAGGTATTGGGGGTTACTGCATGGCATACTGTCCCCCCAGCCCTCCCCCAGCTCACTTACCGTACCTGGTCTTCAGTCTTCATCTCTCTGCTGGCTGCCGCTCGCTCTGTGCAGAGCCGGCAGTTCCCAGTACTGCTTCGCGGCTGCGCGATGACGTCATCCCGCCAGCGTGCGCAATGACATCATCGCACAACCATGAAGAACTACTGGGAACTGCCGGCCTGACTCGCGGCTGCTTCTGGATTGAAGGTAAGTGTCTATTGACTCGAGTATAAGCCGAGGCAAGGTTTTTAGGTTGATTTTTATACTTAAAAACCTCGGCTTATACTCGGGTATATACGGTAATAGGTTCCTGGGCCCTCCGCATATACCTTGAAGCTGCAAGACCTCGGGTAGGACCTGAGACCAACAAACCCACATATACCTCTCCATCTGATGCAAACCTTTGGTGAATTAATACCCGGTTTCCTTCCATATGGACGTCTCTCATCCCTTGCAGCCCAATAGACATACGAATGGCCCAGGATCCAAACCACAACAGGACCTGAAACAAGAAGGTACACTAAAATGGCAATATAACGTACTAAAACATAAAACGGTACATTTAATTGTGCATACAGGTGATTACTCCATTGACATGTGAGGTCATATGTAAACTTTGAATCTGTTTGACTCCCACCGTCCCACTCTCATGACATCCGTGCTGGATTCCTAGATGCTTCAAACATGAATGGAAAACAGTGCAAAATTGAAACTTAGATAAAAAGGATATGTTTTCATGTATTAACAATGGGCCCTGTATGGAAGGTCTTCTAGCTAAATACAGCTTGAGGAGAGTAACCGGACATGACTCCCGCCCATAATATTGTAATGTTACCATCCTGCCCTTACCATAAACATCGGTCTTGAAAATTTGATATGAATTAAAAATGTCTGTGAAGACACTGTCGTGTCCTCAAATTGAATACCTCCTGCCCTAAAAGTGGATGGAGAAACCAGTTCGCTAATGCAAAAGGCTCCATAGAATGCTAGGGAGTCTGAAATAATATGGCCTCAAAGCTAGAGCTGCACACCGACTTAGCTGCCTAAATCAATTTTCCCAAAAGGCTAAAGGAAATGGGCTTCCTAGTGTCTGTTGCTGAGCTACCTCTTTTCCACCCTCTTAGTATCTTGCGTATTACAAAATCCTTTCACACATCCTGCCATTGGAATAGTTGGAATAGAAACAACAAAGCTGATAACGCCTTAGCCACCGTAGAAAGTGATGCCCCATTTCCCCTTTGCGACATTAGATAGGACAATGTAGCATGCAATCTATTGTCATGCGTGCGTATGCCCCTTTAAATTCTGACATTGCTATCCAATCAAGCCAAATACAGGAATAAGCTAACCACGTGGCCACAGAAACTGAGGTAGAAATCATGGTGGTCAGTTGGGAGTAACGAGGTTCCATAAATACTGCGGCACTGCACGACTCTCTCGTACTATATCTGGGGCTATTCTCTCAAACTTAAAATGGGAGAGGGCCTCAGGTAGACTATTATTTATGCCTGGCACATGTTTTGCCCTGAAACAAATGTCGTAGTATAGGTATAACAAAACAAGTTCTCTTAAAAGCATCACTACTGGCAAAGTGAGATGTCTGCTGATTAACGAGATTCACTACAGACAGATTGTCACATCAAAACACTATTCGCTTATTCCCCATCTCAGTACCCCATAGTGCCACTGAAACTAAGATGGGAAACAACTCGAGGAAGGTAAGGTTCCTAATCAAATCGGATGTTTTCCACAAAGCAGGCCACTGCTCGGCGCACCAACGACCATTGAAATATGCACCAAACCCTGCACTTCCTGCCGCATCTGTTAATAATTTCAAGTCAAAATTGGAGGCTTCCAGAGCCTGCCAGCTTGTATGACCTGGGAACTGTACCAAAAATTGTTGCCACACTTTTAAGTCATCCTTCATAGCCTTGGTGAGTCTGATAAAATGATGCGACAATCTCCTGCAAAATACTCTACACATAAGGAGAACCCTACATGCAAAGATCAAATGGCCAAGGGTGGACGGTAATTGCCTCAGGGTTACCTTCTTTGAATTTATGGTTCTATCAAGTATAGACAGGGATTGAAGCTTTTCTTGCGGGAGTCTAAAAAGCATGTTGACAGAGTCTATCTCTATACCTAAAAATGTAACTGTTTTAGGGCCTTCCATTTTAACATTTGCTAATGGGATGCCAAAATGATCCATAATCTTCATGAAAGACTGCAACAAATTAGTGCACATGTCCTTATTACTTGGGCCTACAAATAAGAAATTATCTAGGTAATGAAGGCACGAATCAAGCCCCGAATACACCCGGACTGTCCATTCTAAAAATGAGCTGAAAACCTCAAAATAATAACACGAGATTGATCAGCCCATTGGCAAACTCATATCTACAAAATAGCTATCATTGAAAAAACAGCATAATAAACGGTAGCAGTCTGGGTGTACTGGTAATAGTCGAAATGCGGATTGGATATCCGACTTGGCTAGAAAAGCACCATGGCCTGCTCCCCTGACCAACTGTAATGCCTTGTCGAATAAAGAATAATGGACTCTAGACTCCTCTTTTGCAATGCCATCATTAACAGATGAGCCTCTGGGGTGAGAAAGGTGATAAATTAGGCAAAATTTCCCCTCCTCCTTCTTGGGTACCAAACCAAGAGGGGAGACTTTAAGGTCATCAAACGTGGATCATTAAAGGGGCCAGCCATCCTCCCCAAAATCACCTCTGTCATCAGCTTCTCCCACATCAAAGGCCCATCTGCCAAAGCAGACTTAAAGGGCATGTCCACCCCAAAATTTAACTTTTGATATGTGGTAGGGCATGCTCCCCCAGCCCCAACCGCATTAATATAATTGTTAGAAAGTCCCCCAATTCTTACTTACCTGCCCTCTCTCCCCTGCTGCAGTGTTCAGGCCCTCTGCTTGCATGGAATTGAAAGCAGGGGGCGGGACCGGCAGCCGCGTCCGTGATTGGCTGAGAGGCAGGGAGGGCTGCACTGAGCATGCCTCAACCTTGATGAGGTTGAGGAAGTCTCAGGCACAGCATGAGTCACACACTGCTCCTACACAGCAGTTTCCTGGACTTTGGAGGGGCACAGCAGGGGAACTATTTTGAGCAGGAATGTAAGGTAAGGATTGTTTTAAACTACTTGATGTGGCCAGTAAGGGGTTAAATTTTAGTTTTGGGGGTGGACATGCCCTTTAAGATTAGAAAAAAAAATGTGGGTATCGACTCTGAAAAGAGATCCAAAACCCCATCTCAAAACCAGACTCCAGCAATAGGGCCTCCCTTCGCTTATTGTACTGACTTAGCCATGAACGCATGATGCCCCCCAAATCAATTCTAGATAAGAAAACAACTGTGCTCCTTTTTCTGGGAAACGCTTGCATAATGTACTGGCAAAAACCGTAAACCCATGTATCCAGTTGTTGATGGTTTTAGGGACTATCACCTTATTTTCCCTTTTTCTTCTGACTCTGGATGCTTCCGTATGGGTTTGTCCTTCTTTAACTGAACTAAAGAAAATATATTGATGTATTTCCCTGCCCTTTCTCTTACTTCAAGGTCAAGATGGATCCCCAGAGAGCCCATTTCACATGTGTGCTCCCCGCCCCTGCCTGTTGTCACGGTACTATCATCCACCGTTGTTGAAGCTACCCTTTCGCTAACAGACTAAACAAACACAGCTAAGAATATAAGCAACGAATGTATTAACAGGTGCCTCTCCGCGCAACCCTCTTTCTCCTGGGTCGGGGTATGCATAAGGTTCCTACGTTGTGCAAAGTATAAAGCTGTTCATGGCTTAACATACAAGTAAAGCGGAGCAAGCAGAAGCCGTTAGGGAGCAAAAGCCATAAAAAAAGCAGCAGGTAATGTATGCTTAAGCACTGTTATTCAAGCTGTAAGTTAGTCACTATTACGTATAATACATTACCGCTCCTGTTATGCACTCCGACAACATTTCTCCATCTGCTACACCACGCTGGCACTGAAATTGGGTCAGTTTCAGTGCCAGCATGGTGTAGCAGATGGAGGAATTTTTAAAATGCTCAGGAGGGCAGGATCTTCTATTCCTGGCAGATAAGTCTTCTGCAACTTCCATCCTGCTGTCAGCAACTGTAGTTAAAGATGTACCCAATGTTAACAGACTGCAGCCAGGCATTGCCATGTTTTTCCGTTGCTTCCTTCACTTTCGTCACCAATTGCTACAAGGTAAGTTCCTCCATGTTGAAGAAAACGTTTTAAAGTTTCTCCCTTAGGTTATGTTTATATAAGAGCTATGGCTGTGCTCTGACAGGTCTCTAGGGTAAACTGACTGAAGTGAATTTGCTGCTCTCAGACTGTAATGTTAGTAATGCCCCCTAGCAAGATGTCTCGGCCAATCAAACCACAGCTAATCCCCATTTCTCCATTGGCCTATCAGCCAAGGCCCATCTCCAGTACATTCCTGCTGTTGCCTTGCTGTCATTCCAGAACTAGTGATATATCATATGAAATCTTGATGTTTTGTTCATTTTTCAGACAAAATAAAAGATATATAAATGATATTTGTTTATATCTTTATTTGTTTACATGAAGTATTAACAAGGTCAGTCATGTATATTTTATAAAATCATTAGAAAATGACGTAGAAAAATATAAAGAGGAGCATATCGGCAAGAAAGATTTTTCCTCAGCTCCCTCTTACCCTCCTGATCCCTCCCTGGCTGCCCTGCACCTAGTGTAAAAAGTTTTTTATATAATTTAGGGCACCACTGCCCACCCCCAACTGCTATGTGTGATTGCTAAAAAAAAGAATCAGAGCTCTAATTGCAGCCCTTCGCTCCAGTGGCACTCTGAATTTCCGGCAGCCGCGTCTGTGATTGGCTGCCTCTTTTTTTTAGCAATCTAACATAGCGGTTGGGGGTGGGCAGGGGTGCCCTACATTATATTAAAAAAAAACATTTTAGAGGGTGGAGATACCCTTTAATCAAAGTTTGAGTTTTTTGGTGTTAATAATTTTTTTTGCTTTAATAATCTCACATTCTCTCTCCTCATCTTTACTTTACTTTTAATACATTTATATAGTTTTTGGGGGTAATTATTTCTTTATTTAGCTATTCCTACTTTATATCCTTTTTCATCTAGTTTCAATTTCTACTACAGTGTTTATAAATATTTAAAATAAAACTGTTCTCTTCCCTCGGACCTCAACAATTTAAATACCCCTTTCTACATTTTTTATTTTTCTTTGTACTTTAGAACTAGGCCATGTGGGGTTAGACCTGTTGTTTTTTGCATTTGTTCTTTAAAAGTATAAATTTAACGTTTTTTTTTTTTTTTTTACTTTATCCAAGATATTTTTTTTCCTTTAGTGATTGCATGTGGACATTCTGTTGTGCTTTGTCCTTCTCAATATAAATTAGTCCCATACTAGCTGGTTATTCAAATAATAGGTTTGTCAACTCTTTTATTCTGATATTGTCCTGCTTGGCACGTTATTACAGGACAGCCCAAGAAAGGCAGCACAGGCTTTAGAACAAAACTGGGATATGCAAATACCAAACAAACCATTCCCTCAATAGTAGACACTGTTGCTGGAATATTGCAATTGTTTTGGTTACCTAATTCTAGCCATACAATAACAAACTTGTCTCCCAACATCCCCCAATGTTTAGACAACCGCACGGCCCGATTTATTATGGGATCAGCGTTAGATTTCAAAACAAATTGCCAGGAAAAGAAAAATTGTGGGAAAGATGGGAGGTATAGATATTAGATTTGCTAATTTACTGTATGGTAGAATGTAATATCTAACAAGTGTATGGCCAGCATTGAATGATGCTGCAACTTGACTTCTGTCTACTTAGCTATTGTTACTGGTATTGGACTGATCCTTGGCTGCCCCCTCATGTAGGCTTAACTGCTAAACTTACTCAAAAGATAAGGGACAGGCAAATGCAAATCAGCCCTTAGCTGCAGGATACTGCATCAACATGAGTCCTGGTGACAATATGTTCTGATCAAGTAGGCTAAACTTGTTTTATTTATTCTCAGACTCTCTTTGAAATTCTAATTCACAGATTTCAACTAGCTGCCAATGATTATAAGAATTAAACAACAGACCAACCAGTTATTATTATTTAAAGCTCTAGCAGACTCTGGTGCTTTGTACATGTACAATTACATAATATTGTATAGAAATATATTGTGCCTGAATTAATGTATTTTCCATTATTTATGAAATTCTAGGTACCAGTTTCCACATATTGTTATTTGGGAATTTCCTTCCTTCCAAATGTAGCTCCCACATTTTTCTTATTTTCTACTAATAATGTAGCACAGTGCACAATACTACTGAAATTAATTGAATCATTGTTTGCAGTATCTAATTTGATTCATAGACTCCTAAGGCTGGGGACACACGAACCAATCGTTCGCCAGTAGCAGGAGGAATCACATTCGCCACGAACGGGGGCACAATCGAAATCACTTTCAATTTTTAGGCCCGACCGCCAGATACACAGAAATATCAGTTGGTTCAACAGAAAAATATGTTTGTGTGTACCCATCCTTAATCCCCTCTAAATTAGTATTGTACCAGGAATGGATCTGCGAGGGCAGTGTAAAAGGGCAGTATCATGGGAACCGGTGGAGCTTAGACAGTTTAAAGGGCAAATCCACCCTTAAAAAAATCTTAACATAGCTTTAAGTATCATCCCCCAAAACGCCCTGCTCCTCTGGTCTTGTGAAATGGTTACACAAGTTGCACTTATAACTGCTCAATCAGTAATGGCAGTCAGCCATTGGCTGTGACATCGACCCCGCGGCCAAGACTGACAGTCATTACCAGGAAGCAGAGAGGAGACTGTTGAGGGATCAAGGTTTTGTACGTTTTACTGAAATAAAAGTTAAAAAAAATCAAGTATCTATGTATAATAGTTATGAGTGCAATATTTAATTTTAAGTTATACTCCAGGGTAGTTCGGTTTTTTTTGAGTGAGGGCTCTAGTGGGATGTTTTAAGCACAGTTGAAAGACCATAAGAGGTGCATAAGTTTGAAAGTGAAATTAATTTCAATCAGCTGTAAGTTTTTTATTGGGTTACTGCAGCTAGATAAAATCTGATTGGTTGATGCAGATTTATTGCATAGGCAAACTTTTGCACCATTTACTCCATCAACCCCCATGTGTCTAATGGACTACATCTGAAAAACAAACATATTTAAACATTCCACACTGTAAGCCTAACTTAAGGCTACATCTAAAATCAGTGTATGGCTACATTTCCAGATGATCATCACTCCCTTGGTCAAGCATTGCTTCCAATATTTTGTTTGAATGGGGCATACTGTCATAATTAATGACCTGACTAATCAACTCAACACTCTTGTGTCTGACTGATTGGACATGTCAGTCTTTAAAGGACCACATGATTGGTCATGCTATATTATCAGATGTGTCACTCACCCAACATACTGTTTATCGGTAGTCTGTTGATTAGGAATATGGGGCCCTGGTTGACTCTCTCTATTAATCTGGACTGCAACGTCTTTATGTTGTCACCAGGATATGCTTAGATTGTCACAGATTACAGGGTTCCTGAAGAAAGGGAGGCAGAAATAGAAATACTGGCTTTTGATCAGGGTTACTAATGAGTATTTGCTGATTTGCTTACAATAATAAGAAAAATTTTTTTCTTATGTATTGTTTCTTTTTCCAAAACTCACAATCCACAGCAGCTCAGTATAATTCCAAAAAAAGAATAAAACTTATTTTGAGATCATACTAAAACAATACTTTTGCATTGTATTAATATCCACATCTCTGTGTGAAACACTTTTAGTTAAAGTAACTTACTTTTAATTGCGTACCTTTCAAACGTAAATGTACCTTGTAAAATATGACATCTTTAAAATTACCTGACCACCAAAAATGTTCCGGGGAATGGTCAGACCATGAAAGGGATTCATTATTAGCTGGTGGCTGTAGTCCCTGATTTCTGCATGCTTCTGTAACTTGCTCTTTTCTATTGAAACCTTGAGCCCCCTCTGTCAGACTCACAGGCTCTCATATTACAGCTCCATCCCCCTTTCTAATGCTAGTAGGATCCCTACAACTTTAAACAGCAAAGGCAGAATGCTCATCTGCTGTCTATGTGAAACATGGCTGCTATTGCTGCTGGATATATTTCACTGCTTCTGTTGCCTTTCTCTTTTACAGTTTTAAGTGCAGAGGAGCTCAGTGTTGAGGAGGAAATTTTACCAGAATCTTCTCTGCAGAAACCAAGTGTCCTGATTGCCATCATTGCTAGGAATGCTGCTCACACTTTGCCATATTTTCTGGATTGCATTGATAAACTGGATTATCCCAAGAAAAGAATAGCAATATGGTAAGATGATTTTATCAACCACATCTTGTCAAGTGCTGGAAAGTTTTGCATTTTGATTAACTAGTTATACTATCTGCTAAACCCTGCTTGTAAATATAGTATTTGTACAATTTTCAGTTTGCACTGAATTGTGTGTTGCATTGCTTTCATTCATAACTACTGGGATAGGATACTGATACCCAGATTATTCCTATCATAGTGTTGGTAAACAATCAAAGCCTGTAAAGGGAATGTAGAACTGTAAGGGCTATCAAGGGATGCTGGTAATTCTATATTCTATTACTTTGAATGGTATCAGACTTATTTCATTATTGTGACTGTGCATATGGGCAGCGAATTGTGTGTGTGTATATATATATCATTATTATGGATTTATATAGTGCCAACATCTTCCGTGGCACTTTACAATTACATAGTCATACATTACATACAGGGTAATACAGGTTATAAAAATTCATACACATTACATATATATACATGTGGATATGGTGCAGGGGTATCAGTAACTGGTGGTGAAATTTTCCTGATGGCTCAAATTTCCTTTTCTTCTCACTTTTAGATTTTGTATTGAGAACTGTCATTTGTTTTTTAATCATTTATTACAAATTAGATTAGTTACATTTTGTTATGTTGTATGCATAGAGTTCCTTCATTAAGCAGGACAAATGTGTTATCAGTGCTTAGAACTGCTGCATGGTTTCCAATGTACAGTACCACTATTCAGCTTTCTCCCTACAGCTGTGCACTGTATACTGTCTGTACATGCTGTAATGGAATTTGAAATGATCTGTGCATTTATGGGGACTGAAATGGGGAGGTGCATCAGCAAAACTATACAGTAACTAGAAAAAATTTGGGAAATCCAAATACTGTAATAAATCCTGCACCAGTCCAGTAGTAAGTGGACACATCCACTAGGGATATAGTGTCATTGGCTCACCAACTGGGGGTCCGCCTGTAGCAGGGACCAAGCTGGACCTTGCTTTTCAGTCCTAAAGTTAGGATATTTGTGTCTTTTTCATTGTGGGGCCATTCCAATACTTAGAGCATATGTGTATGCCAAAGACCACCCAATTAACTGTGCCATTGGCCCTACACCGCAAAGCACAACCCTCCAAGATTAACAAGGCTGGGTTGGTACACATAGGTCAACTACTGCCCAGTCTTTCTACTGGCAGCTCTGCTTTGACTGAAAAACTATGCCAATGCCACATTATATAAACAAACACTACAGGAGCTTTACTGCATTGCATGTTTTGCAAGCTTTAAATGGCCATGCTTCCCTTTTGCTGAACAGATTCATTCAATCTACATACAAGTGCTATGGTAGTAAATGTTAATAATTAAATGATCACCACATTCAAGGGTTATCGCCAAATTTCAGGGTTACCGAGTGCTGTATTCTGGGTTATGGCTGAATTTGAGGGTTATCATTAAATTCGAGGGTTAACAAATGCTACATTCGAAGGTTATCACCAAATTCGAGGGTTAGAGTATGATACATTTGTGGGTTATTGCCGAATTCGAGGGTTTCTGAATGGCAATAACCCTCGAATTAAGTGTTCGGTAACCCCTTGAATTTGGCCATAAACCTCAAATATATGAATAATATAAAAACAAAAAAATTGTGTTAAATGTATCTATACTCTAGTGCGGGCCCGAGCATCACATGACCCGTTAGTGTTGTGATATTGTATCAAAGCGACAAAAACATGGATTGACACAGTGACTCAGATACTTTGTATAGTTTAAAGATAATAATATTTGCGAGTGAACTCACACAGAGTGGAGGATGGTCCGGGTGCATAAGCCCCGAACCCTTCGCTCGATGCAGCACTGATTACATCCAAAAGTACACTTATAGACGGGTAAGGTATAGTAGAACGGGAACTCACCGCTTCAAGAGAGTGGCTCAGGTGCATCCAGCCCCAAGCCCGTCGCTACGGCTCTTGAGGTTAGCCAGGTATTCAAAAGAAGATAGAGCGTGCACACTGCCACGATCCGAATCACAAGGACTCTCCAAAGTAAACTCATTAATTCTTTATTAGACCATTAGTCACAAACCATACTAGGACCTGACATGTTCTGTGCTGGTTAGGCACTTAACCATAGGTAAAAATGCTATGCCTTCTGGGTAGCGACGGAAGCTCCTTAAGTACACACCGGTGAACAGGGAGCGCCACCCCTCCCAAATTTAAAGAAACATAAACAAATAATATAACAAAAGCAAAAGCATGAACAGCCATACAGAGAAATAATCAAATTACATAAAATGTTACCTTAAACCAAGGTAAAAAAAAAGAAACAAATATATATACCCAACAGTGAACCAAAATACATGATATAATATCACCCAAAGAATAACTATATGAATATATAAAAATTTAACGTAAACAATATGCAATGCATATAATTTACCCAATAAAGCACGTTATACCGAACGAGCTATTCAAGCCATACGGAATTCTGGTATGGAGAAAAAAAATCCAGCTAGCCTCTGTTTTCCTTAATGCTAATTCCATATTCTTACCGCGTAAGAAGGCAGGAGTCGATGGATACCCTGAACCTGAAGGTAAGATGAATTGCTGGAGCAACATTCAAAAAAATGTCTGGCAACCGGACTCCTTTCATTAACTTCTCTAATGTCCCTCAGATGCTCCCTAATGCAAGCTTTCAAAGTGCGAGAGGTACAACCCACATATTGGATAGAACATTTGGAGCATGTGAGTAGATATACAACCCAAGATGATTCACAGTTAATGTACTGTTTGATAGTAAACGTCTTGTTCAAATAGGTACTATGAACAGATCAGTGATTCAGATTCAGATCGTGGCAGTGTGCACACTCTATCTTGTTTTGAATACCTGATAAACCTCAAATGCAGCGTTCTATAACCCTAGAATACAGCGATAAACCTTGAATGCAGCATTCGATAACCCTCGATTACAGCGATAAACCTTGAATGCAGCGTTCGATAACCCTCGATTACAGCGTTAAACCTTGAATGCATCGTTCGTTAACCCTCAAATACAGCGTTAAACCTTGAATGCAGCGTTGGATAACCCTAGAATACAGCGATAAACCTTGAATGCAGCGTTCGATAACCCTTGATTACAGCGATAAACCTTGAATGCAGCGTTCGATAACCCCCGATTACAGCAATAAACCTTGAATGCAGCGTTCGATAACCCTAGAATACAGCGATAAATCTTGAATGTAGTGTTTGCTAACTGTTGAATTCTGGTGATGACCCTTATATGTAGCATTCACTAACACTCGAATTCGACGATAACCCTCGAATTCGGCCATAACCCTCGAATACAGCATTCGGTAACCCTTAAATTCGGCGATAACCCTTGACTGTGGCGATTATTATTGGAAGTCTGACATTAGCCCAATTGTGAGAAAAGTTAGTGTTTAAACAAGTTTTGGTGACATGGACGTGTTCCCCAGACCATTCCCCAGGTCCCAGAGCCATTTACAGTAAGTTACCATTTCTATTTTAACTATTTTATCAGAACTTTTCTAACTATTTTTCTCCATTTTCAAATGATAGAACTTTTACTATACTAATAGGAACTAAACATTCATTTTTTGCCATGATGCAATAGTTTCAGTTACTTTATTATTATCTGTTAAATGTAGGACTCCATTGCTTGGCTACATTTGGCATTGGCATCTATCCATAGTTCAGCTGTTACAAAACTACAGCTCTCAGTATTCCCGTTGGTTAAACTGTAAAGTTAAGATGTGGTAATTCATTAAAAACTTTTGAGCAAAATGTAAATTCTGGACCAGATACAGAAACACATAATGCAGTGTTTGTGGTAATGCTAAACAAGAAACTGATGGAACACACTGTACGGTACCTGTCCTTGGGTTTGTAATACTATACAGTGTAGCTGAGCTTTCCTTGTGTGCATGGCATAATACCTTTGCTCAGACTTTCTGATTTATGGAGTGAACACAGGAATGCATTCAGCATTAATGTTACTTGACAACAATGCCAATCTTTATTAATAGGAACATTGTAACTGTTTTGAACATGTTTAAAGTGGAGCATTATATTTATATATGTCTTGGTGCCCTAGCGTGATCAGATCGCAATCCCATCGCTCTTAAAATCACAGTAGTATTGGCATTAAAGAGTATGTCCACCCTAAAGCCCAAATTTTTCTGTAGTGTAGCCTCCCCCCTCCCAGCCCCAACTGCATTGTCAGTTTTTAAAAAATATATATCCGATCACTTACTTACCAGCCTTCATTCTCACGGTCTCTGCCAGTAATGTTACTTCCGCGAAGGAAGTAACATTAGGGGGTCGGACCGGCAGCCGTGTCAGAAATTGGCTGCAAGGCAGCCAGTCACATACACGGCTGCTGGGTATGGAGAACGGCGCTGGAAAGACTTTTAGTGCCAGCACTTCCCCATTGCCATTAAAGGGAAAGTTCAGTGAAAAATATCATTATTTTTAAAATCCTTAGTTGATATTACTGGTATGAATACATATACTGTTGATCTGGTTGATCCAGGGATACTTTCCGATTTCTATTTGGAGTCAGGAAGGAATCTTCCCCCCCCCCCCTTTTTTTTTTGTTTTTTTTTTTTTTTTCCTCTGGATCAACTGTTAGAAAGGGTTAAAAAGAAAAAGTGAATAGGTTGGAATTGATGGAATTTATTCAACCTCAATTACTATGTTACTATATTATGCATACCTAGTTATTCTACATATTCTCTTCCAGTTGAAAAACCAGTTGAATTTATACCTCTTGCTATTCCCTGCTGACATTAGTGAGCTGACATTTTAGGTACTGTAACGGTCTTCCCAGAATGCACACTACCTTGGAATGTTCCTAACAGTAATCTACTGATTGGCTGTTGGATGGGTCAAACATGCTCAGATCTCTACTGAGCAACTGAATCAATCCAGGCATTCCCAGAGTATTATCTTTAATCCTTCAGTGCTAGCACTTTCCTAGAATATTTCTATTAATATTTTCAGTGCCAGCAGAGTATTACCCTTAAAACTTCCAGCTGCCAGCATTGACATGATATACAGTATGTACCTGCTTTCCATGTCTCCTCAATTGAATTGTTCATTCCTCACCTACTCTTTGTTCTAATTGGAGAGTTGGGTGAAAGGAAGAAAGAGGCAGGGATAGGGATCTCATGGCTGCTAGTCACAGGGACCACTGTTATAAAGTCTGCAGCAGCTTTTACCTGGCATTTTAGAACTGTTCCCCTAAGTACTATTAGCTGAGCTCATCATCCCCCTCCTTCCTTCTCCTTCAGTTCATTTGCAACATTGTTATCAAGAAGGGGGAGCTGAGTTCAGGCTCTGTACTCACTACAATGTTACAAATTACAGCAGAACAAGGGGAGCAGTTCTAACACAGCAATTAAAAGCTGACAGGGAGATACTAGGGAGAACACTGGGCGCCCTGATTTAACATAGGTGCCCTAGCACTTTGTCTAGGTGGCTTATGCCTAAAAATGGCCCTGAGGACGATATTTCAGCCCAACTTTTTGTATATGCTGGATGGCTCATTGTATGTATGTATGTATGTATAGTTTCATTTATTTAAAAGAGAACTAAACCCAATTTTCTATACTCCAGAATCTGAAAACAACCCCCCTAAAAACACCAATAAGCTATAAAATCCCACTTCAGTAAATTGTATAATAGTAAATATAAGCCTGGTAAGAACTGGATGATGTATCTGTGTGTTTGTGCAGTGCCAGACCACACCTCCTGACCTCAGTCACATGCTTCCTTGCTTTATCATTCCTGTAAAAGGATTGGCCAAAGATTATTAATGGGTGTGACCAACTGTAACAAGTTTCTGCCATATCTAAGGACTGAGCATGTGCAGAACATAATGGTCATTGACCAAACTGTGTGATTTTAGAATGCTGTGAAGTAAAGCACAAACCATATGTTATTTAGGTAAATTTCCTAGCACCTGTATCAAAATGAGAGGTAAGATACAGATTACTGATTTTTTTATCAAGGTGTTCTGCCTTCTGGTTGTTCTGTGGCTTTAGTTGTCCTTTAATGTCACTCGAGGACACAGCGCAGTGCAAAATCTTAATACATAAAGTCATAAAAGGGACAAATAATATAAATACATCCATAAATGACTTTATTCTCATGACTTCTTCTCAGTAAAGTATTGTGCTACATTGCTGAAGCTTAGTTTACCTACTTTAAGTTTGCAGTAGAAAGTAAAGCATTCCATACATTTGGATGATCACTCAAAAAAAATAATGTCCAGTCTAGAGTTTTTTTGATCAACTGCTTCAAATATAAAGAAGCAGTCGATCAAAAAAAAAGGAACAATTTTCTATAGATATATAGATATATCTTCTATATCTCATCTTCAGCAGATGTTAACCTGAAATCTCAACAATCAATGGTACAAGGCGGGCACTTAAACTGTTTATTCAGATCGAAAATTTGATTGGTCAGAATTGATTGAAAATGTTATCTGGTAGAATAGACCTGCTTATTTGGATTGACTTTCCATCTTATATTGTAGCCATAATCTTTATTAGGCGTTAGTTATTCTTTAAATACAAAGGTTCCATAAAGGCATGTCCATGTAATAGTAATTAATGAGGGGTAATTTGCTCTCTATTTGCTTTCTATTGTTATGTGCCATTAAGAAAAGAGAGAGAACTAGTTTTCCCATGATAACAAATTAATTTTCCAAATACTTGTAGTAGACACCAGCCATCCCTAAAACTTAGAAAAACACAGGACAGATAATGGGCAGACTTGTTTGGAGAAACCTGTGATGGTTGTCTGTAGTCTGTCTGTGTCTGCATTGGCTAAAATACACATTTCTGTGGTGTATCAAAATTAACACATGATAATTCTTCCATCGAATCCTAAGGTAGAGTGATTGAATTGTTATCACAGCTGGTGAATGGTAAAGTTTCAAGGGTGTACCTGTTACTATGATTACTAGATTGTAAACATTGGACAAGCTAGTTTCTGATGGACAAAGGACCCATTTTCCCTGTTACTAGGGGTTTTATATAAGCAAACTGAGTGTTTCATGTCATAAATCCCCTGTGGTTGAATGTGAAAAGTGAATGGTGTCAGTCAGTGGGATAAACAGTATGTTTAATAAAAACAATATTAAAATAACAGGACAAAAAGAAAGTTCTCTCTTCAAGTTACGAGTTCCTCAGAGACCAGGATTTCATGCAGATTTGGATTTCTACAGTTCACATACTGTCACATTTAGCACGTATTGGTAACTTCTCTCTGTAGGGAACCCTGAGAAGTACACCTGCTTGTAATAGTAGGAAGTTCCAGCTGCTTTCTGTAGTGGTTAGTTCAGGCTGGTCCTATTGTTTGGCCAGATGGCATTACATGTAGCAATACCGATTATATGATCCTGGTATTGGTCTGATAGCGACCTATAGAGAAAAACATCTATGGATGATGCCAATTGAAAAAAAAGGTTTGATGGTCCATGATATGGAATAACATGATATTGGTCATCTACAGGCCCTTTAACACTCTACAGCCACTACTGCACTCCTTAAACCATCATACAGTCTTACAGGTAGTGTTTTTACATGCCATGATATTCATATTATTTTGTTTCTGGTAGGTGAACTGTTAAGTGATTTGTTGCTCTCTCTGACAAGTTACAAGTCAGATTTTTGTATATAAATTACAAGACATACAAAGCTATTCTAAACAGTTTTTTAATCAGACACCTCTTATCCTTCTGCAGGGCATTGGTCCTCTACCTGGTCACATGACTCATCTCCTGGCTCCTAGCAAAGGTCTCGAGACCTGCTCCAACACCGAGGTTTTGCTTCAACCAGATTTATGTGACCAGGTCATGTGACTAAGTAGGGAAATTCCATATCTCTTTACTGGTTGCAACTTGAAGCAACTGTAGAAGAGAATCAGCTCACTGTAGGTAACAGGCTGCAGTCCAGAGTGTCTCTAGGATAATTAACCAAACCCATTGTGTGGGTTTTTATGTTTCTCTTCTCATTTAAAAAGAAAATTGAATGTCAGTGGTTTTTCCTTGTCTCAGTGTTGCCTAAAGTTGATATTCATTTAAGCTGTTCTCATTGCATAACCTTAAGAACATTTTGGTGTATCATGGTGTTCTGTAACACAAGTACCCAATAACATCCTATAAAGAACTAAAAGTTAAAGATGTCAAGGCAAAGTCATAAAACAACTACATGATTATCTGGATATAGATCAGGGACAGGTCTCCTATGCTATCCAATAGGATGCACTGAAGGCGTATCTACGCGGATGCCTCTCTTCCACGATCTCATATAGTAAAAAACAAACCAGAGCTCGAGGAACAGGCAGAACAACAAGCCATAAGAGCAATATATATTCAAACCCCAACCAATGACACGCAAACTGCCTGGCATAAAGCTACCAAAGAATACGCTATACTTATTAAAGAAAAAGCCAAGAGAAAATATTTTTTCTCCAAACAAACACAATTTTAAACGCGGCAACCAATCCGCTAAACTATTAACATACATGGTGAACCAATGTCACACAAATAACACAATTCTACAAATAAATGATCCAATGCTTGGCACTGTCAAAAACACTTCGCAAATACTGGACAGTTTCTGCAATTACTACAAACAACTCTACCAATCACAATCAACACATACACCTGAAGAAATTCTGGACTACCTGGCAGAACTCAAATTACAAAATCCATATACAAAAAGCTGGGTGATCAGGAGAAAACTCCTGAAAGCCCAAGACAACCCACTAAACTCCAGGAAACTCTGGAGGCACTCTAACTGATATAATGAAGGGAAATGTAGTCCCCAAATACAGGGGATATAGAGATGCAAAAGGGGTGTACACCAAACCTTCCAGATAAATTAATACATAAAAGCATACATTATTGAAGAATATCTAAAAAAAACCCCCATAAAAATATATCACACACCAACTCTACTTCATTCATTACGGCACTAAACACCACTACAACGTATGGACCCTACTCTGGTCTATACATAAACTGGACTAAATCAATGATATATCCCTTAGACAGTGATCAAGATCTAGGAATCCGCATCCCCCACCCAATCTCAGTGGTACAATCATTAAAGTACCTAAGAAAAACAATCGCAAAAAACTATAAAGAATTCTATAATCTAAACCTACAACCCCTAAAGACTTGGGTTAAAAACAAAACTTCTCTATGGAAACATCCCCCACTAAACCTAATTGGAAAAACTCAACTGGTCAAAATATTCCTTTTACTAAAAATCTTGTACACATTACAATACACATTAAATTATGTGCCAAATACATACTTCAGCGCAATGAACAGCTATATCACAAGATTTCTATGGGGATCCGGAAGACCCAAAGTCTGATTAAAACAACTAAAGCTACCCAAAGACAGAGCTGGACTGGCATTCCCAGACCTTAGAATATACTATTTAGCAAGCCAAGCTAAACTACTGAAATGCTGGATAGACACTGAAGAAAACCCCAACCAATCCGACCTTATGATGGCACTATATCTTAAGGGCCCCTTTCTGGCACATCTTTTGAACCAAAGATGCATATAATTGGTGCTGGAACCATACTACACACCCAAATTATTAGAACATGGAGAGAGATAAACAATATTGTGCAACCACAAGGTATTCCCACAATTATACCAATATAGGACAATAAAACTTATCCACACATGGCAGCATTCCCGGCTGCACAAGATTGGGTCATGGTGGGCATTACCACAATCGGCCAACTGATACAAAATGGCACTATTAGAGATTATGAATCCTTAGCTACCGAATACAAACTGTCCCTATTTTACCGCTTTCGATATCTACAAGTTAAACACTGGATGCGAACAGAATTCCCGAATGGGCTTCCACAAGTTAACTCACACCAAATTATAGATATATTGCGGCACACCAGGCAACGGGGACTAATCTCCAAAATCTGTAAATATCTAATATATAATATAACCCAAAAAGAAATGGATCATCTAAAAAATAAATGGAGTAAATACCTAGCAACGATAACTTCTGAACAACTATTAGATATGGCAGACTCCCCTAGATCTGCTGCAGAAAACAACAAACTTATACAAATGTATATTGTGCACCAAGTGTACCTATCACCAACACAGCTGGCTCGCATTAGAAGATCCATGGACATTTCCTGCCCTTAGTGCAAATGTAAAGATGCCTCATTCTGGCATTTATTATGGGATTGTCCAAAGATCAAAATATACTGGGCTAAAATACTTTCATATCTCTCTAACAAACTATCAAGGTGGTCAGATATCAAAAGTAGAAAGAAACACCACGCACATCAGTCTTAAATGCCTATGTATTTAAATGCTTCATACATAGGACATACAACAGTGTAACGTTTCGGTACACAAACTGTAACTTCATCAGACAACAAGTGGTCTTTTATGCACGGAAAGCAATCATACTGAATTGGATGTCATCAAACACCCCAAAACACAAGCAAAACACAAGCAATGGATACAATTGATAAACAATGATCTGGCATACCATAAAATCCTCTATATCCACAGAAAATGCCCTGCTAAATACAATAAAGTTTGGAAACCTTAGATCGAATTGGGTAATAACTGAAACACTAAGCCCGTGTGCTCCACTATTGGGATGGCCCTCTCTCTCTCTCTCACTCCCTCCCTCTCTTACCAAACCCCTACCGATTTCCATACCCCCCTATCTCTACTTACTACAATCTCTGATACAAATACAAATATGCAATAAATGTCATCTAAAGAAAATACATGCAGATATAAAATATACTTAACAGCACAAAGTTCAAAAAATGTATATAGTTATTGGTATGAATTGAAAACGAAACTCAAAAGTATAAAAATATGTGTTTAACTGATAAACTATGATGTAATACAGCAAAATAACAAAACATACGTAATATGTAATGTACACTATAATATTCTTTTGAAACAAAATAAAACAAATATAAAAAACGTTAAAGATTTCACACAGTTTTAGGCAGTTTAAGTGCTATAGGTTAAGTTTTAATAGCAAATCAAAGGCAAATTCTTTCTTTGCTAAGAAAATCCCAACAAACTTTTGGAACATTAGAGCTTCAAGCTATTACTTTATAGGAAAAGTAAATTGCTAAATATATTTCAAGTCATAGTTCTGGCTGCAGATGAGGTGTAATAATAAAATAATTATGTTTGGTCAGTGTCTATCCCCATGAAATAAAGAAATATATGTATTTATGCCCCAATAAATTTACATTACAAACTATTGAAGGACAATAAATAGGATTTATGCAGTCTTCTTCTTATTTGTTGTACCAAGGACTGACCTAACATTTTATGCCCTCCCACATGGGTGTACAGACATCATTTAACTTGCTCCATCTCACCTCCTTTACCCATCACATTCCAAGGATAGGCCTATGGAAAGGCATGCTTCTTACAGGGCATGTCCATAACATAGCCTGCTTGAATAGTGAAGGGTTATTTCATGTCAGTGTGTAGCTATACAGTGCAGAAGTGACCATTTTCACTACTGTATATTACTAATGAAGAAGATTTTTTGCAACATTTTACAATAAATGTGATCCAGGGCAGCGTTACCTGTTGTGTCTCTGGCATATTTTATTGAACACAAAATTCAAGAAGTGACAGCCAAACAACAGAATATCACTGTTTGATTGTAAGCCCCCACACAACATGTTTCAATCTCACTCACCTTTCTCAAGCATAGTACCTTTTCGGATTTTGAGTCTCTGGTATACCTTTCAATTTATATTGGGCAGCAGACATTCAGACATACTAAGAGGTTGTGTGTTTAATAGTGTACCAGAATTATAAACGGTTTGGTGGCAGGGCCTGATGTAAATAGGAGAAAACCAATTGAAAAGGACTGTGTAAAAGTTTCAGTGTTATATAAGATAAATATAATGCAATATATATAATTTCAAATATACACTTTAAGGTGTCTAGACTTTTTTCCCACAGACATAGATTCATTGACCAGCTGTTACTTACCGCAGCCTGCAAATGCACTTTTAGGATACATCCCAAGCTCTGAGCTTTTAATGGGATGCTAGAGCCAAAGGATGAACAATTTTTTTTCCTGCTTGCATGACTGCAGCATTAGTAAAGCCAACAGAATTAATAACATTTAGTAGAAACATGTTAAACATTTTAACTGAAAAAGCAAAGAAACAGACAAATTCAATAAGTCCATGGAAAAATAGAAAATATAAGATATTTGTTGTTTTAAAAAAAGAGACTCGTCAATTAAAAATATTTACCCCACAGACACTTTTTTTAGCAGCAGTGTGAAGTCATAGCTTGTCCGTGTTCTTGGCAACAAAAAAAGATGAACTTGTTTTTCCAAGCAAATAACATTTGAGTTTGCCAGGATTTATTCTGTCATATCTGACTAAATTACAAAATACAAAATGTTATGCTAATGTTTCCTGTCACAAAAAACGTAATATGAAAACAGGACTTTATTGGTTCAGTTGGATTATTGGTTCCATCTCTGTGGTTTGTATATGTCCCATTAAAGGGTATGTCCACCCTAAAACCCCAATTTTTCTGTAGTGTAGCCTTCCCCCTCCCAGCCCCAACCGCATTGTCAAATTTTAAAAAATATATCCTATCACTTACTTTCCAGCCTTCATTCCCGCAGCCTCTGCCAGTAATATTACTTCCGCAAAGGAAGTAACATTAGGGGAGGGACCGGCAGCTGCGTCAGTAATTGGCAACCACAGACACGGCTGCCGGGTTTGGAGAACGGGGCTGGAAAGATGGCTCGTAAATTAGTAATCTGATATTCATTTTCAAAACTGACAATGCGGTTGGGGCTGGGGGGGGGGGGGAGGCTGCACTACAGAAAAGGGGTTTTAAGGAAGGAAGGAAGGAATCAAATCCAGCCCGATGGTTGTGGATGGTGGGAGGGAGGGGGGAACCTGTTCCCCTGCACATGTCTGCAAACCTCCCGGAGGGGACAGAATAGGCAGAGACCTTTACACAGGCAGACAGGCTCCTGCTCTTCACTTGCCTGGACTTTGGGAAAGCACTACAGGAGAACCATTTGGAGCAGAGATGTAAGGTAAGGATTTATTAACACTACACAGTGGGGACAGTAGTGTGTAATTTTAGTTTTGGGGATGGACATGCCCTTTAAATCATCTATTATTTATATTATAGGAAGTTTTATTTGTTTTAACTGGAATCAAAAGTCAAGAAACATTTACAAATGTTTATTAAAAGGTTTATTTTTCAAATAAAATAATAAAACAAAATAAATCTTGCAGGATTATGATGGTCTTTTAAAATGGATTTTTATGATGGTCTTAAAATTAGGCATTTTATATCTTTTTATATTGTTATAAACCTTTAATTCCTTCAATAAACTGTTAGCATCATTAACAGTATGCTCCTGAACGTAGTGTGGTTAATAGTTATATTTGTTCAAGCCCCCTTTAGTAATTTAGTGAGTTGGTTGTAGAGATGGGATCCAGGTCCGACACAGAACCCCTCGGTTCCGAAATCCAAATGATCCGTTCGAATCCGGACAGATCGTTCTGATTTCAGGACTTCGGAACATATTTTTGAAGATTTTCGAATGCACGGAGCTATTTCGAAAATAGATTTGAACATTCGAAAACCTTCAAAAATACGACCCGAAACTCGAAAGTGGTCTCTGAACGTATTTTCGAAGATTCCCGAGATCCGGGAATCCGAAAACGGAACGAAACTATTGTGTCATCTCTAGTTGGTTATGAGCTTTTTCAGACCATCACACACTTTCCAATGCAAATTTTACTTGAGGTACAGCTGTGTTCTTAAAGGGCATGCCCACCCCCAAAACTATAATTTAACCCACTACTGGTCCCACTGTAGTGTAATATAATCCTTACCTTACATCCCAGCTCCAAATGGTTCTCCTGGAATCCCCCCCCAAAGTCCCAAAAACTGACCATCAGGAGGATAGCAGAATCCATATAGGACTCTGCCTCCTGTCTCTCCTCCGGGAGAAGTTTGGCATGTGCATTGCAGGCCTCCCACTCCCCTCTCCCTTCCTCTCCCTCCCATTTTGCGATCCCTCCCCTACCATAAAACCCCTTTGCCATATAGTAGTGTTCCTTCCCCCAGCCACAACTGCTATAAAAGATTTTTAAGAAAGTCCCCCGAACTCTACATACCTTACCTCTCTCCCCCAGCGTTCTGAGCAGCCAGCAGCCGCGTCTGTTGCTGCCTTTCAGCCAAACAGGGACACAGCTGCCGGTCCGGGCCCCTGCTTGCAGTTTCATGCAAACAGAAGACTGGGCAGTGCGGCAGAGGAGAGAGGTAAGGTAAGTAACTATCGGGGGAATTTCTGAAAAATCGTTTATAGCAGTTGGGGCTGGGGGAAGGAACACAACTTTATGGCATGCCCTTTAATGTTGGACTTAAAGTTGTAATTACCCATTTTTTATGCACTGTATGGTGACTTTTATATTCAAATCAATGTAGTATAAAGTTACACTACATTGACTTTTAAAATGTTATTATATATTTTGAGTACAAAAAACAAAAATGTAAGTTATACTGATGAAAATGTTTCCATAACCAAAATTCTGAGGCACACCTCTGACTCCAGCACGTACTTTGAGAAATCCTGATCTAGATGATTAGCATTCAGTAATTGACTGTACTGTTATCTGTCACATTCATGACTAACAGTTTCTAACTGGAATAACTAGGTAGCAAAAACAGGTGCAAAAGGATATTGTGCAGCATTTATTTCTCGGCTTACTTTTGCAGTTTTGAGGTTTAGGGTTAATTTATCTATATATAATTTTTTATTTGAGGGCTGAACTTACCCTTTAAGTCTTCAGGGAGCATGCTCAGACTCAGAGGACATGGGAAGGGTCCCAAGCTACTAGAAGCAGTAAGTGTGTGATGTCTGCTGTATTTTATCTAACCCTTTGGAGTTTGGAGACAACAGTTGCCCTTTAAGTTCCATTCATTAAGTGTGTAGTTGCCTTGAAATACATGGCTGTCATATTGTTGCTCGTTATTATAAAATAGTTTTGGTGATAGGCAATATGTATAATGAAATAGCAGCGTTGTTCATTCATACTTGTAAAAAAGAAGTTCTGGAAATGTAAACACAGATATAGGTTAAAAGTGTATGTAAAGTGTCTTGGGCTTGACATGTTGGTCTCTATGGAGGCTGTTCTCTAATTGCATTTTAGAGTAAGCTGAAACCCACAGGGAGACAGAAATATTCCTACTGGCTTTTCTTGGAAGAAACAAAACAGTTGAATTTCCAGCTGTGTGAAGCAGTACAAGAAGGTTAGAGTATCTCTGCATAAATAGGAGCATACAAAAGAATCTTCTTGTTAATGAAAGGATATATAGTATAGCATAACCCTTGGAAATCCCTACTGGAGTTAAGGGTTTAAATGGTTTGGACAAATAAAATACACCTATACATTTTCATAAATCTAGCAATCATTGGCCAGACCAGAACATGTTCCCAGCAGTTAAAGGGCATCTCCACCCCCAAAACTATAATCCCCCCACTACTGGCCCCATCATGTAGTGTAGTTTAATCCTTACCTCACATCCCAGCTCCATCTGGTTCTCCTGTAATCCCTCCCAAAGTCCCAAAAACTGCCCTCCAGGAGGATAGGACTCTGCCTCCTACCTGGCCTCCGGGAGAAGTTTGGCATGCAAACTGCAGCCCTTCTCCCCCTCCCTCTCCCTCCCGATTAGGATTCCCTCCCCCTAGTGTAAATCCCTTTACATTTGTCAATCCCCCTGTCCCCCCAGCCCCAACCGCTCTATTTATTTTATTAGAAAGTGCCCCAAACTTTACTTACCTCCCCTCTTTCCTCCACCGCAATGAACTCCCGGCAGCCGCGTCCGTGATTGGCTACCGCTCAGCCAATCACAGACGTGACTGCTGGTCCCGCCCCTCTGCTTGCATTTTCTCACAAGCAGAGCTTGTTCACATTTTTAACTATAGAAGATCAAGACCATATTTAGTTTGGATTTGCCTGAAAAATGCAGTTTTTATATTTCCCATTTGAAGGGCATGTTCACCCCTAGAACAAACTTTGGGGGTAAGGTAGGTAACCCCTACCCACCCCCAACCGCTCCAATATTTCTTTAAAAAAAACACCAGGTTTCTACTTACACTGCCTTCTCTCCCGCGGCGATCTGATCCGGCCTCCTGCTTGATTGGTTTAGAGGCAGCCAATCACAGACGCGGTTGACGTCACTAGAAAAGCTGCAGGAAAGAAGGCTCTGTAAGTAAGTATCAGGATTTAAAAAAAATAAATAAATATTGCGGCGGTTGGGGACAGGCAAGGCTTACTTACCTTACATCCAAAGGATTACATGCTAGGTGCAACGATGTCTGAGGATGGATCCAGAGGGGGGGGGGCTGCGCATGCTCCAGACCTTGACGAGGACGAGGATTCAGCATGGAACAGATTGCTCACAGACAGCTTGGACTCTTCAGTTTCCTGGACTTTGAAGAGACATATCTTGGGAACCATAAGGAGCAGAGATGTACGGTAAGGTTTATTTTAAACTAGAACTAGGGTCAGTATGGGGTTAAATTATGGTTTTGGGGGTGGACATGTCCTTTAACAGTTTGTTTACCACTAAAATTTCCAAATTTTCCCCTGAATTAAAAAAGGTTTATTAGCACAAATACACAGATTGACACGTTTCAGCCGACACGAGACTGTCGTCAGGATATTTAGATATAGATACAAAGACTTCATCATCGCTGATTTAACAAAGTTGATAGCTTTTTTCTTTAAGGAATTATATACATTCTACTAGAGAGCATTTTTATGCAGGCACGAGAAGAGGAAACACTTTTATTAGCCTGCAAGCCCAAAGGAGGCAGGAGAGTGAACAGTAGTGAGTCATTTTCCATCAGAAAAAATGGCGTGTACACCACTGCAAGCTTTGGATATACACACTTTACACAGCATAAGTTCTGTACAACTCCAAATTTATTTTAGTGGGTGCCACAAACCTCTAGCTCAATGGGTACCTTAATAGGTATGTTTCTCCAAAGCTTCCCCGAATTTCATTGGTAGCAGCAGCAGCAGCTACTAATCATCATTGAAGTGTAACAGCATAAGTACATTCTGCTGGACAAAAGAAAATGGATAAAATGTTAAAGGGTATGTTCACCCTTAATTTACATTTTTAATATATAATAGTAAATGTGCCCACAGCCCCAACCGCTATAATAATTTTCTTAGAAAGTCCCCAGATAGCTGTCGGCTTCTCAGTGTGGCGAAGGAGCGAGGCATCTATCTGGAGACTTTCTAAGAAAATTATTATAGCGGTTGGGGCTGGGGGCACATTTACTATTATATACATAAAGGGATTTACGCTAGGGGGAGGGAGACCAGAGCGGGTGGGAGAGGGAGGGGCAGAAGTGTTGCACTGTGCATGGCAAAATTCTCCCGGGGGGAGTGGCCACTTTTTTGGACTTTGGGGTGGGGATTACTGGAGAACCATTTGGAGCTGGGATGTAAGGTAAGGATTTAATTGCACTACACATTGGGGCCAGTAGTGGGGGGGATTATAGTTTTGGGGGTGGACATGCCCTTTAAAATGTGGGACTGTCCTGCAAAATCAGGGACTGCTGGCAGGATGCATAACAGGTTAGTCTTACATCTGTGATCTTTTTAACTATTGCAGTAGGGTAAAGAGTCTTCCTTAAAAGGAGAACAAACAAGGTATGAGTAGACTCTAATCGGCTACTGTGCTTGAGCTTTAAAGTTTTGTTTCTAAAATTAAATGTTGTACAAAGAAATTGTAAAGTCAAGTACTTGTTTTACAGGCATCTTGGTACCATTGGTACCTGGTACTGTACATTTCCCCCGGTCTAGTTTTATGCTATTATCAATATTAGTTTTCAAACTTGCCTAATCATTTTATTTTTATGTAACAATTCTTTAATAACCTGTCCGGTAATGAAAGGGACATTTTACTACTCAAGAATAGATCAGGAACACAAGAATTGTTCAGTATGTGTTTTCTTTCTAAAGGAACCAGGGATACGCCCATGTCTGAGAGACATAGATTTGAAATGTTGTTGCTTAGTACAGACAGGGAGTCATTATGTTGTTTTTCCACATTCTGTCCAGTCACTGGACATTACGATATTATAAATAACAATTAATCATTTATTTTTTCAGCTACCAATAAAGATGTTAAATCTCACTTATTATGGACAAATACGAATAAGTAAAATATAAATTCTGCTTTAAATGAATTAAATTTTTCCTTAATGCTAAACATTAACTAAATATAATGGCTATAAGAACAAAAGGGTGATGTTTCTGTATACACAAAATTGTAATACAGTTTACATTTTAAAAGTTAGTTTTTCTGCACTTAGACATCAAGAGAAATTCTAATAGAATTAGAGGAATTCTGCATTTCCCAACACTCAAAAGATTACAATATGTACGGTACCAACACAAATACCACAATGTACCTGCAAAAAAATGATTGCACTGGAACTAATGCGTACATGACTTCATTTAGATGACTTAAGATAGCTAGTTAGATAGATGGCCTGGTTTATTTATTCATAAGAAATGCCTAGCAGGAGAAGATAGGCTTGGAGAGAAAATACTTCTTACATACAGTATATCTATCAACATGAAAGTGTAAAAGTGTGGTTTAATATCTGAAGTGTTTATATTACTTTCCACAACCTACTGTAAAATATTTACAATATGTCCGTTGATCTCGTCAGAATTTAGGTGGAAAATTTTAAACTGAGATCTTTAAAAAGATCTCAGTTGCACTCTCCACCAAATCAGATGAAAGTTCAATCAGAGATGTCAGTAAATTTTGCCAGATCATGTGGCATTCAATGGCCAAAGTCAATAGTCAAAATCTGGCAGCATTAACAACCATCCCACTTTTAATCAGTTGATTGGTAATATGTTGGTCTGAAAAATACAAAATAATTATAATACAGTAATTTTTTATTATCATTGTGTAGCAGAACACCACTGACAATAGATAACAATTTAAAAAAAGTTAAGAATACATTTAAAATACATTTACGACTAGTCCACAGAGCATTAAAAAATGTATTTGCCATTAAATTAAGAGCCTTCAGCATTAAATAATCTAATAGCAGCTGAAAAGGCAACAACTTAAACAGAGGGTTGGCTGTTGGTGTGTGTAGCATCACCCATAATAGTAGCTAATTCTCTTTGCACAGCGATTTTTATATAAACTAGCTAATGAAGCAATTCATTACCTTGTCTCTGAGGAAGCGGCCTTGCGGCCGTGAAATGTGTCAGACCTTGGTATTTCTTGCTCCTCTTCTATTTACTTTGCACCTTGTATTTGTGTAAATATGCAGCTTGACTTTCTATAAAATCGTGATGTTATACTTACCTGTGGCGACTTTTTCCTGAGTGACGGAGCGATCCATTCCCCTGCACTTTTCCATTGAATGAAGCAATTGATGGCCTATAATTTCCTGGGCAGTTTTGACAATCCTATTTATAGGACCGTGTGAACCAGGCCTTACATTGTTGATTGTACAGTTGTTCTGTGTTGATTGGTCACTCCATGTACATGTACAGTCAAAGTAACCTATTAGATGCTAGCTTTTTACTGGTCTACTAAACTTTTACACTTCTTTACATAAACCTTGGTGTTTTATAAAGATATATACTCGTTGAGAAAGGCAAGTAATATGCATTTTAATTCAGAAATATAGGCAATACACACTTTCAACCAATTTCCTTAGACTTTAATCTAGTCTGCTTTAAACAGCTGTTCAGCATTTCTAGTCAAATGCACCTTGTTAGCCGCTTTAGTTAATATTTGTAAAGCTTCTTGGAGCAATGGCTGGCTGCCAGCTGAAGGTCCCCGGTAGTTTCTCAGTTTCTCTGACAATTGTTTTATTATTGGTTTTACCTTGTCTGACTTTTCGACTCTGAACAAACTCTGCCTGTCCTGGGCCTCCGTTTCCGATCGTGATCTGGCCTAGAATGAGCTCTTATAGGCGACCTTCTGCAATAGCTTTAACAACCTTGCTATCATGGCTGATCACTGGGAATCTTGAGCTTTATTTAGATTTCAGAATGTATTTAATTATTAGGTAGAAGAACTGAACAATAGAGATTAACAAAATGTAAAAGTTTGAGAAATTCCTAAAGTTCTGCCGACCTACAAATTTTCCAAAATCTGCAGACTCAGCACTACTCACCAAGTTTTTTATGCCCTTCCAGTGTGTTGCCATTGTGTTTTCAAGTGTAGTATTCAAGGTTGGGAGTAGGAAATTTCTTTTGTATTGTACTTCCTCGCCATGGATTTTTCAGTTCTTTAGGCAACTGCAAATAGTTTGCTCTTTATGTAAGAGGTTGTGTATCATTTATTCAGAATACAGGTTTTTAATCTTTATATATTTTTTGATAAGGCAGTTGCTTTCAGAGGAATCCAAATCAAAATTTTACTTGTAACATTGCTGTGAATCAGAATAATTTGAATATTTGAAATTAATTGTTTCTTTAGTTTAGGGTGATGTTTAGATTTTCCGTGTATCCAATAATATAGATAAAATGGTTGTAGCTGACTTATCCAATTATATAGCACTGTCTATAGACATTGTGCCATCTTAAATTAATTTCTTTAAATAAAAGGTAAAGGCTGACTTTTTTCCCTTCTGTTCTCCGAAAACAAGGCATCAGTCCATCATATAGATTGTTCCTTTAAAATCCCCCAAAGTTAGTTTTTAATAGATGCTTTTCTCATGTTGGCCATACACTATAAAAACGTTAAAATCTGATTTTCTGAAATGATCATCAAATCTATCTAATGTATTTAAAAGTGTATTTGCAAGATGGCAGAACTCACATTTTAATATTCTCGTAAAATTAACGCCCAGGCACTTCTTCGGACGTTATGGCAACATCAGAATACCATCACAGGAATATCTAAAGGTGAGTTCCTTATTCATGGACACCTTTAGATGTTTCCAGTGGAGTCATCTAACTGTTGTCAGTGTAACACACCCTTAGTCACTGGTCAACTGTGGTACTGCAATACTTACAAAAGTTCAGTACTGCCCTGCCCCCTTTTTGTGTCTGGGGCCTTGCCCTTGGGAAGAAACTCTGCAAAAAACACATCTTTCCATAGGCCAGTCCCAACACAGAGGAACGAGGCAGAGCTGTAGTACACCAGCTTCCACTTTCTGTAGGTAATGCAGGTAATTTAATTTATGCCCATTGGTGAGTGCACCTTTAGGTCCTTACCATAGGTACATTGAAAGAAAAGGGGATTTTAGTGATTTTAATAGCTCTTTAAATAATATTTACTATGTGACAAAATGATAACCAAATCACCTGAGTCTGCACATGTTAAAAAAACCTACAAGGGGTATCGGTTTTCATGCTCAGCACCTGGATGGTGGATTTCTGTAATTTTCCATCAATATTTACCTCAAGACATGAATAGTCCACAAAATGAAATGTTTTGTTTAGAAAATTAACATTTTACACTTCTTTCAGTTTATTTTCAGTGTCTTGCTGAAGGCAGCTACTGTACAAGTAGGAACAAATTGTCCCTGCAAATAAACACATTCCTGCAGCCTAAAATTCCACAAATGATCCTGATTTTCCTCTAAAACCCTTTTTGTATCTTGGGAAAATAAAACTAAAATGTTTGTTGCCTTGTGTTAGAAAACACTGTCTACCGTAAACCTCAGTACATTTTTCCTTCTTAACATTTTAGATGTAAGGTTAATGTGAAAATGGAGGAGTAATTCACCCATTATTCTGCAAGCCTCTATTTGTTCAGTATGGTCACTTTTTTCAATTATTAGAATCACCGTGAGGGTGCAGGGGGTAGGGGAATCAGGCGCTAAGAGGGTCTGATTCTGATGGAACTGCTGATGGCGGTAATTTGGCTAAAAGGGGGGGTGTCTCAGGGGCCTGGCTGTAAAACTTTGGAGGCCCCTGCAGTTTTGCCCCTGATTACATTTTACAACTTATAATTTACCTGTTATCATTAAATGTGTGTATTAACATTTTGTCAAGATAACAAGTAACCTTTCCCGTGCTATTACAGGAAATGTAGAAAAAATAATTCTAATTAGTTGTCTAATTGACAGTGAGTAACCTGATGTCTGATTTTTATCTAGGGCAGCAACGGATCACAACATTGATAACACTACAGCTGTTTTACGGGAATGGCTAAAGAGTGTACAGAAACTATATCACTATGTTGAGTGGAGGCCCATGGCAGAACCTCAGTAAGTATGACAAATCTACCTTAATTACTGAGTAGGTATTTACAATTAAAGCAGTTAAAGGAGAACATTTTGACTTTTTGGGAAGATATGGTAGTATCGAAAACTTTGGATTTGCAGAGATACCTTCATAACTGGTGGTGTAACCTAAGGGAGCAGTGGAAGTGACACCATGCAGATGTGTCTAGAAAACTTGCCCCTTCCTGGTCTTTTTACTGATAGTGGGGCAGCTGGACTGGGTATGTGTCATCTTCCCCTGTTGTTAGGTTTATTTATTTATTTAGGATATTTATTCTAACACCTGTGAGCTGTGGATATCCTTTCAGTAGCATCATGGGCAACCAGCCATAGACATTTCCAATAGGCTTGGGAAACCGAAAACACCCAGCTCCATTGGAGCACTTCTGTTTTTACTTGTTGGTGGTCAATAGGATCCTGGGCTCACATGCAGTCCAGCTCCCTTTCCTGCTGACTTATTGACATGGATGACAGGGCCCTTTTGGGCAGAGATCAGTGAGTCCCCACTTAATACTAATAGCATGCTGGATTGCTACCTTATCAGTGGTTGTAATATTGCTCCTGCACACAATACAATAATCATTATGCACTGGAACTGCAGTGTAGGAGGGGGTCAGGTAAATAGTATTAAGGGGGCGATGCAATGTGATAAGCCGACACAGCTTATCTGCCCCAGGTCCGTGATGCTAAAATTCCAGTGCCAGATTTAGCGCATTGTGGGATTGCGGACAGGTAAGTGCACCGGTTTATGCCTCCTATTCAAAGGCATTAAGTTTTGTGCTATATAGTGGTGCAAAACTTATCTTAGGAGGTTTTGCATTGCAAATCACAGTGCTTGTTTTTAAGTCATGCTAACTGATCCAATATTGGCTAGCATGACTTTAGCTTAAAATCTGTCCATAAAGCTGCAGCAGTGGGTGGGAGGATTTTCCTATTGTCAGATCATCTTCAGTTCGATAAACTGCTAGATATTGACAAGCAATCTATTAAACGTGAATGGAATTTTAGCTGTTTAGAGCAACCTGTTAAAAAAAGAAAAAATGACCCATGTATGGCTGGCCTTGCATTGCCAACCACCTGACTAAGACGACTTTAAGGGCAGCTGGTCTGTTGGTAGTTGTCTTCCTTTCTAATTATTATTATTATTGTGGATTTATATAGCGCCAACATCTTCCGTAGCTTTACAATTACATGTTTACATTCACATCAGTCCCTGCCCCGAAGAGCTTACAATCTAAGCACATTTATTTGACACATACAACCTATCAGTATGTCTTTATGATTGTGGGGGAAACCGGAGTGCCTGGAGGAAACGCACGCAAGCACAGGGTATTTCAGAAACAATGCAGTATGGAAAGATTTTTCACAATTATTTCTGATAATAAATAAAGCAATATTGGTAGATATGGATTTCTTGTGAACATTTCCTCATGCAATAGATTTTTAGTGGTGACAAAATGTGTTTTTCCTGGGATGATATATGCAATACTTATGAATGGATAAAGAAGATGTGCAAAGTACATTTTATTGTACATGGTATATTAGCTAATGTAGAGCTTATTGCTTGGCTGCATAGAGGTAGTATGCAACTGGGATCCAGATAGATTGCCATTGCCTTGTTTCTTCTTCCATCAATGCTCATCTGCAGCTGGATCTCCTGCTGCAGAGAAGGTTGAACAAAAGTTAATAATTAATTAGGCTTATTGGTGAATTCAGTTTGCTGCACCAACTGCTATTTTTAACAACTGTCCTATGCTATTTATAATTAATTTTATGTGTTTTTCATTGAAACCCTTCTTCTTTAGATCATATGCTGATGAATTTGGACCTAAACACTGGCCAGCTTCTAGATTTGCTCATGTAATGAAACTACGCCAAGCTGCACTGCGCACTGCCAGGGAAAAATGGTCGGATTATGTCTTGGTAAATTCTCCCTCTTAACATTTGCTATATTTACACTAGTTGATAAAATGCTGTAGTGATTATTCTTTAAAGGGTACCTCCACCCTCTATAAATTTTTAAAATAAAATGTAGGGCATCCCTTCCCACCCCCAACCACTATATTAGATTTCTAAAAAAAGAACCCGAACTGTACTTAAAGCCCCTTGCTTCAGCGGCGCACTTATCTGACTCCCTGCTTGCCGGAAATAGTAAACAAGGGCCGGACTGGCGGCAAAGGGCTGTAAGTAGAGTTCGGATTCTTTTTTTTAGAAATCTAATATAGCAGTTGAGAGTGGGAAGGGATGCCCTACAGTGAGGGATCTGGAGAAAGGGGGGTCAAGGGCTTCCCTGTGCTTGTCACT
This sequence comes from Hymenochirus boettgeri, assembly GCA_019447015.1. Taxonomy (NCBI): domain Eukaryota; kingdom Metazoa; phylum Chordata; class Amphibia; order Anura; family Pipidae; genus Hymenochirus; species Hymenochirus boettgeri. The sequence continues at coordinate 204,290,665 of CM033472.1, forward strand.
GTCCTCTCAGAGGATGAGGAGGAGGCAGAAACCTTTCATACAGGAAGATAGTTCCTAAGTTTCCTGGATGTTGGACAGGCAATGCAGGAGAACCATAAGGAGCAGAGATGTAAGGTAAGTGTTATTTTAAACTACACAGTGGGGCCAATAGTGGGTTAGATTTTAGTTTTGGGTGTGGACATGCCCTTTAAAATTAGCATTTAGCATGGATGTAATGAAAATATTTCTCTTTTTCTGAATTTCCGAAGTCCCTGTAACAAATTATATTTACAAAGTTATTTGGTTGCCCCAATGGAAAATTAAAAACTTGAGAGCAGGTGTGCTTCCCCAGCAGTTATTAGTTGTTTTTGTTATATTTATTATATGGTTATACTTTTATAACCTTGTGACCATCGTTTCTATGTTTAAATGACCCTGCCTTATACATGATACTAGCAGTTGTGCCCGGCGTTGCCCATGTACACTTGTGGGTAAAGTATTTTTTACGTGCAGGTGTGTGTTTGGCTTAGATGGAATAGACAGGTGGAAAAAGAAGTGCACAGTTGGTAATGTATGTCATGTATTTAATAGTTATGAGTTGAGGAGGTGACATTGCTTGAGGGACGTATATTACATATGTTTATTGTAAAACCTTGTATACAACGTTATCAGTTTTTCCACTTGGAGCGTAAATATACAAATGTTGTGGTGAACCTATTCGTGAACATGCTACATGGAATTTGCCATTGGGAAAACATGTTGATTGCAACTGAATACCGCAGCACTTGAGTGACTGACAGGCATCAGTGTCTCTGATCATGTGACGTGCTGGCTCTTTGTCTGTGTTGTTAAAGCACATTTTTTGTTGTTTTTGCACATTTGTTAGCAGTATGTCACCTTGTTTGCACTTTAACACTTTATCCTTGCTCAAGGACCACTTCTGGTCCGAATTGAAAGCGCCATGATGTGTTTGATCTTTTAGTTGTAGCTATCTGAGAAGTGTGTGACATGTGGGCAGTGTGTGTCTGGTGCTTAAGTCCAGGTAACGCAGGTAATTCCTGTGTAGTCCATACCCCCCAACCATCCCAGTTTGAATAGGTGTATGGGGCATGTCTGTGATGTTGCAGTGGGTGGGGGCACGGCATTCTAGGGTGTGGACAGTCTGGGTCGTGTCTGTGAGGTTGTGTTGTCCAGGAGGCTTGGGTGTGACATTTGGTGGTCGCGATATTTGGGGGCATGGCCACGCTGTTTTAAAGTGTGGGCATGGCCTTGCCATTTAGGGGCGTGGGTGTGGTGTTTGGGGATGTGCCTGTGATGTTTGGGGGCATGGACAGAATGTTTATATATGTGGGTGTGAATCGGGAACAGACCTGGGATGTTTGGGGGTGTGGCCATGATGTATGGGGGCGGACAATAATGTTTTGGGGATTGACCACAATATCTGGTAGCTTGGTCACAACATTTGGGGGCATGGTTGCAATGCATGTCAGTTATCTTTGGGGGCATGGCCTTGATGGTTGGGGTATGAGCGTGTCCGTGATGTTTGGGGGCGTGGCCGTGACAGCAATATCTGGGGGCGTGGTTACATTCCAGGAGGCTCTTCTTTAAATTTCTTAGCATGACAATAACCGCAAATGTGGTTCATATCACGATAGCAGGGTTTATATTTAAAACCTCCCAGGAGCAAATTGTGAGGGCCATCCACACTGCGCTGATTGCGTGTGCACTTGCGATTTCTCATTTTGCCTGTCGCAAATGGAAACGCAATCCCATGCGTTGCCGCGATTGCAATGTTAACAAAAATCGCATGTGCAAATGCAAAAAAATTGCGCTAGTGTGGATTAGCCCTAAGGGAAATGTGTGGTTCCCTCTGTTATAGAAGTTGTTCTGTGTGTGCAGCTCTCTGAGTTGTGTAACCATACATTACACTGTTGTTGTGTCACTGAAGTGGAATCTGTGTCTGAATTGCTGCATTGGGGAATCACACTCTGCAAGGGACGTGCAGGCTTTTTATTGGTCAAACTGGACTTCATGGGCGTCGTCCCTTTCAGAGGACGTTGCCGTTATGTTGAGTCATTCAGGGGTGTGGCTGTGTGGTGAGCACATACATACAAGATTTCTGCTTTATATAGTAGATAAACAGGGTTATTAAATAAAAGTTCTTAACATTAAAAATGGTGCTAATTTTGCCCCAACCAATCAGATGTTCGCTTTCAAATGTTAAATAAGATCTGATTGGTTGGTGCAAAATTAGCACAATTTTTTACGATAAGAACTTTTATTGAATCTCCCTGATAGTGAATTGACATATGGTGAAGTTCCTCCTATCATGCCTCTTGTTTCTGACCTCCATGTGTAAAAGGTGCTTTAGAGGTCATGAGTTGCTAGGAAGTTTCTCCCTCACCACCGGGAGAGAGTAGGAGGAAAGGGGGTAGGTGATTCAATCAAGCTTCTAAAATGAAGAAGTATTAAATAACAACTGGCTAGTACTACAAGACTGTAACATCCCTTCTTGGTTCACTCGGTCTTTCTACCAATGATTCAGAGCGTTCATGATAGAATAGTGTCAATGTATGCCCAGATGTATTTAAAAGGCGACAATGCACCAATTAGTGAAGCAGGCATCCTGAAGTACTGGTCATTGCTTATAAAGTTGGAATTTTTTTATCACTGCAGGAAGAACGGGAAGGGATTGATTGATAGGTAAGTCCTTTTATTTTGCCTTGGTTATCACCTACTGATGTGACCTCAGTTGGCAACCTAATTTTTATTAGTGAAAGGTGACAATTCAATATCTGAGCAACCCGAGCGTGTGTCTTTCTGACTAATTTTTTGCAGCAAAGCTTTACCAAGTAATAGCCTCTTTGATTCAATCTCTCTACAATCATTTTTTGTCTCAATTGGGCAACAATTTTACGCTCTTATTTTTCTAAAAATTTAGAAAGGAAAAGAGAAATGTACAACATAGCTTGTACAAAAAGTTTGTAGCTTTTATGATATTTTCAGTTTAAAATGTTTTTATTTCTTTTTCCTAGTATATAGATGCTGACAATTTTCTAACGAATCCTCAGACCTTAAATCTTCTGATAAAGGAAAACAAGACAATTGTAGCTCCGATGCTGGAATCTCGAACCCTGTATTCTAATTTCTGGTGTGGAATCACACCTCAGGCAAGTGAGATTTGATCTTTCACTTTAAAATAAACTTGACTTTCCTATTGTTAAAATGTAACATTTTTCATTAAACAAATCTTCTCACATGGCATCACTGACAAAATAAATATCAATAAATTATAGCCAGAATATATAAAATGTTTATTACAATAAACATCCAATAATCAAGAAACATTAATAATTAACCATTTTTCAAGATGGTTCTATTCTATTAATTGTATAAATAATTGTATAATAAAATATATTTTATTATTATTATTGTGGATTTATATAGATATAGTAAATTCCCCCTTTTCTCTCAAAAGGATAGGGACATAAAAAATACACCAAGTACTCATTTAGATTTAAACAATATGCACATCTACAGTAATTACATAATTATTATAATTATAATACTTTATATGTTTTTTCTAAAAACATGTTGGGATGTTTATGTTGGACCTGACAATCAGATTTATTGCAATCCTGATGACAGTTCCACACATGATCTTTTTGCTGCCAGTGTCTGATAAGATAACCTCACTAGGGAATCTGATCCTGTTTATGTATGTATGTACGGTATGTATGTATAATTTTATTTATAAAGCGCCACTTTATAAATAAATGCAGCGCTGTACATTATAAAATACAGAGTATACAAACAAGGGGATAAGTGCTAGCCATTATACAGATAGATAAAAATTAAATCAAATACAATTTCATAAATCGGTTAAGAAAGTATATATATAAATTAAGTATAAATGGATATAAGTGCAACAAGCCTCGACACATTAGGAATGAGATCCCTTCCCCAAAGAGCTTACAATCTAAGTGGGGGGACAGCATACAGATACGAGTGGGGGGATGGGTGCAAAGTGCTTAAAAGGGCTAACAATCATTTGTTGTGCTGATGCTCAGAAAGGTAGGATAAAAGTCTAGATTTGAAAGCAGCAAGAGGGAATGGTTTAAGGCAGGAGGCAGCAGTGTTTGTTGGGGGTCTGTGGAGAAGATTTCCTTGCGAGGAATGGAGGGCATAGCCTGGGACATATTTCACATTTATGAAATAGATATATTATAGGGTCACAGTAGTTTTTGGGACTTTGGTACCAAGACTTCCACAAGAATTTTATCCTAATGACGTGCTTGCACCTCAATTGATATCTGAAAGGCAGAGGAAGGTAAATGTATTTACTACCAAAGTCAGCTTAAGCTTATGTTTTGTGCACTTTATTAAAAACTGGTGATAACATCTTATTTTTTAAAAGTATAGATCTATGCATGTTCTGTATTTGCCTTGCCATTCACTGCATACATATATATAAGAAACACTAGAAAAGATGTGTGTGTTGCTAAATCACATTCGACATGACTAAAGCTGGACATATACCTGTGCATGTTGCTGTTTAACGGATAAAATGTGAATCATATGCACTCCGTGTAACGGATTGCAGTGCACCTAGTGTGGCCAGTACAACTGGCCAACACTAGTGTGCTCTTTTTAACACGTAATCCATTTGTGGTTGTATTGCGTGTTAAAATGCTCTAGTGGTGCCTAGCCCTAAAGCTACATCTGTTCTTACTGCATATAACAAGTAAGCAATGTTATAAACCAATATCCAATATCTGGCATAAAATGTCCCACAAAGGTTAAAGGGGACGTCCACCCCTAAAACGCCATTTTAGACTCCTGTAGGAAATCTCCTAAACCCTGAAACCATTTTATTTACAGAACCCAGATCAATACCTAAATGTAAATTCTCCTCAATCCCTACTGGCGACTTCATGCAAAGTAACTAGTAAGTCTATTAGGGGGTGACACAATGATCTGAAATGATGGTTTGTTCACCAAAAATGTTTGGTATCAATGGTTCAATTAGCAATCAAATGAAATCTTTATTAATTTTGCCTATATACACAACACATCTAAATTTTATTATAATGTACTCAGAAGTAATGTGTTTGGGTTGTTAACACCTAAAATCCCTATTACCCACAATAATGCAGCTATAAACGCAAGGGAAAGATCCAGTTACATGCTTCCATGAGTCCATAATCCTTGGTACCCGATGTAATATCCTGTTACATGGGAATTGTTCCATTTGTTATCTGGTTGTTTTAGTGGTAAGAGTGCCATTATGTAGTGCTTTTTTCTTTTGAAATATGCTTGTGAAGGTTCTCATTCATCCAGGCCATGGTATATCTGTTGTATTCAATTAGATCAACTGGACTTGAAGTTTAGTTCTTGAAGATGTTTCACTAGTCATCCGACTGGCTTTCTCAATTCAGAATGACTTGTACAAGAATCTGTGGCAATTATGTACCCTGGAAAATCTCAATTAGCATATCACAGCCAGGTGTTAAGTGCGTGATTAGATAGTGGCTAAGAGGTGTTATATAACACCTTACTCTGGGCGTCCCTATAACACCTCTTAGCCACTATTTAATCACGCCCTTAACACTTGGCTGTGATATGCTAATTGGGATTTTCCAGGGTACATAATTGCCACAGATTCTTGTACAAGTCATTCTGAATTGAAAAAACCAGTCGGATGACTAGCGAAACGTCTTCAAGAACTAAACTTCAAGTCCAGTTGATCTAATTGAATACAACAGATATCTTTTGAAATATGTAGCTTTATTCACTTGCCTAATTATTCTACCAGCAGAACTATATTAGTGCTTTGAATATTTTTTCTTCCATTTTTTCTTCTTTTAGGGCTATTATAAAAGGACACCAGACTATGTGCTCATAAGAGAGTGGAAGAGAATGGGTTGCTTTCCTGTTCCAATGGTTCATTCAACTTTGCTCATTGACCTTAGAAAAGAAGCTTCAATTAACCTTCAGTTCTATCCTCCACGTGAAGATTACACTTGGGCATTTGATGACATTATTGTATTTGCATTTTCTAGCAGACAAGCAGGTAGATATTTATTTGTTCTATCTTCTATAGTGTTGTTGCTTATTGGCTGTGGGTAATTACACCAGGGTCTATAGTCTGCCACAGTGCTCTATCAATGAATTAACCTAGATTTTAGCGATGTTTTTAGAGATATACTGATATCTATATACTGATATCGTGTGAACAATAATGTGTTTAGATTGTAAGCTCTTTAAGCAGTAACTAATGCAGCTAATTGTAAAGTGCTGTGTAAGATTTTTAGCACTATATAAGAAAATAAACATTCATGATTGGATAAGCATTATATAAGAAAATAAATAAATACATGCATTAAAGGATCTGCACAGTGAATGGTATAGATTTTCCATTAAACTCAATTATTCAATGGAGAGAGGAGATTGTGTAGTTATTGTTGATACATTAATGATAACTGGCATTTAAAGTAAACGAGTGGGTTTAAAAACATTACCCTTCCCTGTTAGAATCCCGCCCCCTCCCTCAAAACTCAATAGATTTAACCAGGGACAAGTAAAGTTTTACTTTCTAGTGCAGTGCAAGTGATAGAGAAAAGTAGACAAGGAAGCCTAAAACTTCACAACAAGTTAAACAGACACATTTTACCTTCCACACTTGACAAAGTGCAAAAACTTTTTCATGTTGGTATATAAAGTGTGCAACCCATTTATTTCAATGCTATAATGATAAATAATGAACTTATATGCTTATGGCCAAGGGGGCAATTAAAATATACCAAACAATTTGATCTACAATTCCTAGGATCCCAGGCTAAGTGGAAAGTACATTTAAGTGTATACATTAGTCAGTATATGTATGTTATCTTTGCAATACCATCTCATTTAAATTTAGCATCTTAATTTTGCTGCCGAAGTACTGGAAAGACATGTCTATGCTGACCTTGTTCCCCAGCTCTCTACTAACTCTCTTTGACCACCTGCAGTCAGGTGGTCCGCCCTAACCACTCCACGAAAAAATGATCTAAGGGTCACTAGTCTTTGCTCATTCTTCTGGACCTGTCCTCTGCTTTTGATACTGTTGATCACCCTCTACTTCTTCAAACCCAGGCCTCCTTAGATATCCAGGATACTGCACTTTCTTAGCTATCTTCTTATCTCTTTGGTAGGACTTTTAGTGTTTTCCACTCTGGAATTAGCTCCACCCCTCACCCCCTCCCTGTGGGGGTAACACAAGGCTCAGTACTTGGTCCTCATCTTTTCTCCATTTATACCTATGGCCTTGGAAAACTCATTAGTTCATTTGGATTTCAGTATCACCTGTATGCGGATGATTACAAATTTACATCTCTGCCCCAGATCTCCCTACTGGCATCCCAGGTCCCCAACTGCCTTCAGTGCCATCTCTGCCTCCATGTCCTCCCACTTCCTCAAACTAAACATGGACATTCCTGAATGACCATATGGATTCCCAAGGGAAAGAAATATTGATGATAACCGGATGATTATACTCAAGAACAACCAACATGATTATAATATGATTGTAAAGATACCGGTAAACAATGTTATAGTACCAACTAATAAGGAGAACAATTCAAACAATGTTATTTTAAGCTGTATGTAAAGTATGCAGAAAATGAAAAATCTAAATTTGATAAAAATTGTATTGAACAAAAAAAAACCAAACAAACTAAAAATGGACAAGACTGAACTTTTCCCACCCTCTGTTCCCCTCCCTAGTCTCACTATTAATATTAACAGCACACCTCTATCCCCATCTTCTCTTGTCCAACTCCTGTCGGCTCAAACTCAAACACATCTCATGCATTTGTCTCTTCCTCTCGAAAGAAGCTACAAAAATTCTAGTCCATACCCCAATCATATCCCGGCAAGACTTCTACAACACACTCCTATGAGGTTTATCACACAACCACCTGGCACATTCACTTCTCACTTGTCGATTCATTCAAAGGATGTTTGGATGTTTTCTTGGACAGGCAGAATAACCAAGGTTATAGCTGGGGGCTGAATCTTGTGTGAGCATGCGTGTTTGTTTGTATTCTTGCCTAGTTGGTGTACTGAGGGGAATGTTTCATTTGAATGGAAACAAATAAGCTGTTTTCATGCCAAAAAAGATCACTTTTCTGTTGTCATTGATGTTTGATATAATATCATTGCACACCCTTCTGGCATACTACATTCTTTAATGATTATTAACAGTCTCTCTTTCTCTCTCTCCTTTATATCAGGAATTCAGATGTATATCTGTAACAGAGAGCATTATGGGTATCTTGCTGTACCAATGAAACCACATCAGAGTCTGCAGGATGACATAGATAATTTCATTCATGTGCAGACAGAAGCAATGAGTAAGTAATTATTTATAATAAAAGATCCACAGATTAAACCTGACATCCTGTCCATTAACCTGTGGTTAGCTACATTTGCAGCAAGGCTGATTATTTATGAATAATTTAGTCTAATCTAATCTAAGAAAATATTAATTAGGGACGGTCCAACGCTTTTTTAAGATTCATAAAAGTTACAATTTTATTTTGCATATTATACAGCCTGAAAAATGCTATTAAAAAAGCAAAACAAGTTAAAATATCTTTGTATTACAGTTGATCGACCACCTCTGGAGCCTTCTCGTTACGTACACGTATCACCAAAACACCCAGATAAAATGGGGTTTGATGAGGTATGATTTTCTCAATTGAACAGCTCTATCAAGATGTTTCATGTCTAACTGCACAGCCCATATTCAGTGTCGGTTACAGGGGAATCCCCCTGTGGGCTCACAGCCCATTCACCCAAGTAAACAGTGACTACTAAAATTTAAATACAGTAAAATGCATTTTAATAAACCATAGGAATCAGTAGATTATTTTCGGTAACCCTGGAAAATAACCTCGTACATTCGATAATCTTCAAGAGTTATTGAACATACAATGTTATTTTCTAAAATAATCTTGTACATTCGGTAACCCTTGAAAATACGTTCGGAAATATGCGCTCAGTTTCGACAGAACCTTCAGAATAGAGGAGTTCCGTGTCGTATTTGCGTCTGAGTGGTACCCATCTCTAATCAGTATGAGTAAAGCTGGGTACACCCAGTAACGATAAAGCCCTGATACAGTCGGATCCGCCGGTATTGGGGCTTTATCGGTACTGTGTGTACCTTCATTTTCCGAACGAGCACACAGCCAAAGAACGATTGGTTCAGCCGAACGCTCGTTCGGAAATAGGGGAGTCGGCCGAGGGAATACAGAGTCCTGAGCATTCTCCCTATGCTGTGCATAGGGGGAGCACTCGGGACTGTGTGTAGCTCGATCGTTTGAAAAATGACAGACAGGATGTAAATGTGTGATAATAGAGATATGAATTGTTTGGTGGACCCCTAAACTTATCCTGGTGGGCTCCTGGTCTCAGATTTCCTTGTGGGCCCCAACAGTTCAGCCGACACTGCCCATATTAATGTGATTCCATGATATATATGTGACTGATACAAACAGCAGCTTTTTCACAGACAATGATAACAAATACTAGTGCATCTCAGTGAACAGGTACAGTACATGTGACATTTTGTTTCCAAAAATGTTTTTGAATTGCAAAAGTGTATGTATATTCCTTCTCATTGCAAAAGTGTATGTATATTCCTTCTCATTGCAAAAGTGTATGTATATTCCTTCTCATTGCAAAAGTGTATGTATATTCCTTCTCATTGCAAAAGTGTATGTGTATTCCTTCTCATTGCAAAAGTGTATGTATATTCCTTCTCATTGCAGTGGCTAAAATGAATATAAACCATTGATTTGCAAATGATTGCTTGGCAGATATTACCATTGCAGTATGTAATGTTAACAAACGTGGTTTTAAATTGGCAGTTTTATAAAACATAAAATGGAAAATATTTACATTAATTGTCTAGGTTGACTGGTTTCTGTGATTTACCTTAATACAAAGAATTGGCAGTGTATCTAGTAAAGGGAGGAAATATTGCTTAGCAGGATTAGGGTGCAATGCCCTAAGGATCAGCGGTTGCTGTGCAAGGTCTTTGTGTCCAGATATTTACTTTCCACTAATATGCTCAACATTTTCTGTACATATTTGCATGATACTGTTACCCACAATCCTGCTGTGTAAACTGATGAAATAAATGAAGCTCCAGTACCGTAAACAAAGGAGGCATTTGCAGTTCTACTTTTCACACACTGACACTAGATATCTGTGTGTGTGTACTGACAGCAGGTCAGCTGGATTCATTTATCACAACTTGTACACAGCAATGCTTTACAGATTACTATAAAACTATGCTTTACCAATTACATTTAGGCCATATAATAAAAAATATATTGAGCCCAGTACCAAATGTTAACCAAAAGGAAATATAACAGTATGCCCCAGGATTTTTCCGCAGGAGTACACAGTAAACAATGGGAGCTTATCACAATTATTTTTTCCATTTTAGAGCTTTTTTTAGGGGGTAAAACATTTTAAAATGACAGTGTTTATTTTAGTAGCTAGTGCTTAAATCCTTCCAGAATTCCAGCAAAGAATTTATTTAAACTCATTGATTGTTTGTTCTTTGTTAGTCTTACTTAATTATCCCCAGGTGTTCCAGAGTTAAAGCTCCAGGCTCTTTTCCTGTTATGAATGGAATGATCAAAAAGTGTCACCATCTGTTTATAGCTAATCAGTAAAACTAAAGCTGGCCATAAACGTGTGACTCTCTTTAGAAATGACATGCCACATTCCATTGGAATTCATAAGTAGAGATGGCCGAGTTCACTAAAATCTGTCTCGGAAAAATCGAAAATCTGCAAGCAGATCCATTGAAGTCAATGGGAGTTAAAAAATCCAAAAGTTCCTCCTAAAATTAAGAAATAAATGGCAATAGAAACCTACTGTAAATGGCTCAGGGACCTGGGAAATGGCCGGGGGAACACATATAAATGCCCAAAATTCATGCGCTTCCTGTTTTGCCATTCCGATTGGTAGTTTTGAACATTTTTGAAATTAACAAAATCAAAAATTTTCTACATTTCTAGAAATTTAGAGTTTGCAGATTTCTGACTTTTTCAGATTTTTCCAAAGTCCATCTCTATTAAGAAGTATTTTGGAATGATTTGCAAATAAATTTGCCAGATTAAATTTGCCAAAACTGTGTACATGCATTGCTGATTTGGATGACTATACATTAACACCTATACCGACCTTTATAAATTTCTCAGCTAAAACAAGAAATTGCCTATTCCACGATTGACAGTGATAATTTTTTGGGTTTGTATGATTTCAGGGCACGGCGATCTAGAAAAAACGCATGAGATTGCGATTAAAAAATGCGGAACGTAAATCACAATCACGTCGCACCCGAAAATACGAGTTTCTGTGCATTGCCACGATTTCAATGATCAAAAAAACCCAAAAAACGCATGCGCAAACGCAAAAAAAAAAAAGCGCGATAGTGTGGCCTAGGCCTCAGGTCATACACATGCTCAATAATCAGTAAGAGCTAGGCCACACTATTGCGTGTGTTTTTCTATATCTAATGAAAAAACTCATGTGAAAACGCAACATTCGCACATGAAATCGCCTGTGATTCCGTGTGCGATTGCGTTTCCACCGCAGTGTGGCCGTGCCCTAAGTCCCTTTTAATTCAAGACGAATTGGTCAATTATTGGGCACGAGTCTCACCTCTCCAGATGAACACCTCTCACCTCTCCAGATATAATGTGCATTTAAAAAGGCAAATTAAGCAATGCTATATCACACAAACATGCATGCTACCTAACCATTAAATCATACTTTGCACATAATTTGGATATCCATTTTATTTAATAGTCCTTTAAGTATGGCCCATGTGGGTGCCCGCCGGTGTGTAGATCCTAATAATGCACAGTAGCTAATGCCTTTTAAGAGCTAGCCACAATGGAAGAACTAGTGCCAACAGGGGGTTGTTTAGCAGGCGAGTCTCCCTCAATGCTGCAATGATTTCAGCAGAAGAGTGACCAAGTCTGGACACTTATTCAATGTTGTTTTTCTACTTTTCTAGATATTTATGATTAACCTGAAAAGAAGGCAAGATCGCAGGGTAAGAATGCTTCGAAGTCTTTATGAGCAGGAAATCCAAGTGAAAATATTTGATGCTGTGGATGGAAAGTAAGTTATTTAAACCATTGCACAACTTAGGATATTTGAACCACAGACCTTTTGTTGTGATAAGATAAATCAGCTGTCTTGCATTCCTTAAGACTCAACAAGGAAAAAGGTGAACTGAGATACACTAAACTTTAGACTCTTTGTTTGCTGAAAATCAAAGAAGCCTGAGAATCTGAGAATGTTTTTCAAGAGATTGGATCCAAATAATTAGCCATGGTGCATTCATCCTGTACAGGAGCCACATATAAACATATACCAGCCTATAATAGTCTGACTGATATATTTTGTTCTGGTCTGGGTCTCTTTGTGTACACAAGCAGAGACACCAGGAAACAGAAAGTCAATATGAACACAGTAAATTGAACATAGAATGTAAAGTGTCTATATCAGTTTGAAAGATCAGTTCAGTGTGCAGTGAATGCTTTTTGATATGGTATAGTATATGACTATTTGCAAAAACCTAAGGATCACTCTGTAAAATTATGGGTAGCAGCCATCATAAAATCTCTGGTACTATATATTTTGTGTATTATTTGACCAGTTCAATTCAACCACAGGTTGTTCAGATTATTGATGAGCATAGTGTCATGCTGCATAACCTGATGAAGAAGTCTGCTATTCTAAGCACAGTTTATTTTTTCAGTGCTGTTGTTCTACAGTATATTCATATACCTTCCAATGAACTTATTGTTGTTCCTTTTTCTCAAAGGATTCCCAATTTAACAGAGCTTACAAACTCTGTTGTTTGCTTGATAACCAGCCGTTAATGCTGTCAAGATAAGCCAAGCATTGTTATCCAGGCCCAAATACACACACAAGACATACGGTAACCATATGCAATATATATAGCCCCAACACAGGAATACTATCCAAATTACAAAATATTTATAGCCCAATTAAGATACTAGCAAGAGACTTTAACATGAATATGTCCAACACACAAGACCCACTTGCAATTGGAAACACATAGCCTATTCTTACTACTCTCCAGTCCATCGAACCCACACAAGAATTGTGAAATTATAAATTCACTACACACCCAGGTATCTCACTACTAACAAATACCATTCTGGAATCCCCTACCTGGTCAGACCATGGCACCGTTACAGCAGATCTAACTCTCACAAAAAAAACCCTAAAAAATAAATGAAAACCATCTAAAGCATCAAATACACAAGCAAAACATCAAAAAAGCCATAGAAACATACTTTACCGACAATGAAGGCTAAGTCTCTACCTCCATGACATTATGGGAGGCACACAAGGCAGTGATTAGAGGCTAATTGCATCCAGCTAGCCTCTTGCCTTAAAAAAGATCATGATCACAGATTTGAGGAACTCATGAAAGAGTTAAAAGTAGCAGAAAAACTTTATACCTTAGCCCTTCTACTGCAAAACTTAAAAAAGTAATATTAATTAGAGCAGCCTTAAGAGATCTCCATCTATCCGAAACAGATAAGAAACTTAGATGGGCATTCTACGATACAGGTAACAAGGCTCATACCCATCTAGCCAACTTACTAAACAACCGTAGAACTCAAGCCACTCCCACCTGTATTAAAAATGAACAAGGGATACCAATATACAATCCCATAGGTATCGCAGCTAGATTTCAAAGATACTATAAAGACCTCTACACTACAATTCAACCCACAAGAAATAAAGCCCCATCCAACTTCCTAGCATCAATACAGGAATACCTAGCCTCTAGAAAAATGCCTAAACTAACACAAGACCAACTTCAATACCTAAATAAGACTATAACCCCAGAGGAATTTATCGAAACCATTTCATCTCTCCCCCAGGGCAATACGCCCGGACCAGATGGATTCCCAAATGCTTACTATAAAACTTACAGCGATATACTAACACCTCATCTCACATTTACATACAATATAATCATGCAGGGTAACACTACACCTCCCTCTTTTATTAGCCCCCACATGGTAACTATTCCATATAGCCCTACTAAACTGTGACTATAAAATATTCACAAAAATTTTAGTGAACAGACTAGCAACACTGCTTCCAGCAATCATAAACAAAGATCAAGTAGGATTTATTCGATCTAGACAAGCAGGGGATAATAGACGCAGAACCATTGACATAATTGAACTCCTCCACAAACGCAATCAACCGTCAGTAATCTTAAGTCTAGATGCAGAGAAAGCCTTTGATAGGCTTGGTTGGCCATGTATGATATTCACACTACAATACCTAGGAATGAAAGAAGGCTTACTAAAAGCTATACTATCTTTGTATTCCACACCTCAAGCAGCAGAGAGATTCCCCATGATAACATCACCAACATTTCCTATCTCCAATGGAACAAGACAGGGCTGCCCTTTATCCCCTCTGATATGCCATCTGCATTGAACCTCTTGCATGTCATATCAGACTAAATCCTGATATTTCAGGAATCCAACTAAAACACTCCACTTATCTCATTTCCCTATTCGCAGACGACATGCTTCTCACAATCACAAACCCACTGATATCCCTACCAAATCTCCACAAAGAACTTAACTATACCACCCTATCCGGATACAAACTTAACCGAATCAAAACAGAGGCTCTACCCATTAACATACCACCAACAACCTTACAAATACTAACACAACAATTTCCTTACTCTTGGAAATATGATTCTATCAAATACCTGGGTGTATACATCACCCCAAACTTCACCTCATTATTCCCAACCAACTACCTTCCACTCCTTAGAAACACAAGAAGATTACTCCAATCCTGGAAATCTCTGACTTTCATGATTTGGCAAAATTACGACCATAAAATGTCAATTTTACCTTAATGGCTATTTATTTGAAACGGTGCCAATACCAATTACCAATACCAATACTGCTCCAAAAAGGTATTATTGATTTTATATGGGGACATAATGCCCACAGAGTATCCGAACATACAATCATGGCAAGCAGAACTCAAGAGGGCTTGGCCGTTCCAAATATCCTAAAATACTTTCAAGCCACTCAACTACGTCATACCCTACACTGGTTCTCTACCATACCACAAACATGATGGACCCAACTAGAACAAGAATGGTACCACCCAATCCATTTAGGAGCCCTACTTATTAAAACAATGAAATCTAAACGAGAAAACAAAATACACACTCTTCTAGGGCCCATGCAAACAACAATAAACACATGGCAAAACTTAACAAAAACTATAGAACTACTTTCTACCCCATCCACACTGATACTGCTAGTAGGTAATCCTGTCTTACATCACAATATATTAAAACATGGACTGACCTTAGGGCAACATTAATAGCTGACTTAGTAGATCCCATCACACATAATTTAAAGGATTTTCCCACTATCGTCTCCCAAAAGAAGTTTCCAAAAACACTCATATACTCCTACCTTCAAATTAGACACTACGCTTCCACATTATCTTCCAATCTCTCCTTCCCCTCAAAATCTCACTTTGAGAGGATAGTAGCACAGGGCCCCACACAAAAAAGACTACTTTCACAACTATACTGTCTCCTAAATACAGTTACACAACTAGACACCCATCACCCAAACACCACACAAATACATGCTCCATTGGGAGGCAATACTAAATAAAGAGATCACAAAGGAAGACTGGCATAATATTTGGGAAGCAGCTGCCAAATCCTCCATTTGTACTACATACAAGGAAAATGCCTATAAAATACTGCTGGAGTGGTACTATACTCCTGATAGGCTCCATAGAATGTGGCCTGACTTCACAGACAGTTGAATGGGGTGTGGGGACAAAGGTACACTCATACATATTATGTGGTACTGTCCTCATATTAAAGAGATCTGGTTACAAGTATCTAAATTGATCCACTCTATTTTCCATCTCAGCCCACCCATGGAACCTATTCATTGGATCCTGGGACTACCATTTAGGGGACTTAGCAGAACCTCAACTAAATTATGTACCCATATCCAAGTAGCAGCTAGACAACTTATCACAAGACATTTGAAACAAAAAAAGCTCCCACTGAAGCAAATCTTTTACAATCTATTTTCGAAATCTGAAGTATGGAAAAGTTGACAGCTATAGTACATAATAATATGGACAAATTTGTAAAAATATGGACCCCATGGGACATACTGATGGAAGTGGTTTAAGCGGTGTGTGGGAAACTCCCCCCTCCCCCCCATAGCATAAAAATAACTATAATACTACTGGCTAATATATATGTTTACGAACACCTCTGTAGTTTTTTTCTACATTTTCCTTTATGTTAAATGCAGTTCAACAACAACCACTTACAAATTACAACCCTGAACTCGAAATAGTATAACACAATAAATCTTGAATTTGTAATAAAACTTCCTTTTATAAAACTGCAATTGTTTATAATAATTGTTGATAATTATGTCGATAAAAATAAAGTTATTAAAAAATAGATAAGCCGAGAAATATACAACTTTGTCTTTTACTGGGTTTATAGGGCTCTGAATACAAGTCAACTTAAAGCCTTGAAAATAGATGCATTACCTGAGTATCATGATCCGTACTCTGGTAGAACTCTGACCAGAGGCGAAATTGGCTGCTTCCTAAGCCATTACTACATATGGAAAGAGGTGAATTTCTACATATTTTGGAGTGTCCAGGGGAGTCACCATTTAAAGGAATAGTTCACTGAAAAATTGTTGATTGAAGAACAGTAGGTAAAGGAGCTATGTCATACCTTCCATTTTTCAATCAATTTTCCAGGAGCCAGGAATTAAGATAAGGAGATATACCCAATCACTGCATTAAAGGTTCAGTTCACATTTGCATATATATATTCTGTTAATATTTACAAATCATTGTCCTGCCTGACCTTCAACTTTTGTAATCTCTCATTATGCCAAATATTTAACTTTACCCAATTTTAAGGTGCCCCATACACATGCAACTTTTGTTGCAAATTTATGTCAGATTCCGATTGTGAATTTGCACGATGCACAATTACACAGGAACAATCACTCTGTATTTACTTTATATGAAATTATATACATTGTGCCCATACATGCCCACAATGTTATATTGTAGTCAAGGGAGCCAATAACGATCCAAGGAAATTTTTCACTCCTACTGATCACATGGCTATAGTTTGTTGGCTTTACAACCTATCTATACACATGTCTGATGTTCAACAAATGCCATCGGATTTTCTGAATATTGGCCATGTGTATGTCACAAGTAATACAAATCCTACACTACATATGGCTTTTGTAGAATGGCTTTACTAACTTTCATACAGTATATATATAGGAGTAGTTAATATACTGGAAAAGTTTATGAAAAAATGAATATACTGCATCCAATACAAAGCTCTTATCATCGCCATTTTACCTATCACATTTCTAACTACTCATCCTTTTGAGAGTAGGTAGTACCTTGCTATTATGTAGTAGCTGGAATCTTTAGTAAATTATCTTGGTTCACTGATAATACTCAGAATCTCACATTAGTTAGAATATTTCTCTAGTGATTGGCACAGTGGTCCATTGCACAAAGATATAATGATTTGCACACATTATATTCAGTAACAGTCTGTTTACTTTCTCGCTTGGTATATCCTTTGTTTTATTGTATTTTGCCTACACATTTACAACCCTTGTACAGAGAGACAGTGCACAGCTGCTACAAACTGCTGACAGAAAATAATAAATGTCTGGCCTTTAATTTTTCCTCAACACTGTCTCATTACCAATCTTTTATAACCTCATCACACTGATATATTACCTGTTATGTTTTTTAAGGTTGTTGACAGAGGCCTTGAAATATCACTTGTAATTGAAGATGATGTTCGATTTGAGCTTCTGTTTAAACATAAGCTAATGAAGTTGATGAATGACATTGAGGAAACAGAACTGGAATGGGACTTAATGTAAGTGCAATCAACATTGGGCTTAGAATGCTATTTTATTCAGTTATTTACATACTTAGGTGGGTACTACTGTATCTACTAATAATATTTGTAGGAATAATACATTTCCAGCCTGCCAGACATACCCCAAAGGATAGAAGATGTATTGTGGATGGGGATACGGCCTAAACTGTATATTCACTGGAAAGATTTAACATAGGTTAACACATATATGTTGTATTCAATTTGATCAACTTGACTTGAAGTTGCAGCATTGCAGTTGCAACACTGCCCTAGTGGTATGGTAAATGGCACAATAGCTAAACGTGCAGGACGATAAAAAATATAACTGTTTCATTCTTTTTGAGAGGTGTTTGACATGTTAATAACAAAAAAATTTGACACGTTTTAGCCCAAGAACAACAATCTGAATGTACATGCAACTCATATAACCATGGCTATTTGCCTTACAAATACCTTATAGTGGCTTTAAAGGGCATGTCCACCCCCAAAACTATAATTTCCCCCACTACTGGGCCCACTGTGTAGTGAATACAAATCCTTACCTTACATCCCAGCTCCAAATGATTCTCCTGTAATCCCCCCCTAAAGTCCCAAAAACTGCCCACCAGGAGGATAGCAGAGTCCATATAGGACTCTGCTTCCTGTCTCCCCTCCGGGAGAAGTTTGCAATGCGCACTGCAGGCATCTCCACCCTCCCTTTCCCTCCTGTTTTGCGATCCCTCCCCCTAGCTACAAATCCCTTTGCCACATAATAGCTTTCCTACCCCCAGCCCCAACCGCTACAAAAGATTTTTCAGAAAGTCCCCCGAACTTTACTTACCTTCCCTCTCTCCCCTGGCGTTCTGTGCAGCCGGCAGCCGCCTCCGTGATTGGCTGCCTCTCAGCCAATCAGGGATGCGGCTGCTGGCCCGGCCCCCTGCTTGCAGTTTTATGCAAAGCAGAGGGCCGGGACTGTGCGGTGGAGGATAGACAGAAGGTAAGTAATGATCAGGGGACTTTCTAACAAATATTTCATAGGGGTTGGGGCTGGTGGAAGGAGAGCTATTATATAACAACAGTGGGCATGTCTAGCAACCCAACATTCAATCCCTACTTGGGGTGTAAGGAGGTCCATATAGTAAATATGTTGCATGTAATTTATTTAAAGGACAATTATACTCAGCTCCCCCTTGCTCCTCTCATCAAACACCCAGGATGAGGCCCTAAACCACTAGGTATCTCTGGGCACTTTACAGATCATCTGAAATACTTAGTGCATCTTCCCATTTGCCCCATTGTGACTTTCAATGACAGAGACTAGAGGAGACTAGAGGAGGAGCGTACCTGTGTGATGAAGGAACACTAAGTATTCTGTATGATCTGTAAAGTACTCAGAGGTGAGAACCTAGTGGTTTAGGTCCTCACTGTGGGTAATCTTTAGGTGTGGATCGGAGGTGAGTATAATTGTCCTTTAATTAATTAATTTATTTCTAAGAACGTATAGGGAGCCGATAACAAAAGATCCAATACCTACACAGATTGAAGGGAGGTCAACCAGGTAAATTGTATTTGTCAAACATTGCATGTCAATGGCCAGCTTTAGTGTCCCAGGGATTTCACTGTCAAACCTACCTGTAATATTTCTAGGTGGACATTCTTTTAGTTTCTATTTCCCTGACTTAACAAATTAAACAATATTTTCTCTATTGTAATAGCCTTGATTTTCAAAGCCTGAACATCTGAATAATTGCCTTTTAACTGTGGGTTGTTTTCTATAAAATGCAGCAATTATTTTAACGATTTAGTGGGGGTAAATCATTTGTACGGCAATTATGTTCTCTTTAAGAAATTCCTTCTCACTGTGTTTAGACTTTGATCTTCCACAACACAGTAAGTGAATTCTTCATTTCTTATTTCTAGTTTAAGTAATTTTTCTAAAATACAAATTGCACATAAAATTATATAGAAATTTCACAGAGAACAACAGTGTAGTATTTGCTATTCAGTAAAAAGGAAAAGAAAAGGAAAAAATGCATCATAGCAATGGAAAATTCAAAGCAGAAGAATAACGTAAATAAAGACATGGGAAAAACAAAAATTAACAAGAACAATTTCAGTTGAAGAAAACTGATAATGTCATTATTTGTATTATAGTTACATTGGTAGAAAACGAATGCAAGTGCAGCGTCCAGAAAAGGCAGTTCCAAATGTCATGAATCTGGTTGAGGCAGACTACTCCTACTGGACACTGGGCTATGCTATATCCAGGCAAGGAGCTGAAAAGCTGATTGCAGCTGAACCCTTAAGCAAGATGCTACCAGTGGATGAATTTCTCCCAGTCATGTATAACAAGCACCCAGAGTAAGTATATTCAGTAAATGATAAGCCTTGGGAAATGCTGACTTTACCACGACTTGCTGCTGACTTGACCAATGACAAGGCTTAGGTCTTAAGCTCTGATCCCTTATGTCTGTTAAGGTATCCTTCCTCTGTAAAGTTATCCTTCCTATTATTAGTTGGCCATAAACTTATGGCATAAAAAATCTAATCTCACAACCAACAAACTACCTCTGTCTGTCTCAACAATTGTGCCCTCAAACTCCAGGACCACAATATTTACCAGGCTCTTGGTTGTTCCTAAAGTTGATCTTTATAGCAGTGTTCACCATCCCCTTCTGTAATTCTCTGTTTTCTGTTGGGTAGCAGCAGTCTATCATGGCCGTGATGGTTGACATCATGACTAATTAATGATTGCTGCTGGCTTATCCGACTTCTCTGAGCATGTGCAAGCTTGTACATCTTTAAAGGGCCCGTAAAACTAAAAACTGGTTAATTGTCAGTTACCTACACCCAACTCCAACTAATATATTTTGCACTTTATTACCTGCATTAGTAACCACATATTTAAGGATATTTAAGGACCTGTCAGAAGATTAGCGGAGGAGCGCAAGACCAGGTAAGTTCCTTTCTTTCTCTCCTAGCTCCTGCAGGTTTTATTGAAGAGATTCCTTCCGTTCTTCGATTAAACTAAAATGCCCAAAAGGGTGAATATACCTTTTAAAATGTAATTTGTAAACAAATTTGACTGTAATGAATGTAGGTAATTAATATAGGTATACAACAATGGCAATGTTCATATTATAAAATTAGTAATAAATAATTAAAATAAATATATTACTGAAATTGCTGAACAGGAAATTAGGGAAGACCTATTAACACAAATCACATTTGACAATTATTTGCAACAATTTTCACATTTTTCTTCTTTTAGAGAGAAGTATAAGGATTATTATGAACTTAGAAACTTAAAAGCCTTTTCAGCTGAACCACTTCTAATTTACCCAACACATTATACTGGTCAACCTGGGTATTTCAGCGACACAGAAACTTCAACAATATGGGACAATGAAACAGCGATAACTGACTGGGACAGAAGGTACTCCTGGAAATCTAGACAGCAGGGTCAGATACACAGTGATGCACAGAACAAGGATGCGTTAGCACCTCAGCCAACACTTGAAACATCATCGCGGGATGAACTGTGATTATTTATACACACGTGCAGTGCACATCATTTTTGTATAGATGTATATTTTTTTTTTACTGTGAATGATATAGAATAAGAAATTAAAAACTCTAATTTAAAAATTAACTCTTGCAAAGAAATTATTTAGCTTTATAAATCACATTTAGATATATGGATATTGTGATTTAACTATTAAATTATCAACAAAAATATTCTCTGTTAGAGAGAATATTGATTAACAGTAATGTTTTGTTACATTTCTTTTCTTTTACGTTTTTTCTATATTGATATATATTCTTTATGGTTTGTGCCAGAGGTGCAAATGTTTGCCAGTGCTATTAACCTCTCCCCCACTGCTAGTTCCTCACCCTTGGGTACTTTACCAACCAGCTTTTATACTGGACCAGATCATTGCTTTATGGGATGGTTTATAGGTAGCATGGCACACAGTGTGTTACTCTGGTGGTCTGGCACAAAGCAGACAGTGCACAGGATAAAACAGTTTTAATTACATTTAACAGCAAGTATTACAATGGTTTAATAATATTTAGTGTACCACACTAAATATTGACCAGGCCTGTGTATTATTTGTCCTTGCCAGTTGGTGTACACTTATCTGTTATGTCAGAGTTTGTATCCAATCAGGTAACTTGTATTTCTAGTAACTTGTCCTTACCAGCAGGTGGTAACAGGTTCTTACACACAGGATCTTGATTGTAGTTAATCAGGAGATCACACTGTACAAGGGATCACACCTCTCCATACACAGACTCTTTTAGGGATCACACCAAACAGACCAGTCCTGGCAGGAGCACACCATCACACACTTATTACTTTCACTTTCTGCTCTCTTCCTTGCCATAGAGAGCAGGGCTGTCTTGTCTCTTATTACTCACTGACACCCCCTGCAGGCTGGAGGTGGTATATAATGAGCCTTGGTGTATATGTCCATTACAATACTTAAATAAAGTTTCACTGACTGTTTGGGTCCATTGCGACTGTCAGTGACAGCTGGAAAACTGGCCAATGAAAAGACACAGCGAAACAGCGAAACACATATTAACTAGCAAGCATCAGAACAGCATAGAATAAAGCCTGCATTACACCCAGTGGAAGTGTCATGTTAAACTGATTTTTGTGCCAATCACAGACGCGGTTAATGTCATGACAAAGCGCCGCGGGAACGAAAGGCTGTAAGTATAGTTAGGATGATTTTTCTTTAAAAATAACAAGGCACTTTAGTCTGGGCAGGGGGCATCTACCGTACCTTAAAAGGATTTAAAGATAGGATGCAGGGAAACCGAGGATGGATCCGGATGGTGGGAGCCGCCAAGGGAGGATGCAGGCACAGAAAAGGCACGGGTGGAGGTGACGGCAGTCAGCTTGGATTACAGCTGATATGTTCCTGGTCTGCAAAAAGCCTGCTGCAAAAACGTATGTATCTATCTGTGTCTATTTGGCTGAACGGATTTTAATGGGGGATGGCTTGCTTTAAAGCTACAATCATGGCCAATAATATATAAAATTTTAGTTTTGTGGTGGACTTGCCCTTTAACCTATTTATTTTTGCT
Organism: Hymenochirus boettgeri; assembly: GCA_019447015.1. NCBI lineage: Eukaryota > Metazoa > Chordata > Amphibia > Anura > Pipidae > Hymenochirus > Hymenochirus boettgeri. The sequence goes on from CM033472.1 coordinate 204,313,793, forward strand.
TTTAACCCTTCCCCTATACATACACCTAAGCGCAAGCAAGAAACTTAAAGATTTTATACACAATTCAGTGGACAACTTGCAGTGCAGCCACCCCACTCAAGTAATCATTCCCTATCACACCAGAGCGTGGAAGAAACTCCCTCTACTAGGATCTTAAATATTACACACCTTCCAATGAAATTTTCAATCTCTGTAGTGAGAATCAACTTGAAATTATTTTTGTCCCTTCACAACAGTCCAAGTTTCTAATGCATCCTTCTGTAAAATTGAATTGCTCACCCCTGACCTAGAGTGAGGAACTTAACCTGCTCGATCATCACCCTTGGATTTTGTCTAGATCCCATGAACCAATGCATTTAAGCTGTGCTCTTGGTCTGCCAAAATCAGTTTCTAAAATAGATTAAAAATTATTTTCACCTGATCCTGTGTAATATGGATATACATCGGTAGATTTAGTAGAAAAAAACCCAGTAACTGGTTTGTGTGTACCTACCTTAAAAGTCAAGTGACTATGTTACAGTACAATACAATAACATTTGTTCCTAAAGGACTCAAAGCGCATACATTACAGTACAATACATTACAGTAATTCACTAAAGTGGGTTCACCCTCATATTTTTGTAAGCATTTTATTATATCTTTTAATGGGATAATAATGAAGATATGACACTTTCGTACAATGTAAATTAGTCAGTGTCCAGCTTGTATAACAGTGTAAATTCGTTGTCCCCTCAAAATAACTCAACACACAGCCATCATTGTATTAACCACTGGCAACAAATGTGAGTACACCCCTTAGTGAAAAATGTCCAACTTGAGATTTACAGGTTTCCACTGGAATCCTCTTTCACTCTTCCATGACAACATCATGAAGCTGGTGGATGTTAGATACCTTGCACTCCTCCACCTTCTGTTTGAGGATGCCCCACAGATGCTCAATATGTTAGTTTTAGCAAGGCAGTGGTCATCTTGAAACTGCATCCCAGTTTCTGAAGGGAGGGGGATCATGGTCTGCTTCAGTATGTCACAGTACATGCTGGCATTCATGGTTCCCTCAATGAACTGTAGCTTCCCAGTGCTGGCAGTACTCATGCAGACTGAAATCGTCACACTACCACCACCATGCTTGTCTGCAGGCATAATTGTCTTTGTATTCGTCACATGGATGCTCCCACACACACTTGACACCATCTGAATCAAATAAGTTTATCTTGGTCTCATCAGACCACAGGACCCCGTAACCTAGTTTGCAGGGTTTCTTGTGCATCATCTTTAGAAGAAGCTTCCTTCTGCCATGCAGACCAATTTGATGCAATGTGCAAGGTATGATCTGAGCACTGACAGGCTTACCTCAGACCCCTTTAACCTCTGCAGCAATGGTGGCAGCACACTATTTGCAAAAGACAACCTCTGGATATGACCCGGATGCATGCACTCAACTTCTGTAACCTGTCCTGTTAATCCACTGTTGGTCTTGGCCACTGTGCTACAGCTCTGTTCGATGGCCATTTTAGCCTAGGCCATTTTAAATAGAGCAACAATTATTTTATTTTTAAGATACTCAAAGTTTTCTTTAACATAAGCTCCCAATTTTAACTCCAGTATAAGAGAGTGTGAGGGGGATAACACCAAATTTAACACACTTGTTCCCCATTTTCACCTAAGATGTTGTAACACTAAAGGTAGGCATACACAGCATCGAAATTCCGATCAATTCCATCACTGCGATCAAAATGATCGGATTATCGAAGACACTTTGCCAGGTTTTGATAGAGCGATCGGCAATATATATCGGTCTATCGAAAAAAAACTGATGGAAAACTTTCCATCGACCCCTTCAACCAGAACCCGACCTTCCATTAGTTTTCAATCTTAAATCTATGGAAGATTGCTGGTGCAAAGTGGGAATATTCGATAGGTTCTTTGTTTTGGACTGTCTTCTTTGTTTTCATTCTGATCAGAAGAATATTGGACCGTGTATGCCCACCTTAAGGATTCACATGACACTGGGGAGGGAAAATGGCTAATTGGGCAGCACATTGAGGGAAGAGCAAATTTACACTGTTATACAAGCTGTACACTGACAACTTTACATTGTATTAGTGTCATAGCTTCAGTATTGTCCCATGAAAAAATATAAAAAAATATTTACAAAAATGTGAGAGGGGTACTCACTTTTGTGGCATACTGTATGTCAGTGTAGAATCATTTAACCTGACTGGTGGCTTTTTATATGTCACAGGACCTTTGGTACAAATGTTTTCAAATGTATGAACCACAGATACAATTACAGACTGATTGCAAAGCATCTAGATAAACTGAACTAGAGAAGTAAGTGACCATGACTGACCCTAAAGTGAGTGCTCTAATTTTTGTGCAATATAAACTACGATATGTAGCACAGAAAATTTATTTTGCATCTGCATAGATTATACATATCTAAAAATACAGACAATAAAAAAATACCAGGAACATCGATAGGAGGAACTAATTAGAATGGTATCTTCCACCTTATAACAATGATACATTCTATGTGCCTATGTTTCATAAACATGTTTATAACAGTTGTATGATCTCAGGCTATATATTTTCAGAAAGCATTGACTGGTAGATGTTCTATAAAGTGAAGGTATTAATTACATTTCTTGTAAAGGTTGAATGGGAGCTTCATGTTATATTAACATGAATATGTTATCCGTAATATTTTCCTCAGTATTATACATTCAATTCAGATAAATTACATACTTTCAATGTATTTATTTGCATTGCTTTGTTGACATGGGTGTGCAATGTCTTAGTAATCCTTGCCATATAGCACAGAGGTTTGTTTTCTAAGGATTTTGAAGGCCAAAAACACATTGACATTTTTGTAATAGTAAAGTAGCACATATTTAGTAACTTAATTAAAACACTGATTCCTTACCGTCCACCATTTGGTTTCTGCAACTACATATTTTTTATTTACTTTTAATTAATTTTGATATTTTATTAATACAAAATGCTTTCATCCTTGGTTAACTATAGGGTAAGGAAAAGCCATTTCCGCAAAATGTTAATTGTGGAGGCGTTATATTTATTACCCAATGATTTCATTCTATGTTGGGATACTTTCTGGTATGATGAGGAAATAAACATGGTAAAATGTGTTTCTTGCACAATAGCTTTTTGAGGTATGAAATGAGGTTCTAGGTATCGCAACTCTATTTTTAATTATAGTTTACAAGGATTATAGTTAACATTGGATGTGGCCCTATTAGGATTTACACTTGTATGTATGTATAGTTTACAGCGCTGTACAGTAACAAAATACAATAAAGTCATACAATGGGATAAATACATAGATAGTTCAGTACATAAATATATAAATTATATAAATAGAAGTGCTAGAGCTTTGTCATAAGAGGATAGGAGGTCCCTGCCCCGTCGAGTTTACAATCAAGTTAGGTGGGTAACATACAGATACAATGGAGTGGGTATAAGTGCTGGAGTAAGACGTATGCAGTGCAAATAAAACAATCATATACTGTGCTGGTTACCATTTAGGTAGGATTTAAGGCTAGCTTTAAACCTGCTAAACCTTCCCATGCATTTTTGGTTGGGTGCTGTATAGGATTTGGAGAGAAGATGAGATTCATGTGTGCCCATTGCAAAAAGCTGCGTGAGAATTAGGAAGAACTTTAACCTGATTGTTTTCCCATTAAAATGTAACTGTTGGCTTAATGTTTTGTTGTTGATCTTCTCCTATTTCTTTAGATATCCAATCTAAAACATATTAAATTTCATCTGTCAAGGGCATTGCTCTTATAAACTATTCTTCTGTACGCAGTTTTGCTGTTGGTTAAAAAAGGGAGGGGGTATACTGCTGGATTGAATGCATGCAGCAACACACACACCTCAGAGTAAGTCCTACTTACACTATAGATTATAGATTAAGATGATGAATTATTTTTTTCCATATAGGGTCCCTATGAAAAGTAGCCAATGAGCACAAATATTGTGTAAAAAATGGAGGGGGTGAACATTTTTACCTTTTGTTAGTTTGGGGGCAATTATTAAAATAATCAATTAAAGGTATCTGTTGTATTCAATTAGATCAACTGGACTTGAAGTTTAGTTCTTGAAGACGTTTTGCTAGTCATCCGACTGGCTTTCTCAATTCAGAATGACTTGTACAGGAATCTGTTTGCAATTAAGTTAATGAGAACCTTCACAAGCAATCAATTGAAGGACATTCTAGCAGCTTAATTCATGCTGCCTACAATTGACAAAATGGTGAAAAAATTGTGTCACATCACACAAAATAGCGGAATTTGTTAAAATATTTGTTTTTTAACATCAATGAGTCTTCTGGCTACTTTAAATATTGAGGGGTTGTACTCCTCAATCCCACATCAAGTGGGCCTTCATGCCTCTAGGACATTCTTAGAAACAAGAAGTTTCAAGTATAAAAATCATGTAGACTTTGTGGTATCCCTTTTATTTCTTGCTCTCAACAATAATGAATTTGTATTTAATCAAAAATACTACAGACAAGAACATGGGACTGCGATGGGGGCAGCTTGTGCTCCATCACATGCCTGCTGGAAAAAACCCTTTCCAAACATGAAGCCTAAACCTTTTTTCTTCAAGCCTTAAGGGATGGCCACGTATCCTCTGACATGCTCTATTGATGAACAATGCCCTAGATAGTTTATTGTATGTCCCGTTAATGTATTTATACACAGTAATCATATCCCAAAGCAAGCGCCTTTTCTCCAGCGTACATAATTGTAACTTTGCCAGTTTCTCTTCATATTCAAGCTCCCCCAATCCCCTTAATTAATTTAATTGCCCTTCTCTGAACCCTTTCCATTTCAAAGATGTCCTTTTTGTACACAGGATTCCAAAATTGCACTGCATATTCCTAATGAGGCCTTACCAATGCTTTGTAAAAAGGGAGAATAACATTTTTCTCCCTTGAATCCATACCTCTCTTTATACAAGAAAATACCATACTGGTTCTGGCTGTTGCCGCTTGGCACTGCTTGCTTCCTTTAAGTTTGTTATCCACCAAAACTCCAAGATCCCTTTCCAACAGGGATTCACTTAACACAGAGCCATTTATAGTATAAGCAGCACAAGGATTTTTAAGTCCAAAATGCATCACCTTACATTTATCAACATTAAATCTCATCTGCCACTTAGCAGCCCAATGTGACAATCTATCTAGATCCCCCTGCAACATTTTTAATGGTCGACAAAGTTTTGTGTCATCAGCAAACACAGAAACCTTGCTGAAAATATCCATTTCCAAATCATTAATAGATTAAATAGAAACAGCCCCAACACAGAACCCTGTGGCACCCCACTTAGCACTTTATTCCATAATGATGAATCCCCATTAACAACTACTCTCTGCATCCTATTCATTAACCAATTTTCTATCCATGTACAAATGTGCCTCCCCAGACCAACAGACCTTAGCTTATACATTAGTGGCCTATGGGGGACTGTATCAAAAGCCTTTGCAAAATCTAAGTAAACTACATCTACTGCTATGCCAGAGTCTAAATTTCTACTCACTTCCTCATAAAAGCCAAGCGAGTTAGTTTGACAAGATCTATTCCTCCTAAATCCATGCTGGTTACTACCTATAATTTCAGTCCTTGAAACATACTGTAGAACATGTTCCCTTATTAAATGTTCCAGTATCTTCCCCACCACTGAAGTTAAACCTACAGGCCTGTAATTACCCGGCTGTGAACAACTACCCTTTTTGAATATTGGAATAACATCAGCCTTTTTTCAATCCAAAGGCACACCTCCGGACATGAGGGAATCTGCAAAAATAAGAAACAATGGCCTAGATAAAACTGAACTTCGCTCCCTAAGTACCCGAGGATGTATTTTATCCGGTCTAGGAGATTTATTAATATTAACCTTATTTAGTTCTTTCTGTACCATATCTTGGGTTAACCAAAGTGCACTTGCATCTTTTATACCATTATTGCTACTATACTCTATGATATCTGTACTTGGATCTTCTATAGTGTATACAGAGGGAAAAAAAATATTCAAAACATTTGCTTTATCGCTATCCTCAGTAACTAACTTATCCCCATTAATTAATGGTACCACATTCTCAGTCATCTTCTTACTATTAATATACTTTAAAAAAATTTAGGCTTAGTGGGGCTTTGTTCAGCTATCCTAACTTAATTAATTTTAGATAGTTTGATTGATTGCTTTCTTACACTCCTTGTTACAGTTTCGCTGACTTTTTTTTAACATTTATTTCCCATGGGTATAAATTTAGATGTGAAATGGCTTAAAATCCCCTTAAACACAGTCCACTTCTGTTCAGTACCTTTCCCATTTAATACATTATCCCAGTTGACATTCTGAAGAGCTACTTTAAACCTGGGAAAATAGGCCTTCCCGAAATTAAAAGTCTTTGTCAACCCAGCGCACTTTTCCTTTCGATAACATAATCCAAACAACACTATTTTATATCTATAATGTGCTCCACGATGTTAGATATTACCAGATCCAACAGAGCTCCTTTTATAGTAGGAACTTCAACCACCTGTGAGAGAAAATTATCCTGCAGCAAATTCAGGAACTCATCACCTTTTTCTGTGATGGCAGTTCCACTACACCAATTAATGTCAAAGTAATTAAAGTCCCCCATAATGAGCACACTCCCCAAACTTGCAGCCCTTGCAAACTGCATATGAAGCTGACTCACTTCCTCTCTGCTAGCATTTGGCGGCTTATAGCAGACACCAACAATGACATTACCCCCTTTTCTGTTGCCTCATTCCACACATATTGCCTCCACTTTAACATCCATACCGCCAGTTATCTCTCCTTTTAAATTTGGCTTCAATTCTTTTAACATAAACTCATACTCCTCCCCCTTTCCTTTTTTCTTTGTCCTGTCTAAACAAGGCGTATCCTTCTAAATTTACAGCCCAGTCGTGAGAACTGTTCAACCACATTTCTGCTATACCTATTACATCATACTTTTCAATCAACGCCATAATTTCCAATTCACCCATTTTGTCAGCCAGGCTTCTCGCTTTTGCAAACATACATTTTAGATTATAATCCTGTAATTTATTCATACACTTTAATACACATGCATCCCTATCCCCTATGCTAGCCCCACCCCCCTTTATAACCCACCACTGGCCTATCTACACCCTGCTTTCCTTTTGGGCTATATATCCCAGTGAGACTGCTAATACCCTCCCCCCCAATACCCTCCCCCCCAACTCTCTAGCCATCTTCTTCCCTAAAACAGCTGCACCACCATCAGTGAGGTGCAACCCATCCCTACTTAAGAGCCTGTAGCCGACAGCAAAGTCTGCCCAGTTCTCTATAAACTCAAACCCTTTTTCCTTACACCACCCTCTTAGCCACATTTTAATGCTCCTAAGCTCCCGCTGTCTCCCTGGCTTATCACGTGGCTGGGGTAGTTTTTCTGAATACACTACCCTAGAGGTCCTTGCTTTTAACTTGTCCCCTAGCTATCAGAAATAATGTTTAAGGACCTCACCTCCTCCTCTAACTTTGTCATTGGCACCAATGTGAACCAAGACCACCAGGTCACAGCTGACCCCACCCAATAATCTGTCTACACGATCCACCACATGCCAAACCCTAGCACCAGGCAGGCAACACACAGTTCGGCATGTAGGGTCTTGGTGACAGATTACCCTATCTACCTTCCTTATAATGGAGCCCCCTACCACTACCACCTGCCTAGCATTCCTGATCCTCCTCCCTTGTATCAGAGATGGCAGTCCCCTGGGTGCTCAAGGGACTAGCCCCCTCCATGCATGCTAATTCCAAGCTGTCCTCTTCCACTTCATCACCTAAGGCAGCAAATCTGTTGGGATGGGCAATCTGGGAAGTAGCAACCCTACCCTTCTATCCCCCATTTCCCCTAGTAATTCTAACAAAACTACCTCCCCCCTCAACCTTCACTGTCTCACTTCCACCCACATCTATACTGGCCCCAGCCAGTGTCCTCCCAGATTTGCCAATCCCTGCAATGCTGCAAGCTGCCCCCTTAGACTCTCCACCTCAGCTTCCAAACGGGCAACCCACTCACACCTGACACAGACATAGGTCCCCTGGAACGTCTGATCCATGTTCCTATACATGTGGCAGGATGCACATTGCATGGTACCGACAAAACTGTCTCTTCTAATACACAACACCAGCACAGTGATGCACAAACGTTGTTTAATTGCCCTTCTTGTTTTAATGTCCTTTTTCTATGTCCTTGAGATCAAGGTCCTCAGAACAAGGGACTTTATACACGTTCCACTCTAGTTCGTTTCACTCACAGGAAACTTCCTTTTGTTAGGTGAATCCTATTTAACTTATAGGCCCAAGCCCCCACACCAATTAGTACCAGAGCCAGGAAGAGAGGGGAAAAAATAAAACACTTATTAACCCCTTCACAACCTGTTTGAAGTCCAGTGCACCCCTTTAACTGGAAGAAAGATTAATCTGCTTACTGCACACACAGTCCTCAACACAGCACAAAGAATCCTTATTTTCAAACTTATTTTCAAACTTTCACACACACCATACAACCATCAAATGATTAAATTACCTTTTTCTATGTCCTTGAGGTCAAGGTCCTTTAGAGCAAGGGACTGAGCATCAGAGTGTCTCGTATGGTCGATTTCCAGGAATCCAGCGGAGTCTTGATCTTGTAGCGGGTGAAGAGTGTGGCTGTCTGATGGTATCATATTTCAACATACTATTTGTTAATTGTGATACTTCAGACTTGGCTTCTCACATAAGTCCCGCAGGATCTCAGTAATCTTTATGATTTGATTGTTCTAGTATTGTGGGTTTTATCGTGCTTGATGGGATTTTTTGGATTACCAGCCTTCCGCTATCTTCAGTCTTTTGGGCTGTTGTAGAATATTTGCCGTTTCCTTTATGCTCTTGTTCACAGCAGGGATGCCTGGTTGTGGACTTTTAAGACGGGAGGGTGGTTGCAGGGTTGGGTTTTGTATTTATGTGTCCACATTAAATCATTTGTATTTTTGACTGCACCAGTGACTACATGTGATCAATGTGACATATGCCTTTAAAGTGATCAAATTATCTTTTAATTCACACAATATAAACTTTTATGGCATGCTAAATATTTATCAGGGAGATAAAAGAAAATATATCCTGCAAAATGTTTGAATGCTAATTATTTTTTCTCTTTATTTCAGTGATTTAACATTTTTGCATATGATTTTAATGTGAATGCCTATTTTTTTCATATACGGTAAATAAGAAGAACAATTTTAAAAAGATATTAATTAAATAATTTGGATAAATAAATATCTCAAGTTTTGTAATAATATAATTGCCGTTAAAATCCTGCTGTGAGTAAATACCTTGGGATTTACCCACAGTCATATTAAATCACGGCAGGGTGATTTAGCTGGAGCTCTAGCGGCTCTGGGTAAATCTCCCCCTGAATGAATGCTCCTGCTACCTGACTTCTGAGCTGTCACTCAGCTCCACACCATGCAGGGAGCAGGAAAGGATTCACGAATGTTTCACGCAAATGTAGTGTGCCGCAGAGGTCCACTACATGCCGACTACTGTCTGGAAGCTGGGCCAAGCTGCATTAAAGGTCAAGTAAATACTGGGCCTGGACACAGAGTCAATATAATTTTTTTTTCAGGGGCAGAGGCTTCACACCAGGTCCCCTGACATCTGGGCCCCATGCACATCATTTTCATCGTTATAGAGATTATAAAATATTCTTGTCCTTTGCAAAAATCCAGTATTTTAAACTAAACAAAAATGGCATTTCAATAGCAGATTGGCCTCACCAATTCGTGTTCAAGCAGACCATGATATAACTGCTGCAAAATACCAATTTTTTCATTGTCTGAAAAGAAGAATCTCCCCAGAAACATGCCTTGTGTGAAACCTAATGCCATTCTAAACCTGCCAGGAAATGGCTTTGGCAGAAATTCAGGATGAGATCACTACTTAAACCTATGGTATGATAAATAGCAGGAAGAGTTGAAAGAGAATGAAACATGAAAGTGCAGAAACCCTCATGTGTTCATTAATACTGTATAGTAATTTTTTTTTTTTACCCCTGAATACCTGCCCTCCTTTTCACTTTGTCATTGGACTTAGGACAGAGCACATCATGAATACTGAAGCGCCCATCTAGTTCAGCATTTAAATAGTATTTTGCGTAATTATTAATCATTGTGGGCTAATAGTTACTAAATGGCTTTCACTAATGGTGAAATCTTAAGCTTAGTTGTGAATAGGTCAGTGATCCAATACATACAAAAAATAGAAGCCTAGTGCACATCCAATTAATTTGCTTATATTTTACTTTACCATTGTATTGCGACTTATCTCTGGATAAATATCTCTCTGGATAAATTAAAGCAATTAGTTCAATAACTTGGCCAAATTATTTTAAGCCCAGCAACCACTTCACGGTTTGCTTTATTCTGCTGGGTCCTAACGTTTAACCTTTTTTACTTAAGTGACTTTAGTTTGAGAATTGTGTCTCCTAAGAAGGTACAAAGATAAAAACTAATTGCTTTAATTTATCCAGAGAGAAGGACAGGCTTTTTTAAGTCGCAATACAATGGTAAAGTAAAATATAAGCAAATTAATTGGCTGTGCACTAGGCTTCTATTTTTTGTATGTATTGAATTAATTTGGTCTCTAGTTGCACTCTGCATGGATGTATACTATCCCATTTATATATATATATATATTGCTCAGTGATCCAATACCTTGGATTCAGGAGGAATCAGTGGGTGCAATAATTTCAGGCTCTAATGCAGGGGGAGTTGTTGTGTCCCCTGTGTGTGTAATGGGGGGTATGTGTCATACCCAGTCTTTGGGCTGCTGTCACCAAGTTATTGTTATTTTTACTTTAGTTTCCCTTAAAATAAAATGAATTCATACATTAATTAATCTGCCATTTATAAAATGAATCAATTTATCATCCCTTTTTTTTCTTAAAAGGTATATTCCCATGAAAACTTTTGACATAAAGATAAGTGCCCCCCAAAACCTAGACCTCACGAGGTTCCTACATTTTTAAGGTGCAAGAAACTACTTACCAGCCTTCATTTCCTCTGCGTTCTTAACTTCCATGCCCTTTCTGTGCACGTGATGTCTCAGCCAATCACTGGCACTTCTGCCAGTCCAGTTTGTGGGGGGTGGACAAATTCTAATAAAATACTTCAAAACTCAATAGCCATCTAAATCAATTAAAAGGGAATCTCCACTGGGAAAACCACATTTTGCTATTCACGTTTATTGAAGGACAGAAGGTAAAGTATGCATGAGCATAAAGTATTAGGGGGGTTATTCAATAATAGTTCTTATCATTTAAAATGGTGCTAATTTTGCCCCAACCAATCAGATGTTAGCTTTCAAATGTTTAATAAGATCTGATTGGTTGGGGCTAAATTAGCACCATTTTAAACGATAAGAACTTTTATTGAATCTCCCAGTAAGTGCGTCGGGACCTGTCAGAAGATGCGGCAGCGACCAGTTAAGTACCTTACCTTAGTTTGCGGCTCCTAAATGTTTTATTGAAGAACGGGAGGTAAGACACAGCTCCTTTAACTCCTGTTCTTCAATAAAAGTGAATAGCAAAATTTGGTTTTAACCACTGTAGATACCCTTTAATTATCAATTGTATATATAAAAGCATTCTTACATTTCCACCATAGAGACAAAAGCATAAAAAATATAATTATAAGATTATATTATTGAATATCCAGTCTGGTTGATCATATCAAAGGCCCTGGCTGCTTTTTTATTCTGACATTAAATTTAGAAGATATTGAGCTTAAAGGACAACTCCACCCTCATAAGAACATCTTTTAGAAAGAATGGCCTCTTTAAAATATGTTGATAAATCATACTTTGTCCTATGAATTCATTACTGTATGCCTGCTATGCTTCTGGATGCCTTGTGGAAACCGAGCAATTTAGAAACCTGTACTGAGCCTGGGCATGCTCAGAAGAGGCAGACAAGGGATTAACATTCAGTCATTGGCTGAGATGTCAACTGTTAAATCCATAACTGACAGTTGCTAACTGGAAGAACCAGGAATCAGAAACAGGGGAAACAGGACATTGTGCAGGATTTCAGGTTAGACTTATATATTTCACATTTCAAACTATTACAGTTTAGGGTTTTGGGGGGGGGATTTACCTGTATGTAAGTTTTCGTTTTAGGGCTGGACTTGCCTAGCAGTAGAAATTAGATTGGAAAGCTGTTATAACCATGTCCCATCAACAGTGCAACACGTGTCTCTGAAACATGTTTAGACGAGCTCCTCTGCCTGCTGAATCTATCAGTTAAGGAATAATGTGCTGCTCATCATTGGGCTGTATTTAATAATAGATGCAAAGTCAGATGTTAGCAATTGTTTTCTAAATGACCAATAAAAAGGAATCATCTGATTGGTTGAAACAATTTTTTGCAACTCTTATTTTTATCAAGTTAAAGCTTTTAGGAGATATTCAGTCTAATTCAATAAGTCAGTGATCCTGGGTTGTAAATCACTGTCTCATCTGTTTTTCTTTTTTTACCTTTAGTTCTCCTTTAAGGAATTCTGCAATTCAATATTTACCACTCTTTATGAGCTTTCATTTCCATTTTTATTTTTTATTTTGTCTCCTGAGATATTTTTTAATGTTCTGTCCTTTTTATCTCTCCCACTCTCCTAGTAAAATCTTTGCCAGCACTCTATCCACCAAGTCTTGAAATATAAACAACCTTGCACACAAATTACTAGAATATAAATTACCTTGCACACAAATTACTAGAATATAAATTACCTTGCACACAAATCATCTCTTTTCCCTGATGTTGATCTAATATATCTAATCCCTGCTATAAAGAACCTCTATTTATTGACAGAATGAAGTAGGGTCAGACACAGGAGTACCATAAAATGCATTGACCTTATATAAAATGAAAAAGGACTGGCATTTATGCTAAAGTAATAGTTTCCATCAGTTTTGCATAACATGTTCATGGCAAACCAGACCGTGGAGGGATAAAGAGAAAGGACCCGGTCAGCCCTGCATACCAGATTAAAAACCTTTTTCTTTAAATAAGACACAGACACCACTTTTTGGGTTAAACAATCGGCCACGGCTTTTTTATTAAAATATTAATTTAAATAACTTAAATTTAAATATGCCCTTTGCATATTTCCAAACTGTACACCCTTGCGTGCCAATAACCATACTTGTTGTTAACCATCTCCAGCCGTAGAACACAGCTTGAATGCCAACCTCTGTCTTGCCAGAGGGCATGTAACGGCTCCATCAATTTCCAGCAAGGGTGTTCCCGCCACTAGGAGCCCGTGTACCCCTACACCGAGCTCCTACCGCCACTCAATAAAAATAAGGCCTGATCAATGCCGTCTTGTAAGCCTGATAGAAATATATCCAGGCCAATCTCATTCAGATGTATCCCATCTGGCCTCATCAGTGACCTATTGTCACCCTCCAATTGTCTGTGTCTTATGACAACTCCACCCAAGGAGCGTACGAATCTGGAGATCCGTGTGTTCACTACCCTCCGTGCCCTCTCTATGGCTGCTGGGTCCCTGGCCCCCTGCCACACCACCTGGGGAACGATCTCCGACCAAACCAGGATTACCTCATGAGATCATGAGGTCAGATAGCCGAGATCTACAGAGATCGTTCCCCGCGGCGTGGAGAACTAAAACCAAAGGCCCTCGATCTCGCCTGCTAATCTCTACTGCTTCCGGCAAAACTTGCCACCATGACATCCCCCTGATGCCCTTCCATTCCAGCGATGCCGCAGTGAAGCCCAAATTCCTTCCTCCTGGTCGAATCTCCGCTCTCCTTGCCGTCCAGAAGAGATACGAATGCCCGATCAGCCATACGACCACTGGCTTGTTTCCTAAAACCAAAACATCAGTTAACAGCTAATTCCGGCCGAATATAACGTGCCACACAGCTCGATCTCCATCTTCCTAAACGCTTAACCTCCTGTTCAGAAAAACCTAACGTATATGCCTCGGTTGCGGCCCCTATTCTAAAGGAATGTGTGCTAAACTCCTTTGGATTGAGCCCAATTCGACACAAGGATACCTTCAGGATAGATTCAAATTGGTAGCGGGTGAGGGGAGCCCCCCCGAGGTGGGACAAAAAGAATGGCAAAGGAGCCCGAATTGCTGCGAAATCTTTTATCGCCAAAACTGGGCAGAAACTCCCTTTTATTGGAAGGATCGAAAACCAAGCCCCAGCGCCAAAAACTTTCGTTTTTGATCTGTTTATGTGGACCCTGATCCTACCATTCATAGCACATACGTCCTCCACGAGTAAACCTCCCGTCCCCTTAGCCCCTGGGGGAACCAGCTCACCCACCTGCATGGCTCCGAAAAATGCTAAGGAAAAACCAGCCTTGAAAAGAGATGCCTCATACGCGGATTTGCAAGCAGAAGGAAGGACCTCAATGAGCCTAACAAGAACCCGGAACGAAATAGGGCGCCTAGCCTCTTTTGGTGTATATTCCTTTTTCCAACCTCTAAGGATTGACTGTATCAGGAAATCCTTTGTGATGTCCTGCCAACCCAATAGCCGAAAGAAAAAGGAAATACCCTGCAATCTCCTCTGTGCCACTAAACCCGAGCAACAGGAATTTCTAAGGCTCACTAGATATTCTAAAAGAACTCGCTTCCTAATGCTGGTTACCTCTTGAACATCTCTTTCACCAGCCATAGCTACCCACTCCTTCCACGCCTTACCGTGATTCTGCCACGTTGAGGGTGCCACTGATGCCTGTACCATGGCCATCAACTGCTGTCCGCTATCTCCCACAAGGAAGTTGGGCAATGTGTCCCCTCCAACTCTGCTTCCGGAGCCAACCTGCGAAAGTCCTCCCACTGAAAACGAGAGAGAGAGTCAGCAATCTTGTTATCAATGCCGGGAACATGTTCGGCCCTAAACCAGATGTTAAACTGCAAGCAGCGGAGAACTAGATGCCGCATAAGGGCGAGAACAGGAGGAGAAGAAGAAGATTGTTTATTAATTACTTGGACCACGCTTTCATTGTCTGTCCAAAAACAAATGGCTTTGTTAGACATCCTATCACCCCACAATTCAACTGCCACTATGATTGGGAAAAATTCCAGCAAAGTAATGTTCCTACAACGACCTGAAGCCAACCAGTTAATGGGCCACTGACCAGCGCTCCAA
This sequence comes from Hymenochirus boettgeri, assembly GCA_019447015.1. Classification (NCBI taxonomy): domain Eukaryota; kingdom Metazoa; phylum Chordata; class Amphibia; order Anura; family Pipidae; genus Hymenochirus; species Hymenochirus boettgeri. The sequence continues at coordinate 204,329,033 of CM033472.1, forward strand.
GACCTCCCAAAGATGGCTCCAAAGCCCAGCGAGCCAGCTGCATCGGTGTGTAAATGCAACTCCTCGCTAGACTGCTCCGCCCTCTGGATCAGCGACTTCCCGTTGTAGGACCCTAAAAACGACTCCCATACTTTTAGGTCTTCTTTAAGCTGCCTGGTTAACCTAATGTGATGGTGAGGAGCTTTTGCCCCACAAGTGGCCAAAGATAACCGCCTGCAAAAAACCCTTCCCATAGGTAATATTCTACAAGCAAAATTCAGGGAACCTAATAAGGATTGTAACTGCCTGAGAGTAATCTTATCGGCCGTTAGGCAAAACCTAATTCCCTTCAGTTAATCTGACAGCTTGTCTGATGGGAGTCTGCATTCCATTTTGATAGAATCGATCTCAATACCCAGAAATGAAAGAGTGGTCACAGGGCCTACCGTTTTATCGGCCGACAGAGGGACTCCAAACCTACCCATCAAATACCTGAATGATTGTAATAAAAAGGAGCAATGTTCTGACTCCTTGGGCCCCACAAAAAGAAAATCATCCAGATAATGAAGGACAAATCTGGAGCCTGTCTCGAATTGAACTGCCCATTCAAGGAATGTACTGAAAGTTTCGAAAAAGGCACATGAGATCGAACAACCCATGGGAAGACACATGTCATAAAAGTAAAACCCATCCAGGCTGCAACCCAAGAGATGGAAACAGTCCCTATGCACCGGTAACAGGCGAAAAGCGGCCTCGATGTCAGACTTTGCCATCAATGCTCCAACTCCTGCTTTTTGAACTAGTGATGCCGCTCTGTCAAACGATACATAGGATACCGACGCTGCCTCAGGGCTGATGCCATCATTAACTGACCCCCCTTTTGGATAAGACAGGTGATGTATCAATCTGAACTTACCCGGTTCCTTCTTTGGTACAAGACCCAAAGGGGAAACCCAAATATTGGGGAACGGCGGGTCGAAGAAGGGGCCCGCCATCCGACCCAATTGGATCTCAGCCTGAATTTTCTGCCTCGCCATTTGAGGTGCCTCCCTAACGGACTTCAAATTTTTTGAAAAAACTGGGGAAGGGGAAAATTGAAAGGGAATAAAGAAACCATGTACAAAACCATTTTTTATTATCTCAGCGGCCTCGCCCATGTTCACTGGGGTCCTCTGGCCTCCTAGCACTGGGCTTTTTGGCAATTGCCTTCCCTTTTCTGAAACACTTTGCTGCCGAGTGCCCCGCTCCCCCACAAAAGGAACATTCGTGGCGAAAACGGCAGGCTGCCCCAAATTTGCATTGGCCCTAATTGAAAAGCCAGCATGGGCCTGCTTTCTTGGCTATTGCATGGGTACCCAAACCTAATGACACCGGGTTACTTCCGATGTTAGGTATCAACCCTGAGGCCTTCTGTGACATCATGATCCTAATCCATGAGTCGGTGGCCTTAGTGTTCCAACCTACTTCCGGGTGTACTACGAAACTCCTCGTCGTAATGCCACCAAGCCGCTCCCCCATAGACTTTATATGCCCCGAAAATAAGGTCAAGATAAATAAATAAGTCGGAACATTTCTGTGGAAATTTCTTACCAATGACCCCTGCCAGTACACAAAAAGCCTGCACCCAGTTACCAAAGGTTTTGGCCACCTTTGGTTTTTTCTCCTTACCTGCCTCCGTTCGGACATACTCCTTGTCCACCGTCACCATATCCGTATTGATAAGAGACCAAATTTCCACATATTCATTCCTCCAATTTTTTTCTTTAACCTCCTCTGAGACACATACCCCGAGTGGGCTCACCACACAGAAATATGTTTCCTTCGGGGCTTCCGCCCTGCCAACCGCCGACACAGGCTGGAGCCCCCCTGCTCCACCTGGTGAAAAACTCCCTGCAGAGCCTTGAGGCATAGCCTCGATTTTTCCCATAAGTGCTTTTATAGCCTGAACCAACTCCCCTCTTTCCCCAGCCCCCCCTGTCGCCCCCCAAGCACCAGCACATGACAACTCACCACTGGCCTGTTGTCCCAAGGCCGTTGCATCGCGCCCCTGGTCAGCGGCTGGGCGCTCGGTCAATGACAGCCTGCTCCCCCGTATAGATGCCCTGCTGTGCTGCCTGGAGCCGGAACGGGATCTGGTGCTGGCTGATGTGCCAATTGTGGAGGACGATGATCGCCTGCTTCTCTTGGACCCGTGTCGTCCTTTGTGCCTTTTGTCGTGGGACTTGGACTGGCTTCTAGACCCCCTGTGACCCCTTCTCTGCCTACGCCTTTTACGTGAATGGCGAGCGGAGTGGCTAGATTCTGACTCTGAGGATGAGTATCTGCGACCCCTCGAATTCCTTCCCCTGTCTCCGCTGCCCCTCCTGCTAGCTCTCCCCACTCGGTGCTCCCTATCATCACTCCTGGCCCCCAAACTTCCCCGACTGGGCGATGCCATCTCTAACCCAGATAAAGCCCCCCAGCCCCTCCTTCTCCCATACTCCTCCTCGCTCTGAGCGTCCCTGGGCCTAGTGGCTGCTGACCCTGCTGCCTCTGCTGGACGTCTTCTCACCCCGCCCTGTGCGCTCGACCTGGTAGCAGCCTCGCTTCCTCCACTGCGGTAGGGGCCTCCCTGGCTTGACCACTGACCCACTTCTCCAACCGCCTCTTTCTCCCCAGGACCTGCCTGTGCCTGCTGCGACAATTGGTTGCCTACCTACACTGGGGTGGGATCCTGTTCTTGTGAGGTTCCCTCCCCTGACCCCCCATCTGGGTTGGAAGAAGATGAGGCCTCCTCCTCCTGAGGCCTAGACCTAAAAATTGCACTAATGGCCCCAACAAGCCCCTTCCTCTGGACTCCTGCCTTTTTCCCTGCCCCCTTGGCTGGGGCCTTGCCCACTTTTTTCTTTCTGGCAGCATCGGGAGGACTAGGACTCAGCCGGTCTGGTGGGCGGGAGGTGCGCACTGGCCTAACCCCAGGGCTCCCAGCCGGGCGCCCTGAAGGGGGGATTCCCTCCCCTTGGGATGTGGAATGCTGTTCCCCCCTTGGCAATATGGCCTGAAGCCACCCCGCCCCCTCCCTGCTGATCCTCATCTGCTGCATCAGCTCCTCCTCCATAATATTTGTGCTTTGTTCAAACTGTTTGCCTGCTTTACTTCGCTCCCATGAGCTGTTCCCAGGTCACCGGCTGCTCTGTAATGGCGCCGATGACTGAGTGCGCTGATCTTAAATACCAGACGCGGCACGGCGTGATGACGTCACGCCGGCGCCGCGTCTCGCGAGACTTCACTCGCTCGCCGATCAGAGAAGAAGGGGGTGGACTTACGGGACCTAAGGGAACTACGCTACTTAGAGCTCCCGCCACAGTCAGACGCCCCATCCACTAACCCGTGGCGGGGCTCCCAAACACCCTTTAACCTGATCACAGTTTAATTACCTCCACAATTAAACAGTCAAGTATGAAGGCACATTGCATTCTGGGGACAATGTATAAAGTGTTTTTCCCTGTGACTGCTATGGCAGGATGAGTTAAAGCCTTGCAATAACATATCAGAAGTAAAGACTGGGAATGGAGGTTCAATGTCCCGATATATTAGGTGTTACGTTTTGTGCTACAGTGTAATGCAAAACGTAGCTTAAACCTTACTTCACTGGTAGCACTGTGCAAGCACAGTTGAATGAGTATAAGAGCCATGCTAGCACAATATTACATCACGTAGCATGGATTTCACACCGATTTGCCCAAAAATGCTCTTTATTGCATCTCCCTCTCTGTGTATAAAATATTTTCTTTGCATACTTAATTATTAGGTTTGTTATTAAAGGGCATGTCCACCCCCAAAACTGAAATTTAACCCCATACTGGCTCCACTGTGTAGTTTAAAAAAATCCTTACCTTACATCTCTGCTACTTATGGTTCTGCCTTTCAGCCAATCACTGACGCGGGTGCTGGTCCAGCCTCTGTTTGCAACTTTCTGAAAACGGAGCCGGGGGGAGAAATATATCGGCGGTTGGGGGTGTGCAGGGGGTACCTACGTTATGTAAAAAGTTTGTTTTCAGGGTGGACGTGCCCTTTAAAATTGGAAAGGTTCTCTATGTAATTTTGCAATAATAAAGTAGAGTTACAGTGTCTGGGTAGGGAAAGAACAATAAATTGAACAGAATCTATTTGGACAGTTGATTGATTTATGGAATACTTGCAGTAAAAATGTTAAAACAAAATCTAATGACCAATATTGTTTTCCTTTTCTTAAGGCTCACACAGGTGCGACCAGCGACAAAAGTGGCCAACGTATGGCTGTACCAGGTGATAATCTTACATGTATGGCTGTTTAGTTGGGCGTCATTATTTGATCTGCTAGGTCTGACTACCAACGACACTCGACAGAATGGCCATACACTCACGATGGTCGTCAGCGGACGCGTGCAGGATCACACGTGTGTATGAGAATTTATTTTTAGTGTAAAAAACATTTTATAAATAACAATGGGAGCAAATGTAGTTTTGGATTTTTTTGTCCTCTATGTTTACAAAAAGCCCCTACGGTTATTTACCCTTTAGTGACAGCTGTACAGCTCTGTATCCTTCTTCAGGCTCCAATTCTATCATACTGTAATTACTGACACTGACAGTTAACATGCTTTCTATCAGTACTTGAAATAGATAAAAGAAATCTTCAAAGTGAAAGAGATCACATCTAGAATTCATGATGGCTCAATAAAGCCGAAACCGGTCTGTAGTTGGTGCTCTGGTTTTGCATTTAGCTTGCGGAATACTGTAAAAACCTTTTAAAAGGTATAGATTTACTGAGAGCTGCCATGGAAATTACCCAGAAGTCTCTGTTCCTTATTTGCATATACTGAAGGGGAGTTGTAAAGCCATATTCTCTCCCTATCCTATTTCATTTATTGGTGACGTCTGTCCATAGGCGCTTCACACTGCAAAACCAGAGGCCTGCACTACACTGATGATGGCTCAATAAAGGTCTGTAGTGGGCGCTCTGGTTTTGCATTTAGCTTGTGGAAAAAACCTTTCAAAAGGAATAGCTTTCCTGAGAGCTGCCATTAAAATTATCCATAAGTCTCTGTTCATTATTTGCAGAAATCATGAAGGGTGATTTATATTTTAGCTTCTTCTTTAAACAACTAGTTTTTTTTTCTTAACTTCAGCATTTACCTGGTTGGACCCATATCACCAAAGGCATTGTCATTCTAAATAAATCTTATAATGATGTGGTCAAAGCTGAAGGGTAAAGAGCACTTGAAACCCTTCTATTGTAAATGATTGCTTGCATGTCTGAGCAAGCCCCGGAGATATAAATTCCAGGGAAATTCTCTCCAGCCAGCAGTTAAAATGAATGTGAAGGTAATGAATGTCTATGAAAAAAGCATTGTGCACTGTGGCATTAAAAGAATTAGGAGTGAGAATGCTGGAAATCATAAATTGCAGAGATTAGCAACAGGGAATCGGTGTCAGCCGGCGTGCCATAATTCTCCTGCCACTGTGGAATGTGTAAATAACTTGTTGAACAATTGCTCCACTCCTCGCATTACTCCGCACCTTGTATGTACAAATGACTTAGCAACCACTTTGTATAGGCTAGCAAATCTACCTTTCTGTAGTGTAAACCTTTATTTGAGACACTAGGAAGTGACCATTACGATTGACGTGCCTTCTCCATCAAGCATGGTAAGTGTGTATTTGAATGGAGAATTTTGTTGTTGCTTAAAGGGACACTAAACTAAAATGCCTTTATCCATTTCTAGATTTTTAGTGCTGTCAGGAACTTGGTCCCTTTTTGCTCTTAGTGCTCCCTGTCACTAGATCTTCCCATGTCCTGTTCAGCTCAATCCTAGTTAGTATGCATGTCTCCTCTTTATGTATCCACCCCCTGCCAAAACGGAGTCACAGCTAGAGTGTGGAGCATGTGCAGTGGAGATGATATGTGCCCCCCCCTTCAGCCAATAGCATTCACCTAGTGATTTTGTGTTATAGTGAAAGTAAAACTGCTTTGCTATGGGAAGGTAAGCAGCACTGGTAGATATAATAACTGCTTGAATCAAGTAAGATTTTCTTTTATCTGTAGCAGTTTGAAGGTGTGTGTGTGGGGGGGGGGCTTTGTAATTCATTTCTTTAGGTACAGTGCTATATTGGGACTCAACTAACACAGACAGCAACTAACTGCAGGACTGGGTTTATCTGCACAGAAAGAGCACAGAGAAACAGACAATGCTCATTCCCTTTCCTGATCGTAATGCTGAATCGATTTGCCATACAATGACAGAGAATTAAGCTTTATTTTTATAGAATGGAAGGGAGGGGCTGGGTGATTGACAGTTCTTTACTGAATAGCTGTGTCCCACCCAAGGGATAGGAAGGTCAGAGAAGAAAAAAAAAAAGCAGATTTAATATTGGTGGTAATTAATCCTAATTACTGTGATTAGTTAAAAAATGATTCTCCGCAGTTTACATGTCCTTTAAAATATTTTTATTTATTCATATTTAATGTTTTATGCAATGTGAACACAGCACTGGTAGAAAATAAGGAATTAAAGGTAATTAAACAGAGTGTAAACCTGCAGGAATCTTGTTTAAGGTTTTAATACAGATGGTGCCAGGGATATTGCAAAGGACTTGAAATGCTTGAACTGCTGCTTGAATGCTGCTTGAAACATTGGAAATGCTTAATTGTCCCCATTTTGCTTTGCACACATTATTTAAAGCCATGTTAACACGCCCTGCTTTCCCAAAGCATGCTCTTCTTTTTGGCAGATCTGGTGCATTTTCTATAAGAAGGTTAAAAGAGTTAAATGAAGAGGAATGCAGCATGCCATGTTAAATTAACTGCACAGCAAAGCAAAGTGGAGACAGCTCCCTTCACTTGTAAGATAAACTTGGACATTGAAAATGACAGCTGTCAAATACAAACCTGTAACGCACATTGATGCAATGTGGAGTTCAGGGCTAAAAACAAATTGACTACTAACAGAAAAGGATTTGCCTAGAGCACAGAATAAAAATGATCATTCTTCTTTAAACAGCCCCAGGGCTATATAGTACACTACTTTATATAACAATGTGACTAGGTCCAAATACTGTACAATAGTTTAAATCCTTTTGTAAGATTTCAGATGCGCTTCTTCCAGACATCCCACCCTGTTGTTTAAGGTTTCCAGGCAGGGTGGGGGAGGGGCGTGGCGAGGGGCTTGAAGTCAGCGACGTCACACGTGGAGGCAGAGGCATCTGTTTAGTGGTTGGAGGGGGCGGAGTTAGGGGGTGTTCTTGGGACGTGCTGGCCAAAGGGGGGCATGACGGGGAGGAGTTTAGAGCATCCTCTCTGTCACAGGAGTTTGGGGTGGTCACGCAGGACCACCTGCAAATAGCCCGTAACTAAAATAATAATTCATCCCAACTATTACTGTTACATTTTTTGTTGATCTGCTACCTATTTATTTAGATATCTAATCTGGAGCATAAGTGGCTTCAGCTGTCAATCAAGTACCTCATACGCTCAGATTAGCCGATCACAGTGCAACCCAAGGAAGCGCACATAGTATGGCCAGAGCAATTGGCCAAGACTAGTGTGCGCTTTTTTAATGTGCGATCAGATCGCAGTATGGCCTAGCCCTCATTTTGATCAATCATTAAAAAAAATGTAGGTTTTATTGTCATAATCACAAAAACACATTCCCCAAACTGACACAGGTACACACACCTCCCGACCTACCATTCCATTCCTGGGGCAGCCATCTTTAAAGGGTAACTATAGTCAAAAATAAATTGATGTGTCATCAAAAAAAGTTAGCTTTATGGTCATAAACACAAAAACACATACCCCACAACCCGACACAGTCACACAGTAGGTGACCTACCTTTCCGTGCATAATTAAAGGGCAACTATAGTCAAAAAAATTCTGATAAATCATCCAAAAATTTTGTTTCATGGTCATAAACACAAATGCACATAACCCCAACCTGACACAGGTACACACACTTCTGACCTACCCTTTCATTCCTGTGGCAGCCATACATAAAGGGTAACTATAGTCAAGAATAAATTTTAAACAATCATCAAAAAAGTTATTTTCTGGACTCTTTTTGTCTCATAGTTTGCTAGTAACTCCTTCCCACTCTCTGATCTAATTACTTTTTCTACCACCTGCCAGTCAGCCAATCACAGATGCGGCTGCCGGCTGTGAAGATAGGCACAGGAGCAAAGGGCTGTATGTATAAAATCGAAAGTTTTTTTTTTTTAGTAATAAAATGGCGTGTTCGGGGTGGGCAAGCCCAAGGATCATTATATTAAAAGGGTTTGACACTGGGAGAAGGAGCAGCCAGATGGGATCCGGAAGAAGGAAGGGAGGGGGGGGAGAAAGGGTTCCCTTGCGCATGTCACCATCCCTCCCGCAGGAAAGACAGGAGGTGGAGAACTTTGGACATGAAGACAGACACTACTCTTGACTCTTTTCCTGGACTTTGAACATGGACTGCAGGAGAACCATAAGGAGCAGGAATTTAAGATAAGGATTTTTTAAAACTACAGAGGGGCCAGCACTGGGGCAAATATTAGATTTGGGGGTAGACATGCCCTTAAATGAAAAAGTTTTATGGAACTGAACTAGGTGAGGTAAAATTTTTCTTAGGAGGATAGGAATGTCTGCAGGGGACCTGGTAGGGACCCCTTTGGCTCCAGGCCCCCTAGCAATCGCTATGGTTGCTATGGTGATTCCTATGCCCCTACGGATGACACATGTGATGTTTTTCCACATAATGGGGCTGCCACACACTGTCACTGATCAGCAGTACCCCGTCTCCCCTCAAAAAATGGATGGCACATTTGGTGTGTTAGTGGGGCTGCCAAACTGCTACTAAGCACTCCTCTCCCCCCCAAAAAACAGATGGCACATGTGGGGTGTTTTCACAGAGGAGCTGCCACAAACACTTACTGATCAGCAGCACACACTGAATGTAGGACATCAGTGGATGCCAGTGAGACATGTTCCACATACCTGTTACAGAGCTTTAACTACATGTACAACAAAACAGAACATCTGGGTTTGCACCACTGGATCAGTACTCACATGATTGGCCAGTTTCTTTGAAGGGGCGGGGATACCAGGGTGCAAATCGGTTCCAGAGTGTCACTAGGAGATTGTGCTGTGCTCATAAGACTGGGTACACAAAGAAAGTATTTGTCCTGACTTAACACACGCTCCTAGCGAGCGCTCGGTTGGGACAAATGCCCATAGGGAACAAATGTGATTTACCACGCGGTTGCGGCCGCCCCACACACACAGTAAGATATTTTTAGCCGACCTGCCAATATATGGTCGGCCAAAAATATCTTACTGCGTGTCACCAGACCAACTTGTGGGCAGTGAGTATTAGAGGGGGGGCTACTTTGGGAGCACTTAAATGTTAAATTTAGATGACAGAGCATGGAAACAAAACTATTTTATTCCTATCATTAGAATACAATAAAATTTAACTTTCTATTCATACAAAGTTGTTTGTGTCGGTATAATGACCCTTTAAAATGCAATAATGTTGTGACTTGTAAGATCTAAGTTTCCACAACTTTTTTTTTTTTTAAAAATGGTCAAATTAACATAATTTCAGCAATCCACGGGTTGCCATAGTTTACTCCTCATGACATATACCCAGTAATTAGCAGTTCTTTAAAATGATGTTAAAGTTATGTAAGGGTTAAAATAGGATTGGAGTATACTGAGAGTCGCTATGGCCCTGATAAGAAATGACTGCTCTTCATTCATCAACCTTACAGTACTCCAAGGAATAGCAGCAGTTATTTTTACTAGAAAATAATTTATTATTGATGAGTGCATTTACAACAGAAACCCCACTGTATTATGTATCCAAAATGTATTGGGTCTCTGAGATGTAAAGGTATGAAATATTTTGTTCTGCATTTTCAGTGTCTTTGTAGGTTTTAGTAAACATAAATAAAAGTTATAAGAATATACTGTATGCATGTAAAAGTACATTATTGATAATAATGTAATATCTTTGTAAGAGTAATTGTTGATTAATAAGGATGTAACCTTTTTTTTTTACTTGTTAGATTTCTTGCTGTACTAGGAACTAGAAACTTGGATTTTTAGACAAACTGCAGCTGTAGATGGAAAATCATTTTCAAGAGTTTTCGGGATATCATGGGACACTGGTCAAGCCTTATTATTGGTTTTACCCTAATCAAGATTGTTCTAAATGCCCCTACCACATAAAAACTGGGGAGGAAGCTCGAGTTACTTACAAAGAGTTTTATGAATCATTTGGCTTTCCCTATGGGCCAACAATGCCAGAGAGCAAACAATTAATATTTTATGAACTTAAAGACTTTTCTAGAGCAACAGTCCAAAGGGGCCATGTAACTAACTGTGTTGCTTCAAACCTTCACGTGGAATCCATCTTGTTTGATAATAATGGCTACATGGAAACACTTCTTTACCAACTTAATTCTATTTGCTATATAACTCTCTATGCAAACTACACACCTTGCAATGAATACACACATTGCTGTATTAGCAAAATTTATAATTTCTTACTAAAGTATCCTGAAACACGACTGGATATTTATTTTTCCCAATTGTACCATGTTGATGATGATTTTCCTGTATCAGCTTGGAACAGAGAAGCATTGAAAAGTTTGGGTAATCTTTGGCCTCAAGTGACAATCAATCCATTAAGTGGTGGAGTATGGCAAACTCTTCTTTACAGTTTTGTCAAAGGTATTTCATCAACGACTCTGTACCAGCCAATATTACAGAGCAGAGCATCAGCTGACAGGTTCAATGCCCACAGGATTCATCTTATCACTGGGATTAAACCATATTTTGTGGATGTTATTCCAATGTCTAAACCTCAGGAACCCACGCACTGCTACAAGCCCACACAGGCAAATGTTGGCTCTAATTCAGCTCCTCATCATTTTAGAAGTAATTCCCAGTATGCATTTCCATTACCTCCCATTCCAATTATTCCATTTCCAGCACCACAATTTAAAATCAAACAAGAAACCTCATCCAAGCCAATTAATGTAGTTCGCCACTTAAACATGCCAGGGAACACCATGGAAGAATTTGAATTAAGTTCTTTTATACCAAATGCACGAAAGATTAATGAGACTATAATAACTGAGAAGATTGTAAAAATGAATGACAAGGAACCAAAAGACAAGAAAAGCAAAAAAGGGAAAGAAAAATAGAAAGAACTGATGATGCCTGATCAATATTTATTTTCTTAGTCTATATTACATTTTCCTATGGAAGACTCTCGGCCATCACCAAATTCTATTTATCTCCTGTCTGATTGGCTTGAGAGAAATTATTATTATCATCCCTGCAGCATTGATCTCCCTTTTCACTGGAAATAACCTGCTGTAAACAAATGCTGTGTTATGACATGCAGTGTATTGATTTTTTTATTCCAGAAATAGTGGTATATCATTGGTCAAGCCTTAATTAATTTAAAAAATAAAAGATTTTGAAACTGAATAAAAATAAAGAAATATGAGTGTTGAAAGATTCTTTAGCTGTATGCCAAAAGTCTCCTTAAACCTGTATATTAACATCTTGGAAAAACAGTGTTGCCTTAATAATAATTATAATGTCTCAAATCCCTTCTATGTGTCCTCCTTTGGAGCCAGATTAGACTCCCAATAGCATCACCATGTAATCTCACTTTTTTTGTTCCTTGACCTATTCATTCCTTGATCCATAGTCATTAGGAATTCAGACAAGGGAGGTTCCATAGTTGTCATGGACACGGTACAATATGAACTGGAAGCATCTAGACAATTGGACGATAAGGACACCTATATGTTATTATCTGGTGATCCTATAGATTCTTTCTTGAAACATTATAATTGGCTGATTCTAAAGGGTTATGATTCAAACATTATTGATGATGAAGAACATGATTTTCTAAAAATTAGAAACCCACGCACGCCTATTTTTCATATTTTTCCTAAAGTGCATTAGTCTTTAGTGGATGTCAGAGCTAGACCTATTGTATCTGGTATAGGATCATTAAACGAACATCTAGAAGAATATGTTGATAACTTGCTCCTGCCTATGGTCATTAGACTACCTAGTTACCTGAGAGATACTACCGCATTATTAACATGTTTTGATAACTTTGTATGGGACCCGAAATATTATTGGGTGTCCATGGATGTTACATCCTTATATACATGCATTGAACATTCAACAGTTCTTTTAGCAGTGAAATACTGGCTTGAATTCTTTTAACATATACTGTGATAAACAAAACAGTTACATTTTGGAAATACTTGAATATTTACTCACTACTAATTACTTCATGTTTGCCAATAAATACTACTTACAACGGAGAGGGGCGGCTATGGGGGTGAAATTTTCGTCCTCATATGCCAACCTTCTTATGGGTAAATGGGAACAAGAAATTATAAGTTTAAGTTTGTTAAGTGAATAACAAACTTAAAGGTAGCAAGCAGTGCCAGGCGGCAACAGCCAGAGCCAGCATGGTATTGTCTTGTATAAAGAGAGGTATGGATTCAAGGGAGGAAAATGTAATTCTCCCTCTTTACAAAGCATTGGTAAGGCCTCATTTGGAATATGCAGTGCAATTTTGGAATCCTGTGTACAAAAAGGACATCTTTGAAATGGAAAGGGTTCAGAGAAGGGCAACTAAATTAATAAGGGGATTGGGGGAGCTTGAATATGAAGAGGGACTGGAAAAGTTACAATTATGTACGCTGGAGAAAAGGCGCTTGCGTGGGGATATGATTACTGTGTATAAATACATTAACGGGCCATACAATAAACTATCTGGGGCATTGTTCACCAATAGAACATGTCAAAGGACACGAGGACATCCCTTAAGACTTGAAGAAAAAAGGTTTAGGCTTCAAGCTCGGAAAGGGTTTTTCACTGTGAGAATGGTAAAGCTAAGGAACTGTCTTCCAGTGGATGTTGTAATGGCAGGTTCATTGGTCAGTTTAAAAAAAAGCTGGATGAGTTTCTGCAAACAAGAAATGTTGCAAGTTACTGGTATTGATACATAAAGTAGAGTTGATCCAGGGAAATTTCCGATTGCCACTTGGAGTCAGGAAGGAATTTTTTTCCCCCTTCATAAATTTGGTGGTTTTTTTTTTGCCTTCCTCTGGATCAACAGTTAGGCAGGCAATGAGGATATTGCTAGATGGGTTGGACTGGATGGACGTAACGTATGTCTTTATTCAACCTCAAATACTATACTATACTATACCATATGGCCAATTTATTAGATTATGTCACATATGTAAAAATTGGGAAACTTTCAATGTACAAGCAATGGATCTTTGGGATTGTCTAGTAATGAGAGGATATCAAGTATATAATATAAAAAACGCATATGACAAAGCAGTATTCCTAGATCGAGACACACTCCTCACTAATACCAACAATAGAGATAAAGTATAAAAATAAACACAAATACACTGGAAGAAACCAAACAGAAAGTGACAGTACCACTACATCCATGGGATAACGATTTGTCTTTTATCAGCACATTTTCTAAACAAAGTGTCAAAACCAACAACATTTTGAGAAAGCACTGGAACGTGTTAGAGGCGGATTCTAAACTTAGGGACATTTTGGGAAAGGGTCAGATTTTGCTACAGAAAAGCTCGTAGCATTGGGACGTATTTATCCCCATCCCTTTTCAAAAACCCCACCAGTGGGACTACCACCACTTGGTTGGAGCATAAGGGGTCCCATAAATGTGGAGCTCCAAGATGTATCTACAGACTTCATCAGCAGTCAGACTGGCCACAAATATAAGATCAACAGTTATCTTAATTGTCGCTCGTATAATGTGATATATCTTGCTACCTGTTTATGTGGCAGCCAATACGTGGGTAAGACCACAAGATTGGAAACTAGAAGAATCATGGAACATGTTAATGCAACCAAAAGAAACGATCACGATCAGCTATAGCAGCCCACCTTCTGACACAGCATGGTGGATCTCTTTGCATTAAGTTCCAGCTCATCGATAAAATTAGAATATCTGCCAGAAAGGGCGACTGGCATTGGGAACTTCTTCGTAAAGAAGCATTCTGGATATACCATTTAAAAACGATTATACTGTTGGGCCTTAATGCTGACTTTGAACTAAACTGCTTCGTAGATTAATCTGCGATAGTCCCAAGTTGATGATGAATCATTGTATTCACTTGTAGATAGTTACTATGTATCTATTTAGTATCCCCAGCTGGATTGTTGTACGGTCTGGGTCCATTCATTGGTTACTCACCTGTATATGATCCAGCGAGAGTCTCCCCTTGTGGTCTCTGAGGAAGCGGAAGTAACCGCGAAACGCGTCAGGCCACGCCCCCTCCCTTGGCGTCTCCCTCGTCCATGGATCTAACATGTTGTATCGTCTACTATTTTAACATTCATCAATAAATGTGAAGTTATATCTGAGGTGTACCTTGTCTTGGATGCATCCCTCTGCCCTATATTCCTTACTTATAGTTTCTCAGAAAGGTCGGACCGACCTAGGAGCATGCAGAGATCGCAACGACAGTGTTAACACCTGCGGTGTAGCTCACCACAGTAAGTAGACTATTTGTTCTTATCCTATTCCTTGACCTATTTGCATACACATTGTAGACAATCCTCATAAATACTATAATGGTGTACCCCCAGAAGGTTTGAAAGAACAGTGTTTCTCTGCAGTTCTGGTCATGCATTGTTGAAAAAAAGAGATAAAACTACAGTGACTTTTACTATGAGTTCACAAATTAAATTCCAGAAAAGAGTGAAAAAATTTGCATTAGTGTTTGCAATTTTTACACTAAATTTGGTGGAAGTTTGGTGTAACTATACTAAATTGAAATGTGCCTTCATGTCATACAGAAGTTGTAAGGAAAACTGATGAGAATATACCTTTTTAATAGTTTATTGTCTCTTCTCCTCGATCATCTCCTTTTGCCCTTTCTTTCTACCTTTTTTCAATGGTCTAAACTGACCTAAAAGGCAACCGGAAAGCCCACAATCGACCCAAGTATCAGTAAACACATTAATCACCCAATATCAAAAATACATTCAAAGCAAAGGGGAAAGTAAATAAGTGATTTAACTAGTGAAGTCAGAAGAATACTTCCCTCACCCTCGCTCCTTTTATTTTACCTATTATTAGTACACAAGGTGAGGACCTTAACCCCTGGGTAATGATCAGCTGACATACTTACATAATGTTTTCCAGCTTGTCTCTGAAGTCCGCGATGTAGCCAATGGGAAGTCTTGCAGTGCAAAGACAGTGGCAGAGGGGCAGAGTGGACCAGAGCAGAAAGGGAAATTTTATGTAAGTAGGTTAGAAGGACGGGGAAAAGGGGAATATAATTTCCTTTAAAATTGATACATTCGTAAGGAAGGACAAATTACATGAGTGGGCCCCTAGTACTCTAAATGTTTCTTAGTGGGCTTCTAGTTAATTATTTCCTTGTGGCCTCCTAGTAAACTCAGACAAACACTGTTGTAGTATGTAAAGTAGGGTAACAATTATTTTTTAAACTTTATGTTTATGAAAGGCATAATTCTCAGAGAAGTAGGAGAGAATAGTTGTGTATCCTAAAATTACACCATTTAGGGCCCCCTTTTTGCTACATATATTGTATAGACTATAATATTGTTACTGCTTCTGAAGGTGGGCCCCCAGAAGTTTCCTGGGCCCTAGGATGGTGCCTAGGGTTGCCTTGAGGATAATCCTGCTCTGGGAGCAGTCGCTGCACTCATGGCCGTTATAAATATGGCAAAAGCACTATTTTCGTGGCCACGATGTGCGCCGGTAATTTTTGGCCGATATTTTCGGCCCTTTATAAATATGCCCCTAAGTCTAGTAAAGGCAAAAAATTACATTGGTTACACTAATTTTTCTGTTCTAACCCCTAAGGTGGGTGGCCAATGTTTTGTTCGTATAGCACAGTTAAGTCGGTACAGGAATATGTACATCAACAGGCAGATTCAATAAAAGTTCTTTTCACTTAAAACGGTGCTAATTTTGTCCCAACCAATCAGATGTTAGCTTTCAAATGTTAAATAAGATCTAATTGGTTGGGGCAAAATTAGCACCATTTTAAACGATAAGAACTTTTATTGAATAACCCTGCAAGTTTGGTATGAATATTATGTTTTTGTTTGATTATTCAGTTACAGTATTAAGCTGTTTGTTGTTGCGATAAAGAAAAGCGATGGACAAATGTATCCAAAAATTATGTGTGCTTGCTATTATTTGAGGTGGAGGGAAAAAGTTTAGTGCTGCAGTCAGAAGAGGGAGATTTCCTATTCCAAACCAACCAGAGAAGAACAACTTTTTTTTCTTCTACTGTACTAGCCAGCATGACGTGCCTCTAACTAATGGGTGAGTGGCTTGACTCATCTGGTCATGCTACCCCTCTCTGTATAATTGCTTGCACTTACCCCCTTGTTTGTATACTTTCAGGGAGATTCAATTAAAGTTCTTATCGTTTAACCCTTTCACTGCCAGGAGATTTTCATTTTTTTTTGCGTTAACTGCCAGAAGAATTTTCAGGATTTTGCCCTCAATCACTTTAGACTAATTTTACAGTAGGAAACCTTGCAGTAAATCAGGAATATTATACATTGTTTTTTTCAGCACAAAGTGTACTTTAACATGGTAACAGAATTTTGTAACTTTTCTGGAAATTTTACTGGAATTATGGGTAAAATATGTAAAAAAAATGAAAAATTTGCAAATTTTCATGGATTTTTCCCATTTTTACTTATAGTTATCTTAAGGTTACACACAAAATTCTTACTGTTTCTAAAAGCTCAGATACTCCCGTGTACAACGATACCAGATATATGTAGGTACCCGACTTTTCCTGTACAGGAGACCCCCCCAAACTAAAACTGCACCTTCAAGAATATTACACCAAATTAAAATGTATAACCACTACTGACAGTTAACATAGAATATCTTCCAAATTAACTAAAATATCCCCACAAGTGAGATATTTTTAGAAACTACACACCCACAAGATTTTATGAGTGAGGTAAGTTTTGATCAAAATGCAGATACCCGGACGCAGCTCTTCATCCAATAGTAAGTTATTTTCTCACATTTTCCTTTTTTTCCTCAACTGTAAAATCAGAGACAAAATCAAATGCGAATTTCAGCTAAAAACTGTGGAGGAAAGTTCAAACGCATCTCAAATATGAAAGCCTAACCCCTCCCGAATAAAACGGTATGCCACATTCATGGGTGTACCCAGAGACATGGCTACCAACTAACCCAGAGCGTGACCAGTGCCAAATGTCAGTAGCAGCAAAAAAAAAATTAGCCAGTTTTGTATTTGAACAGTCTGCAGTTTTTCCACAAAACACCCCCCCAACTCAGAAATACCCCCCACAAACTATATATTCCTGAAATCTACACACCTTCAGCTATGTAACGCTGTAGTTCGTTCATTCATACCATCAATGGTGTGGTCGCAGTTCTTCGTAGAAGTTTGCACTTTTACCAGATTTTCAAAAAAAATGAACATCAAACAACATTCAAAAAGGTAGAAATCATGCCAAAACCTCATGGAATGTAAAAAAAAGTTACCAAATATCAATCTCCTAAATGTCCTGAATCAAACGGTATGCCATATGTGTGGTTACACACGTGGACGTGGAAGCGAAAAGCCACAAAGTGAGACAATGCACGATGGCTCAGAAACGGCGAAAATATTTAGCCAATTCCGAATTTGGACAGTCTGCAGTTTTATCCACAAAACACCCCCGTAACTTAGAAATAACCCCCACAAACTATATATTCCTGAAATCTACAACACTTCAGCTATGTAACACTGTAGTTTTTCATTCATACCATCAATGTGGTGGGCGCAGTTCTTCATAGAAGTTCGCATTTGTCTGAAAAAAAATGAACAAAAAACAACTTCAAAAGGTAGAAATCATGCCAAAACCTCATGGAATGTAAAAAAAGTTACTAATATTAATCTCCCAAATGTCCTGAATCAAACGGTATGCCATATGTGTGGTTACACACGCGGACGTGGAAGCGAAAAGCCACAAAGTGAGACAATGCATGATGGCTCAGAAACAGCGAAAATTTTTAGCCAACTTCGAATTTGGACAGTCTGCAGTTTTTTCCACAAAACACCCCCCCATAACTTAGAAATAACCCCCACAAACTATATATTCCTGAAACTACACAACTTCAGCTATTTAACACTGTAGTTTGTTCATTCATACCATCAATGGTGTGGGCGCAGTTCTTCATAGAAGTTCGCATTTGTCTGAAAAAATGAACAAAAAACAACTTCAAAAGGTAGAAATCATGCCAAAACCCATGGAATGTAAAAAAAAGTTACTAAATATCAATCTCCCAAATGTCCTGAATCAAACGGTATGCCATATGTTGGTTCCACACGCGGACGTGGAAGCGAAAAGCCACAAAGTGAGACAATGCACGATGGCTCAGAAACAGCGAAAATATTTAGCCAACTCCGAATTGGACAGTCTGCAGTTTTTTCCACAAAACACCCTGATAACCAGAAATACCCCCCACAACTATATATTCCTAAATCTAACACACTTCAGCTTGTAGCCTGTGTTCGTTCATTCATACCATCAATGGTGTGGGCGCAGTTCTTCGTAGAATTTCGCATTTCTACACAATTTTCTGGAAAAATAGAGAAAATACACTTCAAACAAAATCACACCTAAACCATGTAATGTAAAAAAACTTACCAAATATCAATCTCTAAATGTCCTGAATCAAACGGTATGCATATGTGTGGTTACACACACGGACGTGGAAGCAACTAGACAAAATGTGAAACAATGCGCAGTGCGCCAATAACAGCATTTTCCCAGATTTTTCAAACTGAACACCCCTCTAACTTGGAAATACCCCCGCAAAACTATATATTCTCATAATCTACATACCTTCAGCTACGTAACGCTGTAGTTTGTTCATTCATACCATCAATGGTGTGGGCGCAGTTCTTCGTAGAAATTCGCGTATGTCTGAAAAAATGAACAAAAAACAACTTCAAAAGGTAGAAATCATGCCAAAACTCCATGGAATGTAAAAAAAAGCTACTAAATTTCAATCTCCCAAATGTCCTGAATCAAACGGTATGCCGAATGTGTGGTTACACACGTGGACGTGGAAGCCAAAAGACACAAAGTGAAACAATGCACAATGGCTCAGAAACAGCAAAAATATTCAGTCAAATCTGAATTTGAACAGTCTGCAATTTTTCCCCACAAAACAACCCCCACAAACCATATATTTCTCAAATCCACACACCTTTATCTACGAAATTCTGTAGTTTGTTCATTCTTACCATCAATGGTGTGGGCACAGTTCTTCGTAGAAGTTCGCAGTTTTAGCAGATTTTCTAAAAAATTTGAATAAAAACACTCTCAAAGGTAGAAATCATGCCAAAATCCCAAGTAATGTAAAAAAAAGTTACCAAATATCAATTTCCTAAATGTCCTGAATCAAACGGTATGCCCTATGTATGGTTACACACGCAAACGTGGAATCAACTAGCCACAAAGTGAGCCAATGAACAATGGCCCAATTACAGCAACTTTTCAGATTTGTCAGACTAAACACCCCTCTATATTAGAAATACCCCCCAAAACTATATATTCTTGGAATTTACACACCTTCAGCTACGTTACGGTGCCATGCTTTCATACATACATGAAGAATTCCAGACCAAAGAAATCCAAAGAATTCCATGTTTTTAGGAGGTTTTGTGAAAAATAAAATAAGATGATTCAAAGATTGAAATCCTACCTAAACCAACTTGACAAGCAAAAAAACCCACTAAATGTCACTCTTCCACATGTCCTGAATCAAACGGTATGCCATATGCGTGGATGTACACAGAGACGTGGCCACCAACTAGCTCAAATTGGACGCATGCACAAGTGTAATTACAAGAAAAAAATCAAAGTGTTCTGTAATTTGAACAGCCTAATCAATTTTGAAATACCCCCCACAAACTATATATTTTTGGAAGCTACACACCTTCAGCTACGTGATGGTATCATGCTTTCGTATATACGTGAAGAATTCCAGACGCTGCTATTCATAGAACTCCGTGCTTTTAGGAGATTTTGTGAAAAAATAAAATAAGGACTCAATGGTTGAAATCCTACCTAAACCCACTTGGCAAGTAAAAAAACCCACTAAATGGCAATCTCTCACATGTCCTGAATCAAACGGTATGCCATAAGGGTGGGTGCAAACTGAGACGGGGCCACCAACTAGCTAAAATGGGATCCATGCGCAGTTGCAATTACAAGAAAAAATTAAAAAACGCCACAACCCACCCCCCTACCCTATACCCACTCCCCCTTTTAGTGGAAAACCAGTTAGTACGGAGAGTCACACAAGTTTTTGCACACTTTACTGATCCTAAAAAATCAATACAGTCTTTTTTTGGTACCTCTGCAAAATTTCCTACTAAAATAGGCTTAGTTTCCTTTGAAATCCAACAAATAAATGATCTGCGTTTATTTTACCGATATCACCGGGGACATTGAGAAGCTTGGAGAAGACAACGTTTTTTGCTAATTTATAGTTTTAGGGTAAAAAAAAAAAAAGGTGTGTGTATCACTTTAAGATTTTTTTTGTGTGCATTTCCCCTTTTTTTTGGGGATCATTCCCAAAGATGATCATCAAATCATCTTAGGGAATGATACCGAACTTGGAATACGGGCATAAATGCCCGTTTTCCAATTCGAAATCCGATCGGAAAAATCACTTCCCGGAAATCATTTTCCAGGAAGTGATTTTTCATTCATTGGCAAAGATCAATAATTTGGTGATCAGAAGTGATCACCAAATTATGATCTCTGTCCCCATTTTTTTTCTAAGTCTTCGCTAAGTAGCAAAGACTTAGAAAAAATCCTATTTGTGAATGGAAATTTGAGTTCCATTCACAAAATGTATAGAAAAGCTGTCAGCTTGACAGCTTGTTCTATACTAGGTACAGCAGCATGATCTATATAGAGATCATGCTGCAGTACCTCCACTGGACCACCGGGGGCAGCATCTTACCTCTCTAAGGGAAGACCCCGGTGAAGCAGGAAGCTCAGTGATGTCACCGGGGTCTCCCTTTCCGGAAAGAAGATTTCCTCCTCTCCTTCTCCACGTGGGACCGGCTGCCGGGCTGCAGGTAGGGATATCTTCCGATCCCCCCCTCGGATTTGGACACAACCGAGGGGGGATCGAGGGGGCTAGGGGGGCAGTTGAATACTGCCCCCCGATCGCCCCTAGCGGGGTGCAATTTTTTTCGGGGGACTTAAAGCCACAGATCGTATATTCACGATCTGTGGCAGTTTGAGTATTCACTGCACAGATCGTGAATATACGATCTGTGGCAGGGAAAGGGTTAAAGCTGGGTACACACTGCAGGATAATGAAGTTATCTGATCTTAGCACAGCTCTGTGCAATGCATTTCTTAGTACTGTACCTATTTAAAGTGTACACCTATTAAAAATATTTTAAGTATGGCTAAGTTAATCCTCTAATACTCATACGATATAGTGCAAGACTAGGGTTGCCACCTTCCTCTTTAAGACCCAAACACGTATGAAATCTACATGCTGCTGTGCTAAGTGCCATTGCTTTAAATACATGCTGTATGGCTCCGCTGAAATCAATGTAGCCTGCATCATGATTCTTACAGAAATTATAACCAGACATTTGTCTTGTAGATTTCATAACTTATGTTGATTTTACTCAGCACCAGTAGTTCCCTTGTCAGTTTGGTCACAGCAGACCTATGCTCCACTTTTATGAGGTAGTGTACGCTTGTCTTTTAATAGGTTGCGCAATGGACTGGGGCACAGAGGTAAGATCAATAATAAATAAAGAATAAAAACTCTGTTAAAATAAGATTAATAAATAACAAATAGATTAAAGATTAAAAACGGCTTTAAATTAAATTTTGTGTATTCCTATTATTCCCAGTTTTTGTTGAAAAGTGGCTGGTCCACACGCCTGTGTTCCCTTATTATTCCATTTGTCATATATCAGGGCTGGTTCACACTTTGGTAGTATTTAAAGGGTATGTCCGCCCTTAAAACCATTTTTTGATATATGATTCCCCCTGTCCCCCCAGCCCCAACCGCTCTATTTTTACTCTTAGAAAGTTCCCCAAACTTTACTTACCTCCCCTCTTTCCTCTGCCGCGCTGCCGGCCCTCTGCTTGCGAGAAAATGCAAGCAGAGGGGCAGGACCGGCAGTCGCGTCTGTGATTGGCTGAGCGGCAGCAAATCACGGACGTGGCTGCCGGGAGTTCATTGCGGCGGGGGAAAGAGGGAAGGTAAGTAAAGTGTTATTTATTAACCTGATTTTAACCTGAGTTTTTATTCTTAGATTTCATACCTGTTTGGGTCTTAAAGACAAAAGTGTCCTTGGGCTTTACACTACTTCCAACTTTAGTTGACAGATCATTTGGTTTAGTAGGGACACACTTAATACATGTAATTAGCAGGACTGCACTGATTGCAATTAAACAATAGTAATCCTAACTCAGCCATGCTACATGTGTTTTTTAATAGGTGTCCCTACATGTTTCAGGGGCATCTCTAGGGTTTTTGCCACCTAACCCAAACTTTTGAATGCGGTCCTATGTACCACTACAGCCAGGGGGGCAATTACATTGCAGCTTTGAAATGTCGTCCACAAGGCAAGTCCTCTCCACTGATGTGTGCAGTGATTGCTACTGCAGATGTTTGGAAACTACAACTCCCAGCAAGTAAAGCATGCTGTGAGTTGTAAGGCTAGCTTTTAAAAGGTGTGGTAAGACTAGCTTTAGATAGTTTGTTAGGCTAGGCTAGGCTAGACTACTTATGTTAAGGCCCAGCTAAAAAGTCTACCTTGACGTGGTGGCAGGCTTACCAATCTTTTGGTCAACATCTTTTATTCTATAGAACATATGGAAGGGATTTCTAATGTAATGTTGCACCAAGATATGATTTTATGTGCTATAACAATGGAGAACTGTATAAATAACTTTTCAAATACAAATTTATCAAAACTTTTGCCACACCCAGCAAAGAAGCCACACCCACACACAAAGCAACACACCCACAATCACACAAAACCACGGCCACTTCACCTTGGCACATCTGCCTAGAGGTGTCATTCAAAAGTTGTTTCAGGTGCCAAAAACCCTAGGGACACCCCTGGGTCTCGAGGTGAGGGACAAATGGTTTTACTAAGTGACAATTAAAGAACCTGTGAAGCTGCCTTTGTATTCTGGGTTTAGTACTCCTTTAATTTATTGGTAAAACTAGACCAGGCAAATGTGTTTGTCTGTTTTTCTGCAGGATGATGAATATTGGCCAATAAATTGGTATTTGGAATTATGGGCTATGGAGAGCAGTTCGGATTTGGACAATGTGGCCTCATTTATGCAGAGTCGCAGTGTTCTTTTCCATGTAAAATTCCCGCTAACTGGTTCAATATCAATTAACCTCTTCATTCCGCCGACTGTGTTGGTATTGCAAAAAGACACCTGTGCAGGCTGTGCACCAAATTTACAGTAATATCAGGGTTGCACTGCATTTAGCGCAGCGAATCCTTCTGGACTTTACCCACAGCCGCAAACCTGACATTAAATTTGTGATGGGAGATTTATCTGGAACAGTAGTGTTTTTGTAAGTATATAAACAAGAAATTTCTTTCCCTGAACATCTTACAATCTAAGTTGTATCATAGAAACTTTTTATTTGGACTTCCTTTTTAAGCTTATATTAAAGACTAGAGATGTATAGTATAGTATAGAATAGTATTTGAGGTTGAATCAAGACATACCATATATACTCGAGCATAAGTTGATCCGAGTATAAGTCGAGGTACCTATTTCTACCTGCAAAATTTGTAAAAAATGATTGACTAGAGTATAAGTGGAGGGTAGAAATTATGACCACTACTGCCTTCTGATTTAGTATTGTTTTGTGGCTTAAGTTGCCCTTTAAATGGACAGAAAAATTCCCATACAGTAATAGCCAAATCCAGTACCAATAACCCCCAATTCCTTGGCACTCCAGATGATTGGAAACTATAACTCCCAGCTATGCTTTGGTTGCTAAACATGTGGAGTGGCAAGGTTCAATAAACTTTTAATTAAGCTTAACCATCATTTACAATTCTCCTGATCCCCATATAGTAAAGGGCACTCTGACCCCAATAGTTAAGTGTCACCTGAGAGTAGTTTCAAGCTCATCCAGATGAGCAGTGACAGTGCTGAGTGAGTCCAGCAGCCAGACTACAGGAAGCAGGAAGGAGTGTAAAGGCAGATCAGCTCCTGTAACTTTCTATGCAGGTGAAGGATTTTTTAACATAGCCACCAGCAATTGCAGCATTTGGATCTAATTTAGGACTTGACCCGAGTATAAGCCGAGGTTATTTTTTCAGGCTAATTTTAAAGCATGAAAATCTCGACTTACATTCAAGTATATACGGTATGTCCATCCAGTCCAACCCATCTAGCAATATCCTCATTTCCTGACTAACTGTTGATCCAGAGGAAGGCAACCCCCCCCCACCAAATTTATGAAGGGGGAAAAAATTCCTTCCTGACTCCAAGTGGCAATTGGAAATTTCCCTGGATCAACTCTAGTTTATGAATCAATACCAGTAACATGCAACATTCCTTGTTTGCAGAAACTTATCCAGCTTTTTTTTTTAAACTGACCAATGAACCTGCCATAACAACATCCACTGGAAGACAGTTCCATAGCTTTACCGTTCTCACAGTGAAAAACCCTTTCCGAACTTGAAGCCTAAACCTATTTCTTCAAGTCTTAAGGGATGTCTTTGTGTCCTCTGCATGTTCTATTGGTGAATAATGCCCCAGATAGTTTATTGTATATAGCCTGTTAATGTATTTATACACAGTAATCATATCCAAGCTCCCCCAATACCCTACCTTTAAGTTTTTTATCCACCAATACTCCAAGATCCCTTTCCAACAGGGATTCACTTAACACAGAGCCATTTACAGTTTAAGTAGCACAATGATTTTTAAGTCCAAAATGCATCACCTTACATTTATCAACATTAAATCTCATCTGCCACTTAGCAGCCCAATGTGACAATCTATCTAGATCCCCCTGCAACGATTGCACATCCTCTGAAGTTTTTAATGGTCGACATAGTTTTGTGTTGTCAGCAAACACAGAAACCTTGCTGACAATACTCACTTCCAAATCAATAATAAATAGATTAAATAGAAGCGAACCCAACACAGAACCCTGTGGCACCCAAATTAGTACTTTAGTCCATAATAATGAAGCCCATTAACAAATACTCTCTGTATCCTATTCATTAACCAATTTTCTATCCATATACAAATGGATTTTGACTACCCAGACCAACAGACCTCAGCTTATACATTAGTTGCCTATGGGGGACTGTATCAAAAGACCTTGCAAAATCCAAGTAAACTACATCTACTGCTATGCCAGAGTCTAAATTTCTACTTACTTCCTCATAAAAGCCAAGCAAGTTAGTTTGACAAGATCTATTCCTCCTAAATCCATGCTGGTTACTACTTATAATGTCAGTCCTTGAAAGATACTCTAGAACACTACAGAAAGAACAAAACTTTCAGCTGTGAAAAAAGTTAAAACTCTTCCAAAATAAAATAAATGCAGCCTGTGTACAGCAGGTGGCAGACACGGGCCATAATAAAAGACTTCAGAAACCTTTGTTTTGTTCAAGCATACACAAAATATCACTTTTAGGTTTAGCTGTAGTTCAGCCCATTGAACTCTTAATTGTTCAAGCAGCCTAAGAAACATAAACTAGGGGTAGTCTTCTTGACTTTGTTAAGTCATGTACTGCTCACTCCCATTTCATACCGGATTGCACTGAAAGTTACTTTTAATCTCTCTGCTCCAGGCTGGCAATGTTTATTTAGCTCTGATTTACATTCTGGAAAAATGGTTCCTTACAGAAATCTCTTTCTACGGTGCCCCATATTGCTTTTTGTTCATTTTATCCGAATTTCCTGTGCAGAAACAGAGCCAGGGCCAGTAAAGATACCAGATGAGGCATCCACTTTGGCATTTGTGTTTGATGTTACTGGATCCATGTATGATGACTTGGTTCAAGTGATAGAAGGTGCATCGAAGATTTTAGAGACATCTTTGAACAGGCAGAAGAAACCACTTTATAATTTTGCATTGGTGCCTTTCCACGATCCAGGTAGGAAAATCCAAACAAAAGTATTCTGGAATTTTAAGTAAGTTCTAAAGGTTGAATATTGACTTTATTTTAAATTTTCCTAATGAGTATTCACCTCTTTTTCTACCACTCTGAATACAATTTCCTTAAGACATAAAAGCTTAGTGCAATGTTATTAAATGGCTCCTCAGCGCGCAGATTAAATGGCTTGTATATAGAAACTTCAAGGAGCACAAACATTGCCCTAAGGTATGAGAAGATTATGGCTAGGCACTTTGATCCCATTTGTTTTTTCAGCTGGGACCTGGCACATTCTCCTGTATCCCCCAGCCTTGTGCTTGAAATCAAACAGTAACACAGTGCTGGGGGATTGCCGTGCATGACTTTTTGTACTGCGTAAACTAATATATTCTGTAGTAGGCCGAGAATATTAAAAGATTTGTTAAGATTTAAAGAACATTGTTTTCCTTTTATTTTTTTGTAATATGTGTGTGTGCATCAGAGCATCCAACATACACCCACCCATAATACTTTGACATAAGGGGGATGTGCATACAACTTTGTTACTGAGAGTATGATGGGATTTTAAATATTGGGTAAAAATAGCCTTAAAGTTACAGTTAGAGCTATGGCTCATTAACTATGTTCTTGGAGCTAATAACAAATAATTCAATAAGGTGCAAGGGCAGAGTAGCGTGAGGTCTTCTCGTGACAATGATAATGCCTTTCCCATGCACAGAAGCATTTCACTGCCTGCTCACTTAACAATAAGAGAAGTACCAATGTGTTGCTTGAATTAAAAAAAAAATCACAGTAAATAAACAGTGGTTTATATAATGTGTACATAAAATAGATTACTAGACCTAGAGTAATCTAAACATGATTACATATTCTAAAATCTGACATGCTCAGTGTGTTTCATCCAGGAAAAATTAAGAAACTGTCCAATTGGCTACTTCACATTTTAAAGCTGCTATGCACACAAGCAATATTACACAAATCCCTTTGGATCTGATGGGATTTACACCAGTTGCTGCCTTGAAGGGCGATTTACCCAGGAGCGCTCCTGCCCCTCATAATGTCATGCTAACTGATTTACGCTCAGTTAGCGCGACGTTAAGGCTTGCTTTGTGGCGGCTGCGCGAGATCCAGAACAGGAACTTGCGCAGTCGTCACAAACCTATTTACCAGAGGCTGCACGGCTCTTAAGATGCAAGTATTTAACGCCACTAATAGCTGGCGTTAAATACTTACATCAGGGTGAGATTCACCCAGATCCGTGCAGCCTCTGGTAAATCCCGCATGGGAGATTTGCCCAGAGCATTTGCGGCTCTGGGTGAATCTCTCTATTAGTGTGTTTCTGGGTTTAAAGCAGGAAGGGATACGGTGTCAAGAAGAGCAACATTATATATGCATTGCAGTGAAGACTAGCCTGAAGAACTGAACTTTATGTCCAGTTGATCTACCTGAACACCACAGATGTTCCCTTCTTAAAGTGTAACTATGCTAAAAAAATACTATTCCTCACCTTAATCTATAAATAGATATGTGTAAGCAGCACTTACTCTGAGATGGTTGTGTGTTGCTGCAGGCCTTCAATCCAGTACATGTTTGGCTCTTAGCCAAATAAAGAAGGGGTGCTCTGAAAAGGGGGAGGGACAAATGGGGCTATGCAGCCAATGCACTCTGGGTGCGTATCCACACGGTCTCAGCACCGCAACTCTAATACAAAGAAGCATGAAAAATAGGCTGCACTTGTTTTGTTAAGGCTCAGTAGCCTCCCTCTTTAAACCACCCCCTACCATCTGACCAGACTTTTTATTATGCTCAGTAAACAATAAAAGGCAGCACTGGGAGAGGAAATTTCACACAGACCAACTGTAAAATCTGCACACAGAATACAACATACCAAATGTCAAAACTATCACCATTCCAGCTACAGCAGAATTGGTCACTGCAGTAAAGTTTAGAATAATATTTAATTGACAATTAAAATGTAAGATGGATCAGATTGTATATCTAAAGAAATAGGGGGCAGATCAACAAATAAATGGCACAATTGTGGTTGGGAAGAATTACAGCTTCCAGTAAAAAAATTCCAATATAGATGCCCTTTTTTCAACAAGACTTCCGCCATTTAAGTCTGGGGCTGGTTGTAGGAACCAGAGGAATCTGAAAAGTCAGGAATCCCCAAGAGTGGTCCAATCAGCATGTCACAAGCATGTAATTAATGAATATTTATGTGGAGAAATGTTAGAATCTGTATTATTGATTCTACAATTCCCCTGTCTAGTCAATGTATTATTTCCTGTCTGTACAAAGTATATTGTGTATTTATTTAAAGGGCATGTCCACCACTTTTTTCAAAATTTGCTGTAGTGTAGGGCTCCCTCTCCCACCGATCTCTGCCGATCTCTACTTACACTGTCTCTTTCACGTGGCGTTCACACACAGTGTCCTGCTCTCACTCATGTACCCCTGGGGTCTATGTGAAGTTCAACAGGCAGTTAAACACCTTCCCACAGATCAATAAATTGAGACTGGATTGAAGTCTGTAGCTATATTTACCGTCCGTAGGAATGGGTAAACTGAAGAAAAACAACAGTATATACAGTATAATATGTATAAATTGTATAAAATAATATGAATATCAAGTGGCATCAATAACTGTGCATACTCATAACAACAAGATGGCTGCCAGACTAAGGAAATGCAATATTGTACATGTGGCTACTGACACAGAAATACAAAGTCTATACAGCTATAGGAGTAAATTGCAATACATCTAACAATATTAAGCACTGTAACCTAAGTACTATCCATAGGCAAGACTGTAGAAACAGTAACTGGAATAGCAGTAAAAAATAGAAATATAACTTAACTATAAAACATCAAGCAGTTATAAAGCAATAATAAAAATGGTGAAATCCAGTTCTTACCGGCAATGTTTCAACAGGGAACACATTACATATAGCTACATCTGCTACCATGAGGCTGAAATGTAATGGTGGCCTCTTTCTACCCATAAACCATTCTGCTTTAGCAGAGAAGGGAGGTACTTTTAATACCTTAAATATATTAAACACATTAAAAACTGGGGAATTATCAACTTTGGCCACTAGATGGTGTAAGAAATTAAGTGTAAATACATATTACAACATACTTATAAACAAATAACAGAAATATCTTGGCTTTCTGTCCACAGGACATGACACACGGCCTTCTGCTTGCATGAAACTGTGTCCATGATTGGCTAAGAGGCAGCCAATCACGGTCTCAGCTTCCGGCAGTGTAGAACGCCAGGGGAAAGAGGCAAAGTAAGTAGAGTTCGGGCTTAGTTTTTTTACAAGCTAATAGAGTGGTTGGGGGTGGGAGAGGGAGCCGTACACTACAGAAAAGGGGTTTTACACTAGGGGCACAGGAAACCTAACAGGGATCAGGAGGGAGGGAGGGAAGGGGGGGGGGGCTGCACAGAGAATGCCAGAAACCTCTCAGAGGACACCTTTACTTTCTAGGTTTTTGGGCAGACATTACAGGAGGGACAAGCAGTGGGGGAGAATTTGGTTTTGGGGTTGGACATGCCTTTTAATGTAAGGAATGTAGGGAAATGTGGTGGATAAAATTTTTTAGATCATTGGCACCCAATAAGGATTATAATTTATATTTGTTCCTACAATCCCAATATACCGTATGTGTGGCGATATAGTTGGGGGACCGGTGGGTAGAAGCAGTTGACTCTGAATATCACTTTGACTTGGGATCCTTCATTAAGGCTTAAATCTATGCTGCCTGGTTTGTGAGGTCATTTCCTGTAAATTAGCATAAAATGCTTGTTATGGGTGTGTGATGTTACTCGAGGTCACATTGTGCTGGACCCTAACGCCCAAAATGTCTCTGCTACTATGTGATGTGACCACCTTATGTGAGCCAATACAAGCTTAATAAAAAAAAGTTAGGTGTGCTGCCTCTATATTATACAGGTATACGCTGGAAATGACGTTTTTTTTATATCCTGATGATGGCCTAACATGGCCGAAATGTATTTATATGGAGAAAATCCTATAAAAGTTATGTTTTTAAAGAAATTCCCAGGAGTGTTCTGCCTTACATCTTAAGTATAATTCCTTATAGCGGATGGCACCCGGGTCTTAATATATGCGATTGCGACTATCTACAAACAAATGTTATATATATATATATATATATATATATATATATATATATATACACAATTCAACACAGACAGAAAGCAAAAAACACTAACACATACACACACACAGTAGCAACACAGAGTTTTTTTTAACATCATAGTATAGAAAAATATTGTAGTGCTGTATTAGTCCAATATATAGATGTAAAAAATAAAAATACTTTGATACTTTTTCTATGGACTAACATTTCCATAGCAGTACTGATTTTAACAAAGGTTTAACAAAGTAAAAAGCCAGTTCCAAAAGAAAATAAGATTTATTATAATCTTATAATAATAATATATTTAGTCGACCAAAAGAATTTAGTTGGTAACGAAACACATTTAGTCAATAAAAAAAAGTGTGTAAGTGTATTTAGAAAACTATATTTAGTCGACCATAGATATTCGGTGGTAACAAAACATACATTTAGTCAACAAAAAAGAACTGTAGCACTTTTTTGTGAATAAAATGTACAGTGGATTGAAACACAAAAAGTGGTAAAAAGAAACATTATGCTGGCAAAAAGAACATTTTGTAGACCAAATAAATCTTGTAGAATGGTTTTTGTACACAAAATGAACTAAGGAAAAACAAGCATACTTTTTGTCTTAAAAATGCAATTTTGTGCACCAAGCATTTATGTTTGGCAAGTTTTCCCTTTAATCTTTGTTAAAAAATATAAACTGGTAAATTGTTTGCTTTCCCTTTAATCCCTTCAGATAAAATGGGTACACGTAATGACTCTATTGACCATAATATATTTCTCTTTAAACTCTTTAATAAGAAATATCTGGTATATGATAGACTTCCCCTTTAAAATGGTAATTGTCATGCATTACCTAAATAAATTCTGGTAAATGGAAAACGTTTCCTTTAATCTCTGTTGTAAGAAAAAACAACAAAATGGCACAGTCCTTATTGTCTTTTATGGGCAAGGCCCCACTAGGCAGCACACAAGAATCACGCTACGCAGCGAAATCGCAACGTCGCTCGATTCGTGTGCGCTACCCTGTGCGTGTGCTGCTTTGATGTTTCCCTATCACACCGAAAATGGTCATCGCATGCTCTGTGAAAAGGGTCAGCAGCGCAGGGCAGCGGTGATACTGGGGCCATCCCTCTTCTATTGGTGTGTGCTGAGGGAGGGATTAGTTAAATTTTCTCTTGAAGAAACCAGCTAAATAAGAAACTACAGCCTCATCTATCTATCTAAAGCAGTAATGCCCAACCCGCGGCCCAGGCGCCAAAATTAGCGTAAAACCCATGCTACCTGATGTATTATTGGGTTTGCATTGGTTTATGCTAATTTTGTGTTGACTGCACTGTTTTCAAAACTTCTTGAACATAAGGCAGCACAGCCTATGTAATATAGGCAGCGTTGAGTTTTGCACTACCTTGTAGCACAGGACTAAACGCCTTTAAGGCAGAGGTGCAGAGCGGCGATTCTTACCTGACCGGGATCCCACTATTCATTAATCTCGCAAAGGGATTTACAACATTGTGTCATCTCGCAAATTTAAGTAATGCTGCTTCTGGTTTTACATCGGCCCCTATGTTTATAAAACACAACAATCTTCTAATATTCACCAAATAATTTCTGTAAAACAAGTCTATCAATTAGGTTCACCAAATAATTACTGCGGAACAATTTTGTCCACCAAATAATTTCCATGGAACAAGTCTGTCTCTTCTGTTCACCAAATTATTTATGTAAAACAAATTTGCTCACCCAATAATTTTTGTAAAACAAGTCTATCAATGCAGTCCACCAAATAAATTCTGTAGACCAATTATGTTCACCAAATTATTTCTGTAGACCAAAATTGTAAAGTTTGTGCATTTTATACATTTGGTAAATTTTTTACATTCGGTCAAAAGTTCAGTGAATTAGTTTAAAGACACATTTATTAGTAACCTTCAAAAGAACCATTAGATTTGCCACATTAGGTTCCCCACCCGCCTGACTTTGTATTTTTTCCCCCGCTGTCTGTCCTTTTACTGTTTTTACCATTTTACTTTGCTCTACTGATTGTGGTAAAATTAATTCCAGAAACATTAAGCTTGCTTCTATTGCACACTAAAAGAAGAGGATGGGGATGGCCCCACTATTGCCCTGCGCTGACGACACTTTTCGCAGAGCCTGCGTTCACCATTTTTGGTGCGCATCGCATGTGCTGTGATAGGATAACATCAAAGCAATTGCATCGCATGCGCAGGGTAGCGCACATGAATCACGCGACGTTGCAATTTCGCTGCTTAGCTCGATCTTTGTGTGCTGCCTAGTAGGGCCTTGACCATAAAAAGAAAATAAGGACTTAATTTTTAATTTCTTACAGCAGAGATTAAAGGAAATGTTTTCCATTTACCAGAATTTATTTAGGTTATGCATGACAATTACCATTTTTAAAGGGGAAGTGCATCAAGTGTATGAAGGAATTAAAGGGAAAGCTTGCCATTTACCATTACCAATACCAAACATAACTCTTGGTGCACAAAATTGCATTTTTAAGACAAAAAGTATGCTTGTTTTTCCTTTACAAGATTTATTTGGTCTACCAAATTTTCTTTTTGGCAACCCAAAGTTACTCTTTATCAATTTATGTATACAAAAAATATTCAGTTTCAACCCACTGTACATTTTGTTCACCAAAGTTTCGATGACCAAAAATTTGGTCATCGAAATATATACTTTAGTGCTACAGTTGTTTTTTGTTGACTTAATGTATATTTTGGTCGGCTTAATATAGTTTTGTCACCAAAACATTGTTTTTTGATGACTAAATATGTTTGGTAAACACTGAATTTATTCAGTGTTAGCCGTTTGCATTTAGTTAATGAAACCAAGAACTATATTTAGTTCCAAAATACATTCTGTGGTAAAAAAAACATATATTTAGTCAACCAATAACAAGATTTTGGTAAGAAAACTATACTTAGTCAACCAAAAGAAATTTGGTGGTTACAAATCGCATTTAAAAAAATACTATATTAAGTCGACCTAAATATACATTTAGTCAACAAAAAACAACAGTAGCACCAAAATATATATTTTGATGACCAAAATTTATTTTGGTGAACAAAATGTACAGTGGATTGAAACAGAATATTTTTTGGATACAAAAAGTGGTGAAGAGTAACATTATGTTGGCAAAAAGACATTTTTTTAGTAGTAAAGTGTGTAATTTACATTGGCTGCCTACTCACCACCAAGTCCACTGGTCACTCTTCCAATAGTTTCCACATACCCTAATGGCTTTATGAGCTCATAACAAGGTCAAACAGCCGTAGAGGAGGCGGCTGATATAGTAAGTCATTGGGGTAAATATCCCCAACACAGCCGTGACTGAAAGTTAATACCCGGAAGGACTGCAGAAGGAAGAAGAGACTGCCGGACTTGGTAGTGAGTAGCTTCATTTAGGAGCAATAGGGAGCTAGGTAAGCATTGTGATCCTAGGGTTTGGGGTGGGGGTGTACTGGTTTTAAGTAAAGAAATGTCTTCCCTTCAAAGAGAGAAACAGTTTAAGGAGCTGTTTATCTTTATTAAAAACAGGCCATATAAACAAGTCTATTAATGTATCAACAAGCTTTTTGGCAGTACTGTGATATCATCAAGGACAACATGTTACTCAACTTGCATTCCCACAATGCATATTGTTCCTACAATATGTTTCACTAAATATTGTAAATTACAGATAGAGGACAATAGTTCTCCCCCAGGGTCACAGAACAGTTTCCCATGCATAACTGGTGGGAATGTTACCAAAGCAAAGAAAGCATAAACATAAAACATAACATAAAACAGGTTCTGGGGGAAATAAATAAATACATCTTCCTTCTGAAACATGAGCTTAGTAAGGAATGCACTGGATCCCACACAGAAAAGGCAAGGGTTTAGACCCAATCAACCATGGCACCACCTCATACTATGACTGGGTTGCTGGTCAATGGACTTCAGTGACTGAAAAATCCCATGAGTAGTGATGCATTTAATCAGCAAATCTTTGATTTATTAAGATATAACTTAATTGAGCAATAATAAAGTATAACTGAAAAACTAATGGGCATATATATAAAGGTTTGTTAATCTTACACCAAAAAATGTATAAAGCGGTGATAACCGGTGATAAAGGG
Organism: Hymenochirus boettgeri; assembly: GCA_019447015.1. Classification (NCBI taxonomy): domain Eukaryota; kingdom Metazoa; phylum Chordata; class Amphibia; order Anura; family Pipidae; genus Hymenochirus; species Hymenochirus boettgeri. Next base: position 204,363,551 of record CM033472.1, read on the forward strand.
CGATAAGTGTTTCCTTGCGTTAAGTTCATCCATTTAAAATTGCCAAGCCTGAGGTAGCGAAAACGCAATAGTGCCCATATATGTAGCTTGTCAGTGGGTCCTTGGAAGGTGCTTCTCAATATCAGTAAGGGTCCAGGGGACTGTTAGACTATTTTCCAGCATTTACTGTCATATGATCTGCGTTTTCTGAGATCGTCATTTTCTCTTCTTGCCACAATACAGGACTTAATGCAAAAAATAAATATTGGGATGTGCACTGGCAACATCGCTGTATTCATTTCTTTAAAGGGAATGTCCAGCTTAAAAATAAGTTTCTTTTAAAATGATTATTACTCCCCAAAACCTCACTTTTGCAAGGTTTCTAGAATTCAAAGATCCCCCAGAACTAACTTACCTGACCTGGTCCCTCGCCACTTCTACTGTGCGACTAGTGCTAAAAGCTACTTCACTTGACGTCATGCCCAATCGCCTGACAGCAGCGACCAGGAAGAGAAGTGTCTGTCAGTGCAGAAGTCCCCTGCTCCTGTTTTTGCTCGCAATGAGCTCGAAGCAGGAGCAGGGGGTGTGGAATAGCCGGCGAGGGTCCGGGTCAGGTAAGTAAGCTCTGGGGGATCTTTGAATTCTAGGACCCTTGCGAAAGTAAGGTTTTGGGGGGTAATAATCATTTTAAAAGAAACTTATTTTTAGGCTGGACTTGCCCCCAGTATCACTGGGAAAAGAGGAGATACTACTGTATGTGCCAAAGAATAACCTATTGCAATGTCCTGCGATAGTAAAATGATGAAAATAAGCCACAAAGTTTTGTTCAAACAGCAGGCTAGAAAATGATGTCATGTATCATGTATGACTTGCCTTTTGATTTTTTTTAAATCTAACCCTCCATGCTTTATGTTTGCACACATTTTATTCTTGTGATCCAAATAAAGATTCCCTGATGAGAAATGAATATAAACAATATACCGTACAATCTATTTATTACTATATACCTCAGACATTTCTAGAACCTTAATAATGTTTTCCAATTCCTGGGTATAAAGTATGGGCACACTGTCTGGTATAGTCCTCTCTTATATCGATCAGAACTATCATAGAGGGTTGTACCAAGCTATCTGAAATTTGGTTTTATTTCTAGCAAACTCAAGCTTGCAGTCTTCATGGCATTAAACATATTGATAGTGCATATGCTGCCTACATTAGCAATTCTATTACTGTAGGTTATTTTAACAGAGCCTCTTGTTTTTCAGTGGAGTAAAGAATAGAAGCCCCAAAATGCTTTCTAAAGGGCAGGATATGATTGATTTGGTGAGACAGTGGACAAGGGCAAATTCCTCTCACTACAACTATGCAAAATAGAAATAAATAATTTCATCACTTTATTACTCAAATCACACTCTGCCTTTATGGACATTTTTTTTGGAATACTAGAGCACAGGCAAACTTTTACACTTCGTATTGCATCAGCCCGAAAGTGTGTTTGAACCCCTTTTAATATAGTAAAATTCTCATTTTTCATAGTCACTGGAAAATACAGAGAAACATTTCTTTTAATATTGGCTTCTATGGGAGCACTATGTCCTTCATTCAGCTGTACATCAGAGTATTTTCAAGACCAATAGATCTTAGTTTTTAGAGATCTTATGTATGTAGTAACACTCCTTTTGTGTTTCAAAATGACTACCCATCGTCCTACTCATTTAAAGAAAGTTGACCTGTAATTACAATGGATTATTACATCTCCCTTTAGAGTTCAATCTGCTCTTTTTCAGCCATCTCATAGCAGCTCAATCCCTCTTGGTGTAGGTAATGGGGAAGCTCCTTGGATTACTCGTGGTACCAGGACAATTGTAGGTGATAAATGTAGGTGTAGGAGGTGTATGGAAAAAGCACCCATTGTGAATGGTATGAACACGAATTGGGGGTTTCTATATAGCGTTTAAATAAGTTGCAATAAATTGTTAACCCAAAGAAGAGGCTCACCAAGTAAATGTAAGTTCCTCTGGGTGTGGGGTTACATTTTTTCTTTGATGAAGTGGCAGTGTAGGAATGAAATGTTAATTGTTTCTTACCTATATCAATAAAAGTTATATTGTCCTTTGCTTTTTTGAATGCAATAATTGTTTCTGTCTCCCTGGGCACAGCTTGAAATCAATGGGCTCCACAGCAAAATCTGTGTTTTCAGCTCAATTCCTCCTCCACCATTATTGCTATAATGTCATCTAATTAGGTTTCAAATAAATCTGTGTGTTGAAGAAATGCTGTTCTAGTGTATTTAACCCTTTCCCTGCCACAGATCGTATATTCACGATCTGTGCAGAGAATGCTTTAACTGCCACAGATCGTGAATATACGATCTGTGGCTTCCCTGCACCTAAAAAAAAAATTGGCCCCCGCTAGGGGCGATCAGGGGGCAGCATTCAACTGCCCCCCTAGCCCTCTCGATCCCCCCTCGGTCTGATCCAAATCCGAGGGGGGGATCGGAAGATACGCTAACCTTTAGCCGGGTCCCGCGATGTGCAGCCAGTCCCACGTGGAGTCTGTGCAGGAAGCGGAAAGGGAGACCCCGGTGACGTCACGGAGCTTCCTCCTTCACCGGGGTCTTCCCTTGAATGTCTAAGATGCTGCCCCTGGTGGTTAAATTGAGGTACTGCAGCCTGATCTCAATTTGATCATGCTGCAGTACCTAGTATAGAAAAGCTGTCAAGCTGCCAGCTTTTCTATACATTTTGTGAATGGAACTCAAAGTTCCATTCACAAATAGGATTTTTTCTAAGTCTTTGCTACTTAGCGAAGACTTAGAAAAAAAATGGGGACAGAGATCAATATTTGGTGATCACTTCTGATCACCAAATTATTGATCTTTGCCAATGAATGAAAAATCACTTCCTGGAAAATGATTTCCGGGAAGTGATTTTTCCGATCGGATTTCGAATTGGAAAACGGGCATTTATGCCCGTATTCCAAGTTCGGTATCATTCCCTAAGATGATCTGATGATTATCTTTGGGAATGATCGGGGAAAAAAAAGGGAAATACACACAAAAAATTCTTAAAGTGATACACACACCCTTTTTTTTTTTTTTACACCCTAAAACTATAAATTAGAAAAAAAGTTGTCTTCTCCAAGCTCCCCAATGTCCCCAGTGATATCGGTAAAGTAAACGCGGATACTTATTTGTTCGATTTCAAGGGAACCTAGCCTATATTTTATAAGGAAATTTTGCAGAGGTACCAAATAGACCGTATTGAATTTTATGATCAGTAAAGTGTGCAAAAACGTGTGTGACTCTCCATACTAACCGACTTCACTAAAATACCACTAAAAGGGGGAGAGTGTGTGTGTGGGGGGTGGGTTTTGGCGTTTTTAAACATTTTTCTTGTAACTGCACTTCTAAATGCGTCCCATTTGACTAGTTGGTGGCCTCGTCTCTGTTTGCACCCACGCAAATGGCACACCGTTTGATTCAGGACATGTGGAGATTGCTATTTAGTGGGTTTTTTTGCTGGTCAAGTGGGTTTAGGTGATTTCAACCCTTGAATCATCTCATTTTTTTTTCACAAAATCTCGTAAAAACACCGAGTTCTTTGGATCGCTGGGTCTGGAATTCTTCATGCATGTATGAAAGCATGGCACCGTAACGTGCTGAAGGCGTGTAGATTCCAAAAATATATAGTTTGTGGAGGGAATTTCCATGTTTCGGGACTGTTTCCTTAGAAAAAGTGTAGGCTGTTCAAATTACAGAGCACTTTGATTTTTTCTTGTTGCATTTGTGCATGCGTCCCATTTGAGCTAGTTGGTGGCCACGTCTCTGTGTGCTCACCACGCATATGGCATACCGTTTGATTCAGAAAATGTGGGAGATTGATATTTAGTGGGGGGTTTATTTGCGGGGGCATTTCAAAGTTTTGGGGCTGTTTGAATTACAGAGCACTTTGATATTTTTCTTGTAATTACACTGGTGGCATGCGTCCCATTTGAGCTAGTTGGTGGCCACGTCCCTGTGTGATCCACGCATATGGCATCCCGTTTGATTCAGGGCATTTGGAAGATTGATAATTGACAAGTTTTTTTTACATGACATGGAAATTGTGCCATGATTTTTAACTTTGAATTGTATTTTATAAATTTTTCCTGAAAATCTGGTAAGAAGCGAAATTGTACACAAAAAACTGCACCCACACCATTGGTGGTATGCATAAAAGAATCACACCATTGTGTAGCTGAAGGTGTGTAGAGTCCAAGAATATATAGTTTTGGGGGGGTATTTCTAATATAGAGGGGTGTTTAGTCTGACAAATCTGAAAAGTTGCTGTATTTGGGCCACTTTTTCTGGCACTTTGTGGCTAGTTGTTCCACGTCTGCGTGTGTAACCATACTAGGGCATACCGTTTGATTCAAGAACATTTGGGAGATTGATATTTGGTAACTTTTTTTTACATTCCTTGGGGTTTTGGCATGATTTCTACCTTTTGAAGTTGTTTTTGTTCATTTTTTCAGACAAATGCGAACTTCTACGAAGAACTGCGCCCCAACCATTGATTGTATGAATGAACAACTACAGCGTTACGTAGCTGAAGGTATGTAGATTCTGAGAATATATAGTTTTGCGGGGGTATTTCCAAGTTGAGGGGTGTGTTCAGTTTGAAAAATCTGGGAAAATGCTGTTATTGGCTCACTGCCCATTGTTTTACATTTTGACTAGTCCTTCCACGTCAGTGTGGTAACACACATAATGGCACACTGTTTGATTCAGGACATTTAGGAGATTGATATTTGGTAAGTTTTTTTTACATTACATGGGGTTTTGGTGTGATTTTGTAACTTTGAAATGTATTTTCTCTATTTTTCCAAAAATTGTGTGAAATGCGAAATTCTACGAAGAACTGCGCCCACACCATTGATGGTATGAATGAACGAACTACAGTGCTACATAGCTGAAGGTGTTTAGATTTCAGGAATATATAGTTTGTGGGGGTATTTCTGAGTTATCAGGGTGTTTTGTGGAAAAAACTGCAGACTGTCCAAATTCGAGTTGGCTAAATATTTTCGCTGTTTCTGAGCCATCGTGCATTGTCTCACTTTGTGGCTTTTCGCTTCCACGTCCGCATGTGTAACCACACATATGGCATACCGTTTGATTCAGGACATTTGGGAGATTGATATTAGTAACTTTTTTTAGATTCCTCAGGTTTTGGCATGATTTCTACCTTTTGAAGTTGTTTTTTGTTCATTTTTTCAGAAAAGTGCGAACTTCTACAAAGAACTGCGCCCACACCATTGATGGTATGAATGAACAAACTACAGCTTTACATAGCTGAAGGTGTGTAATTTCAGGAATATATAGTTTTGTGGGGGTTATTTCTAAGTTTACGGGGGTGTTTTGGTGGAAAAATGCAGACTGTCCAAATTCGAGTTGGCTAAATATTTCGCTGTTTCTGAGCCATCGTGCATTGTCTCACTTGTGGCTTTTCGCTTCCACGTCCGCATGTGTAACCACACATATGGCATACCGTTTGATTCGACATTTGGGAGATTGATATTTAGTAACTTTTTTTAGATTCCATCAGGTTTGGCATGATTTCTACCTTTTGAAGTTGTTTTTTGTTCATTTTTTCAGAAAAGTGCGAACTTCTACAGAAACTGCGCCCACACCATTGATGGTATGAATGAACAACTACGCGTTACATAGCTGAAGGTGTGTAGATTTCAGGAATATATAGTTTGTGGGGGTTATTCTAAGTTACGGGGGGTGTTTTGTGGAAAAACTGCAGACTGTCCAAATTCGGATTGGCTAAATATTTTCGCTGTTTCTGAGCCATCGTGCATTGTCTCACTTTGTGGCTTTCGCTTCCACGTCCGCGTGTGTAACCACACATATGGCATACCGTTTGATTCAGGACATTTGGGAGATTGATATTTGGTACCTTTTTTTTACATTCCATGGGGTTTTGACATGATTTCGACCTTTTTGAACGTTGTTTGATGTTCATTTTTTTTTAAAATCTGGTAAAAGTGCAAACTTCTACGAAGAACTGCGCCCACACCATTGATGGTATGAATGAACGAACTACAGCGTTACATAGCTGAAGGTGTGTAGATTTCAGGAATATATAGTTTGTGGGGGGTATTTTTGAGTTGGGGGGGTGTTTTTGTGGAAAAACTGCAGACTGTTCAATACAAACTGGCTAATTTTTTTTTGCTGCTATGACATTGGCACTGGTCACGCTCTGGGTTAGTTGGTAGCCATGTCTCTGGGTACACCCATGAATGTGGCATACCGTTTTATTCGGGAGGGGTTAGGCTTTCATATTTGAGATGCGTTTGAACTTTCCCACAGTTTTTAGCTAAATTCGCATTTGATTTTGTCTCTGATTTTACAGTTGAGGAAAAAAAGGAAAATGTGAGAAAGTAACTTACAATTTGACGAAAGCTGCGTCCGGTATCTGCATTTTGATCGAAACTAACCTCACTCGTAATCCTGCGAGTGTGTAGTTTCTAAAAATATCTCACTTGGGGATAGTTTAGATAATTGGTAGATATTCTATGTTAACTGCATTAGTGGTTACACATTTTAATTTGGTGTAATATTCTAGGAGGTGCAGTTTAGTTTGGGGGGGTCTCCTGTACAGGAAACGTCGGGTACCTACATATATCTGGTATCGTTGTACTCGGGAGTATCTGACTTTTAGAAACAGTAAGATTTTTGTGTGTAACCTTAAGATAACTATAAGTAAAAATGGGAAAATCCATGAAAATTGCAAATTTTTCATTTTTTTTACATATTTTACCCATAATTCCAGTAAAATTTCCAGAAAAGTTACAAAATTTTGTTACCATATTAAAGTACACTTTGTGCTGAAAAAAACAATGTATAATATTCCTGATTTACTGCAAAGTTTCCTACTGTAAAATTAGTCTAAAGCGATTAAGGACAAAATCCTGAAAATTCTTCTGGCAGTTAACGCAAAAAAAAATGAAAATCTCCTGGCAGTGAAAGGGTTAAAATTAGACTATGCTATGTTTGTGTTACATTTCCTGATACATTTTATAGAATTAGGGGTGTAAGGTAGTTTTGACCCAAACTGGTTTTAGGGAAAAATTATCAGTTTCATTAAAATTTTGATGGTCGACATACCATATAAAGTTTGTCATGAAAACAAAGATTTGATGGTGGATGATATCGAGAGCTCAAACTCTGACATAAAAACCTTCATGTATTAAACAAACCCACTGGTGGAATGAATCCTAGTGGGTTTGTGCACAGGGGCATAACTATTGTACCTGGGTGAGCAGACCCTGCAAACCGCAAGGGGGCCTGGGAACAAGGGGGGGGTGTCTTCTTATTTTTCTTATGACAGATATAGACTCCTCTCAGAAAACTAGATAAAGCAGGGATAGGGACCCCATCGTAGTTTTGCTGGAGGCCTAGTGATTCTTTAGTTTCTGTTTTATGATGTTTTTCAGTCCACAGAAACACACTGTAAGAGTCTGTACAGCTCAGAGCTGTGAAACATTAACAGCTTTTTCTCTCACTGTAATTAAATCTCTGCTCTGAATCCTTCCTGGATAATTCTGTTGACCTGGAAGCATTTTACTGTCCGTTTTTTTGGTGGGTTTTTAATGTGATGCAGGAAAAAAAAATGGAAAGTAAGTGATTCAGGGAGAAATGCCAGCAGTTACAGAACATCAAATTGCCCAATAATTTCATTTGAAATGCTTTGTCACTATACTGTTTTACTAACATCTGTTAAGATATCTTCCGACCCAGACCGGTATTTTTATCATGTATTTGCTATGCTGCATCGCTTGGCCCATATAATATGTGAGATACACTGTGTATTATTACTGTAATGCGGGGAGGGACCCGCTTGGAGGGGTGGAGGGGTGGTCGCGACCACCTGCTGTGGCCCCTTCCCGGCAGCCCCTCCTAGCCTCCTGTTCCGAGATTGCAGCGAGCGGGGAAGGGGTCGGGAGGGGCTGCTGGGAAGCGGCAACAGGTAGCCGCCGCGGCGGGTTGTGAGCGGGGTGGGCGTATGCCCCGCCCCCTTAGCAGAGGCGTCAGGAAGGGATTTTAAGTCCGAAGGGACTTAAAATTCAAGCAACACATCGCGGCCGCGATACATATCGCGGCAATGGCGCTCACCATTATAATTATGGCGATATCGCTATTTTCGCGCCCGCGATGTGCGGCTGTAATTTTTTTGCGCTAATTCCGCTTTTTTATAAATATGCCCCATAATTTTATTGAAAATTGGAAATGATCAGGTTTCCACATTTTTTAGTGGCACATGACAGTCATTGATCATTTCGCCAGGTTCCTGAGGAAGGGGGCAGGCGGCTTCCTGAAACAGTGTATGTTTTTTGTGCAATAAAGAGTAATACACTGATATACAGTAGTGTGCTCCTCTGATCTTTCTTGCGGTTGGACACAGCAGAAACCTGCATTGCCAAGTGTGCCACAGACTAAAAAAGATTAAGAACCACTTCTATAAAAGCCATGTACAGACGTAAGATGCTGTTGCTCAAAAAAATACGTGTGTGGCTCCCATTAGTGTATATGTAAACTGTCCAACTGCAGCAGACAGGCAATGCTGAGGTCCTGTCAGCACACGACGCCTCAATTAGGCTCATAACATCTGCTGTCTGTTCAAAAGGTCTGCAAGGAAGGGGAACAAGAAGATAAAGGATGGCGGGTGCAGCAATCCTCCATACACCGGTCTCACACGTAGATGATGGGGTAAAAGATTTCTTTATTCACACACACATATTATATATATATATATTATAAGAAGCATTTTGTGTCCAGCGTGGCACTTCATCAGAGACATCAGGTCTTGATGAAGTGCCACGCGGGCACGAAACGTGTCAGACATGAGTTAATTTTGTTATCTATATGTGTGAATAAGAAAATCTTTTACCCCATCATCTACGTGTGAGACCGGTGTATGGAGGATTGCTGCAGCCAGCCATCTTCTTGTTTCCAGACGTGGACCTTGCGAGGGGTCCGGGGCTAGGTAGTACCTGGACCACACATTGTGACCAGTGAGCCCTCTCTTACTTGACTTTAGATACTTTTAATGTTCAATTTGTTGATCTGCGGTCTTCACGCCAGAAGCAGTTTCACACTGGTGTGCTTGGGTCCTGGGGGGTGTCCACCCGGCCCACCCTGTTGCAGCGTGTAAGTAATTTTGTTTCAAGCTAACATCTACAGTTTACATATTATCTTTTCAACGTTCCTGCTTCATACCACTTTGGACTTAAGAGATGGACTTAAAAACTTATAATTAGACATTTTGTTCTTATGCTAATTATCAATCGACAAACTGGGTTTCACGTGAGTTGGTTGGCACACTCTAATTATTCTGTGTATCTAGTTAGAGAAAGAAGTTGTGGTGATGTGTTTTTGCTGATATGATAGTTAGGGAAGGGGAGCTGCTAAAAGTAGGTGGGTGTTGTTCATGGAGGAGCTGCAGTCTGAAATTTGTTAGGGTGGTCTGTTGGGGAAGCTGCTGAAGTAGGTGGTTTGGGATATTTACAGTATGTCTGTGAATTCTGAATGCTAGAAGGGACTGAGTGTGTCAAACACTCATTTTTTCCCTGAATTTCTGTTTGTGATGTGATGCTGAATGGATAAATGTATACTTGGGAACAGGCAGTAGCTATTCCCTAAGGAAATGTAAGCAAATAAAATACTATATATCCACCAAGTGAAAGTAATCATAACCTTAAACACTTTTATTTTAAAATTGATGTTTAAAGGACAACTAAAAACTCAGAACAACATTGAATTAGAAGGCAGATCTCCTTGTTATAAAAGCAGTAATCAGTGTCTCACCTCTCATTTTAATATAGTTGTTGAGATTTTAACTTTCTAACATGAGGTTTGTGTTTAATTTCCAGTACTCCGGTATCACACAGTGTGATCACTGGCCATTATGTTGTTTACACATGCTCAGTCCTAAGATACTGCAGGAACTTTTTACAGGACAGAATAGGCAAGGGAGCATGTGACTGAGATCAGGGGTGGGGCCAGTCACTAATTGAATACAACAGATATACCATGACCTGGATGAATGAGAACCTTCACAAGCATACGTAAACACAGTTTTTTTTATCCAGTTCTTCAAGTGGTAACATTTACTTTAATGCTGTTTAGTGTATTGCTATTTTAGTGTTTATTTGTGTTTTTTAGAGCTTATATGTTCAGATTCTGGACTTCATCAGAAAGCTCACTTCTCTCCCCTCTGCTCTGAACCAGGCAAACTATAGTAAACATGGGCAAAAACTTACTTTTTATCTTTGATCAACCCTACCACTAATAGTTCAGCCAGTTGGAGTAGAGATCGAAAATCCCTTTCTAAACCCAAATGAATCTTTTTAGAATTTTTAATCGCAATTTGTGAATAATCGAAAGGGATTTTCAAAACACAATTTTATAATTTTTCAATCTACTTTCTGAAGTTTTTGATTTTGTAATATTTGATTTTTGATAATAAATTCAGAGTTTTAAAAAATGTAGAAAATTCCATTGGATCCATGGATTTTCGAAGGAACACCTGAAACATTACGAGAGTGAGCTATTTCACAATAAAAAGGTTATTTCACCAGACAAAGTGTGCACAATACATGGATATTGTTGTTGATGCATGAAAAAGAAGCTGGATGGGGCAGAAATCTGGTGAGGTCTGAGTGCCAACAGACTTTCCGGCTGAGGCCACACAATGATGTCCGCTTGCATGTGTGATTTGAGCAATTTGCCCTTAACAAAGTGCATGTGAATCACACCAAAAATGGTGATCAAATGCACTCCAATAAGAAGATAGCAGCGCAGCGGACACCAACGGAGGTGATGTGGCCACCCCATAGGCCAACACTACAGTGTGCTTATAAAAGCGCGATCGGATCCTGCTTAAAAGCGCAGAAGTAGTATTGGCATTAACACCTTCAGTGCCAGCACTTTCTCAGAGTATAGCCATTGAAAGTGATAGCAGACTTCCCCAAAGTATTGCCATTACCACTTTCAGTGCCAGCACTTTCCCAGAGAATTGCCATTACCACTTTCAGTGCCAGCAGAGTATTACAAATAACCTTTCAGTGCCAGCAGATTTTTCTATTAAAAATGTCAGTGCCAGCACATTCCCAGAGTATTGCCATTAACCCTTCAGTGCCAGCACTTTCCCAGAGTATTGCCATTACCACTTTCAGTACCAGCAGAGTATTACCTTTAACCCTTGCAGCTGCCAGCATTGACATGATATATAATATGTTCCTGCTTCCCATGTCTCCTCCATTGAATTGTTCACTCCTCACCTACTCTAAGTTCTAATTGGAGAGATGGATGGAAGGAAGAAAGAGGCAGGGATAGGGATCTCATGGCTGCTAGTCACAGGGTCACTGTTATAAAGTCTGCAGCAGCTTTTACCTGCCATTTTAGACCTGCTCTCCTCAGTACTATTAGCTGAGCTCATCATCTCCCCTCCTTCCTTCACCTTCAGTTCATTTGCAACATTGTTACCAAGTAGAGGGAGCTGAGTTCAGGGTCTCTACTCACTACAATGTTACAAATTACAGTAGAACAAGAAGAGCAGTTCTAACACAGCAAGTAAAAGCTGGGAGATTCTAGTGCACCCTGGTTTAACATAGACTCCCTAGCTCTTTGCCTAGGTGGCCTATATCCAAAAAACAGCCCTGGTAAGTACATTATGTATTAACATGAGTGTGTACAGTATATATTAAACTGGTATATATTAAACTGAGTAAGTATAGTATATATTACTATAGTAAGTATAGTGTGTAATAACATGAGTATATACAATATGTACTAATATGAGTATACACAGTATGTATTAAACTAGTACACACGTATATATTAATATGAGGATATACAGTATATCAGTATTTACTGTATGTATTAATAAACCCAGACTCCCTAGCTCTTTGCCTAGGTGGCCTACCTCCAAAAAACAGCCCTGGTAAGTACATTATGTATTAACATGAGTGTGTACAGTATATATTAAACTGGTATATATTAAACTGAGTAAGTATAGTATATATTACTATTAGTAAGTATAGTGTGTAATAACATGAGTATATACAATATGTACTAATATGAGTATACACAGTATGTATTAATACTAGTACACACAGTATATATTAATATGAGGATATACAGTATATCAGTATTTACTGTATGTATTAATAAACCCAGACAATATTTGAAAGCTCCCTGTTTTTGTGCACAGTGTTCGCACCACACAGGTTTCCTGACACGGGGAGGTGCAATAAATTTCACAATCGCAACCTACCTTAACTCGTTTCCGCAATGTATTTACCACTGTTAATACATTGCTTAAATGCTAGAGGCAAGTTACAACCTTTTGTGCGGCTTTAAAGACACACAAAAACTGGCACAAAATGTATTGCATCGCTTGCACTGTGCAAAGTAAAAAAAAAAGAATTGTGACATGGCGCAGCCAGAGCAAAACATTACCTAACACATTAGTACATTGGCTAGCGTGAGTTTTGCGTTTATTTTCCCATAAGCACGGGATATTGCATCTCCCTGCCAGAGTATTAATCATTAGGTATCACAATGATGCAACAAAACTAAGCTACTACCAGGTATTTGGACCACTGAAGCATGAGCTTGCAAAGTTGCAATATATGATTACTTCTACAACTGCAAATTACCTTTTTACAAAAAAATCTGTGTTGAACACTGTTTTGTTTTCTTCATTTTAGAAATTGGCCCAGTTACAATCACAACAGATCCAGAGAAATTTCAGAATGAACTTAAGGAACTATATGTACAGGTCAGTGTACAATGTGCAGCCAGGATTGGGGTTGGGATTTAAAACTGCCAGTTTCCAAGTTTTGCAGCTCATTCAGGACTTTCGAAATGTAAACTTTTTGGAACTTTGGAACCATTCTGGCAGAGTTAGTTCACAACCAAAGATTGACTGCTGTTTCACCTGCTCCCTTCTCTGCACACATTCAAGCATATAAAAAGCACCTACAGCAGAGGGAGGAGGCAGATACTTTTGCCAGGAATAGAACTTATCATCAAATATCTAGTTACAAATGCATGTAATAAACTAGGAAAAGTAGCAGTTGGATTTGTGGGCAGATAACTGAGTCACCAGTTTTGGTGTAAATGCCCTTAAAACCACACATTATTAGGTTCATGCTTGTTATCCAACTTTTGCATCAACACCCATCGTACTCCAAAACAGACAATCCATCACAAACCAATTTTGTTCCTTCAGTTTCTTCCTACCACATATCTTTTATTACCAATGTTTTTTTAAAGCTTCCACTGACAAAACTTTATCATGCTGACATTTTCAAACATATCTGATCCAACAAAAGACTGATTCCCAAGGGACAAGTCAGGCAACATGTGACATGAATTAAGAGGCTGTGGTTGAGATTCCCAGACTAACAATGAAAGGTGAATATTTAAGACTCCCAATACCTTTTAGGAAGAAAACCGCATAGTTATCCAGTAGTTAACAATTAACTATTCTTTGTAGATGAAAAGCTAGATAATGAGTATGTTTGCAAGTATTTTGCTTTTGATATATAAGCATTTTTGTAGATCACATATACTAATGAACTTCAAAAGATCACAACATGCCATCAACATTTACTGGTCTAGTAACTGCTGTACAATGTATGACTATTGGTTTTCTTAAATAAAGCCTCTCAAATGAGCTTCTTCAATATACCTGGTGCGATGTGGTACAGTGAACACCCAATCAGTCCCAAAATTCCGTGTTAGATAAGCAGTCTGCTGAGCCTTTTACATTTGACATGTAAACCTAATCATTATCCTGGTTAGTTAATCGAGGAATGGAAACTCAAAAGAAAATGTTTTTCTGTGTTTACGTAGAAATCACTATTGGGTTGTATCAGTGAAATTTGGTCATGTTCAGATATTGCTCTGCAGCTTGGTGTTTTTAACGCTGGCTTTCCCAAAATTCAGTTCTGTAGATATACATTAAATAGCAGAGAGTTTAGCTTACTCGGTTGTTTTTATCAATCATGCGTTTGACTACATACATTTACACTATAACTCAACTCATATTGTTAGTCACAGAAAACACTGATATGGCTTAGTTATAAACTCTAATGTATCCACAGGGTGGTGGTGACTGTCCAGAGATGAGTGTTGGAGCTATTAAAATTGCTCTGGAAATCTCGCTCCCAGGATCCTTTATTTATGTGTTTACTGATGCCAGATCCAAGGATTACCACCTAACAAATGACGTCTTGCAACTTATTCAGCAGAAGCAGTCACAGGTAATGAGTTGTACAGTCTGTCACTGCAGATTGTATTATAACTGTGTGAATTGAAGTAAGCATAGATATCTTAGTTTTTATATGAGAAACTCACTGTTTGGAATAGCTTATTAAAAAGGTGACTATTAGGGAAATGAGGGTCAAAAAACATGTCTGACTGGCAGGGCTAAATTTAATAGATATATAAAAGCTTTGTAGACACTGCAAAGTTCAGGCTTTGGGACCTTTATAAAATTCACTACAATGTAATACTGAGTAAATGTATGTTTTTATACACGCCTCACACACAGAATACCCCTGTTTAGAAATAGAATACCCCTTTATTTAAAAGGTCCATAGACCACATCAGTGGTTTCTTACACAGTGAATATGCTCTCCCACTGTAACCTATAAGCATATCAGGATATACAGAGAAGTTCCATGACTATGAAAAAGTACAAGGCAGCAGGCCAAGTGCTTTCATACAGGTCAAGCACTCCAAGGTGTATTGTTTCCCATAATGCACTGAGTTATTTGACATTGATGACACAACTAAGCACAGTTTATAACTGATGACACAGCTAATGAGATATTTATAAAGGCCCCATACAAATGCTATGAACAAGTTTATAGCAGATTCTGTTGGAATCCAAATTTGTGTGGGCTAATAAATACATTGTAATGATCTCTCTCCTATACCCTGTATAGGATACAAGCATTGTAAAGGCTACACACATAGCAATGTTATTGGCTCCCCCAACTAGTTGTAAAAGGTGCCGTTAACATCCGCCAGAAATTCTCCGTCCATACAAATTGGCCAAAATGCCAATGGCATTGGGCGTTTCACATGGCTAATATCAGGCAACTGTCAGATTTGATGGCATTTGCCTGATATATGCAAAGAATATGGCCTGAAAGAATATTTATTGCTCTTATTATTGTAGTTAATTACAGTCTGAGGTGATATAATAACATTTAATTCTAGTTAGAAGAACATTATTTACTATGAAAAAAGGTTAATAATTTCATTTTTACTAAGGTTCAATCAAGCTATTCTAATAAATCTTAAACCTCTCATTTTGCTCTTGACAGAAGTTTATTTTTCCCTTTCCAGGTTGTGTTTGTTCTGACTGGAGACTGTGACGACAGAAGTCACGCTGGTTATAAAGTATATGAAGAAATTGCATCAACCAGCTCTGGTCAAGTGTTCCACCTAGACAAAAAGCAAGTTAATGAGGTAAATGTTATTTACTTTATGATGTCATTATTTTTGTTGTTCACATTGTATTAATATTTATGAAAACAATTGTTTTACAATTAAATAAATCTTTGTCATGTTTATATGTTTTTATAATATGTTTTCCTGCAAGCGTAACATTTCTGGGAAACACTGCTAGATATAGTTAGATATAGTCCCTAAATCACTGCTAAAACCCCACCAATTGAATTGTTTTACTTTTTAATTTCTGTCTTCCATCATACATCAGCAAAAAAAAGAAAAATCCGCAAAAAGCCTTTTTAACTTAGAAATATGTTCATTTTAACATACGTTTTTAATTAGAAAGAACTACACATCTTTCATTGATGGATTTTGCACGGGGGCACCATCTAACATAATCATTTTTCTGTTCAAGGTTTTAAAATGGGTAGAAGAAGCTGTACAGGCTTCAAAAGTTCATCTTATTTCTACTGACCATTCCAATGGAGCCGCATACACCTGGGAAATTCCATTTGATCCAAGCCTTAAAGAAGTTACTGTATCCCTAAGTGGACCCTCTCCTACAATTGAACTGTACGATCCCTCCGGTATGATTAACTGAATGCTACATTTCTCATTCACTATAGACTTTCTTGAAATAGCCCTTTTTAAATTTAATCTATTGTACCACCAGAACAATTTTGTAAGGATTATATTCTGAAATAGACTCTATATTTTATATGATAGAAGTATGTTTAAGACACCTAAACATTTATTATATGATTATGCAAAATAAACATACATTGTCTAAGTGCCTTAGGAAAATTCATTTAACCAATGATAAACTAGGAAAGTGTTAATGCAAGTATTCAGTAATACAACATAGAAATCTATACAAATTCAACCAGTGCATTTAGCCATGATCACAATTAGTACATCTATTCCCTCCTTCCTTTAGTTTCTCAAAGACCGGTAAGGAAAGGCAACAATTAGGCTTTGTTTGTAGGAAGATTAAGTCCTAACAGAACAACACATTTCATTGCAGCCAATTCCAATATGGCAGCTCCAATTCCACCATGTTTCTTATTGTTATTGTGGTGGCATCAGATGTCACTGCTGTTCACAGGTATTCTTTCTTCTTCCATTTGTACTAAAGTTAACCCCCACATACAAAGATAGAGCCAATGGCAATGTCTGATACATGGATCATCTAGTAATCCATTCAAGCTCATAATGACAAATTCTGAATTGAGGGGCAGTATTGTCTGTGTTGTGCCTAAAAACTTAAAAAGCTGCCTAGTGAGGGTTTTAATAGACTGGTTTGGTACCAAGTACACAATCCACAGATAAGGCTTGCTGGCCAGAATAGAACGTAAACCATATTTTAAAAACAATATAAATTGTAATATAATGTGTAGAATGCAAATTGTACTAAATCCAGCATTTCTCAGGTCTATAGTTTCCTTTCACAGGTACAAAAATGTTTTGGTATAGAAACAAAATGAACATTGGTACATCTCCAAGTTGGCATATAGTTTGTAGTAAAGCCAATAACATTCCAAAGTTAAAAGACAGGAAGTGGTTGTTAAATGGAACAAAACTAGATTGTCTAAAGCTGCAAGTGGTACACAGTTTGGTACTAAAATCAGAAACATGCCTTGCATCAAAGGAAAACCATGCCTCTCATCTGCATCCAGTAAATTCCAATTTACTCCACGTTTCAAACTCTCTAGTTAGTTACCAAAATTTCACAATTACCGGTTACCCAGGCAAATAGATTGCCACCTCCATTTGATGACATGGTCAGTGCAATTAGATATAGACAGCTTAAGACCTGTGAGTGTAATTGTATAACCCTATTAAAATCACACTGCAGTACAATTTATTAACTACAAACCTTTGACTAACCCCTTACCTCACCCCTGATTTTTCAGCCAGTTGAAGAACTGCAGAAACACTAATCATTGTGTCCTGTTCTGTAAAATCACCAGTCAGGGTAAATAGAGCGTTAAGTCTATGATACTATGCTGTTCAATGGAAAAGATTAAAATTTCACAAACGTATTTTCAGAACTGCCTGTTCCAATGAATTAAAGGCCTCATTTGGAATATGCAGTGCAATTTTGGAATCCTGTGTTCAAAAAGGACATCTTTGAAATGGAAAGGGTTCAGAGAAGGGCAACTAAATTAATAAGGGGATTGGGGGAGCTTGAATATGAAGAGAGACTGGATAAGTTACAATTATGTACGCTAGAGAAAAGGCGCTTGCGTGGGGATATGATTACTGTGTATAAATACATTAACGGGCCATACAATAAACTATCTGGGGCATTGTTCACCAATAGAACATGTCAGAGGACACAAGGACATCCCTTAAGGCTTGAAGAAAAAAGGTTTAGGCTTCAAGTTTGGAAATGATTTTTCACTGTAAGAACGGTAAAGCTATGGAACTGTCTTCCAGTGGACGTTGTTATGGCAGGTTCATTGGTCAGTTTAAAAAAAAGGCTGGATGAGTTTCTGCAAACAAGGAATGTTGCAAGTTACTGTTATTGATACATAAAGTAAAGTTGATCCAGGGAAATTTCCGATTGCCACTTGGAGTCAGGAAGGATTTTTTTTTCCCCTTCATAAATTTGGTGGGTTTTTTTGCCTTCCTCTGGATCAACAGTTACCGTAGGCAGGAAATGAGGATATTGCTAGATGGGTTGGACTGGATGGACATATGTCTTTATTCAACCTCAAATATTATATACCGGTACTATATTTTGTACAATGAATGAATCCTAAAACATCATTATTTCCATATGTGTGGCTTCTGACAATGCTTTTATTTAGGTTGGGGTATTTCTTTAAATAACCTCACATTCTCCAAGCAGCTTGTTATCCTTTCTTTTACATAAACATTTTAATGAATCATGCATTAAGGTAATCTGTATCAATAATACATTACGCAATGTGTGGCTATAAGCATAGCAGATAACATATATACTGATCTAAGCCATGACGGAAATTATTTGAATGCTAAATCGGTGTAGAATTTTTTAGCTAGCAGCAATATTCAGAAACTTTGTGACTTGTGTGTTTAAGGAAAAAGAATGAAGCCAGAAACAGGAGTCATTGAGCTACTGAACATATTTAATTCAGCCAAAGTACTTAATATTAAGGAACCAGTGCCTGGGATGTGGAAAATAAAGGTAAAGTCATCTTCCAGTAATGTCTATTGAGAATGTAAGATTTCCTGCTTCAAGATTAAATCTTGCTATTACTACAGTTCTAGAACATTCAATGTTCTTGTCTTATCTGTTTGGTTCTGATTATCCTATTGCTTACTGTGTGTTTGAAGCATTTTCTTTTTAGATTGTGACGATATATATTTGTTTTCAGTTTTATTCTTTTACTGATCCTGTTCTTGCCTTTCCTTTTCCTGTTTTCTGTTCCATAATGTGTTTCTGCTTTCACCCTGCTGATTTGGATTCTCTTTCATTCTTTCTATCTGAGGATATTATGTAAGGCCTATAAATCCATTCTTTTTTTTTTTTTAAATGTATCCAACAATATGCCTCTCTTTCAGACATCAAGCATTGGGCGCCATTCTGTGAGAATCACAGGTGTCAGTACAATTGATTTCCGAGCAGGATTCTCCAGTGTACCTACATTAGATTTCAGTGAAACTTCAAGCAGACCTGTACAAGGTTGTATTTCATTAGATTCTAAACACAAAATGCCTCAACACAAGAATTTTTTTTTCTTCATGTATATATATACATGTGTGGTATGTCCAATGATTTCTATTTTACGCAATTGTAAATTTTTTTGTGGTTGTACCTTTTGCTTTTTCAGAAATTCCATTTGAATGACTTATCACTTAAAATACTATAATATGGGGAACATCCACCCTTAAAACAAAAAACTGGTGACTTTTCAGATATCTGCCCGCATTCCCAAACTATTTTTACTAGTTTATTACATGCATTAGTAACCAGATATTTTAATAAGTTCTCATGTTCTGGCTTATCACCCACCTCCCTCTGCTCAATGAGCTTTTTATAAGCTTGAGCATGTGCAGTGGAGGCAGCAGGGGAAACAGCAGTCAATCATTGATTGGGCTGTCAAAAGTCACATCCTTGATTGATTGTGTGGGAAGGAGCCAGCTTACTTTGACAAAATGGAGGTAATAATAATACTTTCATTTTTGATTAATAATTCATATAATAATTTGCTGAATATATCAGTTGGTTAAGGGGAAGGTAACAAACATGGTGTCACAACTACCCACTCCGGTCTGTCTATCTACTACTGTCTATCAGTTGTCAAAAAATGTACTTCAACTAACCAAAAATTCAAATAAAACAGAGAAGGAAGGGTAGTGAACGTAAATACAGCACACACTAAAATATATCTTAATATTTATGCAGTAAACTGCCACCACATTTTGAGTCCCCAAAATGACTTGTAAACTATATCCAAGGGATTGCTTGTGAAGGTTCTCATTCATCCAGGTCATGGTATATCTGTTGTATTCAGTTAGATCAACTGGACTTGAAGTTTAGTTCTTGAAGACGTTTCGCATTGCATTCAGAAGGTCCCTACCACTTGGCTGTGATACGCTAATTGGGACTTTCCAGGGTACATAATTGCCACAGATTCTTGTACAAGTCATTCTGAATTGAGAAAGCCAGTCAGATGGCTAGCGAAACGTCTTCAAGAACTAAACTTTAAGTCCAGTCTATCTAACTTAATACAACTGATACATCTAAGGGATTATACACATCCCTGACTTCTAAAGATCCTGCAAAGAAAAATGATTCACCTCTATCACTCTATACACTCACATTCGTGACACATGGGACCAGGGTGGGCATGCCTTTTAATGTTTAGAAAATGGCGTAAACAATTATTAACAGAGGTCTTACTTTAATAATACAATAACTGTGAAGCCATCATTATTGTTCTTCGTAAACCAAACAATTTGATGCAGAATTAGCCCTATACTAATATTTAGCTTTTTTGAAGATTTCATAGCTCTATCAATTAAATCATGATCTGGAAGCTCTCATTTCTGTATTTGTTCAGCTAAGGTGATATCTTGTAAAACATAGTCAGAAAGGCCAATTTTTAGCCATATAATAAATGTAATCTTTTTATTCCTTCCCAGGTTTAGGTCTGGTAGAAAAGGATCAGTGACAGTTTGGTGTACAATAGTGTAAAATCAAGAGGTATTACTTTTATAATGACTGAAACAAAACAATGCTCATGGAACAAAAATGAGTAGGCACCTTAACCTCCATTTGCCCCGAACCAAAGGCATAAAGGCTAAAAGCACTAAAAGTAAAGTTATAAATAGAGAGGGTGATGTCTTGCTAGTTGTTTATCTAGTTATCTTTATTTTTAGGCCATCTCACAAACCATGCGGTTTGTGGAGCATTGAGAACATCTATATGAAAGTTGATTTAAGAGTCTAACCCATTGTAAATATGGTAATTCAGACAATAGTTTTTAAAAGACTATATACAGTATTATGTTTTGAGATCTCAAAACAAGGGAATATAGGGTCAGCATATACTATTTAGCCCACTTTAGGTGAGGTGGGCAAAACGTGAGGTGTCAAAGCTTCTGTCTCCAAGCACCTGGCTATTGATCTTTCTACATATTTACTACATATTTACTAAGCTTTAAATTTTTTGTTGTTGCAGGAATACCAACCCATTTACTTCTGAATACAAAAGGCATCAAATACCCATCAAGAACTGAACATCTTGAGCTGTTGACCCCATCTGGAAATTTACTTAAGACAATTCCAATAAAGCATTACCCTGATCGTGTACCTTATGAAATATGGAATGTAACCGAATTTATCCCACCCAATGAAGCATTTTTCCTAAAACTTATTGGTTATGATAAAGATGACTACCTTTTCCAAAGAGTATCTAGTGTATCATTTTCTAACAGAATCCCAGGTAATTTCTGAACTATGAAATGATAAATTGCTTTCATGTTTCCAAGTGAATCTCGTTTTATCAACATTTGGTCATTTTATATCTTATTAATTATTAGTATTAAAATTAAGACAGGCCTTTAAATATCTGCAGAAAAAAAAGAATAAACTATTGCATATTGTATACTACAGTATTGACAGTATATTTTATTGTCTTCATTTTACATATATACAAAGAACTATAGTATTTTTTTTTAATTTAACTGTAATAAAAATAGTAGTTGTAAAATATTTTGCTAAAACACTTGTGTTCTTACCATAGGTCCTCCTAAAGTGTCAATGCTAAAATTAACTGCTGGTTACTATTTGCAGCCTGGTCAGATTCTGTGCTTTGTGGAGAGTCTTATACCAGTAACAGTACATTTTAGCAGAAATGGAGTCAAACTTGGTACTGACCTAAAATTTAGGTAAGTGTTGCTACCTTTCTTATTGATTCAGGTTTGCATCACGTACAGTAAATTTCTAGTGTGTTTCCAAAGTATTATAATGGAATAGCCTATGCTGCAGGGCACAACACATTTATGGATGTGCGAAGAGCTACTGCATCACTGCTCTCCTCCAGGAGATCACACTTCTCTTTAAAAGCAAAAAGTTATCCTAAATACCTCCATATGTCATAATAATCTCACTATTATACTATAAAGCAGATATACTGCTTGGGTGTCACATGCAACGGAAAGCTTGCATCTCTGTTGCAGGCACTGAAATATACACGCATGTTGCACATATGTTTTATCATTTAAAAATGTATACAGTACTCTGTATGTTTATAATGTACAGTACTCTGTATGTTTATAATGTACGGTACTCTGTATGTTTATAATGTACGGTACTACATACTACATACTTAGATGTTAGCTTTCAAATGGTAAATAACATCTGAATGGCTAGGGCAAAGTTAGCACCATTTTTAACAATAAGAACTTTTATGACATCTCCCTACTTATTTGCAAGTTTATTTGATTGAAATAAGTAATGAAAAGTTGTGTATTTTTGAGTAATACTGATCGCCACACTTCTTTCTAGAGAGTCTGTTAATGCAACCTGGGAAATAGCTAATGTTTCTGTAACTGATGAGGGTCACTATGAGTGCCACGCTGTAAGCAGTACAGGAAGTGCCCGTGCCCAGACTTTCTTTGATGTGAATGGTGGGTGCCATAATACAATGTTTTATCTGTAAATGATGGGGAACTTACTGCCTAACATGTCATTATTGTAGCTTATAGTATGTAGATAATAAAGTTGGAAATTTTTGTCATGAATAGTATTTGAGGTTGAATAAAGACATACGTTCATCTAGTCCAACCTACTCAGCAATATCCACATTTCCTGCATAAGACTGGGTACACACGGGGGGACCTTTTGTCCTGATCCCCCATTTGTCCGATACAGACAAACGGTGACCGAGCTCGGCCTGACCCCCCCCAACCACACCATAAGATATTTCTGCCCGACTGACCTCTACACATCATTATTGGCCAAAAATATCTTATGGTGTGTACCCACCCTAAGAGTTAATTCCCAGTATGAAGGGGAAAAAATCATTCCTGACTCCAAATGGCAATCAGAAACATCCTTGGATCAATTCCAACTTTATGTATCAATACCAGTAACCTGCAACATTCTTTCTTTTTAGAACCACTTTTTTTTTTTCACTATCCAAAGAACCCTCCATCACCATGTCCAATGGAAGACAGTTCCGTAGTTTAACCGCTCTCACAGTGAAAAAACCCTTCCAAACTTGAAGACTAAACTTCTTTACTTCCAGTCTTCAGGGGTGTCCACATGTCATCTGACATGTTCTACTGGTAAACAATGCCCCAGTTAGTTTATTGTATGGCCCATTAATGTATTTATACGCAGTAATCATATCCCTACACAAGCGCCTTTACTCTAGTGTGTATAATTGTAACTTATTCAATCAGTCTTCATATTCAAGCACCCCCAGACCCCTTATTAATTTAGCTGCCCTTCTCTGGAGCCTTTCCATTTCTAAGATGTCCTTTTTGTACTCAGTATTCCAAAACTGCACCACATATTCCAAATGAGACCTTACAAGTGCTTTGAAAAAGGGGAGAATAATATTTTTCTCCCTTGAATCCATACCCCTTTTTATTCAAGACAAAATCCCATCTGCCACTTAGCAACCCAATGTGATAATCTATTTAGATCCACCTTCAACAATTGCACATCCTCTGTAGCTTTTAATGGTTGACAAGGCTTTGTATTGCCTTCAAACAAAGAGTCCTTGCTGACAATACCTACTTCTAAATCATTAATAAACAGATTTGAGAGAAGTGGCCTCAGTACAGAACCCCACTTAGAACTTCACATTGACTCACAGGGTCACCTGTACCTGTACCACGTATGAGGTAAAAGTACACACGATCAGCTGTTTAAAACTTCTTGCGGTTCACTACCGGACTTTTAAGCAGCTGATTGCATGTAGTTTTACTGAATATATGCCATCACCTGTTTAAAAGCAGCTGATCACAGTGTGCTGGGGAGGGGTGTGGCCCGGGCCCCTGCAGTTTCCCTGCTGAGAAAATGTAGTTAAAATTAACATATCCTATTTCATATGGTCACTAGTAATAATAAAAATGATTACAATATTAATAATTATCATATTAATGATGTTAATTTTAATAGTATTATTAATAATATTATTAATACTAATAATACTAATTGTCACCTAATGTGTTTTGACAATTATACTGTAGTTTTTCCCTCACACTTCCCATGCCTAATTATAGAACCTTTGGCCCTTGGTTTGTAATATCTAAATTAAAAAAAGCTGTCAAACTTCCCCTGCTACTGCTGGTGCTGGCCCTGCCTCCTACTACATTCCAGGCTTCCTTAATCCCCTACTCTTTAAGCAACAGGCTGCAATTAGACCAACTGGTTCATTTGGTGGGTTCATTTTTAACACATGTGGAACACATACAGGGAGATTCAATAAAAGTTCTTATCGTTTAAAATGGTGCTAATTTTGCCCCAACCAATCAGATGTTAGCTTTCAAAGTTAAGTTCTGATTGGTTGGGGCAAAATTAGCACCATTTTAAACGATAAGAACTTTTATTGAATCTCCCTGCTTATCGTTTAAAATGGTGCTAATTTTGCCCCAACCAATCAGATCTTATTTAACATTTGTAAGCTTACTTCTGATTGGTTAGGGCAAAATTAGCACCATTTTAAACGATAAGAACTTTTATAGAATAACCCTGTTTGTCTGTATTTACTCTAGCCAATGGTCAGGGGCATATGCACTTTGACCATCACATTTAAATTTAATGAAAATGTGCAGTAACTGACTTATTACTAAATATGTGTTATATGGCAATCATGTACTATAGAACCAAGAAGGTTGTTTAACTCATAGGAATTTTATCTTATATAAATATTTTGGCTACATCAATTTTTCGTAAAAATGAACCTATAAATTAATTGAGACATAAATTCTAAATGTCCCTAAAGTTGAAAATATTTTTGTTCTTCTGCAGAACCTCCACCTGTGCTTAAAGTCCCAAGCAATATCACGATCAACACTGGTGAAAGAGCAGTCCTAACCTGTAATGTTATAAGCACAGTACGCTATAATTTAACATGGTTAAGAAACAACACAAATGTTAAAAACCTTAACTCTTCCAATGTTTCCATTATGAGAAACAATTCATTGGAGATAAATAGTGTTACGTTAAACAATGCTGGAGAATACATTTGCTTTGTTACCAATGAAGGTGGGACAACGACAGCATCAATTAGTTTGGTTGTACAAGGTAATATCCTTTATAATCTATGTATAGTGTCAAATACACATGTATAATATATAATTCACAGAAGCTATTCAAATCATATCATTATTGCTTATTTTTCTCATTAGTTGTAATTAATGCTTGGATATGTCATTAGTCACATGCAAGGAGATTCAATTAAAGTTCTTATTGTTTAAAATGTTGCCCCAGCCAGTCAGATCTTATTTAACATTTGAAAGCTAACATTTGATTGGTTGGGGCAAAATTAGCACCATTTTAAACAATGAAAACTTTTATTGAATAATTATTATTATTATTATTGATTTATATAGCGCCAACATTTTCTGTGGCGCTTTACAATTACATAGTCAGACATTACACACAGGGTAATAATACATGTTATACAAAGTTATACATATTACATACACAGGTAATACATAATATAAGTAAACAGAGTGAGGAGTTTCAGCAATATCGTGATACAATAGGAGATAGGACCCTGCCCAAAGAGCTTACAGACTAGAGGATATGGGGGTGAGACATTAGGTTGCGGAAATCGGTAGGCTGTAAATAGATTGGCAGTGGAGCGTGAAAGGCGGGTTGGATCAAATTGGGTAGTAAGGGGGTAATGTTTAGGCCAGGTTATAACCCTGATGATTTCTTAAAACTGAGTTCCAGTATGGAGAGTAAAATACCCACCCACCCTGGTATATTCATGTTTCTCTACCACATATAACACAATGTCTAGAATTGATTTAATTATTGTAAACTCACAACTACTTGCTGATATAGAAGACACAGGATATTCCTCAAGAATGCTGTCTGATCATTCACCTTGTTAGATGACACTCAACTGGGGAGGACCCAAACAACCCACACGCTGGAGGTTAAACCCATTCTGGCTCAACCTGTTCCCAAAAGAAATAGACTTGAACACAGAGTGGGAAGAATTTTTCCACACTTATACAAACACAGCAAACCCCATTATCGGCTGGGAAACATTCAAAATACACTCCCGTAGTGTAAGGAATAGAGTCCCGGAGGGACGAAGTTCACTGTACCTTTTAGGAGGAGGGCTGTCAGCAGGCTGGAAACAATGGCTGAAGAGCTGGTAACTGGAACAATGGCTGAGGCACAGGCTGAAGGGATGATACTGGAACAATGGCTGAGGCACAGGCTGAAGGGATGATACTGGAACAATGGCTGAGGCACAGGCTGAAGGGATGGTAACTGGAACAATGGCTGAGGCACAGGCTGAAGGGACGATAACTGGAACAATGGCTGAGGCACAGGCTGAAGGGATGATGCTGGGACAACGGCTGAGGCACAGGCTGAAGGGATGATACTGGAACAATGGCTGAGGCAACAGGCTGAAGGGATGATACTGGAACAATGGCTGAGGCACAGGCTGAAGGGATGATACTGGAACAACGGCTGAGGCACAGGCTGAAGGAATGGTAACTGGAACAATGGCTGAGGCACAGGCTGAAGGGACGATAACTGGAACAATGGCTGAGGCACAGGCTGAAGGGATGATGCTGGGACAACGGCTGAGGCACAGGCTGAAGGGATGATACTGGAACAATGGCTGAGGCACAGGCTGAAGGGATGATACTGGAACAACGGCTGAGGCACAGGCTGAAGGAATGGTAACTGGAACAATGGCTGAGGCACAGGCTGAAGGGATGATACTGGAACAATGGCGGAGGCACAGGCTGAAGGGATGATACTGGAACAACGGCTGAGGCACAGGCTGAAGGGATGATACTGGAACAATGGCTGAGGCACAGGCTGAAGGAATGGTAATTGGAACAATGGCTGAGGCACAATCAAGGTAAAGGCTGGAGCCGAAGGCAGAAAACGCTACACAGGCAGACAACCAGTCTGTCCGGTAGCAAGGACTACGAATAGGCACTCGCACCCTCTGCGAGTGCCTATTTGAATCTTCGCGCCGCCCGGCGTCCGGACGTGGTGACGTCACGACGCCGACGTCCGGCGCCGGCGACGTCACCAGTCCCGGAACGGCGAGGGAGCGCGGCAGGTAAGATCCTTACAGTACCCCCCCTCCCACAGGGGGCCTCAGGACCACTTGAAGCAGGTTTGTCAGGAAATCTTCTATGAAAGGTTTTGATTAACTGGGGAGCATGTAAATCCGACTGTTTAACCCAGGACCTTTCCTCTGGTCCAAATCCTTTCCAATGGACCAAATATTGAAGAGAACTTCTGACGAATCTGGAATCCAAGACTTTCTCCACCTCAAATTCTTGTTGACCGTTGATCATAATAGGATCAGGCGACTGAAGAGGGGAAGAGAATTGATTCAGCACCACAGGCTTAATAAGAGAAACATGGAACACATTAGGGATTCTCATGATGGTAGGTAATAGAAGTCGTACTGCCGTAGGACCCACCAATTCCAATATAGGGAATGGGCCAATAAATTTAGGACCCAATTTAGGAGAAGGAACACGTAAGTTGATGTGAGTTGATGATAACCAAACTTTATCTCCCACCGAATATAATGGAGGTTTACGTCTACGCCTATCGGCTGCAGTCTTTTGTACCAGGGCAGACTTCTCAAGACAGTTCTTAGTAGCCTGCCAGATGGCTGACATTTCTGCAACTAGACTGTTAGTTGCCGGAACTGGTCCTGATGAACAAAAAAAATCCTGTGGAAACCCTTTGGGGTTTAAGCCAAAAACACAAAAAAAAGGAGATTTTCCGGTAGAAGAGTGGACGGCATTGTTATGGGCAAATTCCGCCCATGGCAGAAGCTCAGTCCAATTGTCTTGAGAGTAAGAAATGTAGCATCGAAGGAATTGTTCCAGACATTGGTTGGTGCGTTCTGCGGCTCCATTAGACTGAGGATGATAAGCCGATGAAAATTGGAGTTTAATTCCAAGTAGTTTGCAAAGTGCCCGCCAGAATTTGGAGATGAATTGGGTTCCTCGATCGGACACTATTTCCATAGGTAATCCATGCAGACGGAAAATATGAGAAATGAACAATTGGGCAAGTTCAGCAGAGGAGGGCAATTTAGGAAGAGGAACAAAATGAGCCATTTTGCTAAAACGATCTACAGTAACCCAGATGACTGTATTTTTCTTAGAAACGGGAAGTTCACCAATAAAGTCCATAGAAAGGTGGGTCCACGGTAGGGAAGGAATAGGTAGAGGTTGGAGTAGTCCACAAGGAAGAGTATGGGAAGTTTTGGAAGTAGCACAGACAGAACAGGCGGCGACAAAGTTTTTGACATCTGTCCTCATGGAGGGCCACCATACTGACCGATTAAGAAGATTGAACGTCTTATGAACCCCAGGGTGACCGGCCTGTTTGGATTCATGAGTTAGTTGTAAAATTTCTTTCCGAAGGGAGAGGGGAACAAAGGTCTTATTAGGGGGTAAGGCAGCAGAAGCAGAATCCTGAGCAGATAGAATCCGATGGCAAAGTTGAGGGGTAATAGTGGCTAGGATCTTGGAGGAGGGAATAATGGGGCCTTTATCTTTATCAGTAGAATCGTCTGCAAGGAAAGACCTGGAGAGAGCGTCTGCTTTTTTATTCTTGGAACCGGGATGAAAGGAAATGATGAAATTGAAACGAGAGAAAAACAGCGCCCAACGGGCTTGACGAGGATTCAATCTCTTAAGGTTTTGGATATATTCCAGATTTTTGTGATCGGTGAGGATGGTGATAGGCTGTACTGCCCCTTCCAGTAAGTGTCGCCATTCTTCTAGTGCGAGTTTGATAGCAAGAAGTTCACGATTCCCAATATCATAATTCAGCTCATTGGGCAGAAATTTCTTAGAGAAGAATGCACATGGGTGGAGTTTCCATTCTCTCTTGCCTTTGGGAAAGGACGGCACCTGCTCCAAGATTAGAGGCGTCAACTTCGATGATGAATGGTAGACTGGGGTCGGGGTGCAGAAGTACTGGGGCAGAAGAAAAAGCATCTTTTAATTTCTTGAAGGCTACTAAGGCGGCTGGAGACCAGATTCTAGGTTTGCCTCCTTTCCGGATAAGGGCCAAGATAGGAGCAATGATGGAAGAAAACCCTTTAATAAATTGTCTGTAATAATTGGCAAAACCGAGGAATCGTTGGATAGCCTTAGTGCCAATGGGAAGCGTCCAATTGACAATAGCTGAGATTTTGGTTGGATCCATCTTGAAGCCTTGAGCAGAGACCAGATAACCCAGAAAAGGTACTTGGGAGCATTCAAAGAGACATTTTTCCAATTTAGCGTACAGTTGGTTGTCTCGTAGTCGGGATAAAACTTGACATACATGGCGACGATGAGAAGAAAGATCTTGAGAGAATATTAAGATGTCATCCAAGTAAACTACTACTGAAATACCTAAGAGGTCTCGAAAAATGTCATTAACAAATTCTTGAAAGACTGCTGGAGCATTACAAAGACCGAAGGGCATCACCAGATATTCATAATGTCCAGTTCTAGTATTGAAGGCCGTTTTCCATTCGTCTCCTTCTCGAATGCGAACCAGATTATAGGCTCCACGAAGATCAAGCTTGGAGAATACTTTAGCTCCTTTCAATTGATCAAAAAGTTCCGAGATGAGGGGTAGAGGATAGCGGTTCTTGATAGTGATTTTATTGAGACCCCGATAGTCGATGCATGGACGTAGTCCTCCGTCTTTCTTTTCCACAAAAAAAAACCCCGCACCGGCAGGGGAAGTGGACGGTCTGATGAAGCCCCGAGACAGGTTTTCTTTGATGTAATCTTCCATAGCGGTGGTCTCAGTAGGAGATAGAGGATAGGTGCGACCTCGGGGTGGAGAGGTACCGGTCAACAAATCGATGGGACAATCATAGGGCCGGTGGGGAGGCAGAATCTCAGAAGACTTTTTGTCGAAGACATCTTTAAAGTCCAGATACTGAAGAGGTAAAAATTTAAATTTTTTATCTTCACAGGAAACAGAAGAACAAGAGATTTTGGGGTGGGAAAGACATCTGGAAAGACAGGATGGACTCCAAGAATCAAGTTCGTTTTTTGTCCAGTTGATGATGGGGTTATGAAGTCGAAGCCAAGGGAGTCCTAGAATGAGAGGGGTCGTGGGACTTTGTATGACCAAGAAAGAAATTAATTCCTGATGAAGACAGCCAATCTGAAGAAGAATTTCTGTAGAGGACATAGAAATAAATTCTGTGGATAATGGTTGATCGTCAATAGCCAGTACTCGGAGAGGATGAGGCAAGGAAAATAACGGAATACCTAACAGAGAAGCAAAGGTGGCATCAATAAAATTACCGGCTGCTCCAGAGTCTAGGAAGGCTTGGGTAGAGAAGGTTCGGGATTTGAAAATCAGGGTAGCAGGAAGAAATGACTTGAGGGAATTCTTGTGGAAAGGAGATTTGAATTTGCCTAGAAGAGACTCCTTATTCAGGTCTAGGGGTTTCAGTTTCCCGGCTTGGAAGGGCAACCTTTAGCGAAGTGTCCCTGGGCGGCACAATACAGGCAAAGCCCATGAGTCCTCCTCCTGAGTTTTTCTTCGGCCGAAATGTGTGTACCCCCAATCTGCATGGGTTCCTCCAAGGGCGGGGCAGCTGTCAAAGATCCGGTCCCTTGGGGACGAGGAACAAACTTGGGGGGAACAAGACGGTTATTGGACTTTTCGGCTTGCCTTTCCCTGATACGAGTATCCACCCGTATACACACAGAAATCATTTCCTCTAACATTGTGGGAAGTTCCCGGGACACCAGGTCGTCCTTGATACGATCCGACAGGCCCTGCCAAAAGACTGCTAACAGAGCCTCATTGTTCCAGGCAGTCTCGGCAGCCAAAGTCCGGAACTCGATGGCATACTGCCCTACCGAACGGGAGCCTTGACATAATTGCATCAGCCGGGAGGAAGCAGCAATAGTTCTGCCCGGAGCGTCGAAAATCTTCCGGAAAGTTTCCAAAAATAAGGAGATATTGTTCACTACGGGGTCATTCTTCTCCCACAGGGGGGATGCCCAGGCCAAGGCATTGCCTCCCAATAGAGCAATAACATAACCGACTTTGGCACGGTCCGAGGCGAAGTTAGAGGGCTGTAATTCAAAATGTATAAGGCATTGGTTAATGAATCCCCGACAAGCTTGAGCGTCCCCTTCATACCGCACAGGAGGTGGTATTCGCGGCTCTCTGGGGGGAACGGGTTCTCTAGGCAGAGCAGGCGGAACCGGAGGAGCCGGGCCCGGAGCTAACCGAGCTGAAATGGAGTCCAGAAATTGAGCTAATTGATTCTGCTGGTGCTCAAGGGCGTCCATGCGGAGGGAAATAGTCTGCAGTGTCTTGCCTAAACTGGCTGTAGCTTCCTCAGGTACTTCCATGGCCTATTCGTACTGTAAGAAATAGAGTCCCGGAGGGACGAAGTTCACTGTACCTTTTAGGAGGAGGGCTGTCAGCAGGCTGGAAACAATGGCTGAAGAGCTGGTAACTGGAACAATGGCTGAGGCACAGGCTGAAGGGATGATACTGGAACAATGCCTGAGTGCACAGGCTGAAGGGAGGTAACTGGAACAATGGCTGAGGCACAGGCTGAAGGGACGATAACTGGACACATGGCTGAGGCACAGGCTGAAGGGATGATGCTGGGACAACGGCTGAGGCACAGGCTGAAGGATGATACTGGAACAATGGCTGAGCACAGGCTGAAGGATGATAACTGGAACAAGGCTGAGGCACAGCTGAAGGAATGTAACTGGAACAATGGCTGAGGCACGACTGAAGGGACGATAACTCTGGAACAATGCTGAGGCACGGCTGAAGGGATGATGCTGGACAACGCTGAGGCACAGGCTGAAGGGATGATACTGGAACAATGGCTGAGGCACAGGCTGAAGGGATGATACTGGAACAACGGCTGAGGCACAGTCTGAAGGAATGGTACTGGAACATGGCTGAGGAACAGGCTGAGGATGATACTGGAACATGGCGGAGGCACAGGCTGAAGGGATGATACTGGACAATGGCGGAGGCACAGCTGAAGGATGTAACTGGAACAATGGCTGGGCACAGGCTGAAGGGGAATACTGGAACAATGGCGGAGGCACAGGCTGAAGGGATGATCTGGAACAACGGCTGAGGCACAGGCTGAAGGGATGATACTGAAACATGGCGGAGGCACAGGCTGAAGGGATGATACTGGAACAACGGCTGAGGCACAGGCTGAAGGGATGATACTGGAACAATGGCTGAGGCACAGGCTGAAGGAATGGTAATTGGAACAATGGCTGAGCACAATCAAGGTAAAGGCGGAGCCGAAGCAGAAACGCTACACACAGGCAGACACACCAGTCTGTCCGGTTAGCAAGGACTTATCGAATAGGCACTCGCAACCCTCTGCGAGTGCCTATTTGAATCTTCGCGCCGCCCGGCGTCTGGACGTGGTGACGTCACGACGCCGACGTCCGGCGCCGGCGACGTCACCAGTCCCGGAACGGCGAGGGAGCGCGGCAGGTAAGATCCTTACACGTAGAATCCTCTCTCAAACCATTAACAATATTAAACACACCTCTGCAGCAGATGTAAAAGCGGCCATAACAAACCTCAACATAGCAAACACACTCTTTCAATCCGACCCATCCCCCCGAAACATTGCAAGCACTAAAATTACAAACAAAAACAACTGACCAAATCTTACTAGCAAAAACAACCAAAAAACTACACTTCCAAGTAGAATGTATGAATATGGAGAAAAATGTGGGAAGCCACTAGTGTTCCTAACTCACTATGAGCACAAACCTCCAATCAACATCTTCTTAACAAGTGACTCAGCACCCAATATTGAAGACCCAGAAAAGGTATCTAGTTTTTTTGCTACCTACTTTTCTAACCTTTACACTACAACACTACAACACAGCCAGATAGAAATAGAAAATTTCCTATGGAAAACTCCATTCCCCAAACTCTCACGCAAGACCAACAGCGACGAGAAGCACCCATAACAGAAATAGAGATAAGACAATCTACAGTATATCCCAAATGTCCAATAACAAAACACCGGGAACAGACGGGCTACCAATCAAATTCTACTCTCACTACATAGATTCCCTAGCCCCCAAATTGCTAACCCTATACAATGCAATGTTTGAAGCCCCCACCCGCCCCAAATCATACAGTCCTTTATCCTTACTACAAGTGGACCTGAAAATATTAGCCAAACTACTATCACTCAGAATTAATACATGTATAAAATCACTTATCCATCCAGACCAGACTGGGTTTATCCCAAGTAAAAACACTTCCCTTAACATTAGGAGACTATTTTTTAACCTGCAAACACAACATGAATCAATAGGTAGCTGATGTATAGTCTCCCTAGATGCAGCCAAAGCATTCGATTTCATAGAATGGGCTTTCCTATGGCAAGTCCTTTCCAAATATGACTTTGACCCAAATATCCTGCACTGGCTTCGTGCCCCCAAAGATGGCCAACGGATGGACATCAAACTCCTTCTCCCTGACCTGGGGCATGAGACAGGGCTGTCCTCTCTCCCCACTACTGTATGCCTTGGTCATTGAACCCCTAGCGATTAAATTAAGAAACGACACAAACATAGAAGGCCTGAAGATTGGTTCCCAAAAAGAAATTATTAGTTTATATGCAGACGACATGCTCTTATATCTGCCTGACCAGGGAACATCACTGAACAGAATCCTTACTCTCAAGTACTATCCAGAACAAACACAATAAAATATCTGGCCTTACAAATTTCCCAAAACCCTTCAGACTATATTAAACTAAACATAGAACCACTTATCGTCATAACAAAAAACAAAATCCAAATATGGAGCAGATTACCCCTAGGAATCAGCAAATTCAATACAAATGATCCTCCTGCCAAAAACATTATACATCCTATGGCACGCCCCAATTACATTCTGCTGAAATACTTTAAAATACTAGAGTCATTACTAAAACCATTTGTATGGGGCTCAAGCAGACATAGGGTGAGCTGGGAAATGCTCAAAAGGCCCACACACTTGGGAGGGATAGCCATACCTGACTATAATCTCTACTACATAGCCTCCCAGCTAGAGGCAAGAAAGGGACAGCTCTATCCCTACAAAAACACAGAGTCCTAAATCAGGCCCTGAAAATATGGGACCTAGCTCTCAAAAAACTGAAAATCTCTATTCTCCACAAACAAACCCCATTATGGGAAACTAAAAACCTCCCGGAGTTCCACTTCACCATACCTCAATCCACCCAATGGTTCAATTATGGAATCCTCCACCTATCACATATTATACATGAAAATACCCTGAAAAAAAGAATTCCATCTCCCGAACCGTATTTATTTTGGTACCTCCAGATCAGACACCCCCCCAGAACCAATTCAAACATCAAATACCAGAACTAGTCACCAATTTGCTGACAAGAACCTTAAGTCAAAAAGCCTCAACCAACTAATCTCCAACTAATCTCCATACCTCCACGCTCCATCCACACAACAACAGTTACAAAAAAACAACGTAGGAGCAAGACGTTGGACCAATAGACACAGAGGAATGGGATGAGATACTGGACTCCTGTAGGAGTGTTTCATCCAAGGCCTCTGACAGACTAACACAAATATATATTATAAGCAGAGCTTACTAAACTCCCCAATAAATCTCCAAATACAAAACAAGTCGCAGCCCAAATTGCCCCAAATGCCAACACCTCCCTGGTACCTTTTACCACATGTTGTGGACATGTCCCCAAATACAATCTTACTGGCAACAGGTAATACAGTCCTTACACAATGAGATGGGATCCCCTGTGAGCATGGACCCCAAACTATGTTTACTAAATTCTGTAAACTCACTACCAACCAATAAATTCTCCAAAATCTTTATAAGGGAGGCATTATTTATTGCCAAAAAGCATATTGCCAAGATATGGATGCAAGCCTCTCCCCCTACCATCCAACAATGGAAACAAGAAATCAATAAAATACTACCATACAAAAAACTAATGTATGCCCACAGGGGTTGCCCCTTCTTATATGACAGAGTGTGGAACTGTTGGGAAATATCTCCCAATACAGACAATGAATGAATATTTAAATGAATGAAGCTTAAGTGTAAATATACTTCCTAATAGGCAAAACACAGTGATAAAGGAAAAGCACCCCCCAACTGTGAAGAAAGTCCCCAGATGAGAAACAAAACAAGCAAACAAAAAATGGTTTAATAATATAATAATGTTTATTGAGTTTAAACTGTACTGTTGCTGTCGGTCCTCTATATTCTTAATTTTGACATTAGTGAAAACATCGAGATATAATAAGCAACAAAAAGTAATGTATACTGTCAAAAACTTTTACATTTGTTATATGTGAATTTCAATGTATGCAATATTTTATTTTTACCTCAATAAAGTTCCTCCCTAGGGAGGGGATTTAAAAAAAAAAAAACTGAGTTCGATGTCAGGAATGAAAACATTTCAACTATGGCCTTGTGCTTTTATATGCTTGCAGAATTTCAAGATGACTTCTAATATCCAAGCATTTTTCAATAGAAGTTTATTATACTCTATATATAAAGGCATAAAACCAAATATACAAAAAGAAATAGTATATATGCACATGAATATTAAAAAATGAATGAAAGACCATTTCTACTTTTCTGTTCTTTATCATCGTCACTAAAGATCTAAAGATGAAGTTTAGGTTCAAATAGAACCCAGTTCTGAACTTTCAGATCTCGGATTTTCGAAAATGATTGAAATTATTTGCAGTAAGGTATATAATGTGTTTCTTTATTTGTGCCATTGCAAACTAATAGAATATCAATGTTTGTGTATGCATTTTCTATTCAATAGATCCACCAAAAGTTGTTTTAGTGCCAAAAACGATAACTTATACTAAAGGAACAGATATTAAGCTGAAATGCTCTGCAGCAGGGTATCCCAAAGCTAATATAATTTGGATGCACAGTGACATGTTTGTTAGATTCTCCAGTAGGTAAGACCTTTTTGATCAGTTCTTTACAGCCATACAACATAAAACATGCATGGTATGATTCCTTTAGCCAGCAGTAGCATTAGTTTACAATTTAAAAGCCACCAAAGAATAGTAATGTTTAGTGATAAACAAAGTCATGGATTAAAATAGCCCTGAGCAAAAACTCAGAGCACCTCTATTGCACCTCTTTAGCTTATCTACATTATTTTGGTCAGCACTGTGATTGCATAAGCCGAATCCATGGTTTCTTCCTTAATCTTTATAAATGCCCTTTATCAGGCAACGTTCATTTAAATGTCTGGTAAATTAATTTTTATTTCCTTATTGGAAAAAAAAAGAACATTCTGTAATATTTAATTTCCATTTTCTTTTTTGGCTATTTCACTCCCAACATTCTGGACATTCTTTTTGGACATAACTTTTTTGCAGGTATATTTTAACTCAGGATGGCACATTTATTATCAAGAATTCTGTAGAGAAGGACGCTGGAGTGTACACATGTTTGGCTACTAACATAGCTGGGACAGATTATCAGACCTCCATTCTGATATATAGTGGTAAGTAGAATTATCTTACAGAAGACCACACTGTAGACCAGCTGTCCAGACACGTTTGGCTTTGGTGGAATTCGCCTCACAAAATACCCTCCTTTAATTAGTTTGTTTCAATCTAAAGCATCTTTGGTCTTCTGTTATACTATATCCTATATTGTGTATGTCATTCATAAGGCCCACTTGGTAATAAATCTTCTGTACAAGCCACTTGACACCCTAAGCTAATAAGCTGCATTATTTATAGACTCCAAAAATATTGAATAGTAAAGAATTTCATAGTGATAAATAATTGCAGAGAAGTTAATGCATCCTTATTGCCATTTTCCAGAGGTTCCACAAGTCACTGCAGTAAGAAAAAAAATGTTAGTATCAGTTGGATCAGAAACTACAATGGAGTGTAAAGCAACAGGTGTTCCAAGGCCTCTTGTCCAGTGGTTTAAAGGTACATACTGTAGTATTCTCAGTAATGTGTCTTACATCAATAGCACTATCTCATATGAACAATAAATAATTGTGTTTTATCTTGTGCAGATGAAATCGAGTTAAGCACTTTGCCTCTCTATAATGTTGACGTAGTGCTAGGAATTCTGAAAATTAAAAACACACAGTTTTCTGATGCTGGAAATTATGTTTGTGTTGCTGTGAATAATGTTGGTCAAGCAAATGGAAAATTTACTCTCAGTGTTGGTTGTAAGTATTTACTTTTGCTGAGTTGTAATTAACCACAAAGTACATTTTTCTTGCTGCTATTGTTAGCTGAGAGTTATTTGGAATTGGAAAGTATGGCATAAGTTATTGCTGGGTCTCCTACCAAATTAGAGTCTCTCATTCCCAGTAAAACTAGATAACAGAACAGTTAGAGCAATAAAATAATAAATACATTTATTATATTAAAAAAATATTTCACATTAAAAAAAACATTTACAAACATATACAATCAATATTATCTCCTTTTTGGCCGGCCATCCTAATCATAAAAATGATATGTTCATGTAATAAATGGTTATAGAATTTTTAATCCGTATAATCGATTAGTAAATCAATTCTATAATAAATATTTAACATGGTGGTAACATTAACTTCAAGTTAAGTTTTGCAGTACATAACATTTATTGTATAAGGGTGTATAACCCCATTGCTCCTTACCTTACTCCACAATGCAGTAACAACCACAAAGCAATTACTACATTGTGGAGCATTTTAGGGTTATGAGCGACATGATAAAATATTGTATCCTCGTCTATATGCTTCTTTTTCTTTTTTCTTCATTTATTTTTTAAGCTCCACCGGCATTTACAAAAACTCCAAGTGATGTTTCCATGGATATTGGATCAGAATTATCACTAACCTGTTCTGCCCAGGGTTTTCCTGAACCAGAAATAAAATGGAGACGGCTGAATCACTCATCAGAGTCTTTAAAACCGCTGTCATATCATTACAACAGTCAACAAAAAATGGGGACTCTACATATAAGCAGTAAATAAACTTTTATATACTGTGTAAATAATTTAAGTCACAATTTGTTATATCAATTATTTAGATGCAAAGGATAATAAAATATTTTTAAAAACTGGGGGGTAGGCTGCGCATTCCTCCTGACATGTATAACAGTAAATATTTAATCAGTATAATCCCATAAAAATCAGTATAATATCTAATACTTTAGACGTATAAAAAAATGGATAAAAGACAGAGGGTGATCTGGCTCTTTAATCTGGCAAAAATAAGACAACTATAGCATCTGTATGGGCCCAATGAGCTCCTCCAATCCTTGTGGGGTAACTAGAGTGGGACAACTAAGATAGAAGCTTTGTCTATGTAAACTCAATGCATTTCGCTGCCTAAGCTGCTGCTTTTTCATGCAGTATGTCTGCATTGGTGTCATTATCCGGCTTTTATAGCTTGAATTCGCGGGTATGGGTGCACTTCTGGGATAAGCGCATGATGTGATGACGTCATGCGTTCCAAATCGCAGCATATGCATTTCAGCTGCCATCTTTGTATCGGTAGTCACTTTCAACTACCTCTAATCCTCTAAACGGTTCCTAAAGGGAAGCGTTTTTTAGCAGCATGGAGGTATGAAATGTATGGCTGCTTCTGCAGTATATTTTGAGCTTACCAGCTTAAATCCCAAGAGTATAAAACTCTAACTGTTTGAGCTCCATAAATCTATATCTTTATTAAGTCCATTTGGTACCATAGTGTCCATTTTGTAAATCCACTTCATTTCTGCCCTAGATAGTCCCT
This sequence comes from Hymenochirus boettgeri, assembly GCA_019447015.1. Taxonomy (NCBI): domain Eukaryota; kingdom Metazoa; phylum Chordata; class Amphibia; order Anura; family Pipidae; genus Hymenochirus; species Hymenochirus boettgeri. Next base: position 204,402,526 of record CM033472.1, read on the forward strand.
GCTTATAGGTCTCCTTTTCTCTCTGGTGGGTGAAAAATGTCTATTCTTTGGAAATGGATTTTTTTTTGTCTTATCTTGTTCACATGTTTTGAAATGTTTAGATAATGAGAGATCCTTTTGTTTGTTGGTGTCATATATGTGTTCTCTTATTCTCGTTTTTAATTTTCTGGCTGTTCTCCCTATATATTGCTTACCACAAGCTTATTCAATAAGGTTGATTACATTGGTTGAATTGCAGGTTATGAAGTCATTGATTTTAAACTATTCTTTCGTTTGTGTACTTTGAGTAATGTCCGTTTTTTGTTTTGTTGAAGTTTTGCAAGCTACACATTCCCCACACCCAAAGAAACCTTTTGGGGTGGTGGTTCTTATTCCTTTATCTTGTTTAAAGTGCCCTGGTGCTAGTAAATCTTTAATATTTTTACTCTGTCTATGGATGATTATGGGTTGTGAAGGAAGAATGGGATTTAGAAGTGGGTCTGGTTTCAGTATATGCCAATGTTTTTTTTATTATTTTGCTTATATTTTGATGATTACGGTTATATCCTGTAATGAATGGAAGTTGTATAGTCTCTGATTCCTTATTCTTTGTTTTGGGTTTTAATAAGGAATCTCTATTACTCAACTTTACTTCCTCTTTTATTGTTTTTAACTTGTTGGCTTGATATCCTTTTTCAATGAATTTTTGAATCATTGTTTCAGCCTGACTGTCAAAATGTCTTGTTCCGTACAACTCCTCCTTATTCTTTTTATTTCGTTTTTTGGAATGTTTTTCAGCCAATGTTTTTTGTGACAGCTGTTTTGTAGTATGTACGAATTGCAGTCCACATCTTTAATATGCGTTTTAGTTTTTATTTCGTTCTTTTCTATATAGATATTCAAATCTAAAAAGACTACCTCCTTTTGGCTTCTTGAATGTGTAAAAAGTAATTTTTTATTATTTTGGTTGATATCATTCTTTTTGTGGACCCTTCCATATTAATAAAATGTCATCTATGTATCTTTTCCATAGATGTATATATTGATAGAAATGTCCATTGTATATTGTCTCTGTTTCCCATTGTTCAAGAAAGAGGTTTGCATAACTTGGTGCAAACTTTGTTCCCTTATCTGTCCCCTGTGTTTGAAAATAAAACTGTCCCATGAAGATGAAATAATTATGTTTTAAGATAAAGTCCATACTTGCTCTGATAAATTCGATCTGTTGGTTGTGTAAATTTTTATCCTGGGCTAACTTTCAAATTACTGCCTCTATTCCATCTTCATGTCTGAAACATGTGTAGAGGGACGAGACATCTATAGTACAGACTAGGTAGTCTTGTTGCCAATCGGTTTGACTTAAAGTGAGAAGTATGTCTGTGGAATATCTGGTATAAAATTGAGTTTGTAATACGTAAGGTTGTAGGAATTTGTCTACATATTCTGATAATATGCTGGTGAGTAAATTAATGCCTGAAATGATGGGTCGACTTGGTGGATTATTGTTGTTCTTGTGTATTTTGGGTAGGTACTAGAAAGTTGCTATAACAGGATGTGGGATGGTTAGGAATTGTTTTTCATGTTGATTCCTAACTCCAGACCTTCTTCTATTTAATATGTTTATAGGGTGATGAACTTTCCGGTGGGGTCTTATGTTAGGGGTTGATTGTCTTGTTCTCCCAGGAGTCTCAGGAATTCTTTAATATAGTCCGTTTTGTTAAGCTTCACTTTAGGACCTGTTTACAGGATTAGAGGTAGTTGGAAGTGACTACCGATACAAAGATAGCGGTTGAAATGCACATGCCACGATTTGGAACGCATGGCGTTATGTGCGACTCCTGGAAGTGCACCCATACCCGCAAATTCAACCTATAAAAGCCAGATAATCACACCAATGCAGACATACTCTTGAAAAAGCTGCAGCTCAGGCAGCAAAAAGCGTTGAGTTTACAGTGACAAAGCTATCTTAGTTGTCCCATTCTAGTTACCCCACAAGGATTGGAGGAGCTCAATGGGACCCATACAGATGCTATAGCTGTCTCATTTTTTTTGCCAGATTAAAGAGCCAGAACACCCTCTATTTTTATTCCACAAGGCTTGGAGTTCTATGGGATGTTTTTAGGCATTATTATTGCTTTTTCCATATGTGCTTTTAAAGAAATAAAGCTGTGAAAATTTTCATTGAAAAAACATAAGTCTTATATCCATTTTTTATATGTCTAACATATTAGATTAGATTTTTATGGGATTATACTGATTAAATATCTTATTTTATTTTACTGTTTTACATGTGAGGAGGAGTTTTTAAGGTTTTTTCAATTAAGTGGAACACAGACTCAGCTGCAAACCTTTAGTTCACTACAAATATTCTTAACTCACCATACTCCTGAAGCGCAGAGGATAAGCTATAAAGCAATAATAAAAAATATCACATTTATTCCAAATTCAAATACAGATCAATGTAGATCTACATAACAACTTAATTAAGACTCTTACACACGTACAATCTTGGCACGACCCCCTGAGCCCATTTATGCATGTAATGAATGGCCGTTCCATCCAATAATTTCCCGTGTGTATGTGTTTGGTCAGGGGTCATCTGTTGATCAACGAATGACCCCCAACCGAACACATACACACATGAGATTATCTGCCAAAACAGCCATTCCTCCCGGTTGTGATGGTGGTCGTGGGTCGGTGCTTAGATCGGATGTGTGCATGAGCCTTTAGACAAATTACTTTAACAGACACTATTCTCTGGTGTTAAACAAAAGTTGGTGCATTACTTGTAACATGAAGACCACATTAATTAATGAGATGGACTATACCTAGAGATGGACTAGTTTTGAGGCGATATCCCTTGAATGTAGCATTCGCTAACCCTCGATTTCAGCGATAACCCTCAAATTCGGGCATAACCTTCAAATGCGCTGTTTGGTAACACTCAAATACGTTGATAACCCTTGAATGTAGCATTCGATAACCCTCGGTTTGCATGGATAGCCCTTGAATGGGGTGTTTGTTAACCCTCAAATACGCCCATAATAATAATAATTATTATTGAATTTTCACATCGATGACCCTAGATTTTAGCATTCCATAACCCTAGAATGCAGCATTCGGTAACCCTCGAATTCAGCCATAACCCTTGAATGTGGTGTTCAGTAACCCTTGAATATGCTGATAACCCTTGAATGTAGCATTAGCTAACCTTTGAATGTAGCACTCGCTACACCTCGATTTCAGCAATAGCCCTCAAATGCGGCGTTTGGTAACCCTTGCTTAACGTTGAAAACCCTTGAATGTAGCATTCGCTAACCATCGATTTCGGCGATAACCCTTGAATTCGACCATAATAATTGAATGCACCATTCGGTAACCCTCGAATATGGCAATAACCCTTGAAAGTAGCGTTTGCTAACCCTTGATTTCAGTGATAACCCTCGAATGTGGCATTCAGTAACACTCAAATATGCCGATAATAATAACAATTATCAAATTTTTGCATCAATAACCCCAGACTTTAGTGCTCCATAACTCTAGATTGCAGCATTCGGTAACTCAAATATAGCGTTCACTAACCCTTGATTTTGGTGATAGCCCTCGAATGTGGCATTTGTTAACACTTAAATATGGCGATAAAAATAATAATTATGAAATTACTGATAATTTAGTGCCCCATAACCATAGAATTTGCAGATAACCCTCAAATGTAGCATTCACTAACCCTTAAAATCGACCATAACCCTCGAATGTGGCGTTCGGCAACCCTTGAATATGGAGATAACCCTCAAATGTATCGTTCGCTAACCCTCGAAATCAGCATTCAATAATCCTCGAATGTAGCATTCGCTAACCCTCGATTTCAGTGATAATCTTTGGTGATAACCTCAAATACGTCGATAACCCTTGTAGCAATAATTCAATACGGAATCACAATAATAGCCTGATTGTGAGGAAAGTTACAGGGAGATTCAATAAAAGTCCTTATCGTTTAAAATGGTGCTAATTTTGCCCCAACCAATCAGATCTTATTTAACATTTGAAAGCTAACATCTGATTGGTTGGGGCAAAATTAGCACCATTTTAAATGATAAGGACTTTTATTGAATAACCCCCTTAGTGTTTAAGTTTTGGTGATATGTACATGTTCCCCAGACCATTTTCCAGATCCCAGAGCCATTTACAGTAAGTTACCATTGCTATTTTAACTGTATTTTATTAGAACTTTTTCAATTAGAACATTAACTTTAATGGATTTGTTTTCTAACTACATTAGAACTTTTACTGTAATTCTATAGTCCTTTAGGAGGTTCGTCCATCTCTAGTTGAATCACCACTTTTGAACATTGCTGCTCTCAGTAAAAACCCCATTCATTCTACATTATTGATTTGACAGATGCCCATAACATTCTACTCCTAATTAAGGTATAAACTGGATATATAGGTCATAATATATATAGGACTTGTTGATACATATATGACAGTGTGAGAAATGAATTTCTTTTTGGACGTAAATGACAGACAATAATATAAAAGACTGGATAGGTGCAAGCTTCCTATCACTGACATTAAAATGTATAAAAATATTAACTCTTCCACCATTAATAGATATTGACATGTTGCCTTTAATGCCTGGGTGGTCAAAGGAAATATATCCTTAGTGTAACATGCTGCATTTTACTTTGTTCCAGAACTTTGGATTGGAGATGAGGGAATCTATATATGTGAAGCTGAGAATCAGTTTGGAAAAATTAATTCACAGGCCACTATTACTGTAACAGGACTTGGTAAGAAAATGTTTTGAAACAGTTTTTGTTATTTAACAAATCCATTTTCAAATGAAATTATTTAGAATTACTTTTATAATCCCAAAACTGTGTAAAAGAGTGGTTCCTCCTAGGTCTTGCCAAATTGTCAATCTCTGTGGGTACTGGTACACTTACATGTACTACTTAGTGTAGAGAAAGAGTACCCAAACGAAAGACAAATGGCTCTACAAAAATCTGGAAATCTGGTTACATGTATGACCCCATTATAAATTGTGATTAGGTGTGGTACTTGATAAAGTGTCTATACCTGAAAAATGGGGTGTAATCAATAAATTTACCAGGTTTGTGCAGTGACCTTTGTCCTGATTTCCTTTCTTTTGGGTACTGTGCGTACTTGTTGCTATTTGTGAATCATTTTTTGTAGTTCATTATTTGCTGTGAGGACTAAAGAAAATATAGGCCTCATAATATGAAAGAACTTATGAAAAAAAGAAATGGGCTGTGTGGTTATTTTCCTTTTATTTAGACTGGCTCAGATGCAAAGCAGACAGTGGTTGCCTTGAAAGCATGCTCTTTAATTGAAATCATTATCTTTCTATGCTACGGAGATTGTTTTAATAATCACAAGATTTGTTTTCTTTTAAGTTGTTCCTGTCATTGGAGAAAGTCCCTCTGTGGTCAGTGTTATTGAAGAAAACCAGCTCACTCTTCCTTGTATTCTCTTAGCTGGAAATCCACTTCCCAAAAGACACTGGGTTAAGAACAACATAGTGGTAAGGAGAACTAAAACCCACAGCCCTTGTAGACTTTAAAGAGCCTTGTGAGCACTTGTTGGCACTTATTGGCCATGTCCCTTGACCTCAGTATTCATTGTCTCTATGCACTGAGTATTTTCTATATGTATCAATTTCGATATAGTAGCTCTATTCAGATAGTAGTATAAAGCTTTGTTTTCATCACTAAAAGCCTAGTACATGAGGTTGCAGGTTCAATTCCCCAGACTTCAATTCCCCCGAAAAGTGAGACAGCTTGTTGTATGTTTGTGAATGCGCTATGTCTAAAAGGACAATTTTGCCTGGAGACTTTAGTTCCCCTTTAAACCAAAAACATTATAATTGTTAGAAGATAAACGTAAGGTTTTGTTTAATATTGATATTATGTGTGATTCCTTGACCTAACGTGCCATGTTTTATAGTAAATGCAAAATTTCTGCAACATTCCCGTCTGTCTGGTTATATGTCTTTTCAGATGAAAGGTTTGTCAGTTTTTCTGTGTATGTATTGTAACCTTTAGCTCACTGTTGAGATATAAACTACCCATTATTATACCAATGAAAGGACAAGTTATTAATGGATTAAAATATATCTTTCATGTAGCTTGTTTCAGATCCATACATTGCAATTCGTACTGATGGAAGCCTTCACTTTGAAAGAGTCCTCTTAAAAGATGGGGGAGATTATTTATGTACAGCAAAAAATGTTGCCGGCACAGCTGACCAAATTACCAGAGTCAATGTATATGGTAAGATTATAGGAGGCATCCGACAGTGATAGATACATGTTAGACAAAAAGCCTTTATAGATATATGTATTAACAAAAATTATTGCCATATTATTTCTAATTATTTTATCTAATAATATTTTTTGATTCAGAGATGTCAGACTTGTGGCCCCCAGTTATTTGAAAACTACAACTGCAGCTAAGGAATACTGGGAGTTGTAGTTTTCAAAACATCTGAAGGGCCACAAGTTTGACATCACTGCCTTATATTTAAGGGACAGTTCAGTGGAAATTATCAATATTTGTTAAATTGTTAGTTTGTGTAGTGCATACTTAGTTATTCTACATATTCTCTCCCATTTTGAAAAACAGTTTCATATCCTTTGCTGTTCCCTGGTGTTGACATTAGTGAGCTGACATTTCAGGTTCTAATGGTCCTTCTTCTTCCCAGGATGCACCACATTCTTGAGAATGTTCCTAACAGTTATTTCTACTGATTGGCTGTTGGATGGGTCAAAGATGCTCAGATCTCTATTGAGCAACTGAATCCACCCAGGCACTGGGTCAAGGGCAAGACCATAACAGTCTCTACTAGGGGTCCTGCAAACAGGAAGTCAGTATTTTGGTTGCATTTATTTATACACAGACACAATGCTGAATGGGCAGATTAAGGTCATTGGGATGACAAAATACTGCTCTTTTTTCTAAAAAGTACATATATTTGCACTGAACTTCCCCTTTAAGGTTGTTGGTGATGCTTTTGGGCTGATGTAATACTAAAAAACCCTTTCAGGTTAGGCAAAAGTTTTCTACTACTACATCGGGCCTGTACGCAACTGTAGTAATGGCAGTAAGATAATTTGATATTGCATCGTCCCCTTAATCTCTTTCTAGGGACTCCAATGTGATTTGATGATATTGTCATAAAAGCAATAAGAATAAGATGTGTATTATATGCACAACCCTTGTATGTAATTAGTTCTGGACCGGAACTCAAGTTAGGGTTGAATTTTATGAGTTTGTATAAACTTGAACTATCGAACTATGAAGTAGTTTGGGTTTTTCAAACTCACTGACTTATTTTGTATAATTATTGAAAATTCACTCATTATCGATTTCTTGAATCTTTAACCCTTGAATGTATCCTTTCATTTCGGCTGCCCTCGAATGTATTGTTCAATTTCGGTAACCATCGAATGTAGTGTTCGATTTCAGTAACCCTCAATTGTAGCCTTTGATTTTGGCAACCCCTTAAATGTAGCCTTCGATTTTGGGTAACCCTCAAATTTATCCTTTGATATGGGTAACCATCAATTGTAGCCTTCGATTTCGGCAAACCTCAAATGTATCCTTCGATATCGCTAACCCTCGAATGTAGCCTTAGATTTCGGTAACCATCAAATGTATCCTTTGATTTTGGTAACCCTTAAATGTAGCCTTCAGTTTCGGTAACCCTTGAATGTAGTTTTTGATTTCGGTAACCTTGTTATGTATCACTCGGTAACCCTTGAATGTAGCCTTTGAATACGGTAACCCTTGAATGTAGCATTTGGCAATCCTCGAATTGGCGCTAACCCTCGTATGTAGCATGCGGAAACCTGACAATTGCTTGATCGTGGGGAAAGTTAGTATTTAAACGTAAAGTTTTACATTAAGTTACCATTGCTAAAACTAATATTTTAATATATGATACCCCCTGCCCACTCCCAACCACCTTGTCAGAATTAAAAAAAAAACTTTTAGAACATTACTTACAGCCCCTTGATCCTCCGGCGCATTGACCCGGCTCCCTGCTTGCTGGAACTTGCTGGAGCAAACAGGGGGCTGGACTGTCCAATCACAGAAGAAGATGATGTCAATGGATTGTGCCACGGGAACGAAGGGCTGTAAGTACAGTTCTAATTTTTTTTTTTTTAAATAACTTGGCGGTTGGGGTGGGCAGGGGGTATCTGCCTTATACTAAGTGGAACAACAAGCAAGGAGGGATCTAGATGATGGGAGGGAGGGGGGGGACGCAAGTCACCTCTATTTTTGTGCTTTATATGGGTTCTGCATCATTACACAGACAGACAGATACTGTAGGTAAATAAATGAATTAACATATTCATTGCATTTTTTATGAATATGTTTTTATGTTTTAGTTAGCCCTGTTATTCAACATGGACCCCAAATATTTAGTACGATTGAAGGAACACCTGTGTCATTACCCTGCAAGGCTCTTGGAGTGCCTAAACCATCCATCATATGGAAAAAGGTAATTCTATAACTGTATATTCTACGTTTTATCCACAATCATTTAAAATGTCTCTGTATTAAGTCTGTTTTTTAACGTATAGAAATAAGAAAAGGCAAAGTCAAACAAAAAACGCAACCACCTTTCTGTTTTAAGATTCAAGCCCTAAATGCTCCTCTCTCACCCCATTAAATATAATCCTGAGTATACACACGAGGTATATATACAGTAAAGCACAGTCAGTCATTGACCATGACGTTCGTGATTGTGGCCAAGATTGAGGAAAGGCAGGGAGTGGCAGCTTTGCAGAGAAGAGCTGTAACAGTGACTATCTAGTAACTAAAACCCATGCCCTCTAATAAATAAACAATTTCCTTTAGTTTGATATATTTTCACATTTCACAATGTGAAACTTGTTGAGTCTTTAATCCACAATGTCTACACCCGCTATGGCTTACAGTATGTTGCATTTTTTTCTGCTTTGTGCCAAGACATAATTACCAGGCGACTAGGAGCCAGGGGCACCAACTTCTTCTTCTTCTCATAGATACAGAACCCCTGAGACCTTCACTATAGATAAAGGAGGGAGGCAGCTCCATTCTTGTTTTGACAGGGATTTCTAGTTCTGACCCTTGCTTTGTGAGAGTTAACAACACTACATTACTCATCATTATCTATCATTGCAGAAAGAAGAGATCATTGCTCTCAACAATGCTACAATTACAGCTGAATCAGATGGCAGTTTGCACCTTTCTTCCCCAGGAGGTGAAGATTCTGGAGAATATTCCTGCAATGCAGTTAATGCTGCTGGATTCGCTGCCCGCAAAGTTCAGCTAACAGTTTATGGTGAGTTGCAATTATTCTTCATCTAAGTGACTAAAATGATAGAGCGTTGTACAAAGAAAAATAAAGAGGCTGGGGCCATTGGGAGAGACCTTGACAGTTATGACATGAACATTATAGTTTAACTGAAGTTAAATAAAATAGAAAATTGTGCACCTTATACTATTAATGGTCCACCTTTTCATTCTACACAGTATATTGTTTTAACCCATTCCAAACAATCTCAATTTTTTTTGTTTCTGTAGTTGGTGTTTATTTGTACTGTTTACTTAGCACATGTGCCTCTATACATCTGGATGTCATGACTTAATGGCTAGAACAGCTGGAGCTTACTATTATAACACTCGACCATTTGGTATAATAAACATTATTTTCTTTACAGAGCTTTTTAAAATTATATATTAGGTTTGGTGCACATAAAGCAACTTTCAGGACAATATACTGACCAATCATAGTAACTGAGGTTTAATAAAGACATACGTCCATCTACTTCAACATTTATACCCTACTTTTTAACCCTAACCTAATTCTCAATATTATTCTGTAAACTTGCCATTACCACATCTGCTGGAAGACAGTTCCACATTTTCACCGTTCTCACTGTAAAGAAACCTTTCCTAACCTGAAGATGAAACTTCTTTTCTTCCAACCTTAAAGGATGTCCACGTGTCCTCTGGTGAACAATACACCAGAGAGGTTCTTATATCACCAGTCAATATACCGACTGGTAATCTGTCTGCTTTAGGATTACACATATTTCAGCCTGACTGATTTATGCGTTATCCAAATCATTATTCAAATAATTGTATTGCAGATATGACCAATTATTTGGAATGAGCAGTCATGTCTATAAATCATGGCCTATCCCCCATTATACTATTGAACCAAACAACCATCCACCAGGCCTTATACAGACCCTGTCTTCTTAGCACAAAATACAGTTATGTGAGCTGATTTAAATAGTTATTCCAAGTAATAAAACTAGTTTTATTTGTAATGGAAAAACTCCACGATGTGCAAGAAGATTGAATAGATTATCTTGTTATATTCTGGTATAGTAAACATCAGTGGTTATTAGTGGAAATGTTAGAGGGGTGAAAAGTTAAAGCCAGACTGCATCTGTTTTAAGAGATGTAGCTGACATACAAGTTCTGCCATTAACATACCGTGATTTTGGAGCTTGCGGTTACATATATTTGTGTGGAAATAATTTTGATTTATTTGTGTAGCAATATAGTTTATGGAAATCACTAACAGATGTACAGTCAGATGTATCACATTATGGCATGTTTCCTTGGAAAAAAACAGACCAAATGGTACTTTTAAATAAAATTGCTCACTACAATACCCTGTGACTTAAGGCCACGAATTTTCTCAATTTAAATGTATCTGATATTAATGTTCTAATGCAAACAAAAAATTTCAGCTACTGGGGAATCAGGCAAATCATCCTAGTGCTTCTGGGTTTCAGATGAAATAGATATGGAATGCAAATACGGTCCCAATCCATACTGGATCCCTCACATGCAAATGGGTGGTTTAAAAAATGACTAATGTCTAATGATAGATTAAGTTCAGGTCATTAACGTTGTTCCGTTGGGTAAACATGAACTTATATTAGTATGCGCACCCTTCTATAGTACTTCCTCCAGTGTGCTAAGTCCCAAATTTTTATTGCAGAATTATATTGCAATTAGTATGTATTATGCAAGAATGCAAATTGCACAAAACTGCTATATTTTTAACCTTCATATGCATTTATGATTCCTACTCCTGCTGTTTTTATCCAAGATTCTTTGCTTCTAGTAGCACCTTCGTGTGAGCCCTATAGGTTTAAATGGGGCATACATCACCAATAATAACATTGGGAAGTTAAGAAATGGAGAATCAGTGATTGTAATGGTTGTGAGGTATTTGTAAGCATTTATAAATAAAAATATAGCAGTTAAGATTGAATGTGGAATCACCTGCATTTCATATATCATTAGATTTCTATTCTCCTTCTCAGCAACACCCACATTTCCTGCCTAACTATTGGACCAGAAGAAGGCAAAAAAAAAACCAAAAAACCACCAAAATAATGATGGGGGGAAAAAAAATACTTTCTGAGTCCAAGTGGCAATCGGAAATATACCTGGATCAACGTTATGCATCAATAACATGAAACATTACTTGCTTTTAGAAACTTTTTTTGAAACCATCCAATGAACCTGCCATAACCACATCCAATAGAAGACAGTTCCATAGTTTTACCATTCTTACAGTGAAAAACCCTTTCCGAACTTGAAGTCTAAACTTCTTTTCTTCAAGTTTTAAGGGAATGTTAAAATAGAATAATTGCTATATCTGTACCCTGCAGCCTTAAAGGGTATCTATACTCAAAAAAATGGAGTTTTTAAAAAATGTAACTTTAGATACAACTCCCACTACTTAAAACGTTTTTTTGGATTTTAAATCGGAGCTGTAGATCATGAGAAATCATCATTTTAATCACAGCATTTACAGGGAAAGACCCATCACTTCAGGAGCAGAGATTGTAATATGTGACCCATTAATGATCTCTTACTAGGATCTTTAGCTGCCTGCCAGCACACTTTCTGCAACAATTATGAGAATCAGCAGAGAAAAGAAGGCAGGGGGGAGGGAGGGGAAATGTGTAAGCAGAGCAGTGTCCATGGTGAGGCTGTGCAGATCTACAAGGAGGCAGTGAGTAAGAGAGGTAGGGGCTATTAGGAGCACTCACTAAACATTAATAATTTAATGACAAAGCAAGCACAGATAAATATGTGAATACCTCCATTTTACTTCTCTCAAATTGTAGTTTCAGATAATGTAAAGTTGTTTGAGTGAGTATAGTGACCTTTTAATTATTGCCCTTGATAACTTCCTATAGGTAAAGTTTGGTAAATGAGTTAATGGCAAAATTCATATATTCCTGTAACCATTTTATTTTGTTAGTTAAGCCACGAATTGTGAGTCCTGAATTAAACGGAACCTCCATACACCACAAAAACCATATTGAAGTATCAGTGCGAGCAGGAGATGATGTGATCCTTCCATGTGAAGTGAAGAGTGTCCCTCCTCCATTTATTACCTGGGCAAAAGAAACTCAACTGATATCTCCATTTTCTCAAAGGTACTATAGGGACCAGTACTTTCTCCATTCTCTTTGCATTCTTGGGTTGATTCTGCAATTTAAAAATAACATTCTTAGCTTTTTTAGCTCTTGTATGTATGTATAAATATTATAGAATGGGTCATTTTATACTTTGAAGTCAATGCATGACTGTTTCCTTGTTCACTCCTCTTACACACATATGCATTAGAATGTGGCCCTGCTCTGGAGTGCGAAACCTTGCTTTATTTACCCACAATGCACAGGCACATGAAGTTTAGGAATTAGAAGGCAGTGGTGCACAGGCTGTCAGGCAGGGGTAGTGCAGAAACGTTTCAGAAGATGGAAGGTAGGAATACAAATCCCTACCTAATATAGAGTTATTATACCATTTATCTTTATATATTTATATATGTATAGTTATCTTAACAAATAGTTTTCCTCAAAGACAGTATTAGTGTTACTTTTTACTACAGTTTTGTTATATTCTAATTATAATCAAAAAACCCGTATAAACGTAGTATGAAATTGTACTAAAGCAAACCATGCTTCTTGATACCAACCTGTTTTGGTTTTCTTATTTTTGTGAAAATGCTGAATCCTGGAAGATAAAACCAATTCAATGCCTGACTACTACTTTCAATCTTTTCATGACCGGTACAATAAACATTGAAACTTTTACTCATAGACATACAATTTACACATTACACATTACATCAATATCTGTTGTATTCAATTAGATCAACTGGACTTGAAATGTAGTTCTTGAACTCTTGAACAAGTACACATTACATCAGTTTCATTTTTGTATGAATATATTTCCCTACACACCGTAAGCTTTGAACATCAAACGCCTTGCAGGTGTCACATAGGGTAGATTTAAAGCACTTTGCTAGTACTTATTTTTGGTTTATATTGGTTCATTGTGCTTTTCACATTAACACATACTGCAACATGACTACATTTTATTTCAGGCACAGTGTCCTTCCTTCAGGGTCAATGAAGATATTTGAAACCAGAATTTCTGATGCGGGAACATATAGATGTGTTGGTACAAATATAGCAGGAAATGTCACTCAGACAGTAAAGCTCAATGTTTATGGTATGTACTCATCTACTCTGTGTTCTTAAAACAGGGCAAAACTATAAAGATTTGTTGTGAACATTTCATCTGATTATGGCAGCAGTAGGGTAAAGTCGACAGTGTTAAAGTACATTGAAAGTGCAATAGACCATTTTATTACCCTATTTTTGCCCAGAGGTCTTAAACATGTCGCAAGTTGGGGCATAGCTGATCTACATCCCTGATTTTACAGTAGTGTACTTCATGTTCAACTTGGTTGATCAGTTATCAATCCATCATAACCAATCTGTCTTTGGGGGCCATATTTAAAAAGCTATAGCTTTGTAGCGTTAATGCGCCTTTAACAATTGGTTTAGTGGGTGCTAAAACCTTTGTTAATTTACGATCATTAAAACGATTGTTAAAACAATTGTAAATCTACAATACCGATCCTAAGTCTACGACTGCGATAGTAGATTTACGATCCCCATAGAATACCATTGTGGTAGTTTACTACCGCATGGTATTCTATGAGCGAACGTTAGTAAATTAATGAGTGTTCTGAGTAAATGTACGATCGTGGCCATACATTTCCGGCCGCCATCATAATTTACAGATAACACTAGGTATCGCTAATGTGCTATACCACGTGTTTAGAACTATGGCCCTACATCACTTATTTAGTTACCCGTGGAATGTACTGTACAGGATGGGGCAACAATACAGAGTATGTACTCATTATTTCTTTTTAGTTTACTTGTATTGAGTAGGGATATATAACTGATCAAGCCATATTTAGTCTTGAAACTTTCTCAATCAAATTTAGGTATGCATACATGGGTTGTTGTTTTCCCAACTGGTTTGATGAAATTGATCCAAAAGATGGCACATGTATGCACTACTGTTCGATAGACTGCCCTGCAATATCAGGCAGTCTTTTTAGCAGAAACTTTTTCCAATATTGCCATCAGCGGCAGCAGTTTCAGCTTGAAATCTGCCTAAGACAGATGGTGCAAGGTGGTGAAATGCATTATGCTGCACTATCCAGGTGTACGGTGAACTTTACAGTATAGCAACTCTTTAATTGTAAATTAAAAGAAATAATGAATTAATACTGTAAACTTTCGTCCAACCTTGTAGATATACAGTTACATTTACTTTGTCCTCATTTTATATAGATTTTATTTATTTATTTTTTTAATTTCACAGTACTTCCTAAAATCCAGCGTGGTCCTAGAATAATTCGAGTAAAAATCAACCACCATTTTGAAATCTCCTGCATAAGTCATGGGATACCTCCTCCAAGCACATCATGGTATAAAGATGGGAAGAAGATTAAACTTGATCAAGGACTACAAAACAATATATTACATATTAAAAGTGCGAACATTTCTGATGGTGGAACATACGCTTGCATCTCTGATAACCTTATAGGACAGGACTATGCAGATACTATTGTAGAAATTCACGGTACATTTCACTGTATACCTTATGTTTGTTTATTTTTGGAATGCATGTCTGAAATGATAATACAAATGGTACTATCTTGAGAAAAATCTATAATTTTTTACACAAGGCAAGCAAATATTTGTCCCAAGGGAGGCAGACACCTGGCACCAGTTAGTGGGCTAAGGCGACTGCCTCCCTAATCGCCACTATAAACAAAAAAAATGCCAAGTTTCAGGAAGTGCAGTGAAGTCTCGTGAGGTTTAAGATCTGAAGAGATTACAGCTATAACTCTGCAGCGCAATGGATGAGGACTCAGTAAGTATTGCAGCTATTGGCAGTGACTATTTTCACCAGATAGACACAACATTCCTCCAATATTGCCACATAAAAGGGTGGTAAGAGATGTCTTTACATCCTCCTCCCATGAACAGTCAGTTTATAAAAGGAAGAAATTACCTTCTTCCCAGAGGTTTCCCTCAGACACTTCAAATTCAAATACCTCTGAGGCAGCCAATACAAAATGAAACATGGTGGTATGTTTCAAAAATTACACACTACTGTTCATGCTGTTCAAGGCTGAACAGGAGGGTAATAAAGATGCAGACCAATCAACCCATTTGTTACTCTCATCAAAAACGGCCTTGCTAAAAGCAACCAGCAGAGCAGCTTTTATTATAGGTCAAAGTTTTAATCACATCTCTAATAAGGGCTCACTGGCTCACTTCTGCAGGTATGGCAGAATTCGCCCCTAAGTCCCATGTATTCCCAAACTTGGAAACTAGCTCCCTGTTCGGTACGGAATATATATAGGAGGTCAAAATCAGATACAAAGCCAAAAAGTCCTTTGCTATATTTAAAAAGCTGAGACCACCCTTCAACGGAAAGGACCAGCACACCTCTGTCCCCAGAGCAGTATTCTCAAAAACTATTGCAGGTAGGTACTCCTTCTTCTTGCACAATTCCTTCAGCAATATTTTATTCAGCCTATCCCTTCTCCTGGTTAGGTTCCCATATCAGTCCAGGGTCCCCAGGGCTCACATACACGAGAGTCTAGACAATATCCTTTCATTGGCCCTGTCACACAGAAAGGTAGAACTGAAGATACTGATGAATCATCATTATGTATAGAGTCTCACTAACAATATATTCAATTCCTGAATGCATATAGAGGAAAAGATTCCCAGATCTTCATTACATCCAGACCCCCCTTTAGTCCAGTCTGTTCTAAAACTGTAATGGGATGGATACTTTCGGCAACAGTGCTGGTTTTGATACCTTCATTTTTGCCCCCATTCTATTAGGGGTGTTGCTTCCATGAAAGTAGCCTTCAAGGGAATTCTCATACTGTCCATCCCCAGAGCAGCTAGATGGTCATCCTATAAGAATTTCATCAGATATTACTGGCGTCCTACAGAGCCAGAGCGACTGAACTTCGCATGGGCGACAAACAGGTGTGTGCTTGTCTGCCTACTAGCTATTGCTAGGTGGCTGCCTCCCGTAGGACAAAGAAGAGCTTGCAGTAATCTATGACCTGCAAACTGCATTTGTCCTAGGGAGAAGGACAGCCACCTAGCAACAGCCCCCAATCCTTCCTCCCATAAAATCCCAGTCGTTGTTGACAGATTATAAATAACTGTGGAGGAAGTCAGATAAATACATAAAGTACATAAACATATGCACATTTTTCTACTTTCTATTCAGCTTAGCCTACACGGTAAATAAGTCAAGTTATGTTTCTGGCATGTTAAAAAAATCTGCGTCTGTTTCACAGGACATCCAAAGTTCCAGAGACATCAGAAACTCAGCTCAGCAACTGTATAACAAAAAATAGGTTGCGAAAAAATGCGGCCGGGCCACGGTTTGGGCATCACTGAGTTACTTCACCTAAAAAAAAAGATAACAACAAACAAACAGATATAATGATATCATATAGACTTTGCTGCACTTTTTAGAACTGGGCCCTAAAGACCCAGTTCTAAAAATTTAAAGTGGCAATTCGGGAGGCAGCCCCTTTGTCCAACAGCTGTTGCTAGGTGGCTGTCCTATTCCCTAGGACAAATGAAGTTTGCAGGTCATAGATTACTGCAAAATCTTCTATAAATTACTATACATACATAAAGTAATGTTACTGTATTTTAATTTTCTTCTATTTGTTTTAGTCCCACCCAGTCTCTATGGTGTGGAGTCTCCATATGATAATCAAAATCAGGAAAGAGTTTCAAGGCAGCAGATATCATTTCCCTGCCCTGTAAAAGGTAGGTACATAAGATGTTATGTGCAATTCCAAAAATACCAGGTTTGCATTTTATTGAGAACTGTTTGTATCTTCAGCACTCACAACCTTGATAGTCGCCTCACATCATCATTCTTTTATTTTCTCTGCATTCAACTATGCAGAATCAAGATGTCAGCAACTTTGAAGCTGGAAAGATAGACTCTGAAAGGGCCTAGGGTGAAAAAAAAAGCCAACAGTTTTTTTTAAAGCTGTAGCTTCCAACTAAACTTAACTTTATTTTACAGCATACTTATCCTTTAATGGATATAGTCAACCAAAAAGTTCTTGATCCCAACATAAAGAAATGGTTCTTTTTTTAAAAACATTTATTATCATTATTAGGTTGGTTCTAGAGATGGCCGAACTTCAGAAATGGGGAAAATTTTTTGAAAATTTCTACCTAAAATAAAGGTGTAAATAGCAATGGTATGTTACTGTAAATAGCTCAGGGACCTGGGAAATGGTCTGGGGAGCACATATCAATGCTCACAATCCTAAAATACACTGACCAGTACTGGAAACTTCATGCATTTCCTGTTTTGGCATTCGGCGCAGTATTTGCAGAAATGTTCGAAATTCCTTGGAATTTTTGAAAATTTTAAAAAATTGTTCCACGGTTCAGAAAAATACGAAAAAGTCAGAAATCTGCAAAGTACTGCGTTTTGGCAGATCTGCTTCAGAACCAGTTTCGGTTTTGGATACATTTCTACTTCCTATACTTTAAGTAGAGGAAAATGAACAGGGCCAAGGGAAATTTTCAGACATTTTCAAACGATCATGAGGCCGACTGTGAATGTTTGTCGGCCTCAGGAGTGCTCGGAAATTTGCTACACACACATAAAGGGCAGATACTGTCAATACCGTTATTGTGTGTACCCATATAAATTTATGCTTTCTAGAAATATCAAAAATTCTAAATATTTTAAAAAATCCGATCAGCACCGGATATTCGATGAGCCATGGCTTTTTGCCGGAATCTAGTGTAAGAAGTTCTACATAAATAGGGAGATTCAATATTAAAAAAAATCGATACTTACCTTTGTGCAACTCTGCAATGCAATACTGAAAGTAAACGAGATTACATCCGGTATTGCATAGCGGGATTGCGTAAAGGTGAGAAGCCGGGAGTTCCGTGGGTTTAAAGGTCTGATCCAAATCAGGTCACTAACCTCTCTCCAACAAACTGGCAAAATGGCACCTATCAAGCTGCTTTTATACCCAGAGTTTGACACTGATAAATATAGCTGCCATTGGTGAATTGGGGACATGTGGCTGGATACGCTAATCCTCGAATTTTTTTAAAATTTCTAACACGGTTCTGAAAAATTTGGAATGCGGAATTCTGGAAAACCCGCCAAATCCAAGACCCGTAGATCTCGGAAAACTGCGGAACCAGGTTTGGATCCGTGATCCAGTCCATCTTTAGTTGGTTCTAATGAGATAGCAATATTCTTATAAAAATGACACATTTCCTTTTTATATAGACACTATGAAATAGGAACTTTTTTATTTGCATGTTATATCCTTCTTTAGGTAACCCTAAACCAATCATTAAATGGTACAGAAATGGAAGAGAACTAACCGGCTCCGAACCTGGGATAAGTATTGCGCAGGACAGAACTATACTAATTATTGACTCTTTGACCCCATATGATAATGGAGAGTACACGTGTATGGCAAGTAATGAAGTTGGACAAACAGAAAAGAAATACAGCCTTAAAGTCCATGGTAAGTTAATGTTATTTTGGGACATCTTGTATATTACATAATACATAATGTGTGCAAGCATTCTATATGACTCTTTGAGATGTTAAGTTTTGGGACACTCTAAAATGGGGGGTACCTGTGCTCTTTCAGTGAATTAAATCAGATCTATGAAAAATAAGTAGACTTATCTAAACAAACAAATATGTATTATATATCTACTAAAAATGATGTTGAAATAATTGAATTATTATTTTATACAGTGCACACCCAAATAAGTAGTATTTCCATCAAACTGGATCATCCAGTCACTAAAGCTGGGTACACAGAAAGAGATCCATTATTCCAACTGACCTTTCAGCACTTCCGACTGGTCAGCCAGGACGAAAGACTGTCAGTCACGGCAAAAGTAGCCAACAGTTCACCACGACTGAGCGTGCAAACCATAGTGGTTTTCGGGCACATCTGATTGCCCATTCTTACAATTCGGACGAACAGACGGTTACGGATGAAAATCCATGCAATTTTTTTCAGCCCGACCGACTGATACACTGAACTATCAGTCGATGGGGCCGAAATGTTACATTGCGTGTTCACAGATTTAGATTTAGACTTTCATTTAATTTACTTCAGAGTTACAGAAATAGCCAATTATAAACTTGTCCCAGTTTACCACTTATACAAGTGATCACAGGTCTAAACAAGCATATTTTAATGTTTTCACTAAGTTTGGTAACATAAATGTACACACAGGGCCTGTATTGGTGTACAGGAAGTATTTCTGTTCTGGGCCAGGTTACATTCTCATTTGCATTTGGTCTGCATGACCGATGCTTTAAGGGGTCCATGGGGCACTGTACCTAGTATGGGACCTAGAAAATTCTGATTGTTGCCTTAGAATATTTTTTCCCAGGTCCTACACGGCAGTGGTTAACGTGGGTTATGCCCCCTTACATGTGACTGACAGGGTTGATTAGTCTATAAGAATTCCTCTGCTCCTCCGCTCTGTGTCTTACTTTCTTCTGTCCTCGTGCCTGCAGGATCAACAATTCTTTCACCCCCACAAGGATCTTTTTGGAACTTGGGATATTCAGCCCTACCCAGGCTCCAGCATACCCCACTTCGGTCGGGTGCTAGGCGCATTGGCGCACCACCGAGATGAGCCGCGCTGTGATGACGTCACATTCACGCGACTCGGAAACGGCGCAAAATCGATTTAAACCCACAGCAACACATCTCAGATGTTGCTGTGGATCAGGCCTCGCAACTCCTGCACGCAGCAGTCGGAGGCTAGCACTGCAAGCTGTGTCTCTGCCTTACTCTGTGAGTACCAGCAGATTACAAGTGTTGATTCAGGATTCATGATACTAAAACTTATTATCTTTCTTTCAGCTTGTCTGTCATGTCACATAGAAGGAGAAGCTCCAGATCCAGGGGGTGAGATACAAATTCACAAGGGCAACAACTTCTTAAAGCAATATTCCACAACTTAGAATTATTATTTATTTTCAGATCATCACCCAGATATGAAGAATCAGGGGACCATCATTATCATAAACACAAAACCTATGAATGTGCCCTATGGGATCAACCCACACTTAAGGGGAAGAAACTATGTGCTGATTTTATTAAACAAAGGACCAGTCCTACAGCTTCTGAACTACTCTCCTCAGTCAAAGACCTAATAGATTCTTCACTTTTTCCCACTCCATGATGGCAGAAGTCAAAACTATGATATCCAATGCTTCAATTCCCACTCATCTATTAACTTTGGACAGAACAAATTCCGCCTTGGAACCAGGAGAAACGGCAGACTCTGACACGGAAATCAGAGATCCATCTCCATGTGATCCTACCTTAACACAAGAAATCCTAGACCATCTCATAAAGAAAATTAGAAAGTCCTTGAAACTAGCTGAACCTACACCAGTCACTAATTCTGATCTCATGTTTTCCAATAAAAATTCGGATGCCACATCATTCTACATACACGAACAAATATTAGATACAATTAAAGCTGAATGGCAGAACCCCGATAAGAGATTTTCCTATACTCAGTCTTTCCTCAAGACTTATCCTATATCAGCTATAGAAAGTTCTCTCTGGGAGGAACCTCCAAAAGTTGACGCAGCAATAACCAAAATAGTAAAAAGAACTATGCTGGCCACTGAGGATTCTACAGTCCTGAAGGATCCCATGGACAGAAAAGAAGATATTACTCTCAAAAGGGTGTTTTCCTTATCTGGTGCTTCTTTTAGGCCATCCGTAGCTATTACTAGCTTAGCTAGAGCGAATAAAATCTGGTTAAATGAATTGGAAGAAGCCATCAAAGAAGGCAAATCCAAAGAAGAACTATTGCTTCAATTAACAGATATCAAACATACCAACGAGGCTTCTATGGATTCTATAAAGCTTCCCGCTAAAACCATGAGTTCCTCAGTCACAGCCAGAAGAGCTATCTGGCTGAGTCAATGGAAAGCAGATATACAGTCCAAACAAAATCTTGCTACAATACCATTTGAAGGAGGTATTCTTTTTGGGTCCAAACTTAAGGAACTTATCAAAGCCAATTCTGACAGAAATAGTCTGCCCGTAGCCAGACCATTCAGAAACCCCATTCTGTCAACTTCTCAGCCTAACCTAAGAGAAGCTAAGCAGTTTAGACCAGGAAGGCTGTATTTCCAGAGAACTTGGAAACCAGAGCCTAACCCTCAGATTGTTCGTGGCAAATATTCCAGAGGTAAAGCTAGACAGTCATGAAGGTGGGGGAGCCCAGTCTTTGAAAATAGGAGGAAGACTCAACTATTTCAAGAAGGTTTGGGCTCAGACAATCTCAGATTCCTGAAATCACTACACGAAGGGTACAAAATAGAGTTCATATCCGACCAACCGCCAAACAGATTCTTCAAATCAAAAACCCCACAGTCAAAACAAGCAAGGCAAGCACTTCAATCAGTTCTTTCCTCTTTACTGGTAAAGGATATAATAGAGTGAGTTCCATCTTCTCAGCTCAAAGAGGGAATATACGCCCATATCTTTCTCAGAAGAAAGAAGTCAGGGGAAATGAGGGCCATCCTCAATCTTAAATATCTCAACAAACACCTGAATGTCAGACATTTCAAAATGGAGAGCCTAAAATCAGTAACCTTACAGATACAACAAAATGACTGGATGTCAAAAATAGACACCCAAGATGCTTATCTTCATGTACCCATCCACCCATTGCACAGGAAATTCCTACGATTTCACATCTTAGAGAACCACTTTCAATACAAAGCATTGCCCTTTGGTCTAGCAACAGCTCCCAGAGTTTTCACAAAAATATTAGTTCCATTGATTGCTCACCTCAGACTTCAAGGTATTCAGATATTCATGTATCTCAACGACATTCTCATAAAGTTATACAATCAATAAATTCTCCAAAATCATATTCAGACAACTCTTCACTGTCTCCGGTCTCATGGGTGGGTGATAAATACCAAAAAATCTATGCTAATTCCAACTCAAGCAGTACAGTTTCTGGGAGCCATCCTGAACTCATCAAATCTTTCCATATCACTACCCCAGTCAAAAAGAATGGAAATAATAACTCAAATGCAAAACTTTACTCACCTTCCGTTCTCAACTGCCTGGGTATGTCAGCATACATTGGAGAAACTTACATCGACACTCCTCACTGTCAAATGGGCATAAGGGACCTACATAAGGGACCTCACATAAGGGACCTACAGATCTGTTTCAACAAACAGCACAGACCACAGAACGGTCCAATTAATATGTATACCCCAACAAGTCCAAGCAGCCCTAACCTGGTGGACAATACCAACATATTTTAAATCCATATCTCTAGCCACTGCAGAATGGGTCATGATTATGACAGATGCAAGTCCTTCAGGATGGGGTGCCACTTTGGGTCTTCGGTTTTCCCAGGGGAAGTGGCACAAGAAATTACAGTCAGCACCTCAAAATTTGAGGGAACTTTCAGCAGTCTTGTATGCTCTTATTTCTTTCCAGCATCTAATCCAGGGGAAAGCTGTTTGTATTCGCTCCGACAACACCACGGTCATAGCCTACATCAACAACAGAGGGGGAACTCTGAGCTCTCCGCTTTGGAATATAGCCAAGCAAATATTCATGTTTGCAGAAACATACCTGACAGAACATCAGTTCATATTCCAGGGAAAGACAACTCCAGAGCAGATTTCCTCAGCAGACAGTTGATTCTTCCAGGGGAATGGCATCTCAATCCGAAGATCTTCCTGTCCATTTTTCAGATGTGGGGCACTCCACAATTAGATCTAATGGCAACTCACAAAATCACCAGGTCAAGAATTATGTATCCAGACACTAGGAAGTCAAAGCTTCAGGGATGGATGCTCTCTCCATGAAATGGCCTCAACAACTGCTATACATCTTTCCCCCCTTTCCAATCATTCCAAAAATCCTCAGGAAAATCCAGGACGAGAGAGCCGCAGTCATCACCATCCTACCCTGGTGGCCGAGGAGACCCTGGTTCAGCTGGGCACTGAGTATGTCGAAATACCCTCCATTCAGACTACCGATTATCAACAATATGTTAACACAGGGACCCATAACTCATCCAGAACCGGAGAACCTGAAGCTGACGGCCTGGTACTTGAGACCTCAACCATGAGGGCAAGGGGTTTATCAGAAAATACTATTTCCACTCTTATGGCAGCCAGAAAGGTATCCAAACGTTACTATAAAATCTGGGAAATCTTTTGTTCATGGTGCAAAACCAAATTCTTCAATGCTTTAAAACCTTCTTTAGAAAATATCACAGAATTGCTACAAGAAGGTTTAAATAAAGAACTAAGTCTAGCAACACTCAAGACTCAAGTCTCTGCTATTTCAGCAGTAACAAACTCCAACGCATTCCACAAGGTCCGTCGCAGCCTCATGGGCCTTTTCAGCAAAGACCTCTCCAGAGGAAATCTGTAGAGCAGCAACCTGGATTTCTATGTCCACATTCGTCAAACATTATAGTTTAGACGTTTTATCTCAAGCCGAATTTGGCAAAAATATTTTAAAAGCAGCATCTAAATAAAGTGTGTTTATGCATCATATTTCCCCCCCCCCCTTATTTAAGCAGCTTATTAAATCCCACGTTAACCACTGCCGTGTAGGATCTGGGAAAACAGAAAATTTACTACTTACCGTAATTTTCTTTTCCTGATCCGTAGCACGGCAGTGGTCTATTTCCCACCCTTCTCTCTATGTTTCAGAAGTCACTCAGACAGTCGACCATAAGGCACAGAGCGGAGGAGCAGAGGAAATCTTATAGGCTAATCAACCCTGTCAGTCACATCTAAGGGGGCGTAACCCACGTTAATCACTTCAGTGCTACAGTCAAGGAAAAGAAAATTACGGTAAGTAGTAAAATTTTCTGTTTTCAGGTTCCTAACTATTGGATATACTTGTATTAGTGAATTTCACGAACTCCCTATCAATATAAGTCACAAAAGTAGAATCCATTAAAAATACAATTACAGTCATGGAAAATAATTACACCTTGAGGGAACATTTGAAAGATAATGTTCATAATCTACCTAATCCAGTGAAATAGACAAGAACATCTCAATCTTTGTAATTTCAATATCTGCAGTATAAAGCTGAAAAGAAAGCCAAAGACTTCCCTGGTCTTTACACTGCTTGTGGCTCCTAACCAACTGGGACTGATGTTAATTTCACTAAAATGGAATTTGCAGAATTGAATGCATGACCACAAATAGCGACAGATACTGTAAAGTTTAACTCTTTAATGTGATACACTGCAAATGAAGTTTTGCTATTATAATTCTCACTTTATTCTGTTTGTAGTAGATCTGTTATTCTGTGGTCAGACAATCTATCGTTTTTGTGTTTAGAATATTAAGATACCTGCAATGCTACCAAATGAAATGCAAACCGGCTGAGAAACTTTTTCATTTCTCTACCGCAGTGATTTTTATTTGCATTTCTGGAAAATTTATAAAGCAGCCAAACTTTGCCATATTGAGGTTAACAACTGTGTAAAATCAGCATTTCCTTTCCATGTGGCTAAAAACTGGTGATAATTTATAAACTTATCCAGAACAAATCAAACCGAGCATGTTACTGTATGATAATAGATTTTATACCACCCAGGGAAAAATTTAGCAAAGTCATGAAAAATAGTCAAACACCCCCTGGACACTTTTCCAATTAAATTAATAAAACAACGCACCAGGGCTGTTTCCACATCAATTTACAGATTTTAGTCATTAACAGAAATTATTTCCTGGCCACAAAAGTCCCCAAAACTGCATCTCAGATGTTTGCGTTAATCAAACAAAAAATGTGTTTTTATTGCTTAATAAATTGCTTTTTAAAATAATTAACATAAATGATGTTTCTTTCATGAATATGCCCCTAAGGGTATTGTCATGTTTACCTATCTAATACGAGAGACAGATCTATAACACTCATTAGTAGCAACACTAGCTTCATGAGAAATAATAAATTTGTATGTGTACTTATTAATGGATTTTATTAAAATAAAGTGTTGCCTGACTAGCAAAGTCTCTGAAGTCAGTCTTAATCCAATTATTGCATTCAGATATCCTGTATTTTGTCACTATAAATAGCCCCGGAAAATAGTTCTGTATCATTATGTTTCAAGTAAGCAACAGGGACGGTTCTGTCTTCAGAAATGTCTTCGCATCTGCCTCTAATTACGGAAGATTTATTATGGCTGATAATATTGGATGTCTGGATTTTATTGATTTATTCGTTATTTTGGTGCCTACTGATTCACATGCTTGATATGTGCCAAGTATTTAATCTTGTGCAGATGCTCACATAAAGCTTGTGATTCAAGGAAGCATTAATAACTTTCTCAGTGATTATTCTCTAATTTTAATGTACTGTATGTTTCCATTTGCAAATTTACACTTACTGCTTTAGTAATGTTTTTCTGGCTTAATCTGTTTCTAATTAAATGAAACTGTGCATTTCAGATCCTCCTGTTGTTAAAGACAAGGATAAGATGACTAATATATCTGTTTTACTACATCAAATTACAACCTTACTGTGTGAGGCTTCGGGCAGCCCACCAGTCATTATTACCTGGTACAAACATAGAGCACAGGTGTGTAAAGTTATTTAACATCCATTAAATGTATAAGTTCTTTCTGTCTATCTTTAAATCTATCTGGTTATCTGTCAAATCAACAGTCCATACGTGGTGTTGAATAAGGTATTTAAGAAAACCCAATTACATAGGATAGCTTGTGTTAACATCTTCCAGCAAAGGCTCAGCTGAAATTTATTGATGGTAAAGAATGAGAAATTTAGGGATATTCTTATTGAAGAGTCTTCCTATATCTTGTTACATTGTGTCAATAGGTTTGGTTAATTCTCTTTTCAGGTGGTTGAAACTGCTGGTGTGCAAATTTTGGAAAAGGGAAGGATACTGAAGATTCTTAATAGCAGTGTGAACGATTCTGGGCAATATGTTTGCAAAGCAAGTAACATTGCCGGGAGTTCAGAGAAGAAATACTTTGTGCATGTGCTTGGTAAATATATAAATGTTTGTCTATAGCAACATCAAGCACATTTCTAAGTAAGTTTAAATAACTAACAAATTACAATAAATAAACTGCTAACCTATGCCCTGGAACTATCAAATTGCACATTGAGAAGTTAATTTAAAGGCCTGATTATTTAGAGCTTGTAAATAATATCCCAAGAAATTGTCAGTGTCTGATCATTCAGGAGGAAACAATGAAAGTCTACTGGGCATCCAGTAGACTTTCAGCCAATCAGCCAATTTAGATAGCAATTTGCACATCAAGTAGCAAATGGTTAATATTTCAGGTTAGGAACTCTTCGGTTCTTGTATATAGTTAAGAACTTCTTTCCCAGACTCTAGTTGTAACTTCATTACTCTCTAGTTTGACTTCTAATAACAGGACACAGTTTGAAGACCTTCTGATGTCAACTGTTTCTTTAGTAATACATAAGTATACCATAGTATACATAGTATAACATAGTATACATAGTATGACATAGTATACATAATATAACATAGTATACCATAGTATACATAGTATAACATAGTATGACATATTATACATAGTATAACATAGTAAACATAGTATGACATAGTATACACAGTATACATAATATGACAGTATACATAGTATAACAGTATGAAATAGTATTCATAGTATAACATAGTATGATATAGTATACATAGTATACATAATATAACATAGTATACATAGTATGACATAGTATAACATAGTATACTGTACATAGTATAACATAGTATACAAAGTGTAACATACTATACATAGTATTACATAGTACACATAGTATAGCATTGTATTCATAATTTAACCGTGTAATATCGGTGATATTTTTCAGATCCTTCAGTGATTTCAGGTGTATACATAGTATAACATAGTATACATAGTATAATATAGTATACATAGAATAACATAGTATACTGTACATAGTGTAACATAGTATACGCAGTGTAACATAGTATACATTCAGTAGTATACATAGTATAACATAGTATACATAGAATAACATAGTGTACTGTACATAGTATAACATATTATACATAGTGTGACATAGTATACGTAGTGTAACATAGTATACATAGTGTAACATAGTATACATACAGCAGTATACATAGTATAACATAGTATACATAGTGTAATATTGTATGCATAATATAACTGTGTAATATATGTGATATTTTTCAGATCCTCCAGTGATTTCAGGTGCTGGAACAATTATTGCAACCTCTGTTGTTGCTGGAAAAGAGGTGAATTTGGAGTGTAAAGTAACAGGCATCCCACTCCCTTCAATTCAATGGTTTAAGGAAAATAGGTAAAACCCCCATTAAAATATTTAGCGATTTCAAGAAACCCTAAAAACTATCAAATGATTGAGAATTTTCAAATTTAAAAATCAGTAATTTTTTAAATTTCGAAAAATTTTGAAATCACAAAATGGGAAATGTTCAAAATTTCTAGAAATCTTGAAAATACTATCAGGGTTAAAAGTTCTTATAGTTTAAAATGGTGCTAATTTTGCCCCAACCAATCAGATCTAAGCTTTCAAATGTTAAATAAGATCTGATTGGTTGGTGCAAAATGTGCACCATTTTAAACGATAAGAACTTTTATTGAATAACCCAATATGTGGATATGTGGAATGGCAAACCAGGAAGTGCATGAAGTTTTCAGTACTGGACCAGTAGTTGGTAATTGATTCTTGTTCCCCAGACCATTTCCCAGTTTCCTGAGCCATTTACAGTAAATGACCATTGCTATTTATACTTTCATTTTAGACAGAACTTTCAGATTTTTTAACTTCTATTGACTTTAATGGGTCCGCTTGCTATTTTTGAATTTTGGGATTTTTCTAAAAATCTGCGGATCTGCAAGGGGAATGGAGCTCAGCCATCTCTACTCACAGGGATGCCTATGAAGGTTTTCAGTCATCAGGACTTTGTATAATATATTTATATATTGTTAAATTAATGGACTGCAGATGCTTTTTTCAAAGCAGTTATGTCATCTGAGTGTATCTACCATAGGCTACCAAGTAGTTCTGCTTCATGTTCAAAAACAGCTATTCTCTGAGCAACCATCTGAGAAATTTATGCACATATATATGTTATTACACACACATACACGCACGAGATAGTTGGCACAGCACTCTCTTCACGTTCATTCTTTATTTTTATAAATCATCATAAATGACATGGCTGCAGCTAATTTGAAAATAAAGAATAAACGTGAAGAGAGTGCTGTGCCAACTATCCTCTCTCTCTTTCTCTCTCTCTCTCTCTCTCTCTCTCTATATATATATATATATATATATATATGTGTGTGTGTGTAATAACATATATATGTGTATATATTTCTCAGATGGATGCTCAGAGAATAGTTTTTTAACATGAAGCAGAACTACTTGGTAGCCTACTGCCAACTATCCTCTTTCTATATACATTTAAAGGGACGCAGTCTTCCCCTTTAAGGTACGTGCACCTCTACTTTACTGTGGATATTATACTTATCTGAAAGTGCTGATCCAGCACAAATAAGACTATATTATGAAAGACTATCAGGGAGATTCAATAAAAGTTCTTATCGTTTAAAATCGTGCTAATTTTTCCCCAACCAATCAGATCTTATTTAACATTTGAAAGCTAACATCTGATTGGTTGGGGCAAAATTAGCACCATTTTAAACGATAAGAACTTTTATTGAATAACCCTGTATATATATATATATATATATATATATATATATATATATAATAATATATATTCCTTTTTAAATGCAATTCTTTTATAAATGTGATTCTTTCCTGATGTGATTTATAACTGATTAATCAACAACTGTCCATGCTTTAAAAAAAATTATCGATTCTACATAATATCTAATCTAATATTGGTCACTTTTGTTTGATTTAATGCAAAACAATAAATTGATTTTAAAAGAGGCAAGTGGTTTTCTAACTGGCCACTTATCTTCATATTGACCATATTGAGGACAATAAATATTAGTAGGAAGGACTTCTCAGTCTTGACAAGAGTTCATGTTATTAATGGCCTACAAATCTTTAATGGAAGGCTTAGGAGCTATTTTGTCTGGACTGAATGACAAATGTGTGTGTTCCATTTACAGACTTCTATCTACAGAAGATCCTAATGTACACGCGACAGAAAATGGACAGATCCTTCACATAAAAAAATCCCGTCTAAGTGATAATGGGTTGTACAAATGCATAGCAACCAATGCAGCTGGTTCCCAAATCAAGGAGAGTAAATTATCTGTTTATAGTAAGTAATGCAACATTTCACATTGTATATTAGTGTACATATGAACAATGGTTTTGCAAATTTTAAAATAATACACAGCAATATTTTCTTACTTGTGTTAAGTGCATTTTATGGTATGACTAACCATACACTATAAATAGACTTGTGGATGTTCTTGATGCTTTTTGGCCAAGCTGCAGGACACATTAAAATACTCTGCCAAATAATGGGCCTGTATTGCATCAGCAGTGAATTTTAAGTGTGAAAAATTCTAATGATTGTGACTAGAGATGGGATTCAGGTCGACTCGGACCTGGGTCTAACACGGAACCCCTCGGTTTCAAAATTCTAATGTTCCATCCAAAACCAGATGTATCATTTTGAATTCGGGAATTTGGATTGCATTTTAAAGGGCTACCGAATGTATGAGGTTATTTGCAGTAACACTTGATAATAGCCTTGAACTTTTGATAACCCTATTGAACATTCAAGGTTATTTTTAAAGGTTACCGAAAATAACCTTGAACATTCAGTAACCCTCAAAAATTAATTCCGAACCTTCGAAAGTACATTCTGTTTTTGGATTTTTGAAGGCAGTTAGTATATATTTGTGATCTTTGTTTAGCAGCCAATATATCATCATCATCCATAGATTAGTGCAGCATTCTCACAGTGTACACCGTGTTTCAACTCAATAAAATACAAATAGGCAGGGTTTATCAATGCAAGATAATGCTAGATGAAACAACAATTGAAAAAAATATATAATATACCCTTTAACTCTTCCTTCCAGTCTTCAAAGGATGGAAATATACAAATTTCCTTTCTTCTCTTTTTCTCTTGACATTTTAAAATTGGTTTCAGGTTAGGGCTCCTCTGAACTTTAGAGTTAAACCTATGTGAGTATAGGAAAATATACACTCTATATCTAATTCTATATCTATATTTCTATCTATCTATCTATCTATCTATCTATATCCCTTATATTATATAAATATATTTATATCATAGGAGATTGCATTGAGTTTTTAGGAGCTACCAATTTGGTGGGGGGTATATGATATTACATATAGGAAAGTTGTATATGTATGTGCGTACTATGTACTATCTCACTATTACCATTTAAATGACCATCAGTAAATGTATATAAAGAATAGCACTGACTTATATTAGGTACAAGACAAAATATACAAAATACATGAACTTACTTACAGAGCTGAAATCCCTATTTGAACATGGTTTGGTCAATGGGAGGTTAAACCACACCCCTGTGTCTGCTCCATGTGAAAGGAAGTGTAATCCAAAAAAAGTTTCTGTCTGCTACACAGATCAAAAGGGCAAAATTAAACAATTTACACAATAAGAAGTAGCAGATTCTGGCAGGATCCTGGCGACGCCGTTTAATATGACTGAAACGCGTTGATTGCACTTTGTTGAATTAAACTGACTGTTTGCTGAAAATCCCACGTGTGCTCCGAATCTGCTACTTTGTACTCTTCCTTATGAGAAGCACCGGGGAGAATGCTTATGGAGAGGAAGTAAAGAGGATCGCTATCGAAAAAATATATATATATATATATAACGCTAGCGAACAAGATAAAGGTCCAGCAGGTTTACTGCAAAAATATTTATTGTCAGTGCAACATATTTCCGAGACCCAGCTCCTTTATCAAGAAAATGAAACATTTGTTAACTCTACAAATACATTACAGTACACATTTACTCTGTCCCTATATGCACAAATAATTTCATGCAATTTAAAAACATTTTTTATTTTCCACTAATCTTCCAAAAACAATTGTACCTTAACTTATGTGTTTTATCTTTACAATTATCTCAATTTTACTGAAGTCACCACAGTACATTACACTGTGTTTAAGGAGATCCGGGGTCCTTGAACTCCTCTGTCTTTAAAGGTGGCTCACACCAAGCATAGTTAAGCTTATTGAACTAGGGAAATGGGCAGGGACTTTTGTGCTGTGAGATTTTATGTATATTTGGCAAGTGATCAATCATTTCTAATCAGTAGTTTTTGGAATAAGAACATGAGGGAATGTGTTCTGAGCTGGAGTTATCCTCTAAATATATACAGAAAACTTTCATTATATCATATACATATGTACTATAATGCATTATTATGGTGTAACAAATGTTACTGTACATCCCACCTTAACCTTGTGAAAATCCTCTCTGCTGCAAAAATACCTTAAAGTTTGTCTTTATAAGCTTGTGTTTTAATGAGAGAATGGAATGAAATACAAAACTGTATGTCTCTCTGTAGTTGCACCAACCATCAAGGATGGAAACAATTCCACTGAACAATCCTTTCTAGTGAATGGGGAAATCAACCTAGAATGTGATGCCAGGGGTATTCCATCACCTACAATAACGTGGTATAAAGATGGACAAAAACTTCTCAGTGGCCCACACGTCACATTTATAGAGAAAGGGAAATATCTACGGATAACAAACTCCAAGATCACTGATGGTGGGATGTATGTCTGTTCAGCAGTCAATGTTGCAGGAGTGACTGAGAAATCGTATTTGGTTGATGTTTATGGTATGATATTTCAATGTGTTTTCTATATAAATGGTAAATACATGATTAGTATATTTCAAGATACAGAGATTTTATAGTGAAACAGATGGCAAAATGTTACCCCAGCCCAGGGGGCAACATGTGTACCTAGCCTACCTAACTTGTTGGGTATCCCCTTGAATTGCTTTTATGCTGACTGAAAATCTGTTCTGTCCATGCCTACTGCTGGGGTTTGTGGGGGTTGGTTATTTCAGAAAGAATACCTACATCCTTATCTACTAACTGAGTCTTTAAAAGTAAATAAGGGATCACTGCAACATGGCATTTTGCATGCACTGTAACTGTGAACAGTTACAATATGTGTTGTAATCTTTCCTGACACTTTTTCTGTATGAAAAAGAAGAAAGGAGTTTTTATAAGGGATTGTGGGTAAAGGTGGAGTGTTTGGGTTGGGTTGCAGTTTGGAGCTCTTGCATGCCAGGTTGGGTACAGAGCTTAGCAGTTGCGTGGGCTGTAGTTAGGGTAAGCACTAAGCAGTTATGGGCGTGGGTCTGATTCGGATCTATATCAGACATCAGCTACAATATTTTTAGCAAAAGATGTTTGTCACCTTTAGTCCTCTTTGTTAGCTCTTCATGCCTTGCTCATTTTGTTGCACTACACAATTTGTATCTTTTGCCCTTTTCATAACCTTTTTGAACAACAGTTCCAGCAAGAATTGATGGAGATAAGAAGAAAAGCCAGAACAAGAAAGTGATTGCTGGGAAATCTCTTACACTTGAGTGTGAAGCTTTTGGACACCCATTTCCTTTAATAACTTGGTTAAAAGATGGAGTGCCTGTGGAAATAAACGACAACGTACGCATTCTTTATAATGGTAAAAAACTTGAAATAAGAACTATAATGGAGTCTGATCATGGATTATTTACCTGTGTGGCTGTAAATATAGCAGGAGAAACAGAAATCAAGTACAAGGTTTCTGTTTTAGGTAAGTTAATGGATTAAATACATATATATGTACATATGGTATTTAAAGACATTGGTGTGAGATTTATGTATTTATTGGCTATACTTTTGAATCTACATACTGTTCCTTTAAGATAGTTAGCAAAAAAGAGCACCCATGCTGATAATTATTTAAACAAGGAATATAAGGAATACAATACTGTCTGCAGAATCAAGTTACAACCAATGAGGACTACTGGTTATACAATGAATTACTGCATACTATAAATGCATACTATAAAATGTACAATTTCTGTGAAATACTGAAAAACGTTTTGTTTGCTATATGAAAGTATATACAGTATGAAAGAAATAATAAAAGTCTAAAAAAGAATGCAGAATAATGTTTAAATTTAATCATTTACATTTTTTGACTATGAATAACACAATAACACAATACCAATACACTTTTTTTTTACCTTCTTTGCACTTACAATTGTACCAAGCAGATTTATTAACCAGTATTTTTCCCATTAGTCCCTCCATTCATAGAAGATGGCAGTGATCCAGAAGATCACACTGTGATCGCTAGTAGTCCTGTGGAACTGGAATGTTTCTTTAATGGAACGCCTCTCCCAACTATAGTGTAAGAAATACCATTTCTGTATTACTATTTCTAGTATAATGTCTTGAAATAATTGAATAATGTGCAATGTTAAAAAAAGTTTTCCTGGAAAAGTTTTATTGGTTTCTATGGAAATTCCATTTTGTGTTTGTTTCTCAAATACTGTTCAAAAAAAAGAAAGGCTGCGGCACCAGCGAAATACGCATTGTTAAAAAAACGATTATAATCACAAAATGTTTAAAAAGTGCAGATGGTATAAAGAAACTATACAGCAAAAAGTGGGGATTACCCTGACACGTTTCGAACAGCCATGGTGTGCTTAATCTAAATGTTTTTTGGAAGATTAGTGAAACAGAGATAACATCTATATTCATTTTTGGTTTTTAAATTGCATGAAATTATTTGCGCTATAGGGACAGAGGAAATGTATACTGCAATGTATTTCTAGAGTTTATTTTCCTCAGGTGGTTGAAAAATGGAATACCAGTTGAAATAAGCGGTCGACTAAGGTTACAGACAAATGGGCAAAAGCTTCTAATTCCAAGTGCTGAATCCTCTGACAGTGGAAGTTATCAGTGTGTCGTAAAAAACGAAGCAGGGTCCAGCACAAAGCAATTCAACATTGCTGTCCATGGTGAGTTGTGTCAGATGACAAATACATAATATTAGTATTACCATAGTGTATCAGAGTAACTTCAGAGATCTTAAGATTTGAATTAAAGGGGAACTGTGGTCCAAAAATGACTTTAGGTAAATTGCTAGGAATTGCTCTCATTGTTTATTTTGCATAGTTTTGAAGATATTTACATTTTTGTGTGTGATATGGCAGCAGCATCACCATGTAACCCTGCACTTCCTGCTTCCTGCTCTGAAACCATGTCAGTCAATCTGCCCTGTGTCTCCTCATCCCCTTTGCAGCCCCCCTGGTCCCTCCCACTCATGGACTCCATGGTCCCTCCAGTTGCAGGCCCCCCTTGGCCCATTCTCTTACAGCCCCATGTGGCCCCGCCCACTCGTGGATGCCTAAGCCCCACCAACTCATGGATGCCTAAGCCCCACCCACTCGCGAGTGCCTAGGCCCCGCCCACTTGCAGGTGCCGTGGGCCACTCAGACTCCCCCTACAGAAAACTCTGTGGAAACAGTATTTTCAGGCAGAGTGAGGACTCTGCCTGAAAAGGCTATTTTCACAAAGTGGGAAAGAAGGGCTGTAGATTCCCTTACCTACTCTGTCAGGACTTCACACAGCAGAGAGGAGGAGGGACTTCCTGTCTCCCTCACACACTGAGGAAGTCTGAGGCTGTGCTCGCCGGCGGCACTGTGCAGGAGAAGCCTTAGTAATGTCATATGTCAGCCTCCCACCCATTAACTTTCTGGTCAGTCATTTCTTTATATCTTGGGCTGTGGAGCACATAGAGAGGTGGTTGATAGCTCGTTTTAAAGGTAGAAAACTGGCCTTTCATTTTAAACTCAACTTGTATGGAGACTACAGTTCCCCTTTAATTATAACTTGTGGAGATAGTTTCATAGTGGCAGTTAATTGCCTTTAATATTTTTAAATAATTTTTGTATATATAGAAAATTAATATATATATATATATATATATATATCATTAAAATCTCCTAACCACATTCCTCTTTTTATAGTTCGTCCAACCATCAAACCAGAACCATCTCTAGTATCAGTACTGATGGACAAATCCATAACCATGCAGTGCATAGCTAGTGGAGTTCCAAACCCCCATATCACCTGGTTAAAAGATGAACTTCCTCTCAATATAGCTAACGGAAATATCAATGTAAGGAAATAGAGGACTGGTATTTATGTGAATCAATACTGTGGCCCTATTATTAGTTTGATATGTGAACACACAGAATGATAACACTAAAAGCATCTGCTATTTGTTATTTTTGTATAAAACAATCAGGCCAAGTTAGTCCACCTTCCATAAATGTTCCCTACATAACAAATGTGTATTTCTTTAACCTTCGCTACAATATATTACAATTAAGAGGACTTCACATGCATTTTGTTACCTTGACAGATGGAATCTTTTGGTCATAGTTTACAGTTCAAAAAAACATTTTTGGAAGATGCTGGCAAATATACCTGTGTAGCAACTAATGCTGCTGGGGAAGCCAAGCAAATTATTTGGCTGAATGTTTTGGGTAAGTTTACATAATGTATTTTTTTCACAAATGTGAATATTTTATTAACATGAAATAAAAAGAGAAATGAAAACAGAAGTCCTCTAATAACTTAGAAGATGCTAAGGATATTTATATTTAATAAGCTGCTACAGTATCTTAAAGTGTAAACCTTTTACATGTTAACATTAATGTTCCTTCTTTCCCCCCCAAGCTCCTCTCCTGCAGGTTACACCTTTCGGTCATCCATATGTTCATTTTACTTAAGGGTCATAAAACTAAGCAAAATAGTCAAGCAGAAGTTAAACATGAAGGGAGGCAGCAAAGAACAGAATATTTCTTAATGTTTTAAAATAAAAATATAGTGGTTCAAGCCCTTAGTGGAGATGTTTGAAACAGGCGAAATTTTCCGAAAAAAATTGAAAATCCAAAAATATTAAAAAACCCCCAGAGAAGTCAATAGGGGGAAAAAAAGAGTAAAGTAAGGGTAATTTAAGCATGGCAACGTACTTTAGATGGCTCAGGCACTGGGGAAATGGTCAGGGGAACATGTACGAACCACCAAAACTTAAATAAAAACTCATTTCCTTTTCAAGCTTCCTCGTGTATATTAGAGGTTACTTTCGTTAACTCTCGAAAGTAGCTTTGAATATGCAGTAACCTTTAAAAATAGACTTATATTTTCGATAGCCTTAGAAAGCAGCTCCCAATATATACTTTTGAGGGATAGCGCATATATGAGGCTACTTTCAAGGGTCACCGAAAGTAGCCCTGTATATACGGTAACCCTCCAAAATTGCTCTGTACTTTCAAATAGTGATCGATCCATAAAGCTTGTGGAGGTTCTCATTCATCCAGGTCATGGTATATCTGTTATATCACAAGCAGTAAAAGTCGATGGAAGCGCACACTGTTTCTCAGAAGATATTCTGTTTATTGCATCACACAAATACACACAACGTTTCGGAGAACGCTATGTCTCCTTCATCACACCTGATGAAGGAGACATAGCGATCTGACACCTGATGAAGGAGACATAGCGTTCTCCGAAACGTTGTGTGTATTTGTGTGATGCAATAAACAGAATATCTTCTGAGAAACAGTGTGCGCTTCCATCGACTTTTTCTGCTTGTGCTATAGCTTGGAGACCTTAAGGTAAAGGACTGAGGGAAGCGGAACCTGGAATACATTGGCACATTGCCTGAAGGAGTGCCTAGGCCCATATCTTTGCTATACGGACCTATATCTGTTATATTCAGTTAGATCAACTGGACTTAAAAGTTTAGTTCTTGAAGACGTTTCGCTAGTCATCTGACTGGCTTTCTCAATTCAGACTTGTACAAGAATCTGTTGTATTATGTTATGAATGTTTTTATGTCATTACATATGAATTTACACACATTTTGACAGTTGCCTAAATAATTATTAACCCCCCTCTCGATTATAGTAACTGGAACTTAAGTAGTATTGTGCAAGAAGCAAAAATATGTCTTAAGCACGGGCGTTTCAGGCCATAATCATGGCTTGTATGGGCACTCAGTCGGCTGAAACGGCTGTTCGGTTAAAGATCCGCCCGGCCAGTCAGGCAACGATCCCACACTGAACAGTGACAAAGTGCCCATACACGACACGATTATTGACCCAAACACTCGTACATACACATCGTGTGTCACGGGTCGGCCCCCGTGATCTCACGTGTGTATGAAGTTTTAGTGTACAGTAGAATTACTAATTAATTGTCCTTGTAACATAGCAATTAGATTATCTATTAAGTGATCATTTTAATCACCTCAAGTAGCAGCAGGAAATGTATGTCATCCATTGTTCTTAACCCTTTATTAATTTTAAATGTATTTGAATTAATTACAAATAACTTTAAAGTCTGTTTATTGTCTGTAATGTGGTTATAAGTGGAGAACAAATTGAATTATGTTGTCTTCTGTGTGGATTTATTAACGAGATAGGCAAAGCTATCATGTGGAAGTAACACCCCCAATCTTGCCAGTTGGAGGTCCCATGTCTTTAATAAAAAGCATTGGATAGAAGGCCTCTTCCCACATTATAAAAGCCACAAAAAAGTTTAAGAAATCCTTCTCCCAAGAAAAAGCAAAAAAAAGGTAGAAAGTTGGGACCTTCTAGATTGGGGTAACCTTGTATTTAGACACCTTCATTAATCCATGTAACATAAAATTTAACAGAACCACCCAGTATTGAAAACTCTGGAGAAATGACTCAGGAAACTGTGACTGCCAATAACCTTCTGATACTGGAATGCAAAGCAACCGGCAATCCTGATCCAGGTGTGTATAAAGTTGTACCAGGCTGTTCATTGATATGCACTAACTAATACATGTAGAACTAACCAAAATTTCTATCATGTTTGAAACACCAGTAGTAATGGTTCTCTTTTCAGTTTTTTTTAAAGGTAATATAAAACAAATTCCCTTTTGCATGCTTATTATCAGAGAGACGCTGGAGACAGTTCATCTAAGATTGTTTTAAGACTTTAAAAGTCTCCAGAATACCAAAGATAATAACCCTCTGCATGTTTTCTTTACAGTCATCACCTGGTTTAAGGATAACCAACAACTTCCAAGTACTGGGGAAATTTCCCTTTTAGATCGAGGGCAAAGGCTGCAGATTTCCAGAGCCCAGATAATTCATTCTGGTATTTATAAATGTCTAGCTAGCAGCATAGCAGGGACAGCAGAGCTTACTTACAGACTGCAAGTTCATGGTAAGGATCATTATTACACAAGGAACTCTATTATTTATATATACAGATATATTGGGCATATGTGATTGATCACTGAGTAGATACCCTCTGTTTTCTCCAGTTCTCCTCCACAAAGGCTGACCTTTATTTGAGAGGTGCCCCGTACAAATGCCCCCCCTGGATGCCCTTTCCCCCCCACACATTGTACATTTATTTTTAATCTGAGTAAGGCTCAAGGTAAAATGTACATTTCTGTGTTTGAATAGAAATATATACACATCTAGATAACTAGATATGTTTTTCTTATTGTATATGTTGTTTGTTTGGTACAAGTAATACATAGTTTAAAGGGCATGTCCACCCCCAAAACTACAATCTCCCCCACTGCTGGCCTCACTGTGTAGAGTTTAAAAATCCTTACCTTACCTTTCTTCTCCAAATGGTTCTCCTGTAATGTCTTCCCAAAATCCTAGAAAGGGAAGACCAGGAGCCTGGCAGGGAGGGAAAATGTTTCCATCTCTTAGGTGTCCTCTGAGAGGTTTCTGTCTTTCTCAGTGCAGCCCTCCCCACCCTCCCTCCCTCCCAATTCTTGTGCTCCTAGCGTGTCAGCTTTGTGCCGGAAGCTGTGTCCGTGATTGGCTGTCCCTCAGCCAATCACGGACGCGGCTGCCAATCTGGCCCCTGTTTGCCGTGTCTGAACACCGGTCAAACAAGACTGTGTAAGTACAGATCGGGTTGTTATTTTACAAACTAATACAGTGGTTGGGAGTGGGAGAGGGTTCCCTACACTACAGAAAAAATTTAAAAAAGAGGTGGACATGCCCTTTAGGGCTATGCCCCACTGCTGTGATTTTTTTGCGTTTGTGCTTGCGTTTCCTTTATTTTTCAAATCATTGAAATTGCGGCAACGCACCGAAAATATTTTCGGGTGCGATGCGTTCCGCATTTTAAATCACAATCGCATGTGTTTTCCAATACTTAATGAAAAAAATGCATGCGCTAATGCAATTAAATCGCACACGAAATAGCATGCGATTCCATGTGCGATTGCATTGCAGTGTGGCCGTGCCATCAATGAGCTATATTTTAGGAAATATTTTATACTTTCATACTTTCGCCATCAAAACAACAGCTATGTAAATCGAAGGTATAAGGCTGGTTGCACACCAGACAATATTATCGGCTCGTGTGTGGCAGCCGGCCGCGATCAACAACGATTGTTCGTTGTCGGACGTGATCGATCGGACATGATGGAAAATTCCGATCGATCGTGTGGTTCCCTATGGGACTGCATGATTGATCATTCGTAAATTCGTCCGTGGCCGAATTTGCCACAACCGACAGACATTTGTTCCGGCCAGTCGCTCATTCGTAGCGAGCGATTGGTCGGGACAAATAGTCCGGCCATGTGTACCCAGCCTAACAGATGAGTCCATGGCTATTTAACAGGCAGAAATAATTAAAAGTTACACATTGGTGGTGAAGATTCTCATTCATCCAGGTCATGGTAAACCGGTTGTATTCAGTTAGATCAATTGGACTTAAAGTTTTTTTCTTTAAGACATTTCACTAATCATCCGACTGGCTTTCTCATTTCTGAATAACTTGTACAAAAATCTGTTGGCAATTATGTACCCTGGAAAGTCCCAATTAGCATATCACAGCATTGTTCGTTGTCGGACGTGATCGATCAGACATGTTGGAAAATTCCAATCGATCGTGTGGTTCCCTATGGGACTGCATGATTAATCATTCGTAAATTCGTCCACGGCCGAATTTGCCACAACCGACAGACATTTGTTCCGGCCAGTCGCTCATTCGTAGCGAGCGATTGGTCGGGACAAATAGTCCGGCCATATGTACCCAGCCTAACAGATGTGTCCATAGCTATTTAACAGGCAGAAATAATTAAAAGTTACACATTGGTGGTGAAGATTCTCATTCATCCAGGTCATGGTAAACCGGTTGTATTCAATTAGATCTACTGGACTTAAAGTTTTTTTAAGCATATCACAGCCAGGTGTTAGGGACCTTCTGATACAAGGTGTTATTGCTTTGTAGCGTTATCGATTGCAAGAGCTGTTATCGAAACTGCCCAGGGTAAGGTGTCAAAACAGCATTGTACATGGCAGACAGTTAGTGTTGAAACCCCTCCACGCACACACACATACACACACACCTCTATTCAGGCTTGTTTTCTGTATTTTCACATAAATGGCCTCCTTATTTGCAGTGCAGTGGACTTTAAACCCAGTTGATCTGAATACAAGAGATACATATAGAGATACATATATTGGTGCATATATTGGTGCAAAATATTTCATCAATAAAATGCCAGTGCTGCCATTTTATCCAGTGAATGAGAAATATTTCTGTTGTTTTCGACAGCAATGTAAGAAATGAGTTGGATCAGGTATAGAAAGCACTGAGTCCAATGACAGAAATTCATTATTTGTCTATTGAACATGGTGGAAACATATTAAATGTCCTTGCATTTCTTTAAATGTTAAACATTCATTATGGGATAAATTCCTTATCTTCCAGTTCCACCATACATATCTGGTAGAAGTGACCAGGTAACTGTGATTGTCAACAACTTGACAAGACTGGAGTGTGAAGCTATAGGTTTCCCTACACCAAGTTTAACTTGGTTAAAAGATGGCAGCCCAATATCCAGTTTCACAGATGGCATTCAGGTACTGAAATGGTGGCAAGTCTAAAGCTTACTCTTTATCTATTTATTGATATGTGCAAATGTATAATTGTGTTAATTAAGCACCACAGGGGATGCAGAACTGTATTGTATTACAATTCTGGAAAACTGTAAGTATATTCATACAAGTTATGTTGATTGGTTACTGACAATAGAAAATGAAAAAGGCTTAAAATATTGAGTGTGGTCCCTAGTGTTTGATTCCAACACACTGCATTAAAAAAATCCATAAAAAAGCACTCAATAGATCAAATAGATTAAAATAACGTAGAATTATTTCAATGAAATCTCCATTACTATCAGGGCTATGTACGGAGAGCCGCTATCGGCTTTTTCTGTCTTAATGTCACGCTAACCCTTGTACCAAAGGTTAACATGACTTTAAGACATAACTTGTGGTGGTGCGTGAAAACTGTGTCGCACAACTGCAGTAAGGTATATACTGAGCCGATAACGGCTCTTTAAAACAGAAACTTTAACGCCAGCAGACAGCATTAGAGTTTCGGAATGGAAAAACCCCATTCACTATGCACCGAGAGACGTTATTGTATCAGTGCATTGCCTAGAGGCGTCAATAGAGAGCGATACCGACTCTTGGTTTATAGCCCCTAATGTATCTATACCAGTATATCGTGTTTTGTATTTATTGTTAACAGATACTATCAGGAGGCCGTGTTTTGGCATTAACTAATGCACAGATAGGAGATGCAGGAAAGTACACTTGTGTGGCAGTGAATGCAGCAGGAGAACACCAGAAGGATTTTGACCTATCAGTTTATGGTATGCTCCATACAGTTTTACTGTGCAAAACGTTGCTAACTTTCCAAATCTGTTATGTTATTTCCATCTTTTTGTTTACATATCTATATAATATTTCTTTGAAAAATACAGAACTGCTGTACTTAAAGATATTTCTTATTTAAACGGCATGTACCAGATGGAATACATCGAATACACAGTATGTAAATTACAAAAAAAACTAAACAAAATAAAGGATCTGTATATTCATATAATCTGTATATATGGTTATATAAAAAATATACAGTTATATAAAAAATATACATTTTAGGCATCTAGTTCTATTGAAGAACGAAGGAGCTGTGCCTTACCTTCCGTTCTTCAATACACAAGCAGGAGACTTGTGAGCAGTTAGGAAACTTACCCGCTCGCTCGCTCCCCCGGCGCGTAGTCTGATAGGTCCCGACGGACCTTGTCTTCTATGCGCATGCGCGATCTATGCGCATAGAAGACAAGGTCCGTCGGGACCTATCAGACTACGCGCCGGGGGAGCGAGCGAGCGGGTAAGTTTCCTAACTGCTCACAAGTCTCCTGCTTGTTCTATTGAAGAACGGAAGGTAAGGCACAGCTCCTTTACCTCCCGTTCTTCAATAGAACTAGATGCCTAAACCTTGAAATTATGAGTGGAGATACCCTTTAAGTAGATACATACATATCTGGGGAAAACGATGTGCAAAAAGGAAATTTAAAAACATTAAAATACATCATTTACATTTAGCAGCATCTAAATAAGGCAGCAAGTGTACAAGGTATAAATAGTAACAGGTTAGTTAGTCTATGTCTATCTGAGTGGGTAGCTCTTTGAATGACTACAAAAAGTTACTAAATAAACATGATATAAGGTATACCCCTCTGTCCCTGTATAAGGCTCAACACTTGCAATCAAGGCAACCCATGGAGGTTTGAGCATTGGCACTGCTGAACATGTAGATGCTGCCTTCTGGACTGAAACGGTAGCTCCCCCCTGCTTTACTTAGAATCACACAGAATTCCAATAGCGCATAATTACTTTCTTTTAAAAAAAAATTCAAAAAGTTTGCGTTGATATTGCTCCATTTTCATTTAAATATTTGGGGGGCGATGCTACTGTATATTGACCACTATCTGGACGAATTAGTGCAAACCCCATGCTAATTTACCACTGGCCGCACAATTTCTAAAACTTTTTGGAAATAAATGGCGTACACTATGTAGAAAAGGCTAAATTAATATTTGCACAAACATTTTGCTGTAGATGCGTAAAGCGCATTTCTTACCTGACTGGTAAGAGGAGGAGTAAGAGCAAACGAGTTTACAGCATTATAGGCTGAGTAGCACGCTTTCTCTTAAAACATTGTGCCATGAATGCCTGCAGGGTACGTGGTCTTATTGATTATTGCAAATACAAAACCTTATTCAATATCATCTGCAAATTCTTTGGTGAATATGGTTTTCGGGGGTAAGTGATCTCAATAGTGATAAGAACTCTGCTTGAATATCACCCCACAGTTCTTGTTGATCCAGGGATCCTTTGCAATTGCCATTTGGAATAAGAAAGGAATTTCCCCCTTTCATACAGGAGTTTTCCTCTGTATCAACAGTTAGATAGGAATGATTGGTAGCTAAATGTACATATGTTTATTCAATCCAATACTATGTAGTTACTGTATGTAAATGGGCATCTACCCTAGAAAATACTCATACAATGTATTGGCCATATTTTCCACAGTGCCTCCAAATATCATGGGAGAGGAGCAGAACATATCAACCTTAATAACGGAAACTATCATTTTAACATGTCAGAGTAATGCAGTTCCCCCTCCTGTACTGACATGGTACAAGGACTGGAAACCATTAATTAGGAGGACAGGATTGAGTATCTCTGAAGATGGCAGTATCCTAAAGGTTAGTTTCTCTGATATAATCTGTGAGTCTTAAAATAAATATTATTGGACTGGGAGGAAGTCTCTGTTGTGCCTCTTTATCTTCCTTTGCCAAGTGATATGGAGGGTCGAGACAAATAAAAGGAGAATTAAATTACTTGCACAATATTCTTACAGGGTTATTCAATAAAAGTTCTTATAGTTTAAAATGGTGCTAATTTTTCCCCAACCAATCAGATGTTAGCTTTCAATTGTTAAATAAGATCTGATTGGTTGGGGCTAAATTAGCACCATTTTAAACGATAAGAACTTTTATTGAATCTCCCTGTTAGTTTCCAAAAGATGGTTTTGTTATTTATTAATCATTCTCCAATTTTAAATATGTTCTTTTAAGATTGAAAATGC
The DNA here is from genome assembly GCA_019447015.1 of Hymenochirus boettgeri. Taxonomy (NCBI): domain Eukaryota; kingdom Metazoa; phylum Chordata; class Amphibia; order Anura; family Pipidae; genus Hymenochirus; species Hymenochirus boettgeri. The sequence continues at coordinate 204,447,033 of CM033472.1, forward strand.
TCAGATAAGAGACACAGGACGGTATTCTTGTGAGGCTGTCAACATTGCTGGAAAAATGGAAAAAAACTTCAATGTTAATATTATGGGTATGTGAGTATGTGTGTTTGGTGCTTTGTTGTTTTTGTATCTTAGTAACTTGTGCCCCGGGTTCTGTTTGTATAATCCGTGTGTTGCAGTCTGGCATTCATGGTATTATACATATATAATACCACAAATAATATTCAAATTGGAAAATTCTATTTATAAGGAACAGATGTGTTAAAAACCTTATATTGTTTCAGTACCTCCAGCTATCAGTGGTTCAGTTGATATGACAGAGCTCACAGTCATCGAGGGAACAGCTATCAATCTCCAATGTGATTCCAGTGGAAACCCTCTGCCATCACTGTCCTGGAAGAAAAATGGTCAGTTAAAATTTTTTAATTCAATATCACAATTTATAATAAGGGTTTATTTATATGGCATTGTTCTTCCTGAGAATCAATATACAGCAATAAATACAGTTATCTTTTAAAGTACAATGCTTCCTGTCCAGGCCTCCTATTTTATATACAGCACCCATCTGGCAACTAATTTGCCTTGTGTTTGTATATATATATATATAAGTCAAGGAATTAAAGGTGCACTCACGGGGCTTTTCCAAATGTAGGATATATATGTGGTTTATCTGGACTTGGCAATTCTTGCCTATTATTTATAAAAATGTCCAGAGAAATGTTAAGGAATATATGGGCACCATAAAAGCTGAAACAACCAGAACTTGAATAGAAATCCTACAGCTAATTAAATGTAGCTGAAGGTCTTATGATGGCTTCCCTAACCATTTTTCTCATCAATCTTGGGTGGACATCACTGTTGAGCCATATTTTCTTGTTAATGACTGTCTTTATTGTGATTTATGGAGGGTTTAATCCTTTAGATACTTTTTTTTACTCATGTCTTGATTGATAATGATGAGATCTCTATCACGTTTTAACATTTTTTTGCAGACCATGGCTTTTTAGTATGAAGCCAAGTTAGGCTTCTCTGATATTCTGATCAACGCATTGTTCAAAGTTAAATTAATGTAACATTGGGTCAGAATATGGCTAACATTAGGAACGTGAGTACAGTATGTGCCATTGACTGCATTTGTAAACTGCTTATATAAACTTTACCTGTACTGCTGATTGTAACCCCGGAGTTCGTTGCAGTATTTAAATTTGTGTGTTGTATTACTGGTATCCTGTTATATACTTGTTCACCCTAATATATGGGACATATACCAAAGATATTCACATATTGGCAGAGACATTCGGACATATGTGTGTGTGTCTGTGTGTTGGGGGGAGGGGGTATTCATGTGGGAGATAATTACTGGTGTTTATATTACTGAACTGTACTCAGCATCAAATTAAAGTTCCAAAAACAAAAAATGCACAGGACATTATATGACACCATTAAAAGAGGTATTTTAAAATGGGTAGTAAACTGGAGATTCATGTATGTGTATGTGTGGTTGGTTATGTGGATATGTGCCATGCTTCCAGACTATAAAGCGTGTAGCCCTAATGCTATATTATAAATGCTGGGGAGCATTATTTTAAGAGCAATGGAAGAGTTAAACTTTGCAGAGGGATGGGGAATCTAGATACATGGTAAAAACAGTAAGGAAAAATGCAAACAGAACAGTTCCACAGTCACCATAAAATAAAAACCTACACCAGTAAAGGTTTAGGTTCCCCATGTTAATGTCATCTCTGGAAAGTTCTTTCTGAACTTAACCACATCCAATTAGTTTCAGATCTCATGGGGTTTCCTGGCCAATAGTGTAGTTCTTTTTCTAGCAATTACTTGCATGTGGTCATATGTTGACTTAAATCACATGCCCTTTGTCAGCCAATCTAAAATATGTTCTGTTTGGATTTAACATGCAGATTTTCAAAACAATGAGTTTTTTTTTGTTGGTGCACAAAATTATATGTTTAAAAACAACATTACTGGCTTTAACTATTAAATGTAAATATATACTTTCTCTCAAATTTGTAATTTTATACTTTATATGTACCTGTTTATACTTTGCTATGCTAAAACTCACACATTAGAAATGCAATTCTACACATAAACATACATAACCCCCACCCCGTCGCACTCTCCAAACTCCTCATTATATTTTTCCACTTCTCAACTGGATGTTCCTTACAGTTCATTGGGGTGTCGTCTGCAAACCAGTACCCTAGGGCATTAAATGATGTGACTGATCAGTGCAACAGTAGCAAACCTAACAATGCCACATTCTATAATACATTCGATAATACTCAAAAATAATTAACTAATAATTGCTGATTAAACTAGTTAAAATTATAATTTTTTTTACATAAAGGTACAATGGTTGTTCAAATTATCCATTTTTCTTTGCTTTTGTTGCAGAAAGCAACATTAATACTGAACATGGAGGCCACACTCGTTTGCTTTCTGGAGGTCAACAGCTCCAGATTCTAACAGCTAGGAAATCTGACTCAGGAAACTACACATGCACAGCTTCCAATGTAGTAGGGAATGTAACCAGGAAATATATTGTACATGTTTATGGTATGTAATTATACCATTGTTTATGACTTTTCATAATATTGCATCCTGACTCTCTGGATGTTTAAAAAACTCAGCAGCATTCACTGGCTGTTCTCTGCCGGCAGAGGATTTGCAAATAAGGAACAAAGAATTCTGGGAATTTACCATGTTTACACATGGAAGCTCTTAGGAACACCTTCAGGGTTATTCAATAAAAGTTCTTATCGTTTAAAATGTTGCTAATTTTGCCCAAACCAATCAGATGTTATTTAACATTTGAAAGCTAACATGTGATTGGTTGGGGCAAAATTAGCACCATTTTAAACGATAAGAACTTTTATTGAATCTCCCTGTATGTCTTTAAAAAGACTTTTACAGCATTCCACAAGCGGCAGAGGATTTGTAGAGGATTGCTTTGACTTGTAGTTGAATAACATTTGCAACTGATATTTCAATACATCTATGTAGACCTAGTTTTCTGCCTCTGTAAATGCATGTTTACAGTAGATCTAATCTTGTTTTTTGTTGCTCTCTCCGTGTGTATTTGGTGTGTTTGTAATTACTGTATTTCTGTGTAAAAGCAGAATCTAATTGTACATTTTTTGGATTGTTTTGCTATGCAGTCCGTCCAACCTTTACAGAGACTGGCCATTTTCATTCAGAGGTTGAGGTGATCCAAGGAAATAATGTTACTTTTGAGTGTGATGCCAGGGGAGACCCTCCACCCATGTTGACTTGGCTGAGGGAAGGAATTCCTCTCATTAATGGCAATGGGTACAAACTCACCAACCATGGGAAGTTCCTACATCTGGAGAAGGCACAAGTTTCTAACGCAGGAATTTATGTATGTGTAGCTGTGAATTTGGCTGGACAATCTGATAGAAAATATGACTTAAAAATATTGGGTAAGCAGATATTCCAAATGTTTAATAGATGAAAGACATTCAATTATTTTCTAGTTATAGAAACATTATTAACATTGACTAAAACGAGTTAAGAAAATAAGCAAGTGCCCCTTGAGAGATTTACTGTACTATTAAAATATTCGATATAACTGGGTAACACATACCTAATGCAAAATAGAGACATGTAGCAATATTGCTATCTGTAAAGATGCCATTTATAGGAGGCCAATGTGCTAGCAGATGAAAACATATTTATATTGAAAATAGGAAATTGAATGTTTCATAAAAAGAAATTGATATTTCTTTCAGCATTTTACCTGCCTGAAATTTCAATGAGATAAATTTGTAAATGTCCAATTTAGAAAACATACATGAAAAAATATAACACTAAAAATACTTCCGTTTGCCTTTTGGGAATGGCCTAATGATAAAAAAAAGTTTCATTGTTTTTTGCTAATTCTCTGTGTTATTCTTAAAGTTCCCCCAAGATTCTCAGGAGGCCTTCAAAAACATGAAAATATAAGCATTGCTGAAAAAAATCCTTTAACTCTTACTTGTGAAGTATCAGGAACTCCACCTCCTAAAGTGACATGGTACAAGGATGGCCAGCCTGTTAGCCTCAGGGATTCTCCTCAAAACATTTCCGGTAGGAGTCCTTTCTATGATAAAGTGTATTTTAGGTTCCAATTAATTAAAAGTTATAATTATAAAGTAGTTTATTATTCGAATTAGTTTTTTTTATTTTAAAGGACACACCATAAAACAAACTTTAGGTTATTTGCAAGCTGTTGTTTAAAAACTAACAGGGTTATTCAATAAAAGTTCTTATTGTTTAAAATGGTGCTAATTTTGCCCCAACCAATCAGATCTTATTTAACATTTGAAAGCTAACATCTGAGTGGTTGTGGCAAAATTAGCACCATTTTAAACGATAAGAAGTTTTATTGAATAACCCTGTAAATTTGGCTAAAAAATTCTCATTTCCCCCCAGTGTCTGGCTTTTCTGACTAAAACTTGCTGGTTTCCTCCTCCTGGATAATGTCATCTGCAGCTCCTCCCCTCTGCCCCCCCCCTGGGGCAGAGGGGAGGAGCAGAGGGACAAGTGATGTCAATCTAGCTACTGAAAGCAGGAAGTTTAAACATTATGTGCAATATAATTTAGTCAGGGTTCATTTAAAGAAAAGACCGCAGGTCTTTATTTAGTTTTTTATTTCTATCTGTTGTTAAAATGCATTTTTGTTGTTGTTGTTGCTTTCAGGAGGGTTTCTCCTTCGCTTTTCCACATCTACTGTCTCTGATGCAGGGAGATACACATGTGTTGTGTCCAATGCTGCTGGTGAAGAGATGAGACACTTTGATGTAAATGTACTAGGTAAATATACAGTTCATATGGTCTACACTAAATCATCCCTTGTTGAGGCATGTAAGGATAAATATAATGGTTTGTTTGGAGAAATATTGTGTTGTATCATTTCTATGTATAGATTCAGATGTTTAAATAGATCTACTGTAATTTGTTTGTATTTCTTGTTTGTATCATTGCCTGTTTTAGAGGTGGTGATGCCATGTGGATGTTTGTATCAGCTTGGGCAGCAGTAGAAATGTCACAGAAAATCTTATTTTTATTAAATTAATAAAATAGTTACAGCTGTATTGCAAATTTGGCACCTTTAATGACTATAAACTACAAATAACAATCAGTAGTATACAATGGCATCCTTCACCGCATGCAGCATAATAATACCACCAGTGGTATTGAAATGCACCTGTAAAATTTGGTCTAGCCAAAAAGTCACGGTATTTTATGGCCTGTCCTTAATGATCATATAATACTTCGGCTCCTAGTGCTGCGTAGTGCTTTCCTAGTAGCATAATGTGCATTACTTGTGCAAGGTGGTCATCCAGCCAGAAAGGATATAAAGCTTATGCAGTGTTAATTAGAACAGGGTGTAATTTTGAAACCAGACAATTCATTGATATCCACAAGTGCTTTATTTTACTGCAAAATTTTATTTTGTTTTAGTGCCACCAAGGATTGTTGGGAGCAGTTTAGAGGGTATTAAAGTGAAGGAGAGAGAAAATGTTACATTGTCCTGTGAAGCAACAGGTAAGATTCATGACATTTGTTATTTAGCTCTTGCTTGCAAAATTATAATTTGTGTTTAGTTATATATTTATACAAAAAGATCCCCTGAAGTTAGACACCTATATTTCATTCAATAATTTCTATTAATTTGGTAGTATTTTATTCATGCTGAAGGGCACCCCCTTCACAAACATGTGGACTTTTTTTTGCTGTGACTATTCATGTTATAAAGATTGTAGTGTAACATAATGCTAAATATAGAATCTAATATAAAATACATTTACAGGGATCCCAGTACCGCAAATAACTTGGCTGAAGGATGGACTACCCATTTTGGAGTACACGAATCATCACGTTGATTACAAAACACAAAGTCTTTTAATAGTAAATGCCATGTTGAGGGACAGTGGACGATATCAGTGCATTGCATCCAATTCAGCAGGACACAGGAGCAAAAGTTTTAGCCTTGGTGTCTTAGGTATGTTCAATTACTTTGTAGTCACTCTTCTAGCACTGCCAGTGGTAACATTCAGGGGTCACTGGTAGTGATGAATCCCGGTTTCAAAACAAACCTAGTTTTCATTCGCAGCTGCTAGATCTATTGGATTTATCAAAATTTGCTAAGCTAGGAACTTTCCATTAAAATGTCAAAAAACAAAAAAATTCGGAAATTCCATTTGAAACCTGAAAAATTAAGTGTCCATGGAAAAAGCAAAGACATTTAATAGGATTTTCAGAAATCCAATAGATTCCATGGAACTGCTATCAGAACAAAACTCGCCAGTTTCATTCATCTCTAGTCACTGGCATACTAAACATTGTACCAGGTGATATATATTGGTTGTGTTGTGACTGTGTACAATAAATTGTTCCAGGTGATATATTGGTTTTTGTGGCTGTGTACAATAAATTGTTCCAGGTGATATATTGGTTGTTGTGGCTGTGTATAATAAATAGTATGTGATGACATACCGGTTGTTGTAGCTGTGTACAATAAATTGTTCCAGGTGATACCATATATACTCAAGTATAAACCGTTCCAAATATAAACCGAGGTTCTTAATTTTAACCGATAAACTAGGAAAACTGCTTGACTCGAGTATAAACCGAGGGTTGACTTTCTCCCATAGGAAGCCCAACAGACAGTCCTATAGAAAGTCCAATACACAGCCCCATAGATAGTTCCACAGACAGTCCCATAGAAAGTCCAATACACAGCCCCATAGAAAGTCCAATACACAGCCCCATAGAAAGTCCAATACACAGTCCCATAGAAAGTCCAATACACAGCCCCATAGAAAGTCCCATACACAGCCCTTATAGAAAGTCCAGATCAGCAGACACGAGTATAAACCAAGGGGAGACTTTCAAGATGATTTTAAAGGTAAAAAAATTTGGTTTATACTCGAGTATATATGTTATATTGGTTGTGCTGTGGCTGTGTACAATGAATTAAGTTTGAGTAACTGATGAAACTGCTTTCACCCCCTAAGTATTGTTATTATTATTATTATTATTATTGTGGATTTACATAGTGCCAACATCTTCCATGGTGCTTTACAATTACATGTATACATTCACATCAGGACCTTCCCTGAAGAACTTACAATCTACTAATTATGCCTATTTTAAAGCAGTCCAAACAGACTTTTTATTTGGAAATGAATAGCAACTACGGAGAAAATTAGACACAAATTATACATTTGAATCAGTTTTTTTTTGTTGAACTGTCAGGAACATTTATTCTAATAAAACCTAGAAGTTCAAATATCAAATGTCCTTTTCATTTCAATTAAATATAGTAATGTTGTTATAATTTCTTTTTATTAAACTCATTAATGTTGAGTTATTGTTAACTAGTCAGTTAAGCTTGTTATATAAATTGACGCTAGACATAGAGTCTCTCTCTCTCTCTCTCCCCCTCTCTCTCCCTCTCTTTCTCTCTCCCTCTCTCTGAGAAATATTATTTTAGTGTTGTTTTAATTTGGTTTTGCATTTTTATAAATAACATTTGCTCTTCAGTTTTGATATATCATAGTCTTTGTACAAAAATCATATCAACATTGAATATACATGAAACATAGTAATCAACCATACTTATATAATATAGGTTACATAGAAGAGAATAAGAATTTTAGTGCTGTAAATTTTATAACTTTATATACTGTGATTCTAAAGAATAAATAAAAAAGAAAAATAAGCTCAAGTTGATCATTGTTTTTTTTTATCTTGTACTTTCACGGGGCTATTAGAGAAGTCTGCCCGGGGTTTATTTATCTATGTTGTTATTTTCTTGTAATGATGGGGTGGGGGTAGGGTTGGTTCAGAGGGGTTGGGATGAGGGGGGAGAGGTGAAAAGAATAGAAAAGAGAAGGAGAAAGAAGAGAAGAAAAAATTATAGAAATAAGGGGAGGTTCCTATTTGTGGGGGGATGAAGATGGGAGTCAGTTAGTTGAGAGAAGGTTTTTAGGTATTTTCCATCTTCCACAGCTAAGGGGTCCAGATTTTATTGAATGTTTTCATTGTTCCTTTCAAGGAGTGGGTCATTCGTTCATTTCTCTCTCTGAGAATTTATTTGTCCGGGTCAGGGAACTTCTCTTCTCACAGGTTCGCGCATAGCTACAGTTCCGTATAGCGCATAGCACTAACAAAAAGCCACATACGGTTTCACAGATGCTTTTTATAATATAGAATGAGGTAATAAATACAATATTTTTACTTACAGTCCCTCCCACAATTAATGGAACCACAGAGGGGTCTCCCGAGGATGTTTCTGTGATTCTCTACAACTCTGTATCACTGGAATGTGAAGTCCATTCCCACCCTCCTGCAACAATCACCTGGTACAAAGAAGGACAACAAATCAGATCTAAAGGCTATGTCAGGGTTTTACCAGGTAGTAACATTTGTTTAATAAACAATCCTTAAACATTGTTTTATCCATATTTATTACACAAAACAATGCCAGAGATGTGTTCAAACAAAACTGGGGTTATTCTCCTAAAACTCCAACTGCTATTTTCCCCAGTTTATTACATGCATTTGTAACCACATATTTAATGATAAGTTCTATTCTGTTCTGGCAAAGGCATCCTTGGTATCTCCCATCATAGAGATTTTTACAAATTGCCCAAAAATGCACTTACTGTACACACCTTTGTTTCCTTAAATCCCTCTGCTGACCGGTAGCCGTATCCATGATTGGTTGACTTTCAGCCCATTCCAGATGCAGCCGCCCCTTCTGGTCCTCCATTCCTGGAAGAAACAGAAGAGGCAGTGGCAGAGGGAACAAAGGTGCATTCTGGTCACGTTTTAAACATCTAAAATAGCGTTTAGGGCCGGGGGGGGGGGCTATTGAGATTTTTTAGATTTCAGGGTGGAGATACACTTTAACAATGATTTTTCTGTTTTTTTACCTTTTTATGAAGTGTTTAATGTAGTTTACAAACAAAGCAATTTAGAATGTTAATTTTTATTATTATAATTATTATTTATTTCTGAGTATTAATAATAATTTTAAAAACAGTTTACTATTATCAAATGGTGCATCATTTATTCCTAGGAGGTCGAACGCTACAGATCCTTAAAGCACGCGAAGATGATGCAGGAAGATACAGCTGCATCGCCACTAATGAGGCAGGGGACGGGACATATCACTATAATCTGAAAGTTTACAGTATGTGTGTTTGGAATTTGCACATTTGTCAAAATTCTTTATTATATAACTTCTTCCTGTAGTTTTCATCACTAACTGATTCATATCAAGCTTGAAAATCATCAGAAGACATTTTAAAAATGCTAAAAGTAAAATATTTAAACAGTGTTCTACTGCTTATAATCAACATCATTTATAGTATAATGTTGAAGAAAACACTAACATTATTACTTATTATATTATTTGTGTTGTCATATAAAAGCTATGGACTTCTTATATACTTTTGGTCTTAGTGCTGCTATTGTATCATTTCCCAGAAGCCTTAGTAGTACCATTGAGTCCTAGCTAGAGTAGTTAAAGCGTTTTAAGGAATAACACATGGGGTTATTTGAAGACCAATGATACATAATAAAAAGTAATAATTTAATATGGATTTGATGTCAAACCTGATACATATTACTGAATGAGTGTTATAGTTACTGTATTCCCACATGTAGCAGTTTTAATGCAATAAACTAATTTTCTAATATAGAAAAATTTGGTATGGCACTAGTTACTCCCTAAATGGTTAGGGGAGGTGCTGAACAGATTATAGTAGGGTTAATATGTTATATTCAAAAAAGAAAAAAGAATCCGCAGCACACTACTATTTCAAGTGCAAATATGTACATAACTAGATTAACTAGATTAACTAGATTGTAAACTCTACGGGGCAGAGACCTCTTTTCCTCTTGTGGCAAAGCTCTAGCACTTCTATTTACATAATTTATATATTTATGTACTGAACTATCTATGTATTTATCACCCTTGTATTACTTGTATTACTGTACAGCGCAACTTCCTCAAGTGGCACTTTATAAACTATACGTACATATATACATACGAACACGCATATTGTGCGTAACTCGGGAAGCGATGATGTCATCGCGTCATGAGGTAAGGTGAGCATGGTGAGTCAGTTGTATCACAGCTTTGAGAAAGCCCATGCAACAGGCAAAATGCGTAAGGAAGCCTGCCGTTTCTGATATTGGACTTCATCCTTATGTAGAGCCATGTCTTATGATCTTCTTCCACAATATGCACGTCCCATAATGCTAAAGGCCTATAAATCCAGCATGGTGAGTGGGTTGTATCATGCTTTTCATCCTTATGTAGAGCCGTGCCTTATGATCTTCTTCCATGGGTTACCCTTACCATGTCTGTGCTGAGCTACACTGAGGGACAGATGAGTATAACTTACCTTGTTATGCTATGACAGGTGATTAGGGATCCTGATAGGAATCATTTAACTAGAGCACTGTTAGTAACTTTACTAATTGGGTACTATACCTTCATCGCTCTCTTATGGGATGTTGCCATTTGTACAATTACGGGGATATTCAATAAAAGTTCTTATCGTTCAAAATGTTGCTAATTTTGCCCCAACCAATCAGATCTTATTTAACATTTGAAAGCTAGCATCTGATTGGTTGGGGCAAAATTAGCACCATTTTAAATGATAAGAACTTTTATTGAATAACCCTGTATGTATTTTAAATGTTTTTAATTGGATTTTGCACAATGTCACTTTTCTCTCCCCATGTATTAATTTAATAAAAGGAATGTACATATTTGCACGTGAAATAGTAGTGTGCTGCGGATTCTTTTTTCTTTTTTGAACATAACAAATACTAATTTCCCTTTTTTCCCCCATCTGTTTTAGCCCCACCAAAAATTAAAAAAGACGACATACTGGGAATTGGAACTTTTTCAAAAGAAATAAAAGCTATAGTGAATACAAGTTTTACTCTCATATGTGAAGTGACAGCATTTCCTCTGGCTAAAACTACTTGGTACAAGGATGGACAGGTTGGTTAGATTCTGAGAGGTTCATTCCTCATTCTTCTTATTCATTTTTATTCTTTTCTGCACAATATCTGTCATTTTATTTTATTAACGTTAATATTTAGAAAATATATCTGTAGCAATTTAACTACTCCTTGTGTAATTACTGGTAATGTGGACAATCAGTTTCAGTCCATTTCTAAGCAACTTATACAAAAATGTTAAATGTAAAATTATTGTTAATCAAAAATCTAGATGTCAATGGGAAACATCATTTTATACAATTGTAGCTAAGGGTGTTCATTCCAAATGGTGAACTGACCTAAAGCAGTTGCTTTATTTGGCAAATTAACAATTCCATTTTAGTTCATGGGGCAATAGTTCTGCTGACAGGAGTGCATTCTCCATAGGCGATGGCAGAACTTTTTTTAACAGTTGTATTTAGTAATTCCAACATTCAAAATGATGGGTAACAAAAGGAATCTGAATTTTCTGTGTCTCTGCACTGCTATGTCACAAAGTGCTTACATTTTTTTTATTTGTTGGATTCTTCAATAAGGTCCAATCTGCAATAGAAATGAAGATCGGGTTTAAATAGAACCTGGTTCCAACTCAGAACTCCGGTTTCTGAAGTTCCGTCAGACATTTTTGGAACTTTCAGATCACAGATTTTCCAGATTTTGGGAAATGATCAAAAATACAGAGCTAGTTTCAAGGGTTTTCGAGGCTTCTATACCGGGTTACGGGTATATATCTGGAAACATGACAATAGCTTACGTGTTAAGGAAGTTAATTTTTAATGTTGTTTTTGTGATTTTTACGTGTTTTACTGACGATTTATATGGTGCCTGAGCCATTTACAGCCATCTAACCATATACAGCTTTTTCTAACCATATTTTATCCAGAAAATCGCAAAATCCAAATACGGAATTGAACTCTCCAGTTTCGAACATCTCATATCTGCAGTAAATCTGAATTACGCTACCAAAATATGTACATATTGTAATGTAGTAATACTAAATATATTTCTCAACATGCAGCCAGTGGATGCAGACAACCACCAAGCAGTAATTGATGAAAACAAACTTTATATTGAGAAAGCCCAATTATCTGATACTGGACGTTATACTTGCCTGGCTTCCAATATTGCTGGAGAAGATGAATTGGATTTTGATATTACTATACAAGGTCAGTAAACTACTGGTCTCATACATTGATTCATACATTGATTCATACATTATATATAATATTAATTTCTTACTTAAGTATTACATCCAACTATCGAATGAATCTACCACCACCATGTCCAATGGAAGACAGTTCCATTGTATTTTGGTTCTTACAGTGAAAAACCCTTTCCGAACTTGAAGACCAAACTTCTTCATGCCACAAACCTCTCAGAGGAAACCTCAGAGGCGGAAACAAATTCCCCCTCTGCTAGGCTCCTGGTGGCCAGTTTTCTGAACTTTGGAGGGGCATTGCAGGGCAACCATTTGGATCTGGGATGTAAGGTAAGGATTTCTCTACACTACAGAGTGGGGCCAGTAGTGGGTTAAATTATAATTTTGGGGGTGGACATGCCCATTAAGGGATGTACATGTGTCCTCAGACATGTTCTGTTGGTGAACAGTTCCCCAGTTATTTAACATTTGAAAACTAACATCTGACTGGTTGGGGCAAAATTAGCATCGTTTTAAATGATAAGAACTTTTATTGAATAACCCTGAATGTCTTGCTGGCTCTGGCTGTTGCTGCCTCACACTGCTTGCTACAGTTAAGTTTGTTATCCACCAAAACTACAAGATCCTTTCAAACAGGGACTCACTTAACACTATACTGTACAGTAATATATATATATTATATATATATATATATATATATATATATATATATATATATATATATATACACACAAATGCAGCACAAGGATTTTTAAGTCCAAAATGCATCACCTTACATTTGAATCTCATCTGCCTTTATCAGCCCAATGTGACAATCTAGATCCACATGCAACAATTGCACATTCTCTGAAGCTTTTAATGGTTGACAACATTTTGTGTCATCATCAAACACAGAAACCTTGCTGACAATTCCAAATCATTAATAAACAGATTAAATAGAAGTGGCTCCAACACAGAATCATTAGAACTTTAGTAAAGCCTCATTAAAAAAATATTCTCTGCAACCTATCCATCAACTAATTTTCTATCCATGTACAGATGTGCCCAACAGACCTTAGCTTATACATTAGTCTACTATGGGGGAATGTATCAAAAGCCAAGTATACATCTACTGCTATGCCAGAGTCTAAATTCCTACTTACTTCCTTATAAAAGCCAAGCAAGTTAGTTTGACAAGATCTGTTTCTCCTAAATCCATGCTGGTTACTACTTATAATGTCAGTCCTTGAAACATACTCTAGAATATGTCCCCTTTTTGAATATTGGAATTACATCAGCCTTTTCCAATCAAGAGGCACACTTCCAGATATGAGGCCATCTGCTAAAAAAGACACAATAGCCTAAAACAGAACTTAGCTCCCTAAAGACCCCAGGATGTATTTTATCTGGTCCAGGAGCTTTAATAATATTAACCTGTGCAATTGCATCTTTTATACCATTATTGCTTCTGTACTCTATGGTATCTGAACTTGGATCTTCTATAGTTTACAGAGGGAAAAAAAGTTTAAGACATTTGCTTGAACAAATGCTATGACAGTATGTTATAATCCTGTATAAAATTCCTACTACATACATTCAGGTAAATGTAATCATTGTTGAGAAGCTCCTCTTATCTTTCTTTTCCAGCAATGCATTATTCACTTAACGTCATTTATTGCATTGTGGGTAAGGAGCATTGAGGTTGCGGCTGCAACCTCAATGGCGTTGATTTTGCACTACAGTGTAGCACAAAAACTAAAGCTATGGGTATTGCATGAGGGGCCCTGTGCCATTAATACAAAATGGTGCAGGCCCCGCAACACTGGAGTTAAACTTAAGCTTGCCGGATATTACATTTTATACGATAGTGGACGGAATTACACCCCCTGAAAATCTCTATATCGGTTAAAAAGTATTATTCCACATATGAAGAGTTAACAGTCAAACTTAATATGCAACTGACTACACCTATGTATATTTTTAGGCAACTTAAACATACTGTAATTCACCCCTCACCCCATCATTTTGTTATGCCACTCTCCTCCATAAGAACAGGATTGTTAAGTACCATGTTGATGGCTTCAACACTGTTTTATGAAGCTGCTTCAGTTGATGAAATACAATAGAAAATAATTTTATTGATGTTTGATTGATGTAGAAATGTTCCTACTGTATAATTAGGAAGGGATAGAATGGCCTTAAATACACTTGTATAGACCTCTAATGGTATGAATTGTTAATACAAACTTAAAAAAGTAAAATGCAAATTGTTGCATTTTACTGTTATTGATACATAAAGTAGAGTTGATCCAGGGATATTTCCGATTGCCACTTGGAGTCAGGAAGGAATTTTTTTCCCCTTGATAATTCTGGTAATTTTTTTTTTGCCTTCCTCTGGATCTACAGTTAGGCAGGAAATAAGGATATTGCTAGATGGGTTGGACTGGATGGACGGATGTCTTTATTCAACCTCAAATACTATACTATACTATTAATGCATTTTGCAATAATGCTATTTTCCTCACATCTCTACAAAAGGCAAATTGAAAACATAAGCCTGTAGGCTATAAAAAAGGTTTTTCCATGTTAAGCTTGGTTGCTTTATGTGCTTAGAAGCAACATATCCTTTAAGCTGTGCACATGTGTATGCGTTCACAACTCGGCAGGCCTACGTTCACCTTCACCAGTTAGTGTTATGTAGAACAAATACAGCCAATTAAAAATTAAAAAAAATTGAGGGAGAGCTTAGTATGTGATTCCTCTTAATTTATATTTAAACCTATATAAACCTAAAATTGGTAAACTGTAATTTAATTAGGGTCATTTTATATTTCAAAAGAAAATAATATTCAGTTTCTATGAACCTGTTCTTTTCAAATGTTTGCTTTCTTTCTTTTTCCATTTAAATATTGCTAAATATCCAACTCTGCAGTTCCTCCAAACTTCCCCAAATTATCAGGCCTGTGGGTGACTAGTGAAAGCAGCAATGGGGAGAGCAGCGGAGAACACAAGGAAGTGATAATTAACAATCCAATTTCCCTCTACTGTGAAACTAATGCTGTGCCGCCCCCAACCATCACATGGTACAAAGATGGCAAACTGCTGACACCCAATAATAGAGTGTTCATACTGCCAGGTACTGTATGCTCAAAATCGTTCATATAAATCCACACTATATTTATCTAAAGAATAATAAACATTAAAATTAGGGTTTATGTAATGTTAGAAGACTTAAAAACAAAGTTTTGTTCATGGTATTTCTTATCATGTGATAATGTAAGCCATGTGTTGAACAATGCCACTACTTCACCATAGAAACTTCACCAAACAATTATCTGAATGTTGTGAATGTTTCTCCTTCTATTTCCCATGGGCCTTAAGGTTTGAACACACCTGCAGATGTTTGCCAGACCGTTTTGGCCGTTCATTGTGGGTGTTTGTCAGGCTCGGGGTCAGTCGGGGCTCGGGGGTCTGGCAAACATCTGCAAACTTTTAGGCTGGGTACACACTATTAGATATTTGCGGCTGACCAACCAATAGTGACATGTATCAGTCGGTCGGCCTGAAATTTCTGATGGTGTGGGTGTGGGCTGGCTGATCCTTATAGTTTCCTTTGGGACCGCACAATCAGTCGCACAAACTGTCAGCCACGGCCACTATTGCAACGACCGACAGACGTTTGTTCCGACTGAACTCTCACTAGTAGCGAGCACTGGATCGGGTCAAATACTCAGCTGGTGCATACCCAGCCGTAGACACATACAGGAAAAGGCTTTGTTGCTTTATAGGGAAGTTGTATGTTTCTGTCCTAAATAAAAGGGAAATGAAAAATGAAAATTGTTTTAGAAATTCCAAGTAGTCTAGTAACAATTGTCTATTTAGCCTTTCGGTATATTGTTAATATCAGAATAGGTGTGTATTCTCTGCATAGGAAAAATTGAAGGCCTTTATCTTTGAAAACACAATCTGCACAATTGTGATGACCCTAGTAAGTTAGATTGTTGCAATATAGGGGTTTTATAACCTACGCCTGCTTTGGTTGGTAAAGCAAGTCCTTTTTTAAATTTAGTTAATGTATCTTTATCCGAAATCTAGCTTAATAATGTTAATGGGTTTACTACAATATCTATAGTATAAAAAGCAATGCATATTTGACGTTTTTATTTTCTGTTAGGAGGACACATTTTGCAGATTGCCAGAGCCCATGAAGATGATGGTGGGTCATACACTTGCGTTGCAGTAAATGAGGCTGGAAAAGATTCCTTGCATTATAATGTTCATGTGCTTTGTGAGTATTATACCATTGTCAACCAGCTATCCAGAGATAATTCAAGTTGTTTTCATTTACCAACCATTATGTATTGTGTTAAATTCAGTTTGCCCCAAGCTATATTTACCTGAACTAATGGCAAATATTACCTTTTTGAGTTTGCACAATAACTGCCTATGTTGCACAGTGCCCACAGTCTTAGTAAAATGTATTGCCAGAATGTATTGGCACGTTCCAAAGGAATACAGATATTGACAAGTTACAAGATCATTCTCCAAAGCCTACTACTGATTATACTCCCACCACTGAAGTCTAATTTCCCCCAATGTGATATGTGCTTTTTTGTGCATAAAAGGATTTGCCCGGCACAGATCACTTACCGTAACATCAAAAGAAAGTAATACAAGGGGTGCTCCTACCACTAATATAACATGATAAGCAGAAGAAAACAGAAGTGGTATAAACAGGGCACACCCAAACTGTAATAATACATAAAATATCCTTTATTAAATATAAACTTGGGTTATAGCAAAAAGGTGCAACAAAAAATATATTAAAAACACATCTCCAAACCTCAGTATCCCAGATGTACATCACACAGAAAATATACCGGTATATTCATTCATCCAGTCATACACAGATGTTAATTTATACATAAGTCAGTATAGCAAAGTGGTGCATCAGACACATATGCATCAATACAGTCTTATACATACAAAAGTAATATGGTTCATAGATAATAATCAAAAAGTATAGGCTAGCTTCCCTGACACTCTTAATACCCCTAAAAATAGGAGGAGGGAGCACCTAAAACCAATAGCCGAGCATAACCAGCATGATCTCACCACTAAGCACTCATCTGCATGGTCAGGATACAAAAGGAGGTTTGAAGAGCTAATTAAAAAGAAGCCGGACGCGTTTCGTCCGTATAATCGGACTTCATCCAACGGCAAATTAACATCAACTGAATAACACCTTATATACCTAAGCGGCATCAGTGAAAAGGAACCGGAAGTAGTGCAAAAAGAGGGGAAGCCCGCGAAACCCAGATAAGAAAATCCTGCGATATTAGCTGAGTCCCCCCTGAAACATCATAGATCTCTGCGTAATTTGTGCGCATGTACATGCACACGTCCGCTCACCCGCTATCGGCCATCTTAGAGAAGGGGAAACGGCACAGGAGAATGCCCACAACTTACGCAAAATACTGACACATGACTCAATCATAAGTCATATACTGGTGGCACTCATATCCAAATCGCCCTAACTTAAACACAAATAGTTATGCATAACTCAATAATTACTAGTATATTGGTGGCACTCATATCGAAATCTCATAAATGTCATCCACAAATATCAACATCCATAGGGGCAAATAGGTCCCCCTAGTGACCAATTAACAGAGTAGTCAAAAAGACAGAGTATCCACCAATATATAGATCAATTCTTATCTACGGATATGTACTACTCATCAAACATGAATCATGTATGGTCATCAAACAAATCCTAATAATGTATACATCTAAAAAGAAAACATGAGTATATAAAATATCTCACATATATACAAAGTACCAAAATATATAAACTGGCCAAAATGAAACATCCCTAAACATGTACAGGGAAAACCATTCCCTAAACAAATACAGGGAAGTCATCCTAAAGGTAAGTGTGCAAAATCTAGATAAGTCTATTCAAATGAAGTCCCAAAAGATGATGTCCAGACTGACATAATACCTTACCCAGAACTGGGTAGGAGGTCCAAGTCCAGAAAAACGTACAACATTAACCAATATGAATATATGGTAGCATCTCAGCAAAAAGGCAGCCATGAAGTAGTAATATCTCAAAGGGGTAAACGATGTCCGGAGTCCTCAATGGTAACCGATCATCCATCTTGACTCAGAAAGGGGTAAGCGGTCCAGATTACAAACAGATGTGAGACTGAGAATGGATAGGATGCCGGAGACTCCACAATCTGTACAAGATTTTTGATCTAACTGATAAATAAATTCAAGGTTAAATAAGAAGTAAGATCCCCCATCTCTCAAAATGGATGTACTTCCATACAAACAAACATGATCATTATAATCCTTGACCGAACCGATGCTTCTTAATATGGTCATCCAAGAACTCAACCCACAATATAATGGACGTCTTCCAAAGTGGAGTTATTTGAAAGGGATAAACGATATCCAAAGTCATCATTGGTAACCGATTATCCATCTGGATCTGACATAGGAAAAAGAGCATAGTCATATAAAAGGAGTCAAATCCCACTCTTCATTCAAACCAGCAGGGGCCATAGTACCCAATCTATAAATCCACTGCGCCTCTCTTTTTAACAGCAGGTTCTCAAGATCCCCACTTCTGGAGCTGAGTCTAACATTATCAATAACCATACATTTGAGTGCATCAGTCTTACCATCATGCTGGTTTAAGAAATGCTCAGCCACACTTGTAATGTAGCGTCCCTCTATAGAAAGTCTCGCTGCATTTCTAATGTTAGACAAATGGGCACTAAGTCTCTCCTTAATTTTCTGTGTCGTCTTACCCACATAACTTATAGGGCAGGTACAGGTAAGTAGATAGATCACATTTTTGCTATTACAGTTATAAAATTTCTTAATCTGATATTTCTTCCCCTTGTTGTCCTCAAAAACATCCTTTTGATTTATGAATTTACAGAGTTTACATGTCCCACATTTGTACATACCGGTGTATTTAGTACCTCTTGCAAGAGTATGAGACGATTTCTCAAAATGGCTCTTGCAAAGTTTATCAGCTAGATTTTGACATCTTTTTGCTGTCATAAGGGGTATCGCAGGTATAACCTCTCTTAGTAGAGGGTCACTTGTAAGTATACGCCAATTGTCCGACAAGACCTTTTGGATTCTATCCCACTGTTGGTTAAAGGGGGTGATGAATCTAAGATTATTATCTCTCATCTTCCGTCTGGACATTAATAAATCATCCTGTGGCATTTTCTTTACCTGTGACTTATGTGCATCTAGAAGTGTCAATGGATAGCCCCTTTCCAAAAACAGTTTTTCGAGGTCAGTTGCTGCTGTCATATAGTCATGCACATCTGTGCAATTTCTCCGGACTCGCATAAACTGTCCCTTGGGTATACCTCTCACAAGGGGTCTAGGATGTGAACTTGAGAAGTGAAGAAGGGAATTTGTCGCAGTGGGTTTACGATATAGTCTAGTGCTTAGTGTGTCATCTTTCATCATCACCAAAACATCAAGAAACTCACAGCTAGACTTAGATGCATTCTGTGTGAGAAAAATATTATACGGATTAGTATTCAGTTCCCGTAAATATTCTTGTAGTAGCTCATATGGGCCTTGCCACAGCATGAACAGGTTGTCAATGTATCTAAGCCACAAGAGTATGTGTGTGGTGTATTTTGTCATCGAGGCGCCAAGTGCCACCTCCCTCTCCCACCATCCCAGAAATAGGTTGGCGTAGGAGGGGGCACACTTGGCGCCCATAGCCGTACCTCTGACCTGTAGATAATAAGAATTATCAAACAGAAAAAAATGATGTCGTAGAACAAAGCACAGCAGATCAATAATGAACTTGACCTTAGGACAATCCGCTCTGTTTTGCATTGACATAAAGTATTCTATAGACTTTATTCCATCCTCATGATTGATATTGGAATATAAAAATTCCACATCGCATGTGACCATCTATACGTCCCCATCAAAGGTAATACCTTTGATCTTTTTAAGAAAGTCAGTAGTGTCCCTGATGTAGGACTCTAGAGCCGTGACGTGTGGTTGCAAAAAGGAGTCAATATAAGAACATGCAGGCTCCAGCATACTGGCAATGCCTGAAATAATGGGCCTACCTGGTGGTTCCTGTGCATTCTTATGAACCTTTGGTAATAGGTAAAAAGTAGGTGTAACTGGGTTTTCTACCATCAGGTAACCCAACTCCTTATCTGTAATGATTTGAGAGTCTCTTGCTGTGTCCAAAATCTGGGCTAAACGTTGTTGAAAGCATTCTGTAGAATTGGACAGAAGTTTTTTTATAATTATTAGTGTTGGATAATTGCCTCCTCGCTTCCTTAACATATAGTTCCTCTGCCCACAGAACAATATTACCGCCTTTATCAGACTTTTTGATGACCACATCTTTCAAATCTCTAAGTTCATTTATGGCTTTTATCTCCACTTGAGATAAATTAGATAGAGGAAGTCCTCTTGGAATCCTCTCCAGAGATTCCATGGTACACCGGTAAAATGTTTGTAATGCAGGGAAATCCGAGAAAGCGGGGGTATATCTAGATTTCTTATGAAAAGGCTTACCTGAAGCTAGTGCACAGAGTTCATTGAGATTTTCATTGATCAGCTCCTGATCCTGTTTATCAACATACTGATCATCCTTAAAGTGTGCTCTCAACGCTATCCTCCTACAGAATAAAAATAAATCCTTAATAACAATAAAAGAATCCATATTCATTGAGGGACAAAAAGACAGACCTTTTTCTAGCACTGACCTTTGGGGTGCAGTTAACACATGTGAAGATAAATTAATTATTTGGAAGTCGACCTGTGTCGTCTCATGTACCGCCTCTTCTCTGAGTAATTCCATTTCCTTTGCCTTTTCCTTAGATTTCTTCCGCGATCTACCCCTCCTGACCTTCCTTGATCTAAAAAAGTAGTGCTAGTGCTGGAGTCAGTATCTGTCAGATCTAATTCAGAAATCCCTTCAGTGAATTGGTTAGAGGTGTTAACAAAATTCCTCCTCCTATTACCTGAATGTCTCCACCTATAAACCTGTCCTTTCTTCTCGTCCTCCTTATCCTGACTCAATTTGTTTTTCTTTAACCTAATAATTTCTTCCTCAATTTTAGAAATCTCAAATTTAAGTTTCTTATCAATATCATTAAATTCTTGTTTCTCAACTTTGTTTTGGACAGTGGTGGTAAGGGTTTCAATAGTCTTTTTGCTCTCATCTAGTTTAATCCTATCATGTTTAACCAATAGGGTCATTAGACGCAGAGAACAATCATTCAGAACACTTTCCCATTCAGTCTTAAAATCAGGAGTAGGTTCCCAAGCTGGGAGAGTACGCATTCGGAGACCTCGTGGTATCAATTTTAGTGCTATGTATTTTTCCAAACTACACACATTCCACCAGATTTTTGCATGGGAAACATGTAACTCTTTCAATTCATTAATCAATTTATTAATATCCTTATTCGGTGTCGGGGGAGAGTGAATGTCTTGAAATACTTCATCTAGTTTATTAAGGCGCTCCTTTTCAAGTGCCGCTAATTCACACATAATCCCATAATAATAAGAATCGTGCACAAGGGCTAGAGAAACAGCACTAATATATGCATAAAAGGATTTGCCCGGCACAGATCACTTAACATCAAAAGAAAGTAATACAAGGGGTGCTCCTACCACTAATATAACATGATAAGCAGAAGAAAACAGAAGTGGTATAAACAGGACACACCCAAATTGTAATAATACATAAAATATCCTTTATTAAATATAAACTTGGGATATAGCAAAAAGGTGCAACAAAAAATATATTAAAAACACATCTCCAAACCTCAGTATCACAGATGTACATCACACAGAAAATATACCGGTATATTCATTCATCCAGTCATACACAGATGTTAATTTATACATAAGTCAGTATAGCAAAGTGGTGCATCAGACACATATGCATCAATACAGTCTTATACATACAAAAGTAATATGGTTTATAGATAATAATCAAAAAGTATAGGCTAGCTTCCCTGACACTCTTAATACCCCTAAAAATAGGAGGAGGGAGCACCTAAAACCAATAGCCGAGCATAACCATATGCTTTTTTGGACTTTAGATTGAAGTAAGCTTTTCTTCAATGCATGGACTTAAATCCTTATGAAAAGGAATCTGAGAAAACAATTAATAATAGATTAATTTAGTTAAAGGGTAACTGTGGTCTCAAATTCTTCCAAACTAGTAATAATTATATAAAAAGCCTTCCATCACACCTTCAAAATAAAACCTAAATCACATCTCTAGATAAAATTTGTGAGAAGTTATTGCTGGAAAGGTTCAGCAATGTAACTTCCTGGTTGAACTCTTCCTGTTTTTAGCCATGTGACCTGCTTGTAGTCATGCGACCAGCCTGTCTGCATTAATAGGCTCCCCTTCTCAACTGTCAATTTTTTCCTCAGGTACTTCCTGATTTCCCCAGCAATAAGTCTCAACTGAGCATGCTTCTTCTCCGGGTAAAAGGGCCGGCAGAGGTCAGATGATGTCACTCAACCTACTGGAAGCAGGAAGTTTGAACATTCACCCCAATGTAATTTCTCACAGGCTCCAGCCAGAGATGTGATTGTTGGCTCAGTGTAAAGGATATACTGCAGACTTTCATTTAACCCTAACTTGTTTTGATACCACAGTTTCCCTTTAAGCTTAATAAGGACTCATGAATGTGTTCCATTAGGCCTGGAAGCTTCATTAATATTATTTTTTTTACCTCCACCTCCATTTGTACCTGGATGTCAAGTAACTTCAAATCTTTCAATTCATTTATTTTTCTAGATATGATAATATTTTGTATTTATTACAGGAGACTGATTATTTCTATTCTGTTTATGTTGGTTTTGTTACATGCAGTGCCACCAACATTAGAGGGTTCACATGAAAAGTTATCTAAAGATATAACCTCTCTTGTAAATGAAACCCTGATATTGAACTGCCCAGTTCTAATCAGGGGAAACCCTATGCCAACAATATCCTGGTTAAAAGAAAGTCATCACATCCAGGAAGGAATGCGATACCAGATTTATGAAAATGGAAGATCTTTCAAGGTAAATCATGTCAATATTACAGAACAAATTGAATTATTAGCATTTTTAAATTTGTCTGGACTTTGTATAGCTGGGCTTTTGTTCAGCTGCCCTTCAGGTGTTAGAAACCACAATTCTCAGCATAAAAAAGCATTAAAAAAATGTCATACTCTTCTACAGGGTTCTTGATATGGCTATGTCTACATTTTAAAAATGACTTTCTTGATAGCAGTGTTAAATGCCATGTCCACCCCCAAAACTAAAATTTAACCCACTGCTGGCCCCACTGTGTAGTTTCCTCCTCAGATCCTTATGGTTGTAGTACAGTACAAGTTGCAGTACATTCAGAAAGTCCAGAAAACATGCTACTTTCCTGTCCTTCTATAGGACCCTCCAGGGGAGCTCACCGCCCTCCCTCCCACCCTCCTGATCCCTCGGCTGCATGGTTCTTTACAAACAAATGTTCTGTACGCTGTACCCTAAATGCTAGGTTTTTAACACTAAAAAGTGCCCAGAAATAGACTTGCCCACTTTCGTTCCATCGGCTCTCTCATTAGCCAGTGTCAATAGCCGTGTCGGTGATTAGCTGACTCTCAGACAATTATAGACACGGCTGCCAGTCCAGACCCTACAATACTTACAACATATTCTGTTAATCAACAACATTCTTGGGGGATTTTGTTATTTTAGACATAAATGCAGTACCCCTTTTCACAGAGATCTTTCTGGTCAACCAGAAAATGTTGTTGTAAGAACATTTTTGAACCTGTGGGACCTCTGACTTAATGGAAAGGTAAACCCCACCCATCTGAAATCTTTTATATTGATCAGTCCCTGTAAAAACAATCTGTTAATATATTGGTGATCTTTTGCCTTTATAGTTCATCCCTCCTTTCTATAAAACTGCATATTCAATACACCTAATGTGGCCATTTCAAAATTAAACTATTTTGCAGCATTCTGTTGAGTAGTTGTTCAAACTACCATTAATGGCCATTCCTTCAGGTTGCCAATAAAATCAAGAGAACATTCTTTTTGCCTCTAAAAAATGCAATATATACCCTCTTCTTGCCAAAATACATGTTATGTATTTAAAAACATTTAAAGGGCATGTCCATCCTTAAAACAAAAAGAACTGGTGACTGGTTATCTGCTGCTGCTATTTTTCCCAGTTTATTACATGTATTTGTAACCAGATATTTAATAATAAGTTCTATTCCTTTCTGGCAAAATATCTGCCTCCTCCCTCTGCTCTAAGAGCTTTTTATAAGCTTGAGCATATGCAGAGGCAGCAGGGTAAACAGCAGTCAATTTTTGATTGGGATGTTAGCAATCACAGCCTTGATTGACTGCATGGAGGGAGGGGCCAGCTTATGCTGCCAGAATGGGAACAATAATAATCTTTAAATATCTGGTTAGTAATGCAGGTAATAAATACAGTGCAAAATATCTCAGTTGATGTTATCTCAGTTGATATTAACCAGTTTTTTGTTTTAAGGGTGAACATGCACTTTAGTTGCAATAGTTGAATTTCCTGTGTTGTGTTGAAATAAAATGCATACCAGGGTAAAAATGAATAATATAGAATAAAAAATAATCCAAATGCACCCCCATATGATTTATACATGTTACAAAGTTTAGGCTGAAAGGATTCTATATCTAATATGGGCATGAGATTGTGATCCGTGCAGGGACATAACTACCAGACGAGCGAACGTAGGGAGGGGGGACAAGAGAGGCCCCATCTTCTTATTTTTCCTATGACAGATACAGCCTCCTCCCAGAAAACCAATGTGGATGAAGCTCGGAGAGGAGCCCCATCATAGTTTTGCAGGGGGGGCCCAGTGATTCCTAGTTACGCCACTGGATTTGTGTGTTTTATTGCCCTACATAGGACCATAAGTGATTTTTGCTATTCATATAGAATTCCTTATTTTGCAGTACAGGTGCTGTGTAGTAAACTTCTGAATGAAATGCAGGGACCCCCGACAGACAAAAATCATGACTGGATGAACAAAGATATAAGCAGTATTACTTATGGTTCTATTGATATTTAAAGGGTCACTATACTCACTCAAACAACTTTACATTATCTGAAACTACAATTTGAGAGAAGTAAAATAGTGGTACTCACATATTTATCTGCGCTTGCTTTGTCATTAAATTATTAATGTTATTAAGTGCTCCTAATTCCCCCCACCCTCCCTTACTCACTGCCTTCTTGTAGTGTCTGCGACACTTATTAATTCTGTACAGCCTCACCATGGACACTGCTCTGCTTACACATCTTTCCCTCCCCCTTATTTTTTTTCTCTGCTGATTCTCTTAATTGTTGCAGAAAGTGTGCTGGCAGGCAGCTAAAGATCCTACTTAGGGGTCAGGAATAGGGCACATATTATAATATCTGCTTCTGGAGTGACAGGTCTTTCCCTGTTAATGCTGTGATTTCAAATGAAGATTTCTCAGGATCTACAGCTCAGATTTGAAATCCGAAAAAAAAAGTTTTGTAGCAGTGTGATCTTTCTGTATCTAAAGGTACAATTTCTGAAAATTCGATTATTTAGATTATAGATACCCTTTAACAGATTCTGATCTTGTTTTCTTTTTAGATTTTAAGTACACAGTTAATGGATACTGGCCGATATGTGTGTGTTGTTGAAAATCCAGCAGGAAGTGTACAGAAATCTTTTAATCTTAATGTTTTTGGTAAGATGAGTCAAATCAAGATTACTTTGGAAAAAATTATGTCATTTAAATAACTAAACTTCTGCTCTCTCTGAAAAATGCACTGTTTTCTCTGGTACATCTGGATGTTAGAATGTGGTGAAATTATATTTTAAAGGGGCATATGGCATCTGGATTTTTTCAAATAAAGGTTGTATTTTATTCAGAAGCAAAAAGTAAAATACTCCAAAATAAGTACAGGCTCATACCACATTCCTCTACTCCAGTATTGATTCAGAAAACCTGAATTTAATTTTTTAAACTATTTATTTGGTTGCACCTCACATTCTTGCATAACATTCCAGATACTATGAATAAAATGGTGGTATTTATTGCTCAGTAAATAGTAAAGTCAGTATTTTACAGAAAATACTTCTTTTGTTAAATAACAACTGAAATAACTTTCTGTCTTTAATTTTAATGTAGACGAATTACAACATTTAACACCCACTGGAAATATGGTTTCATAAACATTCTCTTTTATTTTAAAGACCAGCTGTTAGCAACACCCCCTTTAGGAGTCTAGGACTCATGCTGCACTGTCCAATGGGAAGATGCACTCTGTGTGGATAACATGCAGGAGTAGAGCTAGACCGCCACTACAAGCTAGTCTTTGACAGCTTTATTTGGGTAAACTAGAGTAAACTCAGGGGTGAGGCCCTAGCAGTTTAGGTCCTCACCCTGGGTATTATCAGGGAAGGGTGTTGGTTTAAGGGGATTCATTTTCTAGTTTTCCTTTAAGAGAAGTTTTCTATCGCTCCTGCTCATAGA
Source organism: Hymenochirus boettgeri (assembly GCA_019447015.1). Taxonomy (NCBI): domain Eukaryota; kingdom Metazoa; phylum Chordata; class Amphibia; order Anura; family Pipidae; genus Hymenochirus; species Hymenochirus boettgeri. The sequence goes on from CM033472.1 coordinate 204,473,791, forward strand.
CTGGGGGGAATTGTTTCTAGGTAAAGATACAGAGCAGATGTGGACCACTTTTAAAGGGATATTAAACTATTACAATTCTAAATCTGTACCTTTAGGTAACAAGTGTAAAAAAAATTAGGTCCACTCCTGCATGGCTTAATGCTCAGGTAAAAAGGGAAATGGAAAAAAAGAAAAAAAAGGCTTTTAAAATTTTGAAAACAGAGGGCACAGAACAGGCTTACAGGGAGTACAAAAGCTGTAATAAAGAGTGCAAGAAAGCAATTAAACTAGCTAAAATAGAAAATGAAATACGGATTGCCGAACAAAGCAAGTCCAACCCCAAAATGTTTTTTAAGTATATAAATGGTAAAAAGATGAGGACTGAGAATGTGGGACCATTAAATAATGGAGCTGAGGTGGTTGTAGAGGATGCCGAAAAAGCTAATCTGCTAAACCGTTTTTTTACATCGGTTTTTACTGTTGAGAATCCATGTCCTTACAGCAGGGATTGTAATAATATGCAGGGAAGAAATGAAGAGTATTCACATTGGCTAACAGAGGATATGGTATGGAAACAATTAGACATTGCATCCTCGGATTTTAAAAGAGCTTAGTTCAGTTCTATCTAGACCATTGTTTCTCATCTTTTTAGATTTGCTTTTGTCTGGGGATGTGCCGCTGGATTGGAAAAAAGCCAATGTAATACCAATATTCAAAAAAGGTAGTCGTTCACAGCCTGGAAACTATAGACCTGTAAGCCTAACATCAGTGGTAGGGAAGGTTACGGGATCATATCCTTGACTTTGTCTCCAGAGATCATCTTATTAGTAGTAGTCAGCATGGATTTATGAGAAATAGATCCTGCCAGACAAATTTAATTGTTTTTTTATGAAGAAGTAAGTTAGAAGTTAGATTCAGGCACAGCAGTGGATGTGGTATATTTGGATTTTGTGAAATTTTTTGATACTGTGCCACATAGGTGACTAATGTATAAACTGAGGACTGTTGGCCTTGAAGAAAACATTTGTTCATGGATAGAGAACTAGTTATTGGATCGCAAACAGAGAGTGGTGATTAATGGAGCTACATCTATGTGGGCTAAAGTTCTAAGTGGAGTGCCTCAGGGTTCTGTACTGGGGCTGCTTCTGTTTAATCTGTTTATAAATGACTTAGAAGGGGGTATTGAGAGCAAGGTCTCAGTGTTTGCTGATGACACTAAACTATGCAGAGCTTTGGAAACCTCCAATGATATGCAAGTGCTGCAAGCAGACCTAGATAGATTATCAAAATGGGCAGCAGAATGGCAGATGAGATTCAATGTTGATAAATGTAAGGTGATGCATTTGGGATTTAATAATCCCTGTGCCACCTACACCATAAATAACTCTGTGTTAAGTGCATCTGTAATGGAAAAAGATTTGGGGGTTCTGGTAGATAACAGACTTAGCTATAGCAAACAATGCCAGGTAGCAACGGCTAGAGCTAGCAAGATATTGTCTTGTATAAAAAGGGGAATAGATTCAAGAGAGAAAAATATTATTCTCCCTCTTTACAAGGCACTGGTAAGGCCACATTTGGAATATACGGTGCAGTTTTGGAATCCCATATACAAAAGGGACATCTTGGAAATTGAGGCAGTTCAGAGAAGGGCAACTAAAATAATAAGGGGAATGGAGGGGCTTGAATATGCAGGCAGATTAGACAAGTTAGGGCTGTTTACATTGGAGAAGCGACGTTTGCGTGGGGGACATGATAACCTTATACAAATATATTAATGGCCCATAAAATGAACTCTCTGGTGCATTGTTCACTAATAGCTCATATCAGAGGACATGTGGACATCCTTTAAGGTTGGAAGAAAATAATTTTCATCTTCAGGTTAGGAAAGGTTTCTTTACAGTGAGAACGGTGAAACTGTGGAACTGTCTTCCAGCAGATGTGGTAATGGCAAGTTCATTGAATAGCTTTAAAAAAGGCCTGGATAAGTTTCTAAAACTAAAAAATATTTAGAATTACTGGTATTAATGCATATAGATCTGGTTGATCCAGGGATACTTTCCGATTGCCGTTTGGAGTCAGGAAGGAATTTTTCCCCCTTTTTAGCTGTTTTTTTTTGCCTTCCTCTGGATCAACTGTTAGGTAGGGTTAAAAAAAAAAAAAAGAGGGTGAATAGGTTGGACTTGATGGACGTATGCCTTTATTCAACCTTAATTACTATGTTACTATGTTACTATGTTAAATGCCCAAAACTATTTCATAACCACAGCTAGCCTGGCACATTTGTAACACATGAAATGGCAGTATTTAGCTTGGTTTTAGTCAGTTCAGAGAAGGGCACATTTTGTGCTGTGTGTGTTTCTCTGTTTAGTGCTCTTAATTGGGTCAATTTTCATACGTTTTTCCATTATGCTTAGGTTTTAAGGGAATATGGTTAAATAGGTGGTACATTTGTTATTACTATGAATCAATTTATGTACACAGAAATGAAAAGCATTGGTGACTTTTATGCTGTTACCCTGTTTCTGCAAATCTAAATTTTTAATCCACCAAAATCTGTTTTCAGTGCCCCCTAGTGTTATGGGCAGTGACACAGAGAATGTCACAGTTGTAGAAACCAATTTCATCTCCTTAACATGTGGGGTAACCGGATTCCCTCCTCCTGCAATCATCTGGTTTAAAAATGGAAATGTCCTCAGCTCCAACAGTCATTTATTCATTGCACCAGGTAAGAGATACTTTTTTAGATACTTATACAGGGTTATTCAATAAAACTTCGTATTGTTAAAAATGGTGCTAATTTTGCACAAACCAATCAGATGTTAGCTTTCAAATGTTAAATAAAATCTGATTGGTTTGGGCAAAATTAGCACCATTTTAAACGATAAGAACTTTTATTGAATCTCCCTGATAATATTTTATTGGAATCACACACAAGGGCCATGTGTTAATTTGATCAACAAAAATGTTTGTTGCTATTTTTAGTTTGTCCTGTCTTTCACAGATGCGATTCTTGCCTAAAATGCATTTTATACATTTGTTATTTTTTGTAAATAGTAGTGCAAAATGTAACTTTTATTGCAGCAGGCGGTGTAGTGCGATATTCTGTGTAAACGGTGCAGGTCCCGCTAAAGGAATAAAAAATTCACGCTTACCCATAATACTGTAAATGCTGCATGTACAAGTAGGTTTCAAGGGTATGTTCACCCTTTACAAAAAGTTTTAAACATGAAGTAAGCACCGAAGTAAAGAGGCTTTGTACCGAGAACCACTATTGCAAAGATGGTCTAAAGTTAACGAGCGTTACTTGTATTCAATAAACCGTTTGCGATTAATAGTACATAAGTGTTTGCGCTAGAAAGTCACATTAACAGCTTAACGTGTGTTTTCGTACTAGAGTTGCGTGAGTCTTGATACAGTGCGTTATAATGAATCACCAACACTTCTCACACCATTTCTTGCAGAATTAAAAGCCATAAAACAGAAATGTGGATTAGAATTTATTTTGTCTTATGTATTGTAAACGTGATTAAAACACTTCAGCAGAGTAAGGAGCACCACATACATTTGTAGCCCTTCTATAGATACCAACGTACATGTACATGCATGTAATGTGTCATTTCTCCTAAATATATACAAAAATATATGTCATGTTTATATATATATAAAAAAAATGTTTAAATATATAAAAAATATAAAAAAAAAAAAAATACATAATATACTTAAAAAAATTACGCTGGTGTTATTTCTAATTGGATTATTTAAGCTCGTAAGTAGTGGCTACAAAAGTATTTAACTATAATTGTATTATCTTCACACACGATAGTTCATAAAGATCATACATTAATAAATATATATGCAGCATAAATGTTTTGCGTTGCATCATATATAATAAAAACCCTAAGTGTGCGTCCCTGTGTCCGAGTGTGTGTGTGTGTCACTGCAGTTCCTATTGACTCACAACTAGAGGGAGAGTGTCTGCAGTTCCTATTGACTCACCACTAGAGGGAGAAACACAGGAAACACACGGAGGGAGAACAGCAATTAAACAGACTGCAGGTAAGGTTGCTTGAGACAGGGGCCCCTGGATTTGGGACAGAGGGGCCCCTGGATTTGGGACAGAGGGGGGCCCTGGATTCGGGACAGACGGGGGGCCCTTGGATTTGGGACAGGGGGGGAGCCCTGGATTTGGGACAGAGGGGGGGAGCTGGATTTGGGACAGAGGGGGGCCTCTGGATTTGGGACAGAGGGGGCCCCTGGCCTTAGACAGAGGGGGGACTAGCGGGCTTCTAGCGCCCGTTATTGTAGCGGGCTTAATGTCTAGTATATAATATAACATCCATAAATGTTTGCTTGCAACACACATGCATGGTTGACTTCTTATGTGTCAACCAATGACACATTACAAAATGGACCAGTCTTGAAGGTGAGATCATATGATAGCGATGTCGACATAAACTGCCTCTCTGTACATTGCCCTTTTTATTTTAATGTCTGATTAAGACCATCATTGTGGTGGCGTTACAAACACTCTAAAATATCACGTTATATTCACACATTAATGGTGTTAAAATTTGGTACATTACTTGCTTTGTCTAGATGCACAAAGTTAACGTGAATCACGCACGCATCGGAAGTTACAGCTAAAAGTCACATTTAGTGTTGATAAATCCCCATTAAGACATTAGCAGAACTTTAAGACCTAATTTCGCGATAGCGGGTCTCAGTACATAGCCCTGTAAGCATTTTAAATGTGTAGCACTTTTAAACTAACCAGTACAAAATGTAATCCAGGTGGAAGGACATTACAGATTGCTCAGACCAAACTTTCAGATAGTGGAGAATATTCTTGCACTGCTGCAAATCAAGCAGGAGAAGCAAAGAAAACTATTTTTTTGAACATCTATGGTAAGTTTTTATTCTGCCTTCAGCCAGTGGACAATATTAAAATATATTAATAACATCTATCTATCTATCTATCTATCTATCTATCTATCTATCTATCTATCTATCTATCTATCTATCTATCTATCTATCTACCTATCTATCTATCTATCTATCTATCTATCTATCTATCTATCTATCTATCTATCTACCTATCTATCTATCTATCTATCTATCTATCTATCTATCTATCTATCTATCTCTCTATCTCTCTACTCTTCTCTCTGTCCTGTCTGTCTGTCTGTCTCTCTCTCTCTGTCTCTCTCTCTCTCTCTCTCTCTCTCTCTCTCTCTCTCTCTCTCTATATATATATATATATATATATATACAAAAGGGTGTATGAAGGATCACTCCTGGGATTTGCCAATCTATTTATTCAAACAAATGTCAATTGTCAACGCGTTTCTGTAAGTGCCGCTCTCATACCACTTGTTTATATATATATATATATATATAAAAAAAAAATATATCATATATACGAAAAATATATATATAGTTAATACAAATCATGTGTGCAATTTCTAATTACAGCGCCGCCAAGGATTGTGGCTAACATTAAAGATTCTAACATTGAAATGAATGTTAAACTAAACACATCAGCTAAATTGGAGTGTAATTTTAGTGCTGTCCCTGTTCCTATTATACACTGGTACAAAAATGGGCAGATAGTCAGAGAATCAGAGAATCACAAATTTCTGGATGAAGGACAAAGTTTACTTGTTAAAAATGCACAGGTATGTTCTACTGTATTTTTTCATGTACCTAATAAACAATGTTGATGTTAAAGGATATGTACACTCTAAAATCAAATGCATTATACAGTATTTGGAAGCTGCAGTAATCTTTTGCTTTTTTTTCCTTGGGCCCTCCTGAGCCTACCTGTGAAGCTCTGAAGTTCCTGACATCTTGGATTGTGCTTGTCCTGGCTCCGCCCCCCAAGATTTTCTTACTCTCCTTCTGTTGGTCCATGGAAGTGCTGCCCGTTTCGCCCATCGCGCCAATGCGTGTGATATTAAGGCGCACGTCATTGCGCCATGCTGTGCTTGCAGACATGGCACGGCGCATTGACGTCATGCGCGCGCACGCCTGAGAACACGATGATGTCACTGCGCACACGTGACTGGCATGCACGTGTGCACTGGCGCAGTGGGACGCACTTTCATAGACCGTCAGAAGAAGTAGAGTTGATCCAGGGAAATTTCCGATTGCCACTTGGAGTCAGGAAGGAATTTTTCCCCCTTCATAAATTTGGTGGTTTTTTTTTGCCTTCCTCTGGATCAACAGTTAGGCAGGAAATGAGGATATTGCTAGATGGGTTGGACTGGATGGACGAATGTCTTTATTCAACCTCAAATACTATACTAACTGTAATTAGTATGGTCTATAATATTGTATTTTCCCTTTTTACTTATTAATGTGTAATATTTTACACCATTTAGAGTTTTTTATTTTAATAAAATTTTCCTTTTTAGGTTTCTGATACTGGAGAATATGAATGTGTTGTGACTAATGTTGTTGGACAAGATAATAAGAAGTTCTTTCTAAATATTCATGGTGAGTATTAAAAAAAACCTGAACTCAGGTGACTTTCATGCCCACCATAGTTAGGACCTATTAGTATCAAACTATTGAAAGGAATCCACATTGTTAATATTACAAAGTCTCAAGTGTAGTGTACCACCCAACCATATCCCTATACTGCCTCTGGACCACACCATATATGTCCCCAGACAGAAGGAAAGGTCTTTCAAAATGGGGCTGTCCTATATGAACATCTGTTTTCATTAAACACCTAAAGCAATATATTTTTTTAAATCTTTTTACCTTTAAACATTTTTTCAATATAGAGTATACCATAAAGTGCACACCTAATGCAGTCTGATATTTTTGGTCAGATAAAATATTAAATCTAATTATTTTGTTGTTGTTAGTCTTTCCTACCATACAAGGCCTACCAGATGAGTATCATGACGGCATAGCACAGAACTCTGTTACCTTTTCTTGTGATGCTTATGGAATTCCAATACCAGCATTAAAGTGGCTAAAAAATGGACATGAGATAAGTATGTAAAATGCAGGCTGTGTTGAATTGATATATTATTCCAGAAGCAGACATAAAGGGCATGTTGATACAGAAGATGTTATCACAACTCCAGCTGATACATTACATGTCCTTTTCGGTAATTAATCAACTGATGAAATAAAAATATTATTATAAATTATACACTTCCTATGTAGGGAATGTGACTGCTCTTATATCAATGTAATTTCCCTAATCTCACAATGGAACTTCCAGAATAAAATGTTTCTTAATTTACCTTATTTTTGACACATTTTGTTATTTATTCTGTAAACTGCATCCCATACCCTGTGTCATCTATCCAGCCATAATTATTATGAATGTAACTGTTTTTAATGGATGTTAAGATTTAATTAGCCTTTACAAATTGCAGCAGACATCTGGCAGTATGATCAGTTCAGCTATCAAGTTTGATGTTGTGCAATTATTCTGCAATTTCCCCCATCATTGACTTTGGTGAATGTAATATTCTTGATTTATAGCAATTTTAAGTAAAAAAATTTTTTCAAACATTCAGGGAGATTCAATAAATGTTCTTATTGTTTAAAATGGTGCTAATTTTGCCCCAACCAATCAGATCTTATTTAACATTTGAAAGCTAACATCTGATTGGTTGGGGCAAAATTAGCACCATTTGAATAACCCTCATAGTGCTATGAAAATATGGATAACCTGGATAAAGTGGGATTCCTTTTTAAAACGGTTCTCCCCTGTCTATGTGCATGCTTCAACTGACACAGGCTTTTCTAATCTACACAAAGACTAATGTAAGTGGGGTTTGGGGGAGGGACATTTTAAATCTGGAATTACTAATCACCAGGGGTGATTTGGTTCTTAGGTCACCAAAATCACCAAAATGAAGTTATATATTGATAGCAGCTCTCAGCCTGTTGACATGCACACTTTAACTCTTGCGTGACTATAACGCCAGCCATTAGCTTTCATCAAAAAGTCATGCAATGGTTAGCCGCTCATTTTAACTGCTATTACATTGGTTAGTATGACTTTAGTTAGGAATGATGTTTCTGGCAGTACATCGCCCTGTGTGACCTGAAACTATAGTTTCAAATCAAAACTCTTTCAGGTCAAAAAGAGTTTTGTCCTATTAAGAAATTGTCTGTAAGACATAATGTCATGGACGTTGTATCAGTTTAGACAGCCTTTATGGTGTTAATCTTTTTTAAGGCCTCACTGATTCTCTGGAAATTCAAATTCTCTTTGGTGGAAGCAAGATGAAAATTGCCAGAGCACAGCTTTCAGATGGTGGAAATTACACATGTCTTGCATCAAATGTGGAAGGCACCAGTGAGAAAAATTATATTCTGACGATTCAAGGCAAGTTTTACATTCATTATAAAAAAAAGGATTTAATTTATTGTAATAGTTGAAAAATAAGGAGCGTGTGTTGCATTTCTTTAATACCGAGTCTCATATCTCATTATGTAAACATTTAAAGTTCCTCCAAGCATTGATGGTTCTGGAACGACAAACGAATTTAACGTCCTACCAGGAGAAACTGTACAGCTCAAATGTAATGCTGATGGAATTCCACCTCCTACTATTCACTGGTTAAAGGATGGAAAACATATTAATGAGGATATGGGTAGAATCAGGTAAAGTTTAAAAATTAATTTCTAACATGTATATGGGAATATCCTATACATTCATACATACATACATACATACATACATACATTCATACATACATACATACATGAAAACAAAACACAAAAAACATTTTAAAAAATTATCTCATTGCCCCCCCCTCTTCTTCCCATCATCCATTGCAATTGGTGTTTTATTTCTGCCATCGTCCCAATCCATTTTGCATAATTGTTAAAGGTGGAGAGGGCACTTCATATAAGTTACATGTTTTATGTTAGATATATAGGTTCATATATCCATACAGTATGTTGTCCAATGTTGATTTTAGCCTTTAGCTGTCCTTTATATAGAGAATAATCATGGAAGACACAATATCTCATGTACAGATAACGTCTGGACTGAACCTAACTATATTTCTAATATGACTTACATTTAGAATTAACTAACAAATTCCTCATTTTGCCTAGATATATTTTACCTTTGCTAATGGCATTGACTTTAATTCTAATATACACAACAGAAAAAAGAGGGGATTTTAAGAAAACAGACAATAGAGCACAACCACATATCTAATGCAAACCACAACTATGTCCATTAGCACAACCAGATATTTTAGTCTAATGTACTCTCTGTAGCAAAATGTAACTCTTTTTCAAATATTTATTAGTGGGGATGTCTTCTCTTCTTTGCTTTTACGGATTTTGTTTGTCTTTTTTTTTATCCCCCCTTCCACTCTTTGGTATCCCCTCTGTGATATACAATCAGGGAGATTCAAAAAAAGGTCTTATTATTAAAAATGGTGCTAATTTTGCCCCAACCAATCAGAAATCATTTAACATCTGAAAGCTAACATCTGATTGGTTGGGGCAAAATTAGCACCATTTTTAACGATAAGAACTTTTATTGAATAACCCTGTATGTCCTTTATACCCTCTGAATTACCATTTAACAACCTACTTTTACCCTATAAGTGATGTTTTATACGTAGAACTTTTGAGAATGAAATGTACTTTTAATAATAATAACATTTAAATTATATTTTTAAATTGTACATTATTTGGTTGATTTGTTAGCGCACATTTAGATGGAGAAATTCTAACAATTTTGAAAATTCAAACATCTGATATGGGAAAGTACACGTGTGTAGCTACAAACAGTGCTGGGGAAGATGACAAAATATACAGTGTAAATGTGTACGGTATGTATATTCTTCTTACTCTCCTAGAAATATTAGTTGCTACCCAGAATCTTAAATTTGCCTTTTGCACTTACAAGGGCCAGATTTACTTGTCAAGAGCCTGTTGGGTTTACGGTACTGTCAAACTAAATTTTATTTACAGTATTGATAACTTGTCTTGTACCTAAATTCAACTTGTGTGGTAAGTAAATACATTATTTTGATGTGGCCTCCTAAATTAAATGTATTTTAAATCGAATGTATTATTAAAGAGTTGCATGCTTAAAATCCAATGATGACATGGAATTTAGTGATTATGTAATCTGGCTGATTCTCCTTTTAAAGACTGTTAGACAATGGCATTCGTTAAGAACAAATTAAGTCCACTGCTAACCTTGCCAAGTTATTTCACGTGCCAATGAATTCTGTCCAATATAAAATAAAGATCTCAGAAACACTAGGATTAACCCTTTTCTCACTTTGCAACATGCTTGAATTTAGAATATATTTATAAGGCCGCGGTATCGCTTTTTAGCGTGACTTTAACAATCGGTATCGTAAATTTACAATTGTTAAACTGATCGGTTTAACAATTGTAAATTTACGATACTGATCGTAAATCAATGATAGCGAAATCGTAGATTTATGATCCCCATAGAATACCATTGAGGTAGTTTACTATGGTATTCTATGATCAAACGTTCATTAATTAATGACCGTGACCGTGAATTAACTAACCCGCGGTATCACTAAAGAGCGATACCGCGCCTTTATAAGTATGGCCCTAATACATTCATGCTAATAAATAGTGATGGCCCAGTTCGCGGATCCGAACCCGCGGCGAATTTACCACGTTCGTGAACGGCGGATATTGCAGATTTTCCGGTTTTCCGCCTTCCGAACTTTTCCGAACCGTGTTTTAGAAAAATTTCAAAATTATGAGGATTTCTCATATTTTCGAAAATGCATGGAAACCCGTATTTTCGAAAATTTTCGAAAATACGAGGATTTCACGTATTTTCGAAAATGCGGGAAAATACGTATTTTCGAAAATTTTCAAAATTACGAGGATTTCTCATATTTTCGAGGATTTTTTCGTTTTAATGGGTCTGCTCGCGGATTTTCAAATTTTCGAATTTTTTCGAAAATTCACGGATCCTTGAGCGGACCGGATTTTGCAAAGTTCGGACATCTCAACTAATAAACTGTACATTTAGGGCCATATTTATAAAATAACTCTATTAGCTGTTTTTTTCCCATACCAGACTTTGCAACAAAAATTGCAATGTAAATTTCGGCTTTGTTCATTTTTGTTGCTGCAAAATTTGTTTGTAGAATGCAGAATTTTCTTGCCTTAAATTTAAAAAGTAGCAAAGTAGAAAACAAACCAAATCTTATTCCAATATCAAATCACGGATTGGTAATATAACAGGGGTCTTTATAAGTCAAAATGCACGAAAAACATGCATTTCAGTACATATCTAATGAGTCTAATTTTCAACATATAAAAAATTGCCTTACACCTCCTGGAGACTTATTTGTAAGTTTGTGGATTCTAAAAATACCAATGTTACAACATCTTTAAGTAACTTAAAGATCATATTTTCAGGCAAGAAAATCCTCAAAAATGCATTTTGGATTTGGCAAAACTTTCAAGACAATTTTTTAGCAGCAGAAATTCAATAATGTTGCTTTATAAATACAGTCATTTGAGTTAGTAATGCGTACCTTTAAAGGTGTTTAGAGTTTGCAGATAATTCATTAAACGCTTTTGCAAATTGAAAAAATAATTCTGATACCAGTAGGAAGACATTTTATAATAACTTTTTTAGACCTCAGTTTTATCTTGATACATTTTACATATAAAGCAAATACAAAATAAATACACATTCAAATTATTTTTCTGTGCTCATACCAGTTGCTCCCAGAATTGATGAGAAGAAAGGAGTAGCAGTGGTGTTGACAGCAGTTTTGGACACATCAATAAACATTGAATGTCATGCAACTGGTTTCCCTACACCACAGATAAAATGGCTGAAAAATGGTTTTCCTCTTCCCATCTCTTCCCAAGTTAAACTTCACTCTGGTGGACAGGTGCTCAGGTAACAAACTATTTTACCATTGAGACTAGATATTTATGTGGGAACAGTTTTTTCTTCCCAGTGACTTATTTTATTTCATATATTTTTCTGATAGGGTTTAAATAATAGTAATGTTTTACTATGTTCTAAAGCCTTTTTAATAACTGTCCTTAGTGAAAATGATCTACTAATTAGTTCACAGGGTTTAATTCCAAAATTTCTATGTTTAAACCACAAAATGTTGTTGTTGAAACTTGGTAATTTAATCATGATTCCAGATGACAAAAGTGTTATATGGTGTAAGTGATAGTTTTGGCCTGAAACCAGGATTTGGTGTAAACATCATCCCTACTGCTAATTAGTATTATAATTGCTTTTAAAGCTACTGCAAGGTTAATAATAGAAAAAGGTTTTGGTGTTGGGGAAGCACCACAGGAAAACTCACAAAAGATACAGTAAATTTTTGCTTAACAAAAAATATTATTTGTAAAATATACAGATAACGTGTAACACAACCATTTTTAACCTTTACGTTTCAATGAAAACCCATTTGATCATAATTATATTGACCATATTTTGCTATTATATCATACCATAGTATTTTCATAAACTGGATTTACTTTATTTATGTATTCTCCTTTTTTTTGCAGGATTTCAAGGGCTCAGAAAACAGATGCAGGTGTCTATACCTGTGTAGCATCTAACAGAGCTGGCATAGACAACAAAAATTATGATTTGCAGGTCTACAGTAAGTATTAAGGTTTTTCTCAGTAAGTTAATCCTTTGGTAGAGGGGTGCCCAAGCTGCTTCCATGGCTACACCCCAACCATCACCTCCAACCTTCACGAGCCCTTGGGTCTTTTTTTTTCTCAATCCAATATAACTATCTATCACTTTCTGCTGATCTAATATATGTTCTGTATGTTATCTTCATTTATTAAACATTCTTTTGTTGTCTTAAAGTTTCCCCAAGTGTCGATGAAGCAGACATAACTCAGGAGTTGACAGTTATAAAAGGAGATCCTGTTAGTATGCAATGTATTGCCAATGGACTTCCTGCACCAACAATGTCATGGCTTAAAGATGGGAAACCTCTGGATAATAAATATCTTTCATATCTGAAAAATAACAGAATGGTCATACAGATTCTAAATGCTGAAATGGATGATATAGCTAGGTACTCCTGTGTTGCCTCCAATCCCGCTGGAAGTGTTAGTAAACACTTTATTTTAAATGTTATGGGTGAGTTAACAGGATGTAAATATTCAAACACTGCAGAAAGAAGATATTATTTGTGTAATCTTTGTTTATCTTTTATTACTATTAAAGGATAAGTGTACTGTAAAATCAAGTTATGTTCATTTGGAAGCTGCAGCTTTAAAAATACTGTTGCCATATATTTTTTTTACCTATATCCCTCCAGAGCCTAGCTTTGTGCCTTGGAAGTTGCTGACACCTTGTTACTGGTTTGCTGAATGTTCAGCTCCGCCCCTCTGAGATTTCCTCTGCTTTCTTCTGCTTGAGCCTCAAACAGCAATGCCTGTGAGTTCCGTGCACTCTCCTGCTTGAGCCTCAAACAGAAATGCCTGTGAGTTCTGTGCACAAGCAGGAGAAAGCAGAGGAAATCTCAGAGGGGCAGAGCTTAACATTCAGCAAACCAGTAACAAGATGTCAGCAACTTCCAAGTCACAAAGCTAGGCTCTGGAGGGGCATAGGTAAAAAAAAAATATGGCAACGGTATTTTTAAAGCTGCAGATTCCAAATGAACATAACTTGATTTTACAGTGCACTTATCCTTTAAGAGATATTATTTTATTATTCTATATATTGTAAATACTAGCCTTGTTCTTTCTGGGGTGGAAATGGTCACATAGCTGCTTCCCTTCTACTTGTAGATTTGAAGGTTCTTTCAATCGTGATTGGTCTTGAAGTAGAAAGGTGCCATTTTTATGGACTTGATCAGTTTACTTACAGTCCTAATTTTCTGCTTATTATAGCAGGGATTATATTACAGCCATGATAGTCACTGTTTTCTATACAGTTATAATAATAAAAATTGTTTTGACTCTTAGAATCTCCACATATCAATGGATCTGACATTACTGAAGAGCTGTCAACAGTTATTAATACACAAATAGAACTTGTTTGCTACACAACTGGTTCTCCTCCTCCATTAATAACATGGCTAAAAGACGGACAGCCTCTTTCTCAAACTGAGAACATACATCTCCTAAAAGGAGGACAAATTCTTCGAATAACAAGCGCTAGGGTAAGTAATATGGAACATTGATTTATATGGTGCATATTGCCATTTATTCATCTCCATTTTTTGCTAAGGACTTTTTTTATTATCATACTAGGTAACAAGACTTACATCAAATCACCAAAATTAAAATGCAGAACCAAACAACTTAATGCAAACACAAATTCCTCTTCACATTAAAGTATTAATATAGGAGGCCCTATGACTGCTATACTTATGGTGCAGGTTACCAACCCCCTTTCTTGCTCAACAAACAGCCTTTTGTTGGCCCAGCTAGAGGGTGTGTGCATGTTATGATCCTCCTGCACTGGACCGTGCCAGTAGAATGTGGAGTTATACCCCCTATGTAAAAAAAAACATAATTGGTAAAAAACCACAGCCCTAAGAGCAATAATAATTGTAAATGTGGAGAGTTGTTTCTGTTTGTATTTTGTTTTCTTTAAAACAGAGACACCAAAATGGAATGTTTTGCAAATTAACATACTATATGGTTTATTAAGATACTGCCATGTAAAAGATCCAAGATATTAATTTAGCCCCCACAGAGAAAAGAAAACTCTCAGTTTGGGAAATAATTATGAGCTTTACCTTTATATAAAAAAAAAGCTGTAGTTATTTATTAAATTTTCTTAGACTTTGCACAACAATGCTTAGTTTAAAAAACAGCTACCGTATATACTCGAGTATAAACCGACCCGAGTATAAACCGGGGTACCTATTTTTACCTAAAAAAACTAGTAAAAGTGATTGACTCGAGTATAAACCGAGGGTAGAAAATATGAACACTACTGCCTTCTGATTCTGTATTGTTTTGAGGCTGTACAACTGTATGGGAATTCTCCTATGCTTTCCTACCTTATACCCCATTTTTCACACTTTCCTCTTTATTCTGTCCCTCACTCCTCACACTGGCCCCTTTCTCCTTTTCTCATTATGGGTCCCTCATCTGTTCCTATTCCTCCCTGCACCCCTTTTAAAGATTCATTAATTTCAGCTTATACTCCCTCCTGAAAGAAAAATGGTAATGGTGAGGAGAGCCACAATCAGTTCTGCTATCTGCTGCCTGTAATACTATCTTACCCATGCTCCTCTCCTGGAAGTCACTGCTTAGCTGTTCTTAAACAGAGTAGTGCTGCTCCTTATCTGGCTGTTCCCTGCTCTGCCTCTCCCCCTCCCATGCAATGGCTGTTCCCTGCTCTGCCTCTCCTGTCCAGTGGCTGTTCCCTACTCTGCCTCTCCCCCTCCTGAACAATTGCTGGCTCACGGAACTTCACAGAGGAGAGGGAAATACTGCCACGCCTCCTTACCAAGTCTGCAGCCAGTCCAGCACCCGGTTTCACGGAGGACCAGCACCAATTAGCAGTTTCTGGCCAGGATGATCATCCCTCCCTCTCCTCTTGCAGGTACTCGCACCACAGACTACCAGGGAGTTTTTGTTCTTTTAGCAGATGCTGTCCCTGGACTGTCAGAGTGACTGACCCGAGTATAAACCGAGGTCGGCTTTTCAGGCTGATTTTACAGCCTGAAAAACTCGGTTTATACTCGAGTATATACGGTATTAACATTATTCTTTTGTTCATTGTGGTTTTATGTTTCATTATAATCTTTTCTTTTAAAGCTTTTGCACATATTTTGTGTTGAATGATTTCGTTTATTTTGCTGTTTTTAAGGAAGAGAATTTTGGTCGATATACTTGCCTTGCCTCAAACCCTGCAGGGGATGCTAAAAAAGAATTTTGGGTAACAATTCACAGTAAGTACAAGTATAAAAAGGTATGGACAGATCACTTCAATGAATTATTTGAAATTAACTTAATATTGGACATGTTAATAAGAATTGGTTATAGCCACAAACTTCAATCTACCCACTTAAAGGCATCTATAGTTAAATTTATACATTGCTCCAGACATAAAAAAAGGTTAGTGTATGCTGCCTTATTCCCACTTTCCTCTGTGGGTCAGTGTTTGAACATAGTCTGATTTACTGCAGAGCTCCCTATTCCCCCTCCCCCCCAGGCTGTGAATCAAGCATGTGAAACAAGCCACTCATGAGCATTAAAACCCCTCTGTATGTAAGCCTGTAGAGAGGAAGTCTCTTTGTTGTTCTGAAGATAACTTGTTACATAAGGAGTGGGAGGGGGGTTCGGAGAGACTGGCGTACTACCTTATCACTGCAACCCGATCTCCCTTTGACAGGCAATAAATTGTCGAAAGCTGCTTCATTCTCCTTTCCTTTACTTCTGTTTTTAACCCAGTATTTATTAAGCATTTTAGTGAGCAGGAAGGCGTCATTGGGAGACTTGCTGTAAAACTTGTGTAAGCCTAAACACTACACAGGCATGCTGTTTGGGGATTTGATTGACAGCTCAAGCAGGAGTGTTGTATTGAAAACTTGACTTCTTTTAAAGGACACGTCCACCCCCAAAACTACAATTTAACCCACCTCTGGGCCAGTGGTACACTGTGTAGTGTAGAAAAATCCTTACCTTACATCCCTGCTCCAAATGGCTGCCCTGCAATGTCCCTCCAAAGTCCAAAAAAGTGAACAGCAGGAGCATGCCTGCGTCCATTTTGGTCTCTGCCTCCTGTGTCTCCTCCGGGAGAATTTGGACATGCTCAGTGCCCCCCCTCGCTCTCCCTCCCTCTCCCTCCCGTTTCTCCCTTCCCCTATCTCCAATCCCCTTTTCTCCTCACCCACCCCCAAACGCTATAGTTATTTGCAGAAAAACTTTCCCGATGTCTACATACATTGCCTGTTTCCCCCGATGTTCAGTACAGCCGGAAGTTTTATGCAAGCAGAGGGCTGGGACTTAACATCAGGGGAAACAGGCAATGTAAGTAGAGATTGGGGTGGGTGGGTGAGGGAGCCTCACAATACAGAAAATAAAAAATAAAAAACGGGTGGGCATGCCCTCCTCTGTCTCAGGACAGGGGAGGAAAATGAAAAAAATGAAGGTACTCTGGGGGGTTGGAGGGAATTATAGAACACATAGAAAGAAAAAAAAAAATTCCCACTATAGATGCCCTTAAATATCAATTCTCTGTTATGCAAACATGTGAGACTAAATTGAAAAACAAAAGTGTTTTTTCATATATAGAGGGTGAATATATAATTAAGCAAAACATTATTTATGTTTTTATAGATCAGTTTGATAGCTTAGGCCATTCTCAGAGTTGGGGACTAAATCATTACAATCAATAAAGTCCATGCCAAGAAATGAAAGAAAGGTGTCTGCATCATGGTCACCCTAGGCAAAGGGTCCGTTTTGGACACCATTACCTAGCAACACCGTGTAATAATTCTGCAATATTCCCATATCACCCTCATATCATCCCCTTACCATTAACTTCGGCATTATACTATACTGCTAAATCATTATAGTAGTTTTATGAAATGTTATTATTTAATAGTCATAAGAATTATAATTTTCTTTGTTTTATATTCCTTTAGTGCCCCCGAATATCGCAGGTGTGACTGGGACTGAAAATATAACTGTTTTACTGAAGAAGCAAATCATAATGGAATGCAAATCAGATGCTTATCCACTACCCCAAATCACATGGCTGAAGGATGGCAAACCATTACTGGTACTTCTTACATAATGCATACATGGGTTATGAGATTGGAATTTGCAAACAACTCATTGCCTCACACATATAAAGATGGTCTGTTCTGTTTAGGATCTCTCTATTATTAATTCCTCTTACTAATATTTATAGGAACAAAAAAATGGAACAATAATATGAGAACAAATGAACGTTAAAAAGGGGATTTATATGTGTCTGTTTATTAGGGGAGAATTCTTAGACTGCTTAAAATAGAAAATTACTTTACAAGAAGAATCAATGTTTGTTCCAATAGCAAAATACACTGTAACTAAAGAAACATTTGACTGTTGAGGAGATGGACTATGCTACTGTAAATACACCTCGTTTATGACATAGAATGCTAGTGGCACAGTGGCAATATTTTAGCACATGATTCTGGTAAATTAGAGCCATAGCTGAAACCTAGGATATTACACATCAGTACCAAAGCAAAGGCAGAGGCTACTGGTGTATTGTAATGGCCTAAGTTTTTTTTTATGTATGTTGAAAAATGTATTTGAGAAAAAAAAAAGTTGGAACATAGTATCAGTAGTGACAACTCAACACATTGTGTTAATCAGGAGCCAGAAAATAACAAACATTACATTATTTAAACTGTTCAAAATGTGATAAATATTTGCCTAACTAGTTTTTTGCTGAATTCTTTTAATTAATTGAATGGTGTTCATTTGTGTATGCTGCTGTACATATTATTTATATGCAAGTTTTAGACAAGCAAACTCAGCTATTGCATTTTGTTTCTGTTAGTCTAATTCTAGTGGGGGATTCTTGCAAATTGAAAATGCAGAGGTGGAGGACACAGGAAGATATACTTGTGTAGCTTCTAACATTGCAGGAAAAAAGACCAAGGACTTTATTTTGAGTGTGCAAGGTAAAATTATCTTTCTGTGGCCCAATGTTCTGAATTAAAAACAAAAACATTTCTGTATAAAAAGGCTTGTGAAGGTTCTCATTCATCCAGGTCATGGTATATCTGTTATATTCAATTAGATCAACTGGACTTGAAGTTTAGTTCTTGAAGACGTTTCGCCAGTCATCCGGCTGGCATTCTCAATTCAGAATGACTTGTACAAGAATCTGTGGCAATTATGTACCCTGGAAAGTCCCAATTAGCATATCACTGCAGCCAATTCCTCGGGTCAGGACTCAGCCGTGTACCTGCATCTTAAGGATAAAGGACATACCTTTGAAGATTGTAATGTTAACATATTGGCAAAGGAACATGACTGGTTCAAGAGAGGTGTCAAGGAGGCCATTTATGGGAAAATAAAGAAACCAAGCCTAAATAAATTGTCTGCCATGTACAATGCTGTTTTTACACCTTAGACCTCTTAGCCACTATGCAACCCTGCCCTTAACACCTGGCTGTTTTATGCTAATTGGGATTTTCCAGGGTACATCATTGCCACAGATTCTTGTACAAGTCATTCTGAATTGAGAAAGCCAGTCGGATAACTAGCGAAATGTCTTCAAGAACTAAACTTCAAGTCCAGTTGATATAATTGAATACAACAGATGTATAAAAAGGCATTTTTGAGAAAAATATAGTATATACTAAAATGGAGTCTTTCTTTTAACAGTACCTCCATCAATACAAGAAGGACCAAGTGTAGTAAAAACATTTGTAAATGATTCTATTAATCTGGAATGCATTGCCACTGGTGTGCCCCTTCCAAGAATAGCATGGAGAAAAGATGGATCAATTCTGTCTAACCATAATACAAGGTCAGTGCTTACTTACTGTAAGATTTGGAAACAAGGAAACTTGACATACACTCCCCATACACGCACAATGTCCCAATATAAAAAGTGGGTGTCTTTGTCCTGGGATGTAGGACAACAAAGACCAAAAGCAAAGTGAATTTTAATTTTACTTTGTTTGTGGTACAGCACACATAAACTCAATAAAGGCATGTCCACCCCTCCTACAGTACTTATCCCCATCACCCTCAAAAACCTTAACCTCACAATACTAACCTCCCTGGTGTTTCTGATGTTTGATATTCAGCCTGCAATCTGCTGTCATCTTTGCTTATCTTCCTTCATGGCCAATGATTGACTGTTTCTGACCAGTCTTTCTAATTTGCGCATAAAAGCTGGGAAGGGTAGTAAGTATTGCACGGTCGAGGTTTTGGGGGGTGGAAGAAGGTAAAGATAACATTTTGTGGGAGAGGTGGACATGAATGATTAATTATTTTATGAAAGGGTTGATAGGGTTGATAGACCCCTGACCTAAAGTAAATAGCAGTATACAGATGTTGTGAAATATCAAATAAGAAGGTTCACATTATTAAATTAAATATAGAACATGGAACTAATGTTTTCAATGCAAAATCTCACAGAAACATGTTTCTACTTTTATAGGCTTGTCATTTCAGGGACTGGGTCATTGTATATTTCATCAACAAAGGTTGCAGACTCCGGGGAATACTTCTGCCTTGCCACAAATGCTGCTGGATCTAGCCAACGGCAAATTGATCTTTTGGTCTATGGTATGTATATCTATCATTTGGTAACAAAATACAGGGCATTAGTTTCCTTCATTTTACATTATTTTATTGTGATTTTTCACAAGTGTAACATGTAATGTAATATACTGTATTTTACCACCTGTTTGGTTGTTTTGTGAATGTAGATTAGCTTTGGCAACACATAGGTGCTTGAAATTGTTCCTCTTAACCACTGTATGTACTGTTTTTAGTCATGCCAAGTCTATAACAGTCTGCCATCCTTCTCATAAGCTTCGTGCAAACATACAATTTTACCCCCGATGTACAACCACGAGCCAATCATCAGTTTTGCACCATAATTGCACACATGTATGCGTTCAGTCAGGCGTTGTTTGATCTGCCACACGTGCGATTATCATCCAAAATGGTTGTTCGTCACCCATATGCCTTGCGCTAGGGGGGTCATTCATTAGGGGTAATATTGGACATGTGTACGAGGGTTTAGGGTAGGACTGCCACATCTATTGCACTGAATTACATTTATGGCTGAACATGAACATATAGACTATACAAAAACAAATATAAAGTACCTGACACACAATGGCAAATATGTCCCACAATCCTCTGACCCATAGATATACTGTTTAGAAGAATTAAAGCAAAGATAGAAATATGCCTTATAGGATTCTAACATTCCGAACTGCATCTGATGATCTACCAGGGTAGTCCTGGGCACTTTTTTAAAGTTGCACATGCTCAGTGAATTCACTAGACCCCGCCCCTGCCAGAACTGTAAAGGATTTATTAGCTGACTTGCCCATAAACTCTCTGTGACTTAACAGTCAGAACAACAATCATAACTCACTATGAAGAAACCTGTCAAAACCAAATGCCAAAAACCTGCAGAATAACTGATGATTTCTCTGCAGTGCTGCTGATTTCAAAGGTTAGAGTTGCAACTTTTGGCTAGTTAAGAATTATCCATTTAGGATTATTTATATTTTAGCTTTATTTCCCCTTTAGTGTGGAATTTACTATCCGCAATGATAAATATATTAATAACCATAATGAGCACATCTTGAAACAAAATGAGAAAAGTAAACATACAAAGAAATGCAATTCCAAGATGCTAAATCCTACATAAAATCCTCACCTGCTGAGTCTGTGCCTCTGTGTGTGTGTACCCCGATTGTCCCTGCAGTTTCTATTGCTTTACCACTAGAGGGAGATTGTGAGATTGTCTTTGCAGTTTCAATTGAGTCACCACAAGAGGGAGACACACACACCGAGGCTTGGACACAGCAGTTACACAAAAGCATGGACTCAGACAGTAGTTAAGGCACATTGCTTGAGAAACTAAGAGGGGAATCTGGCCTTGGGACACTGAGAGGGGACTCTGGCTTTGGGACACTGAGAGGTGACGTTGGCCTTGGGACACTGAAGGGCGACTCTGGGCTTGGGACACTGAGGGGGTCTCTGGGCTTGGGACACTGAGGAGGGGGGATATAGTCTTTGGACACTGAGGGGGATTCTGGCCTTGGGACATATAGAGTGGACTTTGGGCTTGGGTAACTGAGGGGGGACTCACTGAGAGGGGACTCTGGGCTTCTTGCGCCCATTAATGTAACAGGCTTAATGACTTCCTGTGTAATAAAAAACAAAAGTTACAAAGTATACAATATACAATTTTATGTTTAGAATCTCCATCAATAAACTCTGTTCCAACGCATTTTTCCGCAATGGTAAATGTCCAAACCTTATTACCTTGTGAAGTAACTGGCACTCCTAAACCTAAAGTTGAATGGAAGAAGAATGGACATGTGATAAATACCAATCTTAACCAAAACATATACCGGTAAGGAAACTGAAGTGGGAATGCATAACAATGATAGGAATAAATGCTGTTAATTCAAATACTATATGGCCCTTATTTGAAATGACTTATTGCTAAAACCTGGTAATTAAATAAAGTAGTGTCTTCATGAATGCAATTGAGGTTAATCATTGAATGATTTGGAAGTGCCCATCCATAGGCACACGATTAAAGAACATATAGCTGTCCATGGGCTGCCAGTAATTTATTTAATTAAGCATGCAGTACATGTTTCCCAAGAGTACTACTCTTTATTGTATTGTATTGTATTTATTTTCTTATATAGCATTGAACATTATATTCAGCGCTTTAAAACAGTTTATCCATACAAATTAATCCCTGCCATACAGAGCTTACAATAAAAGTACCTTAACACACACACAACCTATTATTCCTTATAATGATACTAAATAATCAATTATGTCTCTTTTGTTTAATTTACATAACTGTGTATTGTCATCCTACTACTCTTTTTTGGACCCTTACTAAATATTGCTGTGAATGAATGAATGAATGAATGAAACTCAAGACAACATATTTATAATTTTTTAAATAATTTATTATTAGTCTGATTTAGGCATTATTCCTATGATTATAATGCATAGACAGGTGAACAGGTATATTTGTCTAACTTAACATAAAATAGTGACCAGCTATCATGGTACAAGGAATATCCTGTCGTGCATCTGGGACTGTAATAGGATCGTTAACTGAAACAGTATTGGATTCTATTCTCAAATTGTCCTCCAATCTGGATTTTACATGTCAGCTTTGTGTAGACACACATGGAATATGTTTCAATTGATTTTTATTTAATCACTGTATTTTGGAGATAAAGCAGTTTTACATGTATTATATATTATTAAGTGGGATAATCCACCATGTTTATGTGTTTCTGTCCAGGCTTCTTTCCTCAGGATCACTGGTAATTATCTCTCCAAGTGTAGATGACAATGGTATATATGTTTGTACAGCTCTGAATGATGCTGGCCAAGATGAAATAGAAATGTATCTGTCAGTACAAGGTAAGGCATTATATTATAAATATGCATATATAAAAGCAAAGAAACCATTCGTTTTTTCCTAACTATTTTGCGATTTTGAGGAATTTAGATGTCATTTTTTTTTGTTTCTCAGTGCCCCCCTCCATAGCTGATGAAGTAACATCTATATTTGTAACAAAACTGTCTCCGGTTCTGATCCCTTGTACTGTTTCTGGAGTTCCTTTTCCATCAATCCAATGGATAAAAGATGGAACCTCCCTTTTTGCTAATTCCAACAACTACAGGATACTTCCATCAGGTAATTGCGATGTCACTGAAGCCAGCCTCCTGATTACATTTTCTGGTGTATATTGAACTTAATTTCCATGTATATTAGATTGTATTGACTTGAATTTTATTGTAATATATTGTAATATATTCCATAAACTATTCACGCTCTTGGCTTTATAAATGGCCCCCTAAATTGTTTAATGATTTTAAATTAGAAATAGCTTAGATTTTCCCTTTATTTATTTATTCACAGTATGTATTTATTTTAAGCAGACCTACATTTTTTGCGGTGAAATTCCTTTCAAATCATTTTTGGATCTTGTCATATAGAAATTAATCTTTCTTGGAGAATTCCCTACGTGTACTGCCCTTACATATATAGCCTTGGTCTGCTGATATGCACTACTGGCCTCCATTTTCAATGTGCTCTTATCCCCTACATTGTACAAAACTATTTAAAAGATTTCTGTATTAAACTGTACAGTTAATAATTGGTTTAAAATGAGGTTTTTGTGTGTACAATGCAAACTTTTTTTAAAATTTGCAATGTTACTGTATTTTACATGTTTAAGAAGGTTCTCTTTCATTCATGTTATGGAATATCTGTGGGATTCAGTTCCATCAGCTGGGCTTGAAGTTAAGTTTCTTATGAAAAGCAGTCAGGTTACTAGCAAAACGTCTTGAAACAAGTCTAGCTGATCTAACTGAATACCACAAATAATCATATTTAATATGGTATTTGCTATATTTAGCATTGCTGCAGCTCAGGTTATCACTGTTCTATATTAAATTAATACCCAACAGACTACAATTTTACATTTTCTGTATTTAAATGTTTCCTGCTGTGGTATATTTACTTATTTGCTATCTGAAATCATTGACTATATTCTTAATCACCAGCCTATCTAAAATTATATTCATCAAAAAGATTCCAATGGGCCAGCACATAGTAAAAGCATATAATACTTAAGCTTTTCATTCTATATGTGTCTGAGGAATTACTATTAAATTACTTGCTAATCTCTGTATATGGTTTGTGTATTTTTAGGGAGTCTTGAAATAGCAAGCAGTCAGTTTGCTCATTCAGGAAATTACACTTGCAAAGCTGTAAATGGGGCAGGATCCGCACAAATCTATGTCACTCTTCATGTACAGGGTAAGGTGTCCAATGTGAAAATTGAACCTCAGACATCCAGCTTCATACAATGAATCACTAGGTACTTTGCCTTGTATGGTCAAATTGTTCTCTTTATTGTTTTCTCTTACTTGCAGATACACATTCAAAATCTATACTTTAGTCTGTTGAATCAATGTATCTCATTAACTGGATAGATTATGTGATACAACAAACACAGTAAGTTTTATTTTCAGACTTTTTCCATTTCCTAATTCAGAGGTTCCACTGATAAAAGACGAGTCTGATTACTTAGAGGTGATTTTACAAAATCCTATCATTCTGCCCTGCAAAGCTTCTGGCACACCGTCACCAACAATAACATGGCAAAAGGAAGGAGCTGGCATTAAATCAGGTATGTTTACACCATTGCCAAGATAAATGCTGCATATTAATATGGAAGCATGCAGTACATGGAATAATATCTTGCATTTTTGATCTCCATCAAAAGAGACAGATTATGATTAGATGAGGTAGAAGGATGCCATATTGGATTCCAGATATACTACAAAGGGGTTAAAAATACATAGAAGATTCATTTGTTTGTTTAAACTACCTTTAAAGTTGATATTGACAAAATATCTGACCAGGCCAATAATAACTCCTGCAATGTGTTGTAGGAAGCAGTTACGTTCTCCTTCCCAGCGGTGATCTTAAAATTACAAATGCAACACATGAAGATGCTGGTACATATACATGTATTGCCCAGAACCCAGCGGGTACAGCTTTAAAGAAAACCAGGCTTAAAGTTTATGGTAAGTCATTGTGCTTATGTTTGTGTTCTGTTCTTTAAATTCACAGCCCTAATACCCTTGATATACATACTTGGTATACTATAATAATCTTTGCATATTACAGAAATGGATTGTTTGGACTTCAGACCCCATTTTTTTCGATTATTATTGAATGTTTTTGTTAATCCTCGAAAATAACCTTGAAAGGTCAATAATCCTCCAATCGTATTTCCGAGGGTTATAAAACATTAGAGGATTACTGAAAATAACCCCCTACATTTGCTTATTATCCAAAATGTGGTCCGAAGTCCTGAAATTATGTCCCGTTTCTGGATTTTCGGATATTCAGGGGATTTTTCTGAGATCTGTAAATCCGAAAACGGAACGAAACTTACCAATTTTGGCCATCTCTATAAATCATCTCTGGCTATACACTGTTAAAATGTTAAAGACGATTTAATGGTATATCTGATGAACATCGAATTGGCTTTAACATATTTTGCCCAGCGTTTTTATTACGGCAACATTCCGGCAACATTCCCTGACGAGATGATACTTTACGATGGACATTTCAGCTATAACATCTGTGGTAAAGTGGATTGGGAAATAGCAGTAATGTCACAGGTAACTGCTGAAGTTGTAAAAAACTATTTGTGTAAAAATGCCAGAAGCCACATTATATGTTATCATTATTGCCTGAGGAAAAATTTCAATGCATATATGTGATGGCATTAATATAGATTTAGATGCATATTAGGCTGGGTACACACAGGGCTATAATTTGTCCCGCCTCAGCCGGGACAAATGACTGTCAGTCATGGCAATAGTGGCCAAGGCCGACAGTGGGTGTGACTGATCGTATGATCCCATAGGAAACCACACGATCGGCCGTGATTTACCCATGGACCCACACCATCAGAACTCGATTGTGGACGGCTGCTCTACAATCAGGTATTTCCAGCCTCACCGATCCTCGGCACTATGGGAAGGAAATATCTGCTGGTGTGTACCCAGCCTAAAGCATGGGCTATATTTGGATGCCACTATTATGCTTTTTAAATGGATATATAATATATAATAAATATAATGTTATATATCTTTTTCAATAGTTCCTCCAGTTATTATTACACATCAGGAGGAATATGTTGTCCCTGTTGACATGTCTGTCATGCTGTTCTGTGAGGCCCATGGAAGTCCAACACCTGAAATCACATGGCATAAAGATGGAGTTCTCCTTACCAAGTCAGTAGGTCCGAGAATGTTGGCCAGTGGAGGTTTACACATGGCGGTGGTTCAGCCTGATGATGCCGGACTGTACACATGTACAGCTGAAAATATTGCAGGCTCCATCAGTTCTAAAATGAACCTCTCTGTTCTCAGTAAGTAAACAGAAGGGATTAGATTTTGAATAATTATTGTTTTTAGTTGAATTACATAATCATTTAAGTACATGGATAATGTCAATTCATTCTTCCCTTCAGTTGCATTTTAAAATTTACAACACAAACAGCAATTACTACTTTCTATTTATATATTTTTCAGTACCACCTCAAATTGTGAAACGTGTCAAAGATGTGTCTGTAATAATAACCAATCAAACTGTCTTACCTTGTACCGCACATGGTTATCCCAAACCAACATTAACATGGACAAAGAACAATGTACCCATAACAGATAAAAGGGGAACACATTCTGTGCTGCCATCTGGGGACCTAATACTGTACAGTGTTCAAGTAAGTGGAGCTGCTCAGTTAACATGATACTACTAAAGACTATTATTGGAAGCAGAAGAGAAAGGAGATCTGCAGTATTGTGGGTTTTTATTTAATAAATACAATTATCTAAAGTGATACTTAGTCAAAATAGATCAGCTACTGACTGTATAACATGAGGAGGAACATCAGTGTGGTAGACATGTAGTTTGAAGATTATAGTAATGGTATAAGAGGTGCATATAGGACAGTGGGGTGTGATTATTAAAGGTTATAAAAGTAGAGATGGGCTGTAATTTTCTAAATAAATTGCCAAAAATACATTTGAAATTTTATTTTCAGATTCATAATTTTTTCTTAGACAAATGTTATGAAAATGGGGTTAAAAATTTAACTATTGGTAGCAGACGTGGATTTTGATACAGTGCCACAAAATAATTATTGTATAATATATGAAACGTAGATCAGAAAAACAGAGAGTTTACTGAACAATTGAATACAGAGATTGGTTATCAGTGGGACATCATCGTACTGAGCTGAAACTGCATGAAGGGTTCTGTATTGTAAGATATTCTTTAGATATAGATTGTAAGCTCTTTGGGGCAGGGGCATCTTTTCTTATATCTTAAAGTTGGGTACACACCATACAATATTTCCGGCTGACCGAACAATAGTGCTGTAAATATGTATGGTGTGGGCCACTGCAACTGAGCTTGGTCGCCCCTTCATCCGGATCAGACAAATAGATGATTGGCCTATTAATAAATTATGGCCAATTGTTTGGTTCCCTATGGGAACGCATGAACTACAGTCATTTGCCATGACCGACAGTCATTTGTCCTAGCCAAACGCTCGCTAGTAGAGAACACTCATTCGGGACAAAAAGTTCCCTCGTGTATACCCACCTTAAAGTGTATGTATACTGAAAAAGTGACTTTGTGTCATCTTAATCTATAAATAAATACATGTAAGCAGCACTTACTCTCAATTGTGTGTGTTGCTACATACCTTCAATACAATACTTGTTTTGCATAGGCTCTGACCACTGACCTGATTATTTTCCCACATACCAACTGTCAGTACTGGGCAATTTAAAAAAACTAATTTTCCAGTGTACATACCCTTAAGGGTATTTAACTTACATACAGGTAAATCACCCCCCAAAACTCTAATAGTTTGAAATCTGAAATATATACTGTAAGTCTAACCTGAAATCCTGCACAATGTCTTGTTTCCCCTGTTTCTGCTTCCTGGTTCTTTTAGTAACTGTCAGTTATGGATTTGATAGTTGACATCATAGCCAATGACTGAATGTTAATTCCCTGTCTGCCTCTTCTGAGCATGCCCAGGCTCAGTACAGGCTCAATACAGGTTTTTGAATTGCTCAGTTTCCATGAGGCATCCAGAAGCATAGCAGGCATACAGTAATGAATTCATAGGACAAACTATGATATATCAACATATTTTAAAGAGGCCATTCTTTCTAAAAGATGTTCTTATGAGGGTAGAGTTGTCCTTTAAGCCTATCTGTATACTTATGGGTTTGATCTTTCCTTAGGTCTGAATTTTATGTCCTGTGATACTGTATTTGTTATATAATAATATTGATACATATATGCATCTGTTCGAATAGCACAAAGATGTGGGGACTTACACTTGCACTGCAAGCAACATTGCTGGAGAAGATACACATTCTGTCAGACTTACTGTTCACTTCCCTCCCTCCTTTACTGAACTACCAACAGTTGTGTCTCTAAATGAAGGAGATCGGCTCAGGCTGTTATGCAAAGCCACTGGAAATCCACTTCCTCAAACTTCCTGGATCTTCAAGGACAACATTTTTCCTGGTTAGTTTAAATTATTTTAAATGGTTTTAAAATGTCCTTCAAATGGAAGTCCGGTTTAATTTGGTAAAAGTAAAACATCAGTATAATATGCAGTGTCCACATCCAAAAATATAATAAAAGGTATATGGAAAAGGGGGATGGGCTAGAGGGAATTATCAGTCAACATAATACTGCTTTCGAGAAAATAAAACATACATTATAAAAATCCAAAACATTACTGAAAAGGTAATTAAACTAAAAGCCCTTTTGTACAAGACAGCCATGTGAGCTGCTATTTCAATAAGCACTTTCAACCTTGTGTTGCATGGTACCTGGTATGTTTGGTAATAATATATGTTAATCATGTTAAAGGGTATCTCCACCCTGAAAATGTTTTTTTGCTGTAGTGTAGAGCACCCCAGCCCACCTGAACCGCTAGGTTAGTTTAGTTTAAAAAGCTACAGAAAGCTACTTACATGCCTTCATTCCCCTGGCGCTCTGATCTCGGCCCTCTGCTTGCCGGAACTGCAAACGGGACCAGCCTGGCAGCCATGTCTGTGATTGGCAGAGAGGCATGACAGGAGGGGCTCGACCAGCATCCACTCTTGTGATTGGCTAAGACAATGCGCCTTAGCCAATCACAGGTGTGGATGCTGGTCGAGACCCTCCTGCTTGACTTCCGTGCACAGAAAAGGCACAAAAGTTAAGCAGAAGGAAAGCAGCGGAACTTTGAGTGCTATAAACCTCATGAGGTCGAGGTTTATAGCCATTTCCTACCATATACCAACATTTAGTTTGGGGGTGGACATACCCTTTAATACCTCTTCCTTAAAATGTAAGAATAAAAGTAGTTTCCCTCGCACAGCCTATATATTCAAATATATTCGCTGGGTGCTTAAAATAGGTATTCATAGCTAAAACACAGAAACAACAGCAAAACGTTTTGTCTGATATTCAAACTCAAATTAGTAGAAATGCAATGGTCACTATCAAAGCAAAATAAACATAATTTAGACATTTTCTTTTCCAGGTCTGCAAGAGAGACGATCCAAGCAGCAAAATGAGCTTGTGATTCAGAAAGTGTTGAAAGAAAACGCAGGCAGTTACATGTGTGTGGCTGAAAACATTGTGGCGTCCATAAATACAACAATACATGTGATTGTAAAAGGCGAGTTTTCGGTTTTTCAGGAGAAAATAAATGGTCACTATCCCACTAACAAATCCCTTTCTTGGATTTCATTTCATTAACATGGATACATTGACAATAAAACAAACCAAAATGATGTGCCATGTTTGTGAAGATGTGCTAATGGCAAGTTCATTAAATAGCTTTACAAAAGGCCTGGATAAGTTTCTAAAACTAAAAAATATTGATAATTACTGGTATTAATATTAATGTGAATAGGTTGGACTTGATGGATGTATGTCTATTCAACCTCAATTACTATGTATGTTACTATGGGGGAGATTCAGTATGGCTCAAATCCTTCTAAAACCCACGTTAACCTGAAGAAATTTCGGATTAACGTGGGTTTTAGAAGGATTTTAGAGCACAGCGCCATTTCCAAATGTTTTTGGAAATAGCACTGTGCTAAAGATTCAAAACCCCTACCGTTAAGTTTTGTACTACTTGGTAGCGCGAAACGTAACACTACTGTGTGAGAGGCTTTAAAGTCACGTTCTTACCTTAGCCTGATTCCGCGATACAATACCTGACATAATCTCGTTTACATCAGTAATTGTATCGCGGGATCGGGCTAAGGTAAGTAATGCGGCTCTTCCTTATTGAATCTCCCCTTATGTATGGTTAATGGACTGTATCCTGTTAAACGAGATGCTTTTTGAATTGTTTTTATTTTAATTAAGAATGTGTCATCTTTACCTATCTATTTTATGGTTTGAGTGCTGATCAGATGGTAATATTTAGATATCATTTGTTTGTAGAGCCTCCTGCGCTGTTCGGGTTCCACGATAAAGACCAGTCTGTTCCTTTAGGTGGAAATATTGTTTTAAATTGTGTAGTAAAAGGAAATCCGTTGCCTAAAATTCAGTGGTATAAAAGAGCAAAACTCATTTCATTTAATAATCAAATGAAACAATTCACTAATGGATCCCTTGCAGTTTATAACGTAGGGGTAAGTACTGCCTGTTATTCTTCTTCAATGTTGACAATAACCATGAACAGCACTGAAAGGGCTGAACAATTAACATCCACATTCACATTTTATAGCGTGAAGATGCGGGTGACTATACATGTATTGCAACAAATGATGCTGGAGTACTGGAACATACTGTCAGACTGATGCTGCAAAGTAAGATTACACATTGTGTTTTATGTTCAGATGGGAACTTTTCTTTTTTATAGTCTAGTTGATTTTGCCCATTATACAACTTGATTTTTATCCTTCCTTTATAAGGATCTCCTACTATAAAAGTCCTTCCTTTGGATACTATTGTTTCTGCTGGAGAAACGGTGATTCTGAACTGCCAAGCAGAGGGAGAGCCAGTTCCTAGGATTTCCTGGTACCGTCATACCTACCCCATCACTGGTGGGAATCGATTCACTGTGCTGTCGAACAACTCACTGCAAATAGTTGCTTCACAGAAGGAGGACACATCAGTGTATGAATGTAAAGCTACCAATATCATGGGAACAGTTTCTGTCAAAGTTACTTTCACTGTCCAAGGTACTGAACAAAAGAAAAAGTAAAAGGGCAATTTTAGTTAAATAACTTGGGATAAGTTATTAAGGGCCATATTTCTAGGCACAATATCATTAAATAGCGAACTTCAAAGAGAAGCAGGTAGGCTCTGCACATCGTAAGACATAATGGTACTGTGTGCATTGTAATAGCTGCCACTGAGCAGGTGGTATAGATTCACATGTAGATAGATTCCACCGCACACCAGATTTTAAACGCAAATTGTATTTTATTGAGTCAACATTTCAGAGTTGTTATGACCCATTTCTCAAGACAAAACTAACTTACTGATACATACAACCAAAGACAACCATTTAGAAAGGCCAGGATATGAGCTCACACAAAACGACCACCCCTTAACTTTCCCTGACTCTTGGAGACATGTGAAACTAATTATAACATAATAATGGCAGCTTAACATGTAAAGACATGAATAAAATGTAAAAAATTTTAATAACATGGATGGGAACCCGAAGGTTAAAAGTAAATAGTGCATATAAATGCTTCTAATACAACTTGTGTAACATATAACAGAGGTAAAAATTGCCAAACGGGATGGTTCAAAGTGAATATAGTGCATAGTGCATACCGGTATATATAAAAAAATAAATGAAAGGTAAGTAAAAATACAAAATATTCTAACCCCTAAGAATGGTCAAAGTGCCAATATTCCATCCAATGACATAAACATCATAAAACACACATAGATGCAGCATAACACTTAATCATTGTAAAATATATGCATAAAAAATGGTATGTGCAGCACAAATTAGTCAGTAAAAAAGCATGAAAAGGACAAATTTGTGTTGAGTGCTTTGTAGTGTAAAGCTTGTAGTGTATAAATCCAATAGGCTTCTCAGCGTAACAGCATCTTTTCCCTATTGCCCCCTCTCTCTGGTCCATGTACCTGTTCATGGACAGTGCCCCGAAGCTCAAAAACCTGATGTTTTCTATCAGTAAATTGCTTTGCAACTGGGGGAAGCTTTTCATATAGCTGTTCTCTTTTCTTTAAAGCATCGGTTTTGAGTGCCTTATATGCTGTCTTAAAGTGCATGTCCACCTGCAAAAAAACCTTTTAATATATTATAGGGCACCCTAGCCTTCCCGCAACCACCAGGTTTGTTTGTTGAAAAAAGCAGAACTCTACTTACATTGCTTTGTTCCTCCGGCGCTCTGTTCCCGGTCCTTTGCTTGCTGGAAGTTGCAAGCAGGGGCCAGACCGGCAGCTGCGTCTGTGATTGACTAAGAGGCAGCCAATCACAGACCCAGCTGCTCGCAATGTCGTCATACCAACATAAATGAGTGAACAGAGACACTTGAGTATATAAGGCATTTATAAAGGTCACCAATTTTATCCCTTTCCACTTTATTATAGAGTTGCATACATTGCAGGTAAAGCGTTTGTAGCAGCTTTTTCTCTGGGGCAGTGTCAATTGGGTTTTACCATATTTTTCCACTGGATCCACTATATTGTACATAGGGATCTTCCTTTCTCATAAACACATTGGGTTTAATCCAGGTTTCTGGTAACAAAGTTTCACAAAGTTTAACCATATCCCAAAATGAATTAAGATTTTTGCGTATATTCTTACAAGATCAAAGAAATCTTGTATAAATGGTACACCCATAGCCTGTCTGTCTTGTGTACAGCCCTTACTGAGTTTAGAAAATGTCTCCATAACTGATTGTCGGTTGTATACCCTATCACAGAATTTTTGTACCATCCCCATCATTTTCATTTTTTGTCATTAGGGTCACTAAAAACTCTCTCAACTCTGAGCAACTGATTTAGGGAGCCCTTTCTTAAAGGAATAGTTCACTGAAAAAGTGAACTATTCCTTAAATTCATTGATTGAAAAACAGGAGATAAAAGACCTAAGACTTACCTTTCATTCTTCAATCAGTTGTACAGGAGCCAGGAACGAAGGTGAGTATATTTATTGTACTCGCGATCCTGGTTGAAGTGACAGGCTCCAACTACTTGCGGTTTCACTTGAACTGTAGTGCACATTATTGTGCATGCATGCTATAATTACATTTTTATATATATATTTTTAAAATATATACATTTTATAATTACTTTTTTAGCGAACTATTCCTTTAAGTCTAGGAGGGTGGAAACTCGAGTTGTGCAGAGGTGTGTTTCTATCTCTTGGCTTTGAGTATATGGAAGTGGGAATGTTATCATTTCACAATCTGATCTTCACATCTAGAAAATGAATACTGTCTTTAGAATATACAGAGTAAAATTCTATACCAGCACAAAGTGTGTTAAGCCAGACCCTTTCTAGACAATAAACATCATCAATATAACCCAAAAAGAGGACAATGTGTTCAATTAATGATGTGGATGGATAGCTGTACCTTTGCTCAAAGAACCCCTTAAACAAATTGTCATAGGATGGTGCCCTTATGTTGGAGAAAAAGTGTTCTCAAATTTAAAGAAATTATTATACACAATAATATGTAGGCACTGCAAATGGAATTCTGTGTGCAACATTTCCCAAGAAATGTTCCACTGACTCCAATACTTTATCATGTGGAATACAGGTAATCTACATGTAAATAGTGAACTTCTGATGAACGTTTAAAGGCAGATATTCTTACATGAGTGGCAACTCCTACTGGCATATTTTGATCTGTCTTGCTAGACCAATGAGTGGCGTCAACATGAGCCACCACACAAGATTGTTTGCCAAACCGGTCAGATGTTTTCTTTGGCCTGTCCCAGCAAACAATAATTTAGTGTATGTACAAGTTTCAGGCTTAGGTGCAGCTATTTGTGCTTCTATCTGGTTTTCTATCTGGGCAGGGGCATAACTACAAAGGGAGAAGACCCTGCAAATGCAGAGGAACCCGGGGTTGAGGAGGTACCATCTTTCTATTTTCTCTATAACAAATACAGCCTTCATCCAGAAAACCACTGTCGAGGAAAAAGGGAGAAAACCCCATCATAGTTTTGCTGGGGAGCACAGTGATTTATCAGAAGAGTGACTGTACACGTTAGCTTAATGGGGATCACTGTTTTGCCCTTCACCTCATGCAGAAAAAGTCATCATATTCCCAAACAGTCCAGGACAATTTGTTCCCCTCTCCCTGCATTCAGCTGGATGTCCTGTGGTCTGCAGGAGAGAAGATAACCTCTTGAATGAGAATTATTGAGATGCTCTTCGTTATCATTGGCTGCTTTATCAGTTATAAATATAGAGAATTAGCAACTGCAGAGGACAGGAAACTATTCAGATGGCATAATTTAAGGTGGCAGGAAGATGTGGGCATAGGTAATATTTAAGTAGTAGTTTTCTGCTACTGCTGATTAACGTCCTTTTACCTTCATCAGCAGTAGTAGAATCCATGTACTCAAAGGGGTCCAGTGAAATTCTGGACCCCTTCTGATTCCTGGTTTTCAAGAATTAATCTTAAATCATAATTAAATGGATAATAAAACCTAATGGATTGGCTTGTGGTGACAGGCAGGACATTTTTAATAATTGTAACAACCACACTAATAATTAAAGACGTACTGTAATTAGGCTAATGTTTGGTGCCAAAATGTTGATGATCAAATCTACCAATGCAATTTTGATGCACGCCAACGTTTCATTGTTTCGACACAGAATTTCAATCATCTAAATTCCTTTACAAATCTTAGGTTAGCACAAATCAGCAGAAGAATTCCCGGCCTGTTCATTCATGCTTTGTAACCAAGGACACTCTGACCAGTTTAGTGAGTAATCCTGTATTAACTGTATTTGTGTACTATGATCCTGGATGTATTTTCTTTCAGTTCATGGTGAGTTTTCTGAATGGCTTCCTTGGCAGTCCTGCAGTGTGACATGTGGTCAGGGAGTTCAACAACGGATCCGGCGTTGTGATAATCCCCTTCCGGCAAATGGAGGACTTTACTGTCAAGGAGAAGACACAGAGAGACAAAGCTGCAAGAATAAGCCTTGTCCAGGTAAAACAGTTTTAAATACTCTGCGGTCATCTTTATCTCTTTTTTTAGTTAGTTAAAATTCTAGCAATAGCATAAAAATAGATTTGGATGACTAATGTGTATTTGGATATGTTTGCAGTCAGCAAGTAGCATACAGTACATTGGATCAGACTTTTTTTTACTTAGGCTTCTCTGATGTTGACAATAAGACATGGACCATTTTGCAGATTCATACCTGATTTTGAGGCAGGTTTCAAAGATCCTCAGATTTAGCATTTTTTCCAGAATTCCGGTTTCCGAATTTTTCTGTAGTGCCTTCGAATTTGTTTAAAAAATTCAAGGATTTCTGAAATTTTCGAAAACTGCGACATTTCAAAAATTTTAGAAAAAAGAAATTTCTAGAATTTTCAAAAACATCCAAAAATACTACACAGTATGCCAAAACAGAAGGCGCCTGAAGTTTCTGGTACTGGGCAGTGTTTTTTTTCAGTAAGTTACCATTGTTATTTACGCCTTTGTTTTTGGCAGAAATTTTTGGAATTTTTTCCCCATTGAATTTCATGGTTCCACTTGTCGATTTTAAAATTTTTTCATTTTTCCCAAAATCTGCAAATCCTCGAGCGGAACTCATTTTCGGTAGTTTGGCCATCACTATTGACAACCATCATTAAATTCAATTTTAAACATAACTGGAAGGCAGGTCTCAGTAGTCCATAGGAAAGTACTTATTTGGAAGCATTAGAAAGTTCATTATGCTGGGAAAATTTTATTTTATCTTTCCATATTGTTTTTATATTACGAGTGGATGGAAACTGGTCAGACTGGAGCTCTTGGGAAGAGTGTTCTAGAACATGTGGAAGTGGCAAAAGAACTAGAGTCAGAACATGCAGTGACCCTGCAACCCAGGAAGGAGGCAAAACATGTGCAGGGAAGACTGTTGATTTTGCAGTATGTAATGAGAAACCCTGTCCAGGTAAGCCTGAATACAAACTTAATTTCCCACTAAAATAGTTCTATATTCCAGTGCTATTAAGTTAATCAAATCCTCAGCAATATAAAACCTTTAAGGCCCCTCAGGGTGTTTCCTTTTGCACTGGTACCCTGGATGGTTGGCATTAGGAAATAACATTGTTTGGTCTCTAGATAAAGCAGGAGTTTAAGCATGGTGTTTCATGGCAGTTCCTGTGTTGCTCACTACCACTAATCCTGTGCTATGTCACAAAATTATACTGGAATCAATCATTATTTTTTTACCTTTTTGCCATTTAATTGTGACCTTGTTATATATTTTTTTTCTTGTGGTCCATCCTGTAAATGTTATGGGACATGTTCTAACTGTTCTAACATGTTCTAAATGTTACACTATAATTATATTTATAGAATATATAGAACAACTAAGAATTATTTTCATTACCGATATGTAATATAATAAATATAAAGATTTTTTTTAAAAAATCAAGGAAAATGTTTTTTTCCCCCTTACTGTGATCTTGCTCAGTAACTCTTTTGATGTGTTTTTTAGTTGATGGAATATGGGGTGCTTGGCAATACTGGGGTGAATGTAGCAAGACTTGTGGAAAAGGCACTCAGACAAGAATAAGACATTGTAATAATCCTGCCCCATCAGCTGATGGATTACCTTGCAATGGGCAAGACACACAGATGCAAATATGCAGTGAAAGGCAGTGCCCAGGTAAAAATTGACTGTATATACCAGGCATAGCATGTAATATGCACTTGGGAAATTTGTGTAAGGAGACTTATATAGTACAGGCAGTCCCCTGTATTCAAACCAGGTAGGTTTTGTAGTGTTATATTAAAGTATATTTGTATGTAAATTGGAACAGGTACATACAGTATTTGTATTAAATGCAACTTATGATGTTTGCCGCATTTATAAAAATGTATTGCGGTGCCGGCAGCTTTGCGTTTAGCTGTTTTTAACAGCTGCTTCTGTTAAAGCGCAAGGTAGGTAAAGGGGAGGGTAGGGGGCCCATTAAACATTGGTGGTTAGCAAACCAGTGTTGGGCCACCTGGCTGTACGCTTCTTCAGATCCCAGAGTTGAATGTAAGTAGTAATGTCTTTGTAACACTGCCTGTAACCAAAATTCTTCCGAACCCATAAAAGAGCTAAATCTGTAAAAACCTGAAGGTAACAAATCCATAATCATCAGTACAAGCAGGGTACTGGCAAATGTGCAGTTAGGTACACTAGTGTGTAATCACTGGCGTCTGGGGGAAAGATTGCCGGTCATTTTGAAAAGTTTGCCCTTGAAAGCATAAAGGGAATGATGAACATACTGTCCCCTTTGTCAGAGTCTTACAAATAACATTTAAATGCCATGTTAGAACAAAAGTATTTTAAAATGTACGTGAAAAAACAATATAACACGAAAAGACATGACTAGTCGAAAAATTTACAAACCATTCACTGTGATGCTTAGATGGTGTCAGTCAAGTCTAAAATTATACGGTGCAAGTAAATGTCAATTTCCTTTTAACACTTTTTGAAACCTGTATGTTTGTTGCAGCTAATCACTGTTTACTGAGTTACTGACTAATGTCAGACTGCTATTGGTTTGATTTGTATTTTATTAGTGGATGGCAAATGGTCAGTGTGGGGTAGCTGGACAACCTGTAGTTTTTCCTGTGGAGGAGGGCTTCGTCAGAGGACACGAATGTGCTCCAGTCCAGCACCACAGCATGGAGGTCATAAATGTGAAGGAAGTTCCCTTGAAAATGAAATCTGCAATGAAGATTTATGTCCAAGTAAATAATTTTATTGCTGTTAAATTACAACTCATAGTCTGACAAACATAACAGTCATTTTAGTCACAGTTTCTCTGAAAATGTATATATTATAACAAAGGGATTTTAGTAACATATTTAAAGGGAAATTGTGGTCTCTGAACAGGTTAGGATTAAATAAAATCCTAGTTCACATCTCTAGTTAAAACTTGTGAGAAGTTATATTGCTGGAAAGGTTTAGCAATAAAACTTCCTGAATACTTCCTGCATTCTGACCAGTTTCTGCCTGCAGGAAGTACTGTGCAGATGTCTTTTCCAGCATTAAGCCGTAAAGGGCAACAGCTATTTTTACCATTTTATTACATGCATAGTAACTAGATATTTTTAATGAGAAATGCTGTTCCTTTCTAGCCAAGGTATCTGCCTCTTCCCTCTGCTCAATTAGCTTTTTATAAGCTTGAGCATGTGCACAGGAGACAGCAGGGGAAAGAGCAGTCAATCAGTGGTTTTGCAGTCAGTTGTCACAGGTTTGATTGACCTCAGGGGGTTGGTGGGGAACTTACTCTTCCAGAATGGTGACAATAAGTATCCTTAAATTTATGGTTAGTATTGCAGGTAATATAGTGCAAAATATATTAGTTGGGTTTGGGGGCAGGTACCTAACAATTGACCAGTTTTATGTTTTAACTGTGGGCATGCCCTATAAGTGAACGTGTTTGCCCTCCATGGACAGGAGAGGAGCAAAGGGTTGTTGTCACTGAAGCTACTGAAAGCAGGAAGTTTAAACTTTATCCACAATATACTTTCTCCCAGGCTACATCTAGAGATGTGATTCAGGACGCATTTTAAAGGAAAGACTGCAGGCCTATATTTAACCCACACTTATTCGAAGACCACAGCTGCCTTTTAAGTTTTTAAATCATTTAAAGTTTAAATATGAATTATGATTATACATTTTTTTTGATGTGCAAACTGCAAGGATGTTAAATGTCTTTAATGTCTTCATGAGCCTTGGTGGTTTTCTTGAACAAGCAAGATATTTAGGGTAACATTTTCTTAAAGGCCATGTCCACCACCAATATGAAAATTCATACTTACTCCTTCACCCCCAAAACCCTACAATAGAGATCTACCTTACCAGCGTTCTTAAATGGAGATATTATATCCAGAGTTTGCCATCCTCTTCCTTAAATGTCCTGCCTCTTCTTACAGCTTTAAGAGCTTGTTACTGTAACTCCCACATTCACAGAGCACAGAGCAGGCGGGGTAGTGTGCAGCAGTCAGTCATTGACTGTGATATCTTCTGTCACAGCTGTGACGGAAGAAAAACGAGGACTGGAGGAGAGGACAGCAAACTCTAATATCTCACTTAAGGATCGATGGTAAGGTAAGTAATTTTTGTGGTCTTGGAGATTTTTGGGGGTGGGAAAGGTACGGTAAGTATGCTCTTTAAATGCATCCATAGTTGTATCTATGTAAATTGTTGGGTATAGTTTGTATAGTGGGCTGTTGCTGTTGTGAATAGCACAGAATGGTCTTTCCATTTCTGTACAGCATGTAACCGTTTGATTTTTGTACAAATCATGACATTTTTTAAAAATCTGATAATAGCCATAATTGCATTAGATTAACATCATTTGCTGTGGGACGTATGCCATGAATATCCCTGGTGATAACTGAATATAGAAATCACATTTTGGCATCATTGTTAACCACTGGGAGTGGTTCAATAGTAGATTCCAGATGAACAACAGTCATTTTGAGTTTTTTGGATATGTGTGAGAACCTGCAAAAAATGGTAAAAGATTTCTCATTTATTGCTTTGCAGTTCATGGCAATTGGGGTACATGGAGTCCTTGGGGATCCTGCAGCCGCAAATGCAATGGGGGTCAGATAAGGCGATACCGGTCCTGTGACAACCCTGCCCCTTCACATAATGGAAGAGCCTGTGTTGGTTCTGATACAGAGACAAATAAATGTAACACAGATGCGTGTCCTGGTCAGTATTTTGTGGTTTCTCTTACCATTCAACTGTTTGACCTTGTTTACTAAATTTAGAATTTCTTAAATATTTTAACTGCAAATTGTTACTAACTTATTTTAATAAAATCTAAGTTAGTTCGGGGATGGATTGAAAGATGGGAATGTTCGGGAATGAAGAAAGATGGATTTCACTGTCCTGTGCTGGCAAAGTCAATGTTACCTTCTATTTCATTGTAGCAGATGGAAATTGGGGTCCTTGGGAAACTTGGAGCAAATGTTCAGTATCATGTGGTGGTGGGGAGCTGATTCGCACACGTCTGTGCGTACGTCCTCTTCAATCTGACTTTAGTCGGACTTGTCCAGGGGACTCCACCCAGTTATTGAGATGTAATGTCCAAGCATGTCCAGGTGAGACCGAGTACTGATATATTGTCATTTCTGTATGGTATTGCATTAGTTCTGCCTGAGTCTGACAGCAACTGTCAATATTTGTTCTAAAAATGCACTCTTGATCTTTTTCCTATAACAATAATTTATAATGAAACATACAAGGAATAGAATTTTCTGTTCCTAAAAAGAATACTAAGAGTCCAATAGTGAATTTCCAAAATTGTACAAATTTCGACTAACAAACTTCATTGTTGAAATTTTGCAGTTTCGAAACATTTTGACCCAAAATTTTGATGGTCAAAATGTTTTTTGTTACGAGAATCAGCTAACACAACATTACCTGCCCAGTAGCTTTGTACAACTCTAGTGTGTGTCTGGCGTGTGTGCATGCAACTACCTACAACCTTCACTTGTAACTTTTGAAGATGAATAAATACATCTTAATGTGTATTATATTCAATAGGAGGACCACAGCGTGTTAGAGGAAATCTATTCGGAAACATCAATGATCTTGAATTTGGCATTGCAAACCTTAATGCTTCAATTACAGATGACCCTACATTAACAACTAAAATCCTTCAAGCTAAGTTCACCAACATCCCCAAAAGTCTAGGTAAGATTATTATTATTAACACAATCTGTACATCTGATCATTGCACTTGTATTCAGAAAAAAAATCACTGGCATGTATGCTGTTGCGGCGAACAATGTCTGTTGCCCGTTCGCCTGGATAGCGCAGAAGGGGGATTGGACACTGTGGTAAGCTACACTGACAGTGATTTGTCATGGCAAACCGCTGACTTGTGGCGAAAAATTTGCCCATGTGTACCCAGCCATAGACATATGGGAAGAGATTTCCCGATTGAGTAGCAGTCAGCCACTGCACAAGCAGAACCTAGACAGATCACCAGTTGAAAGGGATTTCCTACCTCCCTGGGAAAGAAGGTTTAGGATTTCAAATGGGTTTTTGGGAGACATAGTTGTTAGGTCAGACTTGTTTATTCATAGAAAATGTCTATTGATGTCTATTAGATTCTATGTAAATAATAAATATGATAATGTTACATATTTTATCTTCAAGGCCCCTCAATGAGAAATCTTGTCTCTGTCTTGAATCCTTTATACTGGACAATAGCAAAAGAAATTGGAGAAGCAGTAAATGGATTTGCTC
Source organism: Hymenochirus boettgeri (assembly GCA_019447015.1). Lineage (NCBI taxonomy): Eukaryota > Metazoa > Chordata > Amphibia > Anura > Pipidae > Hymenochirus > Hymenochirus boettgeri. The sequence continues at coordinate 204,515,499 of CM033472.1, forward strand.
TCACAGGGGGTTTGTTTAAGAGAGAATCCCAGGTGGAGTTTGCAACAGGTGAGTCATTTCTAAAGGGGAGGGGGGTTACATCTAAAATGAAAAATTAACCTGGGAATTAGCCAGTAGGTATGGCCCATGCAGGATTCCTTTTCTTCCTTTATCCTCTATATTATGGGTTCATATCCAACACCAGGATATAGAACATCCACATTTAACAATGTAACCCCTGTACACAGGAAAAGGTTATTTTAATAAAAGGATAGAGAAAGTAATAACAATAAGTCCAGGCAATAAAATGGATCCATACTATAGTGAATTACACAATAATACTAGCAGCACTGAGCAGTATGGAAGTTCGCTGAGACACATGGAATATAGACACGAAGCAATCCAGCACAGAGGAGTCCTCAGGCAGGGGAATACTCACAGTCCCCACACAAAGGGGCAGAGGCTGCTCGCTATACTTGTAAAACTTAACGTCTATTAATTTAGACCATTGAAGTGCCTCAAGCCAGATCTCCTTAACTTACCCCTTTCCTCTTAAAAGTGTCCAGGGAAAGTAACTAAACCGCTTCGTCCTCAGCCTTGTTTTGTCCTGATGTTACTTACCAGCATATTTTTCAGAGGTCTAGCCAATGGAAAGATGTGCTATGTGTCCCTTCTAATCAGATCCCACACAGAGGGAGGGGTAGAGTCTGACCAGGAAAACTAGTAAAACTTTAAAATGCCGATAAGGGGCATGAAGGCAAAACCCAGGCTTGAAGGCCGAGTAGTTTAGGTTCTTTCTAATCAGGTAATTGATCGGGTACTGTGGATTTTACGCATGTTTAGTTAACATCATGTACATTTAGGGCTCGTTCACAGTACATCAGTTTGTATCCATTTTTCAAACGCAGGTGCAGACAGAAACCCATGAGATTTTACAATATTGTTCACACTTGCTGCATTGCATTCCGTTCTGTTCTAGTCCATTTTAAAAACGCACTGCTGCACGCATATCTGTACATCTAAAATGCATGAAAACACAGTATAACAGATAACAACGCACGCGTTTGCATTTCTGTCCATTTTTCGAAAAGGATGCCTGGGAGTTCCTGTGATGTCCCTTCCAGTCCGCAGGCTATAGAAAACAGGCTGAAGAATAGCGAAGTCACCAGAAAATCGCAAGATCTCTCTCCACAACACTATCTGCTACCACTCTCCCCAAAAGCTCCTGAAACTCCCTCACTCCCAGGAACTGACAAGTGTTCTTTGTTCCTGCCCCTTTAAATTAAAAAAATGTGATCAAAAACACATAAAAAAACAGACGCAAACAGATAACACACACACGTCAGCAACCGATACAAAAACATGTTTAAACATAACGGTAAACGCACTGCGTTTTTGTCCGTTCCTAGTGTGAACGATCCCTTAGATTGGACTCACACGTTTATTTGCAAAAGGTAATTGATTTATTGCAACTTTTGAAAGAAAATAGATTCAATAATGTTGACATCCAAAAAAACCCAAATCAGCTGACCATATTTCTGCTATAGACCACAATCTTTTAATGAAAAGACAAATGCACTGCTAAAATGAGGAGCACAAAATAATTACAAGTTATTCTAACTTCAGGATAATCACACTTTTCCCAACAATCTTCTTCTTTATTTAAAATAAAAACAAAAAAAAACATTGCGATCAGGCACAAAAACAAAGATATATTTTTTATTAGTGTCGCTAAACAGTTGTTCCTTGATTGAGGTTTGGTGCCAGCTGTGCTCATTTGAAATAATTATAATTCTTTATGATTTCTAGGGGAAATCCTGCACATCACTCATACTGTCCGGGGTGTAGATTCTGATGGTTCACTTCTTTTGGATACTGTGGTGAAGGGACATGTTCTTCAGCTTCAATCTTCAGTGGATTTAAGAGTAAAGGTCAGTAATATAGATACTATCAATATCATTTTGATAAATAGATAATAGTATGTATGTAGATGTTTATTTATATAGCACCACTAGGGGACGCAGCTCTGTACATTATAGAATACAAAAAGTCATACAAGGGGGACAGTAAATAAAAACATAAATATATAAATAAGTATGAGAATCACTAAATATACAAGTGCTTAAAACATGTAACATGAGGAAAGAGGTCCCTGCCCCATAGAGCTTACAATCTACTTAGTAATAGATATGGTACAGTAAAATTTATTTTATACTAATCACCCATACTGTAAAATAACTCTGGTTTTGCCTGGTATCAATTGTAACAGACTTCACCTTTTTAAAAGCCTTTTTGTATTTTAAAAATGTTCAAGTAATAAAGCCCTGGATCCCATTTAAAGCAAAATCTTCCCTTAAAAGTTATATTTTATTTGTAATTTACAGCACTGAAAAATAAATGTTTTGTACAATTTGCTCCTTGACCTGTTTTTCTTTTAAGGCAATCAAACAATATTTTTATTAAAGGGGTCAGCTCTAACCTTGACTGCCTCCTTCCCTTATATCAAAGTTAGGGCCGTGTGTTGCTGAAAGGGGGTGTGTTGGAGGGGAGGGGTGACAGCACTGCAGCAGCGCAATCTTGAAATGCTGTTTTCGGGCATGGAAGTGAAAAATATTTAATTATACCTTTCATTTAAAAATAAAGTTTCATTTTAGTGCCCCTTTAAGAAGTTTATAAAATGCAGCTTTGATCAACCTCTCTAGATATGCAGGCAGAAGTAGTCGTTCAGCTTGGTGACTATAGACTTTGCCCAGCAAAATACAGCTTTCCTTGTTTAGGTTGTCCAGCATTCAGTCACTATCTTGTGGTAGGTTTTTGTAATGGTTTTTGGTACAAATATCCCTTTATTTTGTTTGGCTTGTTTCAGGATTACACAGAGGATTATGTTCAAACAGGCCCTGGGGAAATCCATGCCTACTCAACAAGAATGTTTTCTGTAGATGGAGTCTATGTTCCATATACCTGGAATCACACTATTAGCTATGATCCAGACCAAGGAACCATGCCATTCCTGGTTCAGACATTACATGTGTCATCTGTTAAAGCAGATTATGACCAACTAGAAGAGTCTCTTCAGTTCCTTGTACATGCTTCTATCTCCAGAGGTAATGATACTGACTTTATAATATAAAGCATTAGCCACAGATATTTACTGTTCCAATTGACATAAATGGTGACATATTATATATATGTATGCAAAAAAGGAAAATTATAAAGAATGAAGACAGTATCATAAAGAATAAAGCCAGGATTACGCTAGAACAACAGTGTTCACTAACACAATTATCATGGGTAACCGTAATGTGTGGTTTTACAAAACAACAACATTGGGGTGATGGATTTCTAGACACTTTTGCATAAATAGCTAAATTCCCACTCTTTGTTTGTGTCTGTTTTATAGGTGATTCCAATACCCAGTGCCCTCCTGGATTCAGTGTTGATGCTTCAGGGCTCTACTGTAATGGTATGGCCACACAGTTTCAAAAGATTCTAATATGCTAATTGCAGTAATATATACAGACATAGAAATTTATTGTATTAAGGGCAAAATGTCTTGGTGATGGTTTTTAATATCAGCAACTCACTGTTATCTTAATGGAGAAGTTGTCCAAACCTCACCAATGAGTGCTGAACATTGATAGTACTGTGCACATATGGGGGTGTTAAGCTCAGATGAAATAAGTCTAGACATTTATGAAGAGTCAATTAAATGTGTTTTGCAAATCCTGAATGGTAGTAGAGTTATATGGAAAAGGTAGGTTAGAATGGGAATTGAAAAGAATCAGTGTAGTGAATGTGTGTTTAAGGAGGCCATACATGGGTCATTGTTTTACAATCAAATTATCAATCAAATGGGGACTGAAAGATGAATGGGGGGCTGAATGGGGACTGAAAGATGGATCGGGGGCTGAATGGAGAAGAAAAAAAGGGGGGGGGATGGAGGGGGGGTGAATGGGGCTGAAAGAGGATGGGGGTTCTGAATGGGACTGAAAGATGGATGGGGGGCTGAATGGGACTGAAAGATGGAATGAGGGCTGAATGGGGAACTGAAAGATGGATGGGGGGGCTGATGGGGGACTGAAAGATGGATTGGGGGCTGAATGGGACTGAAAGATGAATGGGGGGCTGAATGGGGACGTGAACGATGGCTGGTGGGCTGAATGGGGACTGAAAGATGGATCGGGGGCTGAATGGAGACTGAAAGATGGATGGGGGGCTGAATGGGGACTGAAAGATGGATGGGGGCTGAATGGGGACTGAAAGATGGATGGGGGGCTGAATGAGGACTGAAAGATGGACGAGGGGCTGAATGGGGACTGAAAGATGGATGGGGGGGCTGATGGGACTGAAGATGGATGGGGGCTGAATGGAGACTGAAAGATGGATGGGGGCTGAATGGGACTGAAAGTGGATGGGGGCTGAATGGGACTGAAAGATGGATGGGGGGCTGAATGAGGACTGAAAGATGGACGAGGGGCTGAATGGGGACTGAAAGATGGATGGGGGGCTGAATGGGGACTGAAAGATGGATGGGGGGCTGAATGGGGACTGAAAGATGGATTGGGGGCTGAATGGGGACTGAAAGATGAATGGAAATGGAAAGAGCACAATAAATATCCTTAAGTGGTGTATCGAAAATTCGAAGGTGGTGGTTGATTTTTTGACCATTACGAAAAATAAACCCTGAGTATGGCATGTTTTAGAGGAAAGTGTCCCTCTATAGAGAACTGCGATATGCAGACTGATCACTGGTGGTGGGATTAGGGACAACGTTGTTATTAATGTAATTTTTATTTCTAGCCAAGTATGTGCTTTTTATTTTCCTGTTATGCCAAGGATATTGCCTTCTAGCCTTTAGAAGTGCTTTAATTAAGAAATAACCTCCGTGGTCTGGCTGTGCTGTTTTGCTTAGAATTAGTTTGTAAATGAATTGTCTCTTTTTACTTTGCCAAATGCCTTGTTCAGTCTAGAAATTTTCCATGAACTCTACAAATGGATATTAAATTCTTCCAGATGATGATGAATGTGCTTCACACAGTCTATGTTCCCATTCATGCCATAATATTATTGGAAGTTACTACTGCTCCTGTCCCAAAGGCCTAATTATATCAGACGATGGAAAAACCTGCCATGGTAAGCATTGCAATAAGATGCTGCACTTCCTACTAGATGCGCAGTAACTTTGCATAGAATACTGTACATGTGCACTTCATCTTCTACTATTGTTTATCATTACTCTTAGAACTGTAAGATTACCATTAGAGATGTTCGAAACTGTTGAGTTTCGTTTTCCAATTTTTCGAAATTTTCGGAAATTTCAAAAAGTACAATTTTCGAAAATAGGCTACTTTCGATTTTTGATTTTCGAAAATCGTCTACTTTCGATTTACGGTTTTCAAAAATCTTTTTTTTCCCGTAAATTGTCTACTTTCGATTTTTGGAAATCGTCTACTTTCGATTTTCGATAATTATCTACTTTGGATAATTATCTACTCTCCGATTTTCGGGGTTCCGAAAGTTTTGTCGGGAGTTCGAAACCCTCGGATTTGATTCGAAACTGGGTTCTATTAGAACCCACAGTACATCTCTAATTACAATCAGTATCAGCTGGGCTGTCACAGGTTCTACTGCTGAAATCTCCTTTTTACTCAACACACACGTCAGTCAGGGCTGGGTCCCACTGCCATGACTCGGATTGCATTTGCGATTCGATTGTGATGGTTGCAGCTTGAGCCAGAGGTGGGCAATGTAGCTGGCCCAACTGGCTGCTTTGTACTAAAATACGATTTAACTATGCATGTGATCACCATTTTTAGTGTGGATCACATGCGTTGCGATGAAGGATTTTGCTAGCCAAAATAGCAACGCATTTCTGGGGTGTTGCAGTGGGACCTCAGCCTCAGAGAGGAGGAGAGATTGCCCTTATAAATAAAAATAGATTGTGCACAGCATTCATTCCATTAAACTGCCAACTACTCCTTTAAAAACAACAACCGGTGATGGGCTATTAAATAGTGAGTTAAAGTCAATTAAAAGAAACCTATATAACCTTGATTACTTAGAATTTACCAGTTTTTAGTTTTAGGGCTGGACATACCCTTTAAGGAGGGATTTGCTTCAGCAGTTTCTGGAAACCCCAGCAAACCTATTTAACAGCAGCCGAAACAAAGAGCGGTATCTAAAACCAATGGTTTTGGAAAGTTCCAATACCGTGGGTTTTCATGAAAGTGCAGCCATACAATACCATGCAGTAGTAAACTAGAGATGAACTTAAACCCGAGTTCGAGATGAACTTTATGAGTTTGGACGAACTCAAACTATTCAAACTAGTTCGTACTCGAACTAGTTCGATTTATCGAACTCGCGGGACTATTTTCAAGAATTCTTGAATGTACGATTCCCAAAAACGGCTGCTCACGGATTGCAGAATGCCCGACAATCCCGCTGCCGGACGTTCAGGGGTCCCGCAGCTCGAAACTGGGACCCCCTCCCTGGCCCTTACAAGGACCATTGTGGCCCTTTGGGGCTTAAGGTGTCCCACAGCGGCCGCCAGTGACACCGCAGTGACTGACATCAGCTGCAACTTCTGAGCTCTGCGGAGGTTTGCAGCTCTTTATATAGGTTTGCAGAAGGACCAAATCCAATTGTGGTTGGTTAAAATTTTAATGCTTGAAATCATATGATCACAAATTAACCAATCATATTTGAATCTTTAATTCCAATATCATTGGTTAATGTGTGATCATATATATAAATGTGTGATCATATTATATAAACCTATATAAAGAGCTGCAAACCTCCGCGGATCTCAGAAGTCATTGCAGCTGATGGCAGAAGAAAGAAGACTTCGGATCAAGAGGTCGGAAACACCTGCAATGTTGATGTCGCCAGCACCGGTGGTGTCACTGGCGGCCGCAGTGACATCGCCTGGCTTTGGCGACATCAGTGGAGTTGGTGTCACTGACAAGAAGACACCAAGACCTGAAAAGGTCCTTTTTAGGACCAGGGGGGGTCCTGGTTTCGAGCTACAGGCCCCCCCCACAAAGACACTTATAAGTGTCAAGGAGCGTGTGCGCTACGTCCGTTTTTTTGCCGTTCCACACGGACATGTTTCCCAGACCATCTCCCAGGTTCCAGAGGCCTGTAAGTTAAGTTTACACTGCAATATTTCGGAAAGTTCATTCAAACTTTCTGAACTATTTATTTGACTCATTGACCCATTGCCTCATTGACTTTAATGGGTCTGGACTTTTGAACTTTCAAACTTTTATAAAGTTTGGCCATCTCTATAGTAGCCTACTGTGATCGTATTATATAGGCCATCACAGAATTACAATCGTAATTATAGAATCACGGTTGCAATATTAGTTGTATGAATTGTCACAAAATACCAATACCGCACTTTTATAAATATGGGCCCAAGGTTTATTTATTGTACATCACAAACAATCCTGTCTAACTTTCCTACAGATATTGATGAATGTGAATTGGAAGCCACAATTTGTCGCAAAAACCAGGAATGTAAAAACACTGTTGGTTCATATATTTGCGCTGTCAAGTGTGAATCTGGATTTAGAGCTATTAATGACTTTGCTTGCCAAGGTATGTTACATCTTGTACTGTGCTATTGATAGAAATCTGGTTATATTTTCAGGTAAGATTATGGGGCATATTTATAAATGACCACTAGCTATTGCAGGGCAACGCAATGACAAATAGCACTATTTTCGCCTTATTTATAAAACCCCTCGTTTTCGCTATCGCCTTTGCGGAAAAGTATCGCTGTGGCGATGTGTGATGGTAGTTTTCACCTTATACATTGCGTTAAGTGTGTTATCACTGTGAAAAGAGAAATTGCTCTCTAGTGTAATTTCAGAGCTATTTTTGTATTTTTTTTTATTTAAAGCTATTTATAAATAGGTGGAATTTCACCCTTTTTTTTGCCTTTAATTGTGGTTAAGTCTGGTGGGTAAAAAAGCAAAAATAATACCCCTTTATAAATACCGCATATACTCGAATATAAGTCGAGATTTTCAGGCTTATACTCGGGTCAAGTTCTAATTTAGATCCAAATGTTGCAATTGTAACCAGTAGGTGGCGCTGTGTTAAAAAAATCCTTCATCTGCATAGAAATTTAGAGGCGCTGATCTGCCTTTACACTCCTTCCTGCTTCCTGTAGTCAGGCTGCTGGACTCACTCAGCACTGTCACTGCTCATCTAGAGGCTGTAAATCTGATGGGTCTTCTCAGTTTGGGGAAAATAACTGCTAGTTCAATGCAAGTGACAGCTTTAAATTACAACTCTCAGGTGATCTATTGGGGTCAGAGTGCCCTTTACTATATGGGGGTCAGAGTGCCTTTACTATATGGGGGTCAGAATGCCTTTTACTATATGGGGGTCAGGAGAATTGTAAATGATGGTAAGTTTAATTAAAACTTTATTGAACCTTGCCACTCCACATATTTAGAAACTACAAATCCCAGCAACCAAAGCATGCTGGTAGTTGTAGTTTCCAAACATCTGGAGTGCCAAGGAATTGTTACTGGTACTGGATTTGGCTATTACTGTATGGGATTAATGTATGGGAATTCTGCTTTCCATTTAAAGGGCAACTTAAGCCACAAAACAATACTAAATCAGAAGGCAGTAGTGGTCATAATTTCTACCCTCGACTTATACTCTAGTCAATCAGTTTTTACAAATTTTTCAGGTAAAAATAGTTACCTCGAATTATACTCGGATCGACTTATACTCGAGTATATACGGTATGTTCTTAGACCCCATTTGACTTTATTGGTAAATAAAGAAAATCGGGGGAAAATAATCTTAAAAAAGTGAAAAATAAACCTTAAAAAGCTAAATCGTTTTAGAGCTAATGCTGGAAAATAGTCTAACATCCCCCTGGGTACTTATTAGTATTGAGAAACAGTCCACAATGTACTGACACCTTCCATGGACCCATTGGCAGGCTAAATAAATGGCCACCTCAGACTTGGCGAATGTGAATGGCTCAACTTAACGCAAAAATACACTTTTCGCCATTTTATAAATATGATTAAGCAGTAACCACAGCGATGTATAAATATGCCCCTATGTCATCATAAAAATCATTGTTTCATCTTTATTTCTGTACCATTTAATATAATGTTTATATACTATAAAGAATTTTAATAAAAGTTCTAAAAAATAAAATAATGAAGTAATACACAGTAACAGTAGAACTGTCTACATAAAATACAAAAGTGTGTATGACTAAATGTATCTTTTGCATGTACCATAGTCTTCTTGTGGCTAGCAGCCAATAAATGTAGAGCAACTTTCTTGAGTTAAGGCTTTAGGCTCAACTGCCACAACACTCCGTCAACAGTGGCACAACAATATGACCAATACAGTGAAGGAGCCAAAGGCAGATCAACAGCAAGTGCTATATGGTGCAGTTTTTGGAGCCAGTAGTATGAAATGCGTGATTAAAAATAATGTATATTCCACTGGGAAATCAACAAAAAAGTCACCTACATATTTTAGAGATATCCAAAACAACTATCCAATTGGTTCCCCTCATACTTACCGTTATGCTGAAGGAACTGTAAACATCAAGGATCCTTTCTTCACATCTGGTGGAACTGTCCTACAAAAAATTTAAAATGTGGTATAAGATAGAATACTTCATAAACAACCTATTCAAACCAAAATAACTACAAATCCAGCCCTACCGCTACTAAGCATTGGTCTACTAAACCTTCCAGAAAACCAAAAGAGTATCATGTATCATTCTTTACAATCATGAAATATTGGAAATCCAAAACAATCCCTACTCTAAAGGAACTTTATATCTGCCTAACCAATAATATGCAATACAAAAAAACGTTTGCATGTTCACAAGGACGTTTTGTTCAATTTTATAGAAAATTGGAGTACTGGTATACAGATCCCATGTCAATATAATCAGTTGCAAACCAAAATAACAGAATACCATATACCAAACAAGAGTACCTATCAACTGATTTGATAAAAAACAACTACTATAGAATTGGGGTAACAGGCTTGGTGATACGCACTATATAAATTTAATGGTCCTACCTTATGATAGATATATATTTACCAATCATTGTTTTATTCTCTTAAAGACAACACCTTTATTATAATTCTGTTATTATGATATTGTTAGTATCAATACTAGTTTATATGTTTATAATTATATAAATATACTATTGTAACTCTGAATGCTAGTCAGATGCTATTATAATTTTGAAATTCTGAAAAACAATAAAAAACAAATGTTTTTAAAAGAAAGTTATTGCTGTAACTGTGTTGCACCACAATATACTCTATTTGGAATTAGAGATGGGATCTGGGTCCGACACGAACCCGGATCCGACACGAAACCCCTTGGATCCGAAATCCGAAAGATCCATCCGAATCTGGTCGGATCCTACAAATTACGGGACTTCAGAAACATTTTTTAAAGATTTTCAAATGTACAGAGCTATTTTTCCTAATTTTCGAAAATATCTTCGAACATTCGAAAATCCGATCGAGACCACTTTCGAGTTTCCGATCGGATTTTTGGAAAATTGAACGTTCGAGGCTATTTTTCGAAAATTATCTAAAATAATCTCGAACATTTAAAAATCTTCGAAAATACGATCGGAAACTCTAAAGTGGTCTCCAATGGGATTTTCGAATGTTCGAAGATATTTTTGGGAATCCGAAAACGGAACAAAACTATGTAGTTTCGGCCATCTCTATTTGGAATGTGTGCCAGTGAAGATTCAGTTTAAAGCTTTGAAAGCAACATGTTGAAACCTTAAAATAATAAAATGTTTGCAATAGTGGTACCTGCCAACATGGAAATGGATTAAATGGTTATGCTACTTGCCACCAGCTCTTGGTTTATTTTCTCTGCCACCTTACACACCTTTTCTGCTTTGCTCTCTAGATATCAACGAATGCTTAGAATCCAATCCATGTCACCATCGCTGCTTTAACAGCATTGGAGGTTTTCATTGTGGATGTGACCCTGGGTATCAGCTAAAAAGCCGGAGATGCATCGGTAAGATGTCTGATCTGTTAAAAGGGAAACCATACTTTTTACAGTTTATTTTTCCATTAGAAGAAAACTAAGAAAATAAATAATTGGTACCACTGAAAACATTCAATTGCTTTGGAACCTTTTTGCTTTTTGGTCCTGCACCTAAATTCCAACTGTACTTTTGGGGGAGGCGAAGGCGGGGGAGGTGAAGACTGTATATGATAAATATTGCATGTAAATTGGGAATTCTGCTAATGAATTTGATGAATTATTCTGTACAGTATAAGGCTAATGATGTACATTTTAAATCTCTCTTAAAGATCTGAATGAATGTCGTCATGGGGTTTGCAGACCAGACCAGCTTTGCAAAAACACCCGTGGTAGTTATAAGTGTATTGATGTGTGTGCTGTTGGCTTCACAAGGGCAGAAAATGGATCTTGTGTGGGTAAGTTCTTATCATAATGACACAGATAAGTCACTGTGGTTTTATATGAGACAGTCCTACTATGAAGTTGTCATTAGCACATGTTCTTCTGACCTGCATCCCAGAAACCTAAACTTGCCTTTCCAAAGCAGAGATAAATCTGTGTAAGGTCTTTACTTTCTTCCTACCCTGTTTCCCTCCCTATGACAAATAAAACAGGCAGGTCCTGTTAGTAATCTAGAAAAGCAGGATACAGTGCAAAAAGATGACTATTATGATGCTACTATGATTCATTGGAATATTTTTACTGCATTTCATTACAAATAGTTCTCCTGCTGCCCCCAAACCTATTAACAAGATAGACAAAAAAAAATATTCACATGTGAACATTTGGAACCATTTATAGATTTTATATATTTGCTATGTCCTGCACAGATATCAATGAGTGTCAAGATTCTGCACATCAATGCAAAAACAACCAAATCTGTGAAAATACACATGGAAGTTATTTTTGTGTATGTCCCAGAGGATACAAGTCTGAAGGTGCAGGAACCCCCTGTGTCGGTATGTACTTTTGTACATAGACATTAAAAGGTGTTGTTTGGGTAAAAGAAACACAAAATAGTATGGGGCATATTTATAAATGTTTGTTAACTTTTCGCCGCCATTACTGCCAAATTTTTACTTTTTGTCATACAAGGATAAGAGTTATATTGTGTTAAGTTCAGCCTTTCAAAATTGGCAAGTTTGAGGTTGCAAAAAAGCATATCTAGCCATATCTAGCCTGCCAGTGGGTCCCTGGAAGGTGTCAGTACATTGTGAAGTGTTTCCCAATACAAATAACTGTAATAGGATCATCAATTCCCATTTTCTGATGATCAATATTCTAGGTTTGATGATCGCTTTTCTAGGTTTGGATTTTATCTTTTTCCCAATTAAAGGGCATGTCCACCCCCAAAACTATAATCCCCCCCACTAATGGCCCCACTATGTAGTGTAATAAAATCCTTACCTCACATCCCAGCTCCATATGGTTCTCCTGTAGTCCCCCCCCAAAGTCCAAAATACTGGCCACCAGGAGGATAGCAGAGTCCATATAAGGGTGGACATGCCCTTTAAGTCAAATGGGGTCTCATTTCCACATATACATGACTTTTTTCTGGTAAAGTCCCACCTTTAATGTTGGCACCTTTAATGTTGGCAAATTCTTGGTTACAGCCCTGGTCTGGTATTGGTCTATGTTATTGCCATTTTTCTTTTTGCTGCATTACCGGACTTAAGGCAATGAATACGCTGATAGCCAATACTACGGCTACACATTGGCTGGTGAAAATAATGCCATTTGCCATTGCGATATCCTTTCACAAACAAAAAATAGCTTTCACCCTCCAGCTACTTTAGATGTCAAGTGAGAATCCAAAAGTTTATTTTCTTATAGGATATTAAATTGTTTGCACTATCAAACTGTGATCTTGATTCTTCATACAGACATTAATGAATGTGAAAGGGGAGATGTGTGTCAGCATGAATGTAAAAACATTCTAGGAAGTTACCAGTGCCTGTGTCCTTCTGGATATCATCTTATGCCCAATGGAAAAACATGCCAAGGTATGTAAGATAAGTTTTATGTTCCCATGTTTTAAAATCTCTAAACATGGGAACAATATTTTGCAAATCTGCTTCCAGGTCTGAGAACAAGCAATTTTGTTTAGTGCTAACCATTTAAAGGGATAAGATGGTAAAACCACAGAGGCAATTTTTACTGCATTAATAAAACTCACAAATTTGCCACAAACACAATTGTATTAATTGTTTGCAGTAAGAGTGTGGGTGACTTTTTAATATGAGCCGGTATCTCTTAAAATAATCTTTAGGGCTGGAACACATCTATCAATGTTAATGCCTGACTGACTGCCCATACAGATGTTTTGGTTGATTGAGCCGTGCTTTTGGACATTTCATAAATTATGGCCAATCCTGTGGTCTTCAGTGGGCCAAAATATTGTCAGAACATCTTTAATTTCTCACCAACAGACTATTGATGATTTATCAATCAGCTGGTCTGTCATCAGAAATATTTTCATCAGTTTTCATCTACTCTTGTGTACCAGGGATAATACCTGGATTAAAATAGAAGCCTTTTAGTACTGGATTATACCTTTCATTGTTAACAGTTCAGGAGGGGTTTGTTTCTTTATGGCCGCAGATGGGTACTTGCTTTTTTGGTGCCCTTCCCATTACGTCGTATCAGGCATGGTTCCACCATTAATTGGCGTCTGTATCCCAAATTGAAGGGACATTGCTGCACAAAATAAGTAAGAAACATATACAGTAAGTAACAAATCATTGGAAAATGTACCCATATATTGCAGAACTTTTGCAACTCTTATTTCATCAGCCCTAAAGACTCAAATCTTTTTTACCATGTTTTGAATATATCTTAGATTTCACAACAGGACTACTGGTGGTCATAGACACTTACCGTAGATCCCAGTTGCATGATATCGGAATATCCCGATTTTATACAACTGTCGGGTCGTGTATGGACGATTGTTGAAAGATCTTTCAATGATCTTACAATAATTTCCCCATTGGGCCAGTTGAAAATTTTTTGGCCGACCAGCAATCCAGTCGTATGACCCGTGGATTGTACGATTAGATTGTAGCGTCTATGGCCACCATAAGACAAATGTGTCTATTTTCAGTCAGTGCTTATTTTACAGTGTATGGGTTTGGGACTTTTGGCTAATCTTGTCTCTCCTTAACCTAGTTACTAAGGGTATTATGTTACATGGTCATTTAGATGGATAGACTCTGTTGTGTTCACAATAAATACACTAACCCTAAAATCAAGTTCAATAGTATGAAAGGAGCATATGTTTAATCAATAGTTGGGTTACTATTGCAAAAATATTCATCTTATTTTTACATATTTGTTGCAGAGATTAGAGTTGAGTCCTAGTTTTGGAACAAACCTGGTTGAGTTTTGGAACTGATGGTTTCGAAAATCCACAGATCCTGCGTAATTTTTAGAAGTTGAAAAATTAAAAATTCAGGAATTGAGACTGAAAAGTCAAAAGAACACAAAAATTTCAATTCAATTGGATTCCATTCAGAATTTATGAATTTCAATAATCTCAGCGTAACCGCTGTCTGAATGAAACTCACCAGATTTGTTAATCTCAAACTTGATAAAGAGCTAGAGAAATATGATTGTGTTTTTTTTTTATCTATTCATTGCAGTATGAGAATAATAGATCTCAATTACAGATATTGATGAATGCGTTGAACAAAACATCCAATGCGGGATAAATAGAATGTGCTTCAATATGAGAGGAAGTCACCAATGCATAGACACACCTTGTCCACCAAACTACCTGAGAGACTATATTTCAGGGTACGTGAGACTGCATAATTTCTACAGACTTTTCTTTTTTATTTCATTTACTATGCCACTTTCATAGAAACATTCAAAAATCAAGAGGTAGGAGTAAAGGACCCCAATAAACAGTACCCCTTCAAAAGCTCTCAATTATTTGTCACTGAATTCCTTTTTTTTTTAAGTTGGTGACAAGTGTTTTGGGGTACTATATATTGGGTAGTATATAGTATATAATATAATATACACTGTCATAGAAACACAGGGCTAGATTACAATGGTTATTTTGTGTTATATCATGAAGACATACATTATTACCCTCAAACTACACGTGGCTTATACAGACAAGTAGGAGTAAGAAATTAGGAGTAAAAAAGAGGATTTCTCCCTGGGTAATGTACTATTTACCATTATAGTTGTTATTTAATGTTTCTGTAGGAAAGCCCTTGTAAATGTGTAAAAAGTTGGCTTTAGTTCTCCACCTTTGAGGACTAAAAGTAATTAAATGACAGGTCAACTTTAATAAGGTTAAACCCCACCCCCCAACAGCAGTACAACATTTGGTTTGATGTTGTAGCTTATCTGTGGATTCAGATATAAATAATGATTATATTAGACATTTTAATTCATTAGATTGCTAAAAAAATATTTTTTTTTAACCTTTAGATTTTGTTTGAAGAATTGTGCACCAAATGATCTGGAGTGTGCACTCAGTCCTTATGCCTTGCAATACAAGCTTGTCTCCCTTCCATTTGGTATTGTTGCCAATCAAGATTTGATCCGCTTGGTTGCCTACACAGAGGATGGCATTTTGCATCCAAGAACAACTTTTATAATTGATGATGATAGTGGTTCCTTGCCTTTCTCAATCAGGGAGGAGGACATGAAAGGAGTGGTCTTTACCAATAGACCTCTTCAGAAACCAGAAACATACAAAATGAAAGTAAAAGCCTTGTCTTACAGCATCGACAGGGCAATTGAATACCAGACAGCTTTCATAGTTTATATTGCTGTTTCTCCTTATCCATACTAGAGCATTGCTACTTTATACTCTTTGGTCGGGAAGGTTAATACTTGAAAAATTCACTGTACATTTTATACATATATGGTTTTTTTTTACCACCAGAAGAATAATATCTTTTCTAAAATGAAATGTAACAATAAGATTTTTAGTTGCTTATCTGTACTGATGCTGGTTATCAATAGAGATGAACGACAGTTCCGAAAAATCCGATTCTACCCTAATTGAACCAGAATTTTTTCCCAAGCTAATCTAGATTTTTTGTAAATTTAGCTAATTTTCAATTTTCTTATATTTGACTTTTTAACGATAAGTTCCAAATTTCATAAATTAAAAAAAAATCCGTCAGATCTGCGTTTTTTCTAAACCAGCCAATCAAAACCAAGTTAGTTTCAAAACCGGGACTCATCACTACTGATCAACAGTCGCTAAATAATGTAAGTAGGATTTCAAGAAAAATGCGCCGTCATACTTTGTACTTTTCATAGGGTAAAATAGAAATGATTTCTATTTTGACAGTTTTGGTCGAACCTAGAATTGTTTTTTTTATAAAACATCAAAAAATGTCTGCCAATTGTAATTCAAGGCAAATGTAAAAAATGTTCTAGATCAACCAGAGGACAAGTCATGGAATAAAATACTTTATGTAATACTGTCCTGTACTTTTATTTCATTGCACTAAAACATTTTTAAGGCTGCATTTATGCAAACATATAGGGGGAGATTTACCCTTTAAAGTGCACTGTGGCTGTGGGTAAATAAGCCTGATAGAATAGTATACTGTATACATTTTCTATTATATTTATATAATATATATTTGACCATATAAAAGTACAGGGCTGCAGGCGGAGTGCTTTCATTCTGGTCATAAAACAAGATGACCTCTAAAAACCTTCAATATTATTTAACACTGCAGTCGAAAAATATGGGCCTATATCATTACATTGCAATGTGAATGAAAGTATTGTCACATCATCAAGCTATATTGTTAAACACAATTGGAAATTGGTATTACAATAGTTCAGTTAGTATTAATTAATAACAATGCGCTAGTTAACTTAGACCATGGTCATTAATTAGGTATTGGTATTGTTAGCTAATGCCATGGTAATTAATTATTGACTGTTACTTACAGATAAAGATTCTTTATAAATATTGTATGAAGCAAGTCAAATTACACTGATGAATGACTACCTATTTAAAAGGCAGGCACATTTGCAGGTACTTTACCCAAAATAAATCTAGAGACCAAGCCCATTTCAAATGCTTAAACAGAGAACCAAGTTTATTGTAGTTGCTTACCACAGAATAATTTACTCCTTGACAGCATCAAGAGCTCTCTGTTTTGAGGGAGTTAAATTAGACGTTATTCTCACTATTATTTCATTAATACTATTAGGGTTATTCAATAAAAGTTCTTATCATTTAAAATGGTGCTAATTTTGCCCCAACCAATCAGATGTTAGCTTTCAAATGTTAAATAAGATCTTATTGGCTGGGGCAAATTTAGCACCATTTTAAACGATAAGAAATTTTATTGAATCTCCCTGTATGTTATACAATGCATTCTATTGGCCACATTAAATGGTACATCAATAATAACATTTTTGATTGGTTGTTAATTCTGAGGTTAGATGTCATATTTCTCACAGATCACAGTAATGTATACTATAACCCCTTTGTTTATAATGTATGCCAGTGTGCAGATAATATGATATTGTATGGTGCCTGGGAATGTGCTTTGATTATTTTTTATATGTTTATATAGTGGATAATGCACCCCCAACTGTAAATTCTAAGGATATTAGAAGTCACCAAGGAGTTCCGTGATCATATAAAAGTACAAGGCTGCAGGTAGAGTACCTTTTATACAGGGTATGGAACTCCAAGGTGACTTCTAATATCCCTTTAATTTACAGTTGGGGGTGCATTATTTATTATAACCTACCCTTTTGTGGCTTCTATTTTCCTTCTCCTCCTGGAACTGTAAGATTATAAGGCTATAATCTTACAGTTCCTCCCATAGAAATCCACTACAGGGGTAGGTTATATATATAACAGAGGTAGATATTCAAGGTGCACTCTAGGGTCTTATGGAAAACGTATATTTATTCACACATATCACGGCAACGTTTCGGCCATTTGTCTGGGCAAGTATCCAGCTTGGAGTGAGTGTCAGTATTCACTAAATATATAAATATATAAATATATATATATATAGCCAATAAGTGATGAAGGAAGCACTCCTGGGACTTAGTTATAAAGTAAAATAGTGTATTGCTTTACACACATGCCATTCAAGTATAAAGCAATAAACTATATAACTTTATAACTAAGTCCCAGGAGTGCTTCCTTCATCACTTATTGGCTATCAACTTTATGGTGAGCACCTGGGCAGATGAGTTTATACAGCAGATAGTGCGACCCCAGCAATTACTATTATATATATCACGACAGTGGTATACATACAATATGAATGTGGGTATCTACCGCATGGAATAAATAATGTACAGCCCTTGTTAGTAGCATGGTATCATGAAAATGTGATACCACCCATTTATAAATACGACCTATAATAATCAATTATTAACAAATCCCCATTAAATTTAGCATAATTTTAAGTCCACTTATTTAGAATTCATAAGGGCTGTTGCAATTAAAGGTGCAAAAGTTTGCTGCAACCAATCAGCTGGTATGTAACTATAGTAACCCTGTAAAATGTTACAACCTGATTGGTTGCTACAAATTAATAGCACAGGCAAAGATTTGCACCTCCTATTGCATCAGTATTTTTTAAAGAACATTTTCCATTTTGATTAATATGTCCCTTTGTACTGTGGTAACAACTGTAACATATCTGAAAGTCTCCTTACATAATCATATTTCTTTACCGTAATTCACATGTTCAGTGAGGATCACAACTTCATTAAATTGTACTCGCTTTATAATGATGTCATGGTAAGTTAACTCACAAGTTAAACAAAATCTGTGTCGATTTCCTTAATATAGAAAGACATTGAGCAACTAATTACAGCCTGACCCATTAGTGATGAGAGAATGTCTCACGTCTTTAAAATACGGTTTCTTGTGTGAGAGAGACTGCCAGTTTATTGCATTTTCTAAACAGTCTGAGACAAGATATTTTATAACACTAAGAGATTAATTTATTGCTCATTTTTAACACCTGCTGTCACAAGAATATTTTTTTAAGCAAACATAGTAATTTACTCCAACTGTATTTACCCCACTCCATTTAATTTTCTTATACAGTCTGTAATAATTCTATTTAGTTGTATGCTTCATTTACTTGACAATTCTAACATGAGTTCCATAAAATTTCTTATCTCCTTTATTTTCCAAATTATCTGTCTTGATGTCTCTCAAGGGCCGTATACATGTGATCGCAGGACAAACCCATGACGCACAATGTGTAACAAATTTCCATTTTGGCCGACCATTATTTAGTGTATGGACGCTCAGTCGGGCCTCATTGATGATCCGAGGTGGCAGATCATCAAGGAAGCCAGACCGAAAGTCAGTTTCGTACGACCGAGCACCCATACACTAAATAATTGTCAGCCATATCGGCTGTTGGTTACACATTGTGGGTCGGCACTGTGATTGCACGTGTGCATTGACCTTTAGTCCTGCAGGAGTAAAAACTTTAAATATCACATGATGCAAGGTCCATGGTTTAAAATTATAGCAAGATAAAGTGGACAAAATAGATTTCTCTATGTAGGAGAGAATTTTTCAGGTACCGTAAAAAATATTTTTTTAGCGTTATCCTGCTTAATCGGTGTTTTGTATTACACAAAAATTACAATGGTTTAAAAGGGCCTGTCCACACTTAAAATATGTACAGTATATAAGCAGAGGACCCCCCTAAACCGCAATACTTTTTCCAGACATTCCTAACCCATCTCTATCACGACCCCCTATAATAAAGAGGCTGCCTCCACTGCTGGCTTTGCAAGCTTGTTATATGCTCACACAGCTGCATAGGAGGAGGCTCTGGTTAAGGCATTAAATCATTGGTCGGAATGTTGCTGTCCTGGCTGATGTCTGAAACCTGACGCCATGAAGAGTAGAGCCAGCGGAGGGGGCTGTGGTGTATAGGAGCATCTGTGAAAGGGGTAAGTATTATGGTACCAGAGTTAGGACGAATCTCTAATTATATAAAAATTTTAGATAAGTTAATAACTTAAGGATCTCTATTAGGGAGATGCAATATCCCGCGGTAATGAGAAAATAAGTGCTAAAATCACGCTAACCTATGTACTAACGTGTTAGCACAGGTTTTGCACTGCCTGCACCATGTCGCATTTTTTTTCTTTGCGCAGTGCAAATTGATGCAATAAATTTTGCGCCTGTTTTTGCGCTAGTTTTTTGTGCTACAATTAACGCCTGTTCAATGATGTCTTTAAAATATTCACAAAAGGTCGCAACTTACCGCTAGCATTTTCGCAACGTGGTTAATACATTGCGGAAATGGATGCACATAGGTTTCAATAGCGAAATATATTGCATCTCCCCCTATATTTGTTAAACATCATTCTGCTTTAACAGTAAAAAAAAGTCATTTGGAACCATTGTGTCAGTCTGTTAAATTCAATCTTTGGCAACTTTTTGGCAATTTAGCCAAAAATACTAATAGATATTCTGCTTAAAATTCTTTGAATTAGAGGAAGGTTACCTAGAGCCATAACTACCTTTACCTTTCCTACCCCCACACAATGGATTTAAAATTGTTTGTAGATTGGGGCATGCTGTAGAATGATTTGGCCTTACTCCCTGAACATTTTGACAGCTATTTGCCACTGTGTATACCAGCAATATCATGGTAGAGTGTCTATTAGTGGTAATAGATTTTATTGGTCTTCTATAAAAACTGATGGAATACTATTCAAAATGTTTAATAATGTTTTGTTTCACGGGCCTCATTCACAGTAACTTTTAAGTAACTAACTATCATACAATTTAAGTAGAAAATACGGCAGTTTAAAGTGTCTGCCATATAAAGTTAATGTCTCTCCTCCTCCAACAACAGATGAAATGTGCTTTTTTCTGCCAAAAGTCTGCATAATTTACATTTCATTCCCACTCAGACAGCCATTTAATTCCAGGTAGAGATGAGCAAGACTGTTCACCAAGGTTCAGACTTTAAGTTTCAGATAATTTTGTAAGACAGGTTCCTATGTCATTCTATGAATAATTCTATGACACATTGCTTGCCCATGCCTTAATAGTTAAGTGTGAAAAAAATCAATATTCCAAAAGATAAATGGCAATTTACAGATTCAAAATGTTTTAAGGAAAGGTGAATTTTCTAAATAAAATGGGAATGAACTGTGGGTGGTTTGCTAAACTCTAGCTGGCATCTGATTTCTTAAAATCACCTTCACACTTGAATGTGTGTACTAGGTTATTTAACTAGAAATGACATCGCCTTTGTTAAGGTCATATGTAGAACTAGAACATTTAAGAATGAAAACATTTTGTACTTTCATTTTACTGGCAATGATTCTGTGCTATTAAGAACCCCTGAGCTGGCAGGACAGAAAAATAGGAAATGTGAGAGTTCCTTTCTGCATCAATATATTATAGACTGGTCCAGTCATCGGGTGTCTTATTAGACGATTAGTCATTAGAGAGGAAAATAAGTGGGTGGCATACTGCAGCAAGTAGGACACTATTCACTGATTAGGAAACATTTAAGGGTACTGTAAAAAAAATGGAATATAGTTTTATGGTAATAATTTTTTGTTCGTTCAGGCCAATATATATACAGTATATATATACATACTGAAAAACATCTATGGAGGAACCCACAAAGGTCTTATCTTCAAAAATCTTTTATGAACTATAATTCATTCATAAACATAATTAAGCTATATTAGAGCTGTCATCAGGATGGCTCTAACGAAGTTAAAATGGGCCAATAAGGGCCATATTCAGAAAGGGGATTGTAACAATTGGTTTAAAGGTCATTCATTTCCAATCATTTTAACATTCGTTGATTTACGATCATTATCAATAAGGCTCATAAATTACCGATAACGATCATAAATCTACGATAACACGATCGTTATACAGTAATTTACTACCACATGGTATTCTACGTTCATTAATTAACCAACGTTCGGCCATAAATGTACAACCTCGGCCATACATTTATGTTGTACATTTCTGTAACACGCGTATTGCTATATTTGTAATACCGCGCATCTTTAAATATGGCCCAGTTAGCACGATATGGGCCTGGTTTACCCAGGTGTGTTGTGCTAAAAATAGGCGTTAAACTTGTGCTAACTAATATTGAATAGGTTAGTGCAAGTTTAACTCCATAATTGCACTGGCTGCACCAGTTTCACAAAAGATACTAGTGGAACCGGTGCAATGTATTTAATAAAGGATTTACACCACTTTTAACTCCATTTAAGACCAGCTAATTGCTGGTCTTAAAGTGGCGCTGGAGTAAAATCCCTTTTGGGGTTTACCATAAGGTGCAAATCCAGTATTAAATACCCAAAGCCATATTTGCCCAAAGCAATTTGTGGCTCTGGGTAAATGAGGCCCTAAAGGTTTGTTTGAGGATAGAACCTGTGACTGCTGGGAGCCTTAGGTCACAGACCTGTAGCTCAAAGTTGTGCATCAGTGCCACAGCCCCTCTAGTTACGGTCCTCCAGATCAAATATATGTATCAGCACCTCACCACATACTAAGCCCCAACACATATAAGCTTTACTTAAGATGTCTGTATACTGTGCTGTTCTGTCTGAGCATTTAGCATGTTACTTGTTACATAATGATGTACGCACCATATATACAAGCACGCACTGAAGATACTGAAAGACAGTAAGCGCAGGTGGGGTACTTGATTTGAATGCAAGCAGCATTCAACGGAGTATTGTGTGTGCCCAGGGGGGTGGGGTTCTTTTTGAGGGGGGGAGGGTTGGTGCTGGGCGTCAGTAACAAATCTTGCACAGGGTGCTATTCATCCTAAGGCCAGGCCGGCCCTGCCTGGAACTGGTAGCAGAGCACCGAAGGAATCTTTATATGAGTAAATATAGACTTAGAAAGTGAACCCAGGGGTGAGGACAGTGCAATTTAGGTCCTTACCCTGGGTACTATGGATGGCAGGAGTGGAAGTTCAGAGCCAATTCCTCGGGTCAGGACTCAGCCGTGTACCTGCATCTTAAAGGGCATGTCCACCCTCAAAACTATAATCCCCCCAACTACTGGCCCCACCATGTAGTGTAGTTTAATCCTTACCTCACATCCCAACTCCATCTGGTTCTCCTGTAGTCCCCCCCCAAGCACAGGCACCATACCCTCACTGCCCCCCTTGTATCTCTCCCCAAGCACAGGCACCATACCCTCACTGTCCCCCTTGCTATCTTCTCCCCAAGCACAGGCACCATACCCTCACTGTCCTCCCTTGCCATCTCTCCCCAAGCACAGGCACCATACCCTCACTGTCCTCCCTTGCCATCTCTCCCCAAGCACAGACACCATACCCTCACTGTCCTCCCTTGCCATCTCTCCCCAAGCACAGACACCATACCATTACTGCCTCTACTAGACATCACTCCCCCAAGCACAGGCACTATAACTCCCCAGCACACAAAATCAGCCATTTCCAAGTTTACAGGCACTTTCTGACAAGACAGCAAAACCGAGCGGAGTAGCAAAACAGCTGTCAAAATTTCTCTCAGGTCACAAGCACACCCATCTGAGACAAGCAACCAGATGCACCAAGAGGCACATCGGCTGAACATTTCGGGATGCACGGAGAGGTGCTATGCGAATATAGTTCCTCTCAGTACATCGCCCTGAAAATACTTCGCATTCTGTTTTCTTACATCCTTGCCGTGCCGGGTCTGAGAGAGCAAGGATTTCTGCAAACCAGGAAGAAGTGGTAGCTGAACTGTGCTCCATGCAGAAGCCAAAAAGGAATGTAAGAGGCTTTTTAATTCGTTTTTTTACGATAACTCTTTCTTTTAACCCAGTGCTGAAATGGGCTTTACCACTCTTTTTTTTAGGCATGCTTGCCATCCCTGTCGACAAACCACAACACCCACCAGTTAGCTCAGTCAGGTAGTGAGATGCTGTCTCAGGAGGAGAGAAGTTACCATATATTTTAGCTCAAGAGTCATAAAGCATGGATCCTTTCCCAGAATCTGGCTGGTACCCCAAATGGATTAGGAGTGTACGACCCTAGACAAGTATTAAGGAAGTAACTGGCCTTAATACTTTAAACAAACGAGGCTGATGAAAAATTAGCATTGCAGAGGAATGGCTAATCCCTTTAACTCTGAGTAAAGGAGGATAATAGAAATAGATAAAGAATATAGATGTGGGCCCATTACATACATAAGCACATATCTGTATAGTTAGACAGTTGGGTGTTACTTTGGTCTCCCCCACTGTTCCCTTTCCCTTCCCTTTTTCTCTGTTTGCTGCTGGATCATTCGAATGCCCGTAAATCCCATAGACCTTCAATCCCCATAGATCTACTCTTTATCATAGAAACCTAGAAAGACCACACATCAAGTGTTAAAGGAAGAAATATTTAGCGAGATTCCAATTTAAACATTGCAGTTCACATTTATCTCTAAATCACTGAAATAATAATAATTTAATATAATAAGCATTAACATTTTAATATCAATTCTACCATAGAATTGTTACTCTATGAGGGATTGATGATTGGTTAGAGTTGTGGATGGGAAAACTAGGTGGCCTAGGACCCCGTGTATTGTACAGATCCAAGCATCACACTGAAAAGCTGTGGAGTTTGTATACCACCTGATCTAGTGGCAGTGGGCGGGTGGAATGTAATTCTGGTGGGAAATTTTCACAGGAATAGAAGGTGACGCTATAAAGCTTAATATAATGTAGGAACTGCTAAATATATCTCCCTTATCTGTATTCTTATGGGACTATTTTTACGTTTGCAAGATTAGTGTTAGCCCAGAGATGGAGCTGAACGCTACATGGATCAAAGCAAACAGAGGAGGAAGGGGGAGAGCTGCCCACAGCAGGAAGAAACTTTACAGGGGGAATGCTGCCCACAGCAGGGAGAAACTTTACAGGGGGAGAGCAGGTAACAGAGACATTTTTAATAGAGACCGAGCAGAGAACATCCCCACAAGCACAGGGCATTAGGAAATTAAGAGCTCAGAGGATCCCTTAAAACTTGTGGATATCTTGGGCCACTGTCAAAACTAGATAAAGAAAAGAATGTCAATACCACCAGTGAAGGAAAGAAGCACAACAGGAGAAAGAACATGGTTGTCCCATGTTTAGAAAGGATGTCAAAGAAATAGCAGAATCATATATGCCAGGGGTGCTCAACCCATTTGACCTCAAGGGCCTCATTTGCGACCCCTGACCACTTTTGAGGGCCACACAATAGATTTATAGACTTATATAAAAAACCCAATCCAGCACTTGGTTTTGTCCCTAGATTCTTCCCCACTGGATCATCGTGGGCACCATCTCTTCTATTTCAATTAAAGCTGGCAGTCCCTGCCCATCGCACTCCGACCTGAGGACACTTTGCTACTGCTGGGATGCTGGTGGTGCCATGCGGGGAAGCAACAGGAGAAGGGGAAACACTTGGGGGTTTTCAGATCAGCAGGAGCCGTAGGTCAGGATAAGGGCCGCTCCTGATTGCGATGGGGCCAGGTGTTGGGCATCACTGGTCCAGACAGTCAGAGAAGAGGACAGTGTGGGATAGAGGGGAATTCCCTGCCTGGTGACTGTCCCTTTCCTTCCGTTTGCTGTGCATCAGGAGCTTCTCTTCAGGTGGCTCAAGGTGCCAGTGACACTGCGGGGGCTGCTTTAATCTTGGGCGGTAACGATAAAGTCACAGAGCAGCACAGGTTGGGGAAAAGAAAAACGGAAACAGCAGAAAAGCGAGGGTCGCACTCCAAAGTAAATTAAATTGAATTTATTTTTTAACCACACTCCGACCTGAGGACACTTTGCTACTGCTGGGATGCTGGTGGTGCCATGCGGAGAAGCAACAGGAGAAGGGGAAACACTTGGGGGGTTTCAGATCAGCAGGAGCCACAGGTCAGAATAAGGGCCACTCCTGATTGTGATCGGGCCGTGTGTTGGGCATCACTGGTCCAGACAGTCAGAGAAGAGGACAGTGTGGGATAGAGAAGGATTCACTGCCTGCTGACTGTCCCCATCCTTTCCTTTGCTGTGCAGCAGGAGCTGCTCTTTCAGGTGGCTCAAGGTGCCAGCGACACTGCGGGGGCTGCTTTAATCTTGGGCGGTAACAATACAGTCACAGAGCAGCACAGGTTGGGGAAAAGAAAAGACCTGATCCAACACTTGGTTTTGCCCCTTGATTCTTCCCCACTGGATGATCCTGGGCACTGTCTCTTCTATCTCAATTATAGCTGTCAGTCCCTGCACTGTGATGTTTGGCCCTTGTCCTCCTGCTGCTTCTCTGGGATTTGCTGATTTGGAGGCTCCTCCATAGGTGGGATCGGAGGTAGGAGAAGGTTGGGCTGTCCATCACACTCTGACCTCATTTCTGCTGCTGGGATGGTGGTGGTGCCATCAGATCAGCAGGAGCATCAGGTCAGGGTAAGGGCCACTCCTGATTGCGATCAGGCCACATGCGGGCATCACTGATACATGCAGTGCAGAGTAGTGAAGAGTGTTGTCTCAGAAGAGCCAATTCCTAAAGAAATAGACACACATTTAAAGACTGTAATATAAATAAATTAGAAAAAGATTACTGGTTTAAATGAGATGGAAATAAAACCAATTATGTCAAAACAAAGATACCTGAATAGATGTGCAACCATTCAGGAGGTCCCTGACAGTTACATGGTGATTGGGACATATTCTATGGTATTTCAGGCTATCGGGCAGGGTGGGAAAGGGGGCGTGGTGAGAGACGTCACATGGGGGCGTGTTGTGATGTCACACGGAGGCATGGCCAGCATGCTAGGGGTGGTGGGAGGTGGGGTTAGGGAGGAGTTAGGGGCATTCCCACTGGGTTTCAGGGCGTGGGCGTTAAAAGTGGGCGTGACTGAGTAGACACCCGCACCACTGAAGTTGCCGATGCCAGGCAGGCTCACTGTGGCCACCAGTGAGCCTGCTGGCACTGGCGGCTTCAGCGGAGCGGATGTTGCCAGCCTCTTCTTTCTTCTGTCTTCTACCATCTAGTGCGATGGCTTCTGAGCTCCACGGAAGATTGCAGCTCTTTATATAGGTTTGCAAAAAGTCCTAATCCGATTCTGATTGGTCAATTTTTAATTGTTAACGCAGGAAAAGGTGGTGTACCGTGTTAGCCAGTCAAAATGTTTACAGGGTAACCCTTTTGAAATAAAAATAACAAAAGTGGTATAAAGGTGATACCTTTATTGGCTAACTAAGATAATCATAGCAAGCTTTCAGAACATTCTAGTTCCTTTTTCAAGCTGAATACAATGAAGCTGTGGTGCTCTCTGATATTTATATTTATAATATCAGAGAGCACCACAGCTTCATTGTATTCAGCTTGAAAATGGAACTAGAATGTTCTGAAAGCTTGCTATGATTATCTTAGTTAGCCAATAAAGGTATCACCTTTATACCACTTTTGTTATTTTTTATTTCAAAAGGGTTACCCTGTAGTCAATTTTTAAATGCTTGGTATCACATGAAAAATGTGAAAATTCCCATTAAAAAGACATCAGATCAAGACCATGGCGGCATCGGTAACACTTTTTCACGGCGATGTGCCTTTATAACTATGGCGAAAACTTTATTTTTGCCGTGGCAATTTTTTGGCGGTATTAACGGCCCTTTATAAATATGCCCCTAAGCCTATCATTTCTCGGACTGGAAGCTTGTGAGAACTTATGTTCACTTATTGACACTATTATACAACCACAAGTTCAGATTTTAAATTTTCTCCTCGAGATTATTCACACATCTCCTTATCACTAGAGATGGAATATGGGTCCAACTCAGACATGGATCCGACAAATAACCCCTCGGTTCCGAAATGCGAACGTTAGGTCTGAAACCAGGCAGATAATTTAGATTTCGGAACTTATTTTTGAGGCTTACTGAATGTACAAGGTTATTTTCGTTAAACCTTGAAAATAACCTTGAACCATTTGATAACCCTCGAAAATACGATCGAAAAGTCAAAAGTAGTTTCCGATCATATTTTGCTAAGTGGCAGATGAGATTCAATGTTGATAAATGTAAGGTGATGCATTTTGGACTTACAAATCCTTGTGCTGCTTATACTATAAATGTCTCTGTGGTAAGTGAATCCCTGTTGGAAAGGGATCTTGGAGTTTTGGTGGATAACAAACTTAAAGGAAGCAAGCAGTGCCAGGCGGCAACAGCCAGAGCCAACATGGTATTGTCTTGTATAAAGAGAGGTATGGATTCAGGGAGGAAAATGTTATTCTCCCTCTTTACAAAGCATTGGTAAGGCCTCATTTGGGATATGCAGTGCAATTTTGCAATCCTGTGTACAAAAAGGACATCTTTGAAATGGAAAGGGTTCAGAGAAGGGCAACTAAATTAATAAGGGGATTGGGGGAGCTTGAATATGAAGAGAGACTGGATAAGTTACAATTATTTACGCTGGAGCAAAGGCACTTGCATGGGGATATGATTACTGTGTATAAATTCATTAACGGCCATACAATAAACTATCTGGGGCATTGTTTGCCAATAGAACATGTCAGAGGACATGCGGCCATCCCTTAAGACTTGAAGAAAAAAGGTTCAGGCTCCAAGTTCGGAAAGGGTTTTTCACTGTGAGAACGGTAAAGCTATAGAACTGTCTTCCAGTGGACGTTGTTATGGCAGGTTCACAGTTCACAAAAAAGTTGGCCGAGTTTCTGCAAACAAGGAATGTTGCAAGTTACTGGTATCGATAAAGTAGAGTTGATCCAGGGAAATTTCCGATTGCCACTTGGAGTCAAGAAGGAATTTTTTTCCCCTTCATAAATTTGGAGGGTTTTTTTTGCATTCCTCTGGATCAACAGTTAGGCAGGAAATGAGGATATTGCTAGATGTGTTGGACTGGATGGATGTATGTCTTTATTCAACCTCAAATACTATATTTAGGAGAGTTATTTCTTGGTTACATACATTTATGGTCAATGTAAAATGCCATTATCTTTTTCCAGCAGTTTGCTCTTTTCACTATTCTACTTAAAGGGCATGTCCACCCCTTTTCAAAACTTTTGATATGCGGTAGGGCATGCTCCCCCAGCCCCAACCGCATTAATATTATTGTTAGAAAGTCCCCCGATCCTTACCTACCTTTCCTCTTTCCTCCGCCGCAGTGTTCCGGCCCTCTGCTTGCATGGAATTGCAAGCAGGGGGCGGGACCGGCAGCCGCGTCTGTGATTCGCTGAGAGGCAGCTTATCACGGTCGCGGCTGCCGGGAGTTCTGAACAGCGTAGGAGAGAGGGAAGGTAAGTAAAGATTGGGGGACTTTTTTTGCAATAATATTAATGCGGTTGGGGCTGGGGGAGCATGCCC
The DNA here is from genome assembly GCA_019447015.1 of Hymenochirus boettgeri. Taxonomy (NCBI): domain Eukaryota; kingdom Metazoa; phylum Chordata; class Amphibia; order Anura; family Pipidae; genus Hymenochirus; species Hymenochirus boettgeri. The sequence continues at coordinate 204,544,859 of CM033472.1, forward strand.
TACTGCATACCCAAAGGTTTTAATGTTAGGGGGAGGGAGAGAAAAATGGGAGGGAGGGAGAGGGAGGGGGGGGAGGGCTGCACTAAGCATGCCTCAAACCTTGGTGAGGTTAAGGCAGACTCAGGCACAGCACGAGTCACACATTGCTCCTACACAGCAGTTTCCTGGACTTTGGAGGGGCCCAGCAGGGGAACCATTTTGAGCAGAAATGTAAGGTAACTTCTTAATGTGACACGTAAGGGGTTAAATTTTAGTTTTGGGGGTGGACATGCCCTTTAAAAAAAAGGCACAGCCATGGAGGTCAAAAAATGTAACTGTGTTCTTGGGGTGTTTGGGAGGGTGCATGTATTTAATGAAGACATTATGTTATGCCTGAAACATAAGATCTCAAAAAAAGGTATATAAACAATTGTTTGTACACTTTTGTGTAGTATCCCATGGCATTTTTCTGTTTGCGTACTTTTGGAAATAGCCTATAATTGCATTGCTATTTACAGTAAGAGCCTTGGTCTTTTTAAGTCATGAGTATCAGGGGGGCTCTTTAATGGATAGTGTTCCTTTAGGATCAGGTTTATTGTTATCACTTATTTATTTATTAAATATATTCAGGATGATTCAATAAAAGTTCTTATCGTTTAAAATGGAGCTAATTTTGACCCAACCAATCAGATTTTATGTAACATTTGAAAGCTAACATCTGATTGGTTGGGGCAAAATTAGCACCATTTTAAACAATAAGAACTTTTATTGAATCTCCCTGAATGTCTTTTATTGTCAAAATTATTGTGATAATAATTATATGTAATTATGATATGATTATGATAGCCATATTGAGATGTAGGCTTTTTTTGACTAGGGAACATTAGTACGATCACTCCATAAAGAAATAACAGTCATTTCTTACTGCTATTTTACATTCAAGTTTGAAAATACAGATACAGTTGGCAATTGGGTCACAATGCATGGTTCTGGTATTTTTCACTACAGTCTGTATTTTGTAATGCAGTCATTAAATACGCTAATAGGCAAGATACTAGTACCAACAGAATCACAATAAATGAGGGATATCAGAATTTATAATATGATTTCTCCTTATGTTTTGGTAATGTATCTTTTATTTGATTTTTGGTTTACCTTGTTGAACCTTTTTAACAAGATTGGTGTTGTTTTTATCTGGTCAGACGGAATATTTTTCCGATATGTTACTGGCGTGAGGTGGCCAGGGAGGTTTGAACACCTGGAGGATACCCTACTTTTTGTGAAGGTTTGGAATATTTTTTATCAACCCCATCTTCAAGTCCTCATGTTCCTAAAAAAATTAATTTATTAATGGTATGGCTGGTACAATTTACAATTATACCAGTGCAGTGCACATAAAAGGTCTATTTAAAAGTAAAGACAAAACAAGTAAGGACAAGTGTTTTAAAATTCGACAGGCTTCAAATACTCATAATTATAAAATCTAACAAAACACATCTGGTATCTAGCAAGGACAGAAAGTCCTGTCAAGCTCTGTTGAATGATGACATTATGAAATCATTAGATAACTGCCCAAGCCAGGAAAGACCACAAAAAAGGTCCCACCCATTTTAGAACATTAATTTGTAGTTCTCCATATTTCTTGCTTTCATCTCCTAGAGTTAATGACTTTCTTCAAAAGACCAGCTAGTTTATATTCAATGTGTTTCTGGCTGAAGAGTTTCTTTTACCAAACATGAAACTGTCAACATATTAGTCATAGGAGTTAAAGATCTTGCACTGTGTTAGCCAGTCCACAATTCAACCTGATCCTTAAAAAAGAGAACTGTATGTTCTGAAAGCCTGTGGGGATTATCATCTTAGTTAGCCAATAAAGGTATCAACTTAACATCACATTTTTTGTATTTCATTTCAAAAGTATTGCCCTGTAAAATATTTGTCATGTAACACTTTTAAAGCCAAACCAATCAGTATCGTTTTACTATCTACATGACAAGGAGTGCGACCAAGTGTGCCACTCTAATGAGGCACGGTAAAAGGTTTATCTCCGGAGGAGCCTCTGGAAAACTTTAAGATGACAGCAACTTAAAAAAACACTTTTCTACCCACCAGCTGCTCACCTGTTCTGCTTTTAAGACTTGCTTTCCCTCTTAGTGACATCATGATACAGGAGGGGGGTTTTGGGGGGTCCTGGCAAGAAAATAATTAGTAAGTCTACTGGGCAGCAGCACTTTACTTTTTACTTTAAATGTGTGTGGGGGAAAGCCACACTTATATTGTAGTTCTCTATGTAGTGTCTCTTACATAATTTACCATTCTATGGGTAAATGGTAAATTATGTAATTACCTTTATTGGTGTGGGGCCACATGTATAACCATTCCCTGTGTGGGGAACATTTATATTATTAGTCTCTGTTTGTGGGGGTCACTTATCTTATCATTCTGTGTGTGTGTGGGGGGGGGCACTTATATTATCATTCACTGTTTTGTTGCCACTGAATTATTATTATTTTTGTGTGCGGGCCACTTACATTATTATTCTCTGTGTGCTATAGATTTCTATAGTGCAATCTACTATATATTGCAATTATCTACTTCTTTACATTCCCAGTAATCAAACAGTTTCACTTTGACTGTTATCCACCAGTGTCCCTTTAACTGTTATCCACCAGTGTCCCACTGTCCCTTGGACTGTTATCCCCCACTGTCCCTTTGACTGTTATCCACCAGTGTCCCTTTGACTGTTATCCACCAGTGTCCCTTTAACTGTTATCCACCAGTGTCCCACTGTCCCTTTGACTGTTATCCCCCACTGTCACTTTGACTGTTATCCACCAGTGTCCCTTTGACTGTTATTTATCAGTGTCCCTTTGACTGTTATCCACCAGTGTCCCTTTGACTGTTATCCACCAGTGTCCCTTTGACTGTTACCCACCAGTGTCCCTTTGACTGTTTTTACCCACCAGTGTCCCTTTGACTGTTATCTACCAGTGTCCTTTTGACTGTTATCCACCAGCTTCCCTTTAAGTGTTATCCACCAACATCCCTTTAACTGTTATCCACCAGCAACCCTTTGAATGCTATCCACCATTGTCCCTTAGACCCTTTGACTGTTATCCAACAGCATCCCTTTAACTGTTATCCACCAGCGTCCCTTTAACTGTTATCCACCAGCATCACTTTGACTGTTATCCACCAGCATCCCTTTAGCTCTTATCCACTAGCATCCCTTTGACTGTTATTCACTATCTTTCGCCCTATCTATCGATATATTGGCTTATCTTTCTATCTATCTCTCCATGGGCAAAATTTATAAATATTTGTTACCATAAAATAACAATATCGTTATTTATCACCCATACTTTAACAATTGTTATTTTACACTCGTTATTTTACACAGCTTTATAAAATAAGGATGAACTTTGTACCTTTATTATTTAATATATGTACTGCTGGTTTCAATTAAATAAAAATGCTATATTTAAAATAAACCAGCAGTACATATGTCATAAAATAAAGGCACAAAGTACATTTTAATAGTGGATAACAGTCAATGGGCCGCAGGTGGTTAAAAATTCATAAGGAGGTTGCTGAGAAGGGGGTGGCATGTCCCACTAGTGCTGTACTCATGGGGGGTGCAGTCCACAGACAGGGACCCCACACCCCACCAGGGGCCCTTAAAAGATCCTTTTGGGCCTTAAGGGAGTTCTGCAGCTTGGCCCCCCAATCCTTTGCAGCTCGAAAAAGGGAACCACACCTGGTCCTAAAAAAGGACCTTTTCAGGTTTCCGGCATCTTCTTTCTCACTGCCGCCGATGACAGAAATGTTGCGGGCCATGGTACCATAAGGGTACTTACAATATAAGTGCTGGGGAAGGGGGTCCCGGTTTCAAGCTGCAGGAACCCTTAAGCTCCAAATTACTTAAGGGTTCCTGGGGAGGGCGGGGAGGGCGTTGGGCCGGTTTTAAGCTGTAGGACCCCCTTAAGCTCCAAAAGGTTCTTTTAAGGGCCTCTGGTGTGGTGCATGGTCCCTGCCTGTGGAAGTGGGTGAGGCTCCCCTGCTAGTGCTTACTCCTCAATATTGGGACAGTGCTAGTGTTAAATGACATCCCCCTTACCAACAGCCCCTGGCACATACCATCACAATTGGTGTCAAAGAGATGTTAATTCAGTTAAGAAAATCCAGTCACTTTATTAAGTACAATTTACAGTTTATTGTTTGAGTTACATAGGTGTAAACTGTTTTTAAACTGCTGGGTTAAAGAAAATGAAAATGGGATTATAAATAACGAAAGGCATGGTTTCTACAATTTGACATAAGCTTTGTTCTGAATTTAAATTTTATTTTCGAAGTTATTCACACTCCTAAAGAAAAAGAACATCTCCTTATCACTTGTAATGTGTGATGTTATTATCTCTTGGATACATACATTCATGGTCAATGTACAATGTGATTATGTTTTTCCAGTAATTTGCTCTTACCAGGATTCTACATCAAAAGATGTACAGATGTGTCTCCTCTTATGCAAATTTGTTCTTGGAGTGTTGGGGGAGGGTGCATGTATTTAATAAATATGTTGTGCCTGAAATATTGCCATTTTTTAATCTCAGAAATGGGTGAATAAAAAATTGTTGTACACTTGCAATTGTGTTGTACTTGTGCAACTGTGTAGTATACCTTGACATTATTCTTATTTGCATGATTTTGGGATATACCTGTAATGTTTGTGGGTGTAGCCATGATGTATAGGGGCGGATCGTAATGGTTTGGGTTTTTAGGGGGGGTGACCACAATATCTGGTAGCGTGCTCACAACATTTGGGGGCACGGTTGTGATGTTTGGGGGCATGGCAGTTATCTTTGGGGTATGAACGTGATGTTTGGGGGTGTACCAGCAATATCTGGGGGCGTGGTTAGGAGGCGCTTTCAATTTCTTAGCATGACAATAACCGCAAATGTGATTCGTATCACCAATAGCAGCATAGTCTTTCCAGGATTTATATTTGTATATAAATGTGATTCATATCACCGATAGTAACATAGCCTTTCCATGGTTTATATTTGTATATAGATGTGATTCATATCACCAATAGTAACATAGTCTTTCCAGGGTTAATATTTGTATATAAATGTGGTTCATATCACCAATAGCAGCATAGTCTTTCCAGGGTTTATATTTGTATATAAATGTGATTCATATCACCGATAGTAACATAGCCTTTCCATGGTTTATATTTGTATATAGATGTGATTCATATCACCAATATTAACATAGTCTTTCCAGGGTTTATATCTGTATATAAATGTGATTTATATCACCGATAGTAACATAGCCTTTCCATGGTTTATATTTGTATATAAATGTGATTCATATCACCAATAGTAACATAGTCTTTCCAGGGTTTATATTTGTATATAAATGTGATTCATATCACCAATAGTAACATAGTCTTTCCAGGGTTTATATTTGTATATAAATGTCATTCATATCACCAATAGTAACATTGTCTTTCCAGGGTTTATATTTGTATATAAATGTCATTCATATCACCAATAGTAACATAGTCTTTCCAGGGTTTATATCTGTATATAAATGTGATTTATATCACCGATAGTAACATAGCCTTTCCATGGTTTATATTTGTATATAGATGTGATTCATATCACCAATATTAACATAGTCTTCCAGGGTTTATATCTGTATATAAATGTGATTCAATCACCGATAGTAACATAGCCTTCCATGGTTTATATTTGTATATGATGTGATTCATATCACCAATATTAACATAGTCTTTCCAGGGTTTATATCTGTATATAAATGTAATTTATATCACCGATAGTAACATAGCTTTCCAGGGTTATATTTTGTATATAGATGTTGATTCATATCACCAATATTAACTAGTCTTTCCAGGGTTTATATTTTATATAAATGTGATTCATATCACCAATAGCATCATAGTCTTCCAGGTTTATATCTGTATATAAATGTGATTCATATCACCGATAGTAACATAGCCTTTCCATGGTTTATTTGTATATAGATGTGATTCATATCACCAATATTAACATAGTCTTTCCATGGTTTATATTTGTATATAAATGCCATTAATATCACCAATAGTAACATAGTCTTTCCAGGGTTTATATTTGTATATAAATGTGGTTCATATCACCAATAGCAGCATAGTCTTTCCAGGGTTTATATCTGTATATAAATGTGATTCATATCACCGATAGTAACATAGCCTTTCCATGGTTTATATTTGTATATAGATGTGATTCATATCACCAATATTAACATAGTCTTTCCAGGGTTTATATCTGTATATAAATGTGATTCATATCACCGATAGTAACATAGCCTTTCCATGGTTTATATTTGTATATAATTTGATTCATATCACCAATATTAACTAGTCTTTCCAGGGTTTATATTTGTATATAAATGTGATTCATATCACCAATAGCACATAGTCTTCCAGGTTTATATCTGTATATAAATGTGATTCATATCACCGATAGTAACATAGCCTTTCCATGGTTTTATTTGTATATAGATGTGATTCTATCACCAATATTACATAGTCTTTCCATGGTTTATATTTGTATATAAATGCATTAATATCACCATAGTAACATAGTCTTTCCAGGGTTTATATTTGTATATAAATGTGGTTCATATCACCAATAGCAGCATAGTCTTTCCAGGGTTTATATCTGTATATAAATGTGATTCATATCACCAATAGTAATATAGTCTTTCCAGGGTTTATATCTGTATATAAATGTGATTCATATCACCGATAGTACATAGCCTTTCCTGGTTTATATTGTTATAGATGTGATTCATATCACCATATTAACATAGTCTTTCCAGGTTTTATATTTGTTATAATGTGATTCATATCACCGATAGTAACATAGCCTTTCCATGGTTTATATTTGTATATAGATGTGATTCATATCACCAATATTAACATAGTCTTTCCAGGGTTTATATTTGTATATAAATGTGATTCATATCACCAATAGCAGCATAGTCTTTCCAGGGTTAATATTTGTATATAAATGTGGTTCATATCACCAATAGTAACATAGTCTTTCCAGGGTTAATATTTGTATATTAATGTGGTTTATATCACCAATAGTAACATAGTCTTTACAGGGTTTATATTTGTAAATAAATGTGATTCATATCATACATATCTGGGGGCATGGTCCTATTCCAGGAGGTGCTTTAAATTTCTTAGCATGACAATAACCGCAAATGTGATTCATATCACCAATAACAACATAGTCTTTCCAGGGTTAATATTTGTATATAAATGTCATTCATATCACCAATAGTAACATACAGGGTTATTCAATAAAAGTTCTTATCGTTAAAAATGGTGCTAATTTTGCCCCAACCAATCAGATGTTAGCTTTCAAATGTTAAATAAGATCTGGTTGGTTGGGGCAAAATTAGCACCATTTTTAACGATAAGAACTTTTATTGAATATCACTGTAAGTCTTTCCAGGGTTTATATTTGTATATAAATGTGGTTCATATCACCAATAGTAACATAGTCTTTCCAGGGTTTATATTTGTATATAAATGTGATTCATATCACCAATAGTAACATAGTCTTTCCAGGGTTTATATTTGTATATAAATGTGATTCATATCACCAATAGTAACATAGTCTTTCCAGGGTTAATATTTGTATATAAATGTCATTCATATCCCCAATAGTAACATAGTCTTTCCAGGGTTTATATTTGTATATAAATGTCATTCATATCACCAATAGTAACATAGTCTTTCCAGGGTTTATATTTTTATATAAATGTGATTCATCACCAATAGTAACATAGACTTTCCAGGGTTTATATTTGAAACCTTCCAGGAGCAAATTGTAATGTGTTACAGACCTTAAGGGAAATGTCTCGTTCCCTCTGTTATAGAAGCTGTTCTGTGTGTGCAGCTCTCTGAGTTGTGTAGCCGTACATTACACTACATCTGTTGTATTCAATTAGATCAACTGGACTTGAAATGTAGTTCTTGAAGACGTTTCGCTAGTCATCCGACTGGCTTTCAATTCAGAATGACTTGAACAAGAATCTGTGGCAATTATGTACCCTGGAAAATCCAATTAGCATATCAAAGCCAGGTGTTAAGGGTGTGATAGATAGTGGCTAAGAGGTGTTAAGGAACGCCCAGAGTAAGGTGTTAAAACAGCATTGTACATGGCAGACAGTTGGTGTCGAACCCCCCACCTCTATTTAGGCTTGGTTTCTTATTTTCACATAAATGGCCTCCTTAACACCTCCTTGAACCAGTCACGTTCCTTCGCCAGTATGTTAACATTACAATCTTCAAAGGTATGTCCTTTATCCTTAAGATGCAGATACACGGCTGAGTCCTGACCCGAGGAATTGGCTCTTCTGTGCTGGGCCATACGTTGATGCAGTTGCTGTTTGGTCTCCCCCACATACAAATCAGAGCATTCTTCACTGCACTGCATATATGATGTCGTTTTCTTTGTGTTTGTGTATGGGTCTTTTGGATGTACCAATTGCTGCCTCAGTGTGTTGTTCGGTTTAAAGCAGACAGGGATACGATGTTTTTTGAAGGAGGCCATTTATGTGAAAATAAAGAAACCAAGCCTAAATAGAGGTGGGGGGGTTCGACACCAACTGTCTGCCATGTACAATGCTGTTTTAACACCTTACTCTGGGCGTTCCTATAACACCTCTTAGCCACTATCTAATCACCCTTAACCACCTGGCTGTGATATGCTAATTGGGATTTTCCAGGGTACATAATTGCCACAGATTCTTGTACAAGTCATTCTGAATTGAGAAAGCCAGTCGGATGACTAGCGAAACGTCTTCAAGAACTACATTTCAAGTCCAGTTGATCTAATTGAGTACAACAGATATACCATGACCTGGATGAATGAGAACCTTCACAAGCGTACATTACACTGTTGTTGTGTCACTGAAGTGGACTCTGTGTCTGTGTTGTTGAAGTTGGGCAGCACACCGAGCCCATGCCCTTCACCTGAGTTATTGAATTGGGGAATCACACTCTGCAAGTGACGTGCAGGCTTTTTATTGGTCAAACTGGACTTCATGGGCGTTGGCCCTTTCAGAGGGCGTTGCCATTATGTGGATGGATTCAGGGGTGTGGCTGTGAAGTGAGCGCATACATACATACATACATACATGCATACAAGATTTCTACTTTTTATAGTAGATGGCAAAAAGTCGCACTAGCCGTTATTAAATCAATTAGTATGACTATAACTCTTAAAAAGAGCCTAGTGCCCCTGGATAAATGAGCCCATAAGTCCTCTGACTAAATGTGGTCTACTTATTTCTGGATGGATTTAGGAAATTTAAGATTCTGAACTTTACACTTTCACCAGGAAAAAAAAACCTTTGAGGGAGAATTCCAATGTGTTTAGCTGACAGTCTGAACTTTTTATTAGGATTCTAAAATTAGAATTCTAACCAAAAATGTAAAAATGTTTAGAATCTCAACCTCATTTTCAGAATGACATTTATAAATAGAAGGCTATGACTCGCTTTAGCCGTCTAGTAGATCCTTGTGTTCCTTGCAGAGCATTTTCGTTTTCTAGCTTTAGTTGTGAAAATACTTCTCAGATGGATTTAAACACAATCATACTCTTTATGGTATCATATAGCTTTTCATTATGCTCTGTAACCCTTATATCTGCCTTGTAATGACAATATGTTATACAATTCAATTCCCGATCTTTTGCATAGCAGTCAATATCTCAATAAGATCCCCCAAATCTTTGTTTCATGTTCCAAATCATGTTTATGATGTTTGAGATGTACTGGCTACAAAAATATTTCACTGATTATTTCATTTGAGTCTGTTTTATGTGGTTCAGACTATTGCTCAACACTGTTCCTTTCCTTCATTTTCCAGCAGCTGTGGAAAGCTAATGAGAGGTCAACACCCATTTTCCACTAAACTTTCTACTGACTGGCTGTGACCAACATACAATATTTGCAGCACTATATAATCCTAAAAATACACTGTGGGAACATATCTCAAGTATTCCATCCAGGCAAGGTGAGTGCACAACACCAGCTGATAAAACTTATTTATTGGAGCAATGAGGAACGTTATTCACTTTGACTATTTTATTATGATACCCATATAAACCCAGTATATTTAAATTACTGTTTTTATGATGTAAAGTAAGTGAAAATTGGAAACCTGAGGGTATATTGCCATAGTATTATTGTTTAATACAAAATGAGTTACAAGTCAGTGAGTTTGTTTATTACGTTCATTTTTTTATAAAGAGCTGTTACTAGTAATTATAAATTTATGAACATAGAAACATGCTGTCTTTGAACTCTTCTTGGCCAAGTCTATCTATCTATCTATCTATCCATCCATCCATCCATCCATCCATCCATCCATCCATCCATCCATCCATCCATCCATCTATCCTAATTAGCTGTGTATGTCCCACAGGTATCCCAGTGTTGCCATGGATACGAAATATTTCATCACAAAGGTCACAATATGCTTTTTAATTTACATATCAGCGGTATCTGCTCAAGGTAAGTTCCTGTACAACTAACATATTGTGTTAAACTTGAAGACAAACAATATAAAAGCTGGACATTGAATAAGGATCTTATAAGTAATTATTTTTTCTCTACAAAGTGATGTGGTTTCAGTTGATGTATTACCATATTAGTTTGTTGTTAAGCTATTTGGATGTTAATAAATAATGGTCCCTGCTGTCAGGAAACTGAGCTGTGTAGATTTCATACCGTTTCCTGAAAGATTTAATTTCATTTACTTTCCATTTGTTATCAGTTAACATTTAACTTAAAACATTGTTTTAAGAACTGTTCTACTTGGAATATTCGAATGGAAAACATTGAAGGTAAATGTGTGAATTTGCAGTTACCAATACCAAGGCCTAGTACATGTAATTATAACGTTATATAGAAGATGGAAGAAATGCGTTGTCTATTTATGTAGCTTGTAATAAAGCTATCATTTATTTTATGAATTGAAGAAACTTTTGGAAATGTTATTACTTATAATAAAAACAATATGCACAACACATTTTGTACAGTGCAGGAAATATATAGCCATGCGTATTATTTACTGTGAATTTTTGAATGATTTCTTAAAATGTTGGAAAATACACACTATTTTCATTTACATTTTATTGGTGTGACCTCTCCTCTCTAAAGCTAACATCTGATTGGTTGGGACAAAATCAGCACCATTTTTAACGATAAGAACTTTTATTGAATAACCCTGTTTATCTCTAATAATATTTGAAAGAAGATGAATATATTTTGATATTTCCTTAATTAAAATGTATTGTTTTACAATCTTTCTTTTATCTTCTGCCTTACCAATGAGTTGTTTGTTGTTTTTCTTGGTCTAGCTATAATAGTTTCATTCAGTCTGGCTATTTAGGTCCAAGAGATCTAGGATCTAAGGTATATTGTGCCAAAGGACCACAAGACTGAATGACTGAAACTGGCCATACATGGCATTCTTACCTCCCAGAGTTACTGTGATGCTCAGTTAACCACCCAATCATTTTGTTCCCCACATTACAGCAGTAATGTAATCACAAACCATGATCCGGGTAAGGGAAACTCGTCAGGTAAATGTTACATTATTACTATCGATTCGATTTTAAGGTAACATTGGTGTAGCTTGCAGCTTACAGCCACCTTAATGAATTATTTAAAATAATAGTTAATAACCTTTGATTTTCTAATAAACGGGTGCAATTATGTGCATTTCTTCATGCTAAACACATTGGAGTGTTTACCCTCATGTGCTAAACACATTGGAAGATTACCCTCATATTTTCTGAATTTCTGTGAGCTGTTATCATGTCTTTTTAGAAAACAAACTATTTCTTTGCTGAATATCACTTGTGGAATTTGTTTTATTGGAATTCTTTTAAGGCTTTGAATTCAGTTCAGTATTAAAACAAATAGCTTTATGTCTGGATACAGAAATAATGGATTGGTTGCGTCCTAATTAAAGGGCATGTTCACCCTTAAAAAAAACGTCCATACTGTGTCTGTTACCAGCCCACAACTCCAACTGATAAATTCTGCACATTATTAGATGTATTACTAAACAGATATTTAAGGATAGTTATTGTCCCCATTTCAGCAGCCAGTTTTTTTGTTTTAAGGGTGGACATGCCATTTAAGTATTTTCAAGAATACAATGAAGATGTAAATTTAATCTAATATTTGTAAACTGTGCAAAGCTGTCTCTAGTGTTACATTTAGAAAGCACTAAGATTTCCTTTTTTGTAAAGATTTTCTGGTCTTCTAATTTATTCTGGTGTTAATTGTGCCTGCTAGTGTTTAATGTATAATGCATAAATAAGAGAGATTTTCTGTGCACCCCACAATATTTTGTATTTACTACCACATGTGAACAAACACTGTCAAGGATAGACAGTTCTGCTATTTGTACTATTACATCTGTTAAGGTGACCATATATTAGGCCAATTTTATGTACAATCCAACATACAATCAGACATTTCCATTGATTGGCCAAAAAATTGTAAGTTTTCCCGATCTTATTATGCGACATTAGATCGTAATATTGATTGTAATTACGATCAGGAATGTTGATTGGTAAAATGATTGTAGTGTTTTCTGAAGTTCCTATTAAATGTTAATGTAATGAAGCCTCACAATGGAAGACATTCGGCATTAATCACAAAACAAATTTAATGGCAAACACTATGTATGGTACATCTTAGCACAATTAACATTGTACATCTGTCTATCAAAGTATCAGTCGGTTTACAATCGTAATTAGGATCGTAATAGTGTATGGCCGCCTTTAAAGTAGCTGGGCACATATACAAACAAGGTTGAAATCATTGATCTGATGGTGAGTTACTTATTGCAATAGTGTATTATTTATAACTCATGTGCCTACCATAGTTCAAGATGACCAGATAACTGAAAACCATCTAAATGCACCTTAATTGCATAAAAATTACATTAATAAAAGTGTAAAGGAAAATGTATATGCAAAGTTCATGCTAATTATGCTTGTGAAGGTTCTCATTCATCCAGGTCATGGTATATCTGTTGTATTCAATTAGATCAACTGGACTTGAAATGTAGTTCTTGAAGACATTTCGCTAGTCATCCGACTGGCTTTCTCAATTCAGAATGACTTGTACTCAATCTTTAATCTATAATTGAAGACATGTAAGTAGCACATACTCTGTTTACATGTGTTGCTGCATGACTTCAATCCAGCACACATTTTGTTTAGGAGCAGTATTCCCCCTCCCTCTTTTAACCACTCCCACTTCCATCTGACCTGACTTTGTTCCCACAAACCAACTGTCAAGCCTGCAACCGCATTCTAACTGTCAAAACTCTGTCACCATTCCAGCTACAGTAAACTACTCACAGAAGAATAGTTTTAGAGCAAGGAACTTGATTGACAGCTGAAATATAAGAAGTTTTAGATTGGATATCTAAGAAATAGAGGCGATCAACAAAAAAAATTATACAGTGTGGTTGGAAGAATTATTGTTTCCAGTTATTGACATTTTAAATAAACCTATTTTTCGGTATAGATGCCCTTTAATAGCCACAATCAATTAAAAAAATCTTCCTGGTGGCATCTGCTATAAAAATACTTAACATTTAAATCACAATTAATAAAAATGCCACAGGGTATTCATCAAAGAAATAGATTTTCTTAAAGACATGTAAACAGCTCACAGAAAATCAAAAAAATATTAGGGTAAATCCTAATTAAAGGTCAACTTCATTGTGCTAAGCATGATGTATTGCACATACAGTACTTGCATACTTTGCTTTACAAAGGACACTCCCCAAATGAAAAAAATGATTTTGTCACATGAAATTCTAATGTTACATGAAGTACGGTAATATGGTCTTAAAGTTTATCTAAGAAAAATAAAAGTAATCATTCTGAATCAGACAAACATATATCATTGGAAGCCCCCATTAATAATGTACAATAATAAAAATGGGCTATTTTGCAGAAACCTGACTCCAGTCAACACATTAAAAAAACTTTCGCTAAGTGTTGAATTTTTCCAAGTTTGTTTCTTTTTTCCACTATCAAACCCATATCAATCAATAGCATTAATGTCAGGCAATTAACAGGAATATTTATCAATGGTTTCCAACTGCCAAAATAAACTTTGATTTCATAAGTAGCCTTTGTCTTTTGCAAAACATACTTTTGGTCCTAGGGTTTGTTTTTATTTTATCATTGACAGATTTTATTGGATGTCAAAAAGTCTTTTACAGCCAAACACAGACAAGCAAATTAGCTTGCACCAACTGTTTAGAAGGGTTAGAGTTTTTATACTTCCATGAAGCTGGAAAAAACTGCATAGCTAAATCCAGCATCACAATAACCTAATCAGTAGCTTTTATGTATTATTTGGGCCATCAGGTACCATCATGTGCTATGTTAACATTAGGGATGGCCGTGTCTCGGATCCGAACCCGGATCCGCCGCGGATTTATCCCGTTCGCGAACGGCGATTTTTCCGGATTTTCCGCCTTCCGAACTTCCGATTCGCGGATTTTTCGTATTTTCGAAAATTTTCGAAATTACGAGTTTTCACGTATTTTCGAAAATTTCCGGAAAATACGGGAAAACATGTATTTCTAAATTTCGAAAATACAAGGGTTTCTCTTAATTCCTAACATACGTATTTTCGAAAATATTCGAAATTACGAGGATTACTTGTATTTTCGAAAATACATATTTTCCAAAATACATGAAAACTCGTAATTTCGAAAATTCCCGAAAATACGTGAAAACTCGTAATTTCGAAAATTTTCGAAATACGAAAAATCCGTTATTTCAAGGGTACTTTTAATTTAAACGGGTCCGCTCGCGGATTTTCGAATTTTCGGATTTTTTCGAAAATTCGCGGATCCCGAGCGGACCGGATTTTGCGAAGTTCGGACATCTCTAGTTAACATTTGTCACATTGAACATTATCTGCAATTCTTCTCTATATAATAAAGCAGCATTTTAGTAGCTGAGATTCCCTTGTCTCTATTCCATTTCTCCTCTGATTTGATATTTTCATTGCCACTGCATTTTAAATGCCAGACATTGGAGGTACAGAATGGAAAGTTAAATAACTTGCAGACATATAAATTATCCACTGTGACAAAATGATGACTGTAGGCACTGTATCACTTTGGTAATGGACAGATTTACATTACAGTGGCACAGTTTATAGTGTCCATAAAACATACATTTTCCATAGCAAAGCAAATAGCAATTCCACAAAGCAAATAGCAATATTGTACATAAATTTACAGCAAACGTATCACATATCATACGTTTGTTTATATCACATAAATCAGAAGTTTGTTTAATCACATATCAGAAGTTTGTTTATATATTCTTCCAGTGTACAATGCACCAGTCACTAGACAATTAATATAGTCAATGTAGATGGACAAATAAAAAAAGATTCAGGACTAAAGTCTGTAAGAGGTGCAAACATACCTGTGCTATCAATTTGCAACAACCAATCAGATGTCAGATTTTACTGGGTTACTGCAGTTCTAAAACTTCGGATTGTTTGATGCAGATTAGTAGCATGGGCAAAGTTTCTTACCTTTTTTGCTTCAGGCCAAATTTGTTTGCTAGATGTTTAACACTGGATGTCTTTGTATCACTGCTTTTCCAAAAATATGAACCAAACCAGGTTTACCGCAGAGTGTTGCAGAAGCTTAGAAGCTTGGGCAGTGCAGCACTTGTTTTAATTAGCATGAATATATCTGTTGTATTCAATTAGATCAACTGGACTTGAAATGTAGTTCTTGAAGACGTTTCGCTAGTCATCCGACTGGCTTTCTCAATTCAGAATGACTTGTACAAGAATCTGTGGCAATTATGTACCCTGGAAAATCCCAATTAGCATATCACAGCCAGTGTTAAGGGTGTGATTAGATAGTGGCTAAGAGGTGTTATAGGAACGCCCAGAGTAAGGTGTTAAAACCCATTGTACATGGCAGACAGTTGGTGTCGAACCCCCCACCTCTATTGCTTGGTTTCTATTTAGGCTTGAGGGGTTCGACACCAACTGTCTGCCATGTTCAATGCTGTTTTAACACCTTACTCTGGGCGTTCCTATAACACCTCTTAGCCACTATCTAATCACACCCTTAACACCTGGCTGTGATATGCTAATTGGGATTTTCCAGGGTACATAATTGCCACAGATTCTTGTACAAGTCATTCTGAATGAGAACGCCAGCGGATGCTAGCGCGAAGAATGTCTTCAAGACTAACAGTTCAAGTCCTAGTTGATCTAATTGATACAACAGTTACCATGCGGAGGAATGAGAACCTTCACAAGCATAATTAGCATGAACTTTGCATATACATTTTCCTTTACACTTTTATTAATGTAATTTTTATGCAATTAAGGTGCATTTAGATGGTTTTCATATATGGTCATCGAACTATGGGAGGCACATGAGTTATAAATAATACACTATTGCAATAAGTAACTCACCATCAGATCAATGATTTCAACCTTGTTTGTATATGTGCCCAGCTCTTAAAGGGGCCATACATATTACGATCCTAATTACGATTGTAAACCGACTGATACTTTGATAGACAGATGGATGTTAATTGTGCTAAGATGTACCATACATAGTGTTTGCCATTAAATTTTTTGTGATTAATGCCGAATGTCCTCCATGTGAGGGTTCATTACATTAACATTAATAGGAACTCAGAAAACACTACAATCATTTTACCAATCAACATTCCTGATCGTAATTACAATCAATATACGATTAATGTCGCATATAAGATCGGGAAAACTTACAATTTTTTTGCCAATCAATGGATGTCTGATTGTATGTTGGATTGTACATAAAATTGGCCTAGCTTTCTCAATTCAGAATGACTTGTACAAGAATCTGTGGCAATTATGCTTGTGAAGGTTCTCATTCATCCAGGTCATGGTATATCTGTTGTATTCAATTAGATCAACTGGACTTGAAATGTAGTTCTTGAAGACATTTCGCTAGTCATCCGACTGGCTTTCTCAATTCAGAATGACTTGTACAAGAATCTGTGGCAATTATGTACCCTGGAAAATCCCAATTAGCATATCACAGCCAGGTGTTAAGGGTGTGATTAGATAGTGGCTAAGAGGTGTTATAGGAACGCCCAGAGTAAGGTGTTAAAACAGCATTGAACATGGCAGACAGTTGGTGTCGAACCCCTCAAGCCTAAATAGAAACCAAGCCTAAATAGAGGTGGGGGGTTCGACACCAACTGTCTGCCATGTACAATGCTGTTTTAACACCTTACTCTGGGCGTTCCTATAACACCTCTTAGCCACTATCTAATCACACCCTTAACACCTGGCTGTGATATGCTAATTGGGATTTTCCAGGGTACATAATTGCCACAGATTCTTGTACAAGTCATTCTGAATTGAGAAAGCCAGTCGGATGACTAGCGAAACGTCTTCAAGAACTACATTTCAAGTCCAGTTGATCTAATTGAATACAACAGATATATTCATGCTAATTAAAACAAGTGCTGCACTGCCCAAGCTTCTTAAGCTTCTGCAACACTCTGCGGTAAACCTGGTTTGGTTCATATTTTTGGAAAAGCAGTGATACAACAGACATTCCAGTGTTAAACATCTAGCAAACAAATTTGGCCTGAAGCAATAAAAAGGTAGAAAACTTTGCCCATGCTACTAATCTGCATCAACCAATCCGAAGTTTTAGAACTGCAGTAACCCAGTAAAAATCTGACATCTGATTGGTTGTTGCAAATTGATAGCACAGGTATGTTTGCACCTCTTACAGTACTTTAGTCCTGAATCTTTTTTTATTTGTCCATCTACATTGACTATATTAATTGTCTAGTGACTGGTGCATTGTACACTGGAAGAATATATAAACAAACTTCTGATATGTGATATAAACAAACTTCTGATTTATGTGATATAAACAAACGTATGATATGTGATACGTTTGCTGTAAATTTATGTACTAAATAATTGCTATTTGCTTTGTGGAATTGCTATTTGCTTTGCTATGGAAAATGTATGTTTTATGGACACTATAAACTGTGCCACTGTAATGTAAATCTGTCCATTACCAAAGTGATACAGTGCCTACAGTCATCATTTTGTCACAGTGGATAATTTATATGTCTGCAAGTTATTTAACTTTCCATTCTGTACCTCCAATGTCTGGCATTTAAAATGCAGTCTGGCAATGAAAATATCAAATCAGAGGAGAAATGGAATAGAGACAAGGGAATCTCAGCTACTAAAATGCTGCTTTATTATATAAGAGCAGAATTGCAGATAATGTTCAATGTGACAAATGTTAACTAGAGATGTCCGAACTTCGCAAAATCCGGTCCGCTCGAGGATCCGCGAATTTTCGAAAAAATCCGAAAATTCGAAAATCCGCGAGCGGACCCGTTAAAATTAAAAGTACCCTTGAAATAACGAGATTTTTCGTATTTTCGAAAATTTTCGAAATTACGAGTTTTCACGTATTTTCGGGAATTTTCGAAATTACGAGTTTTCATGTATTTTGGAAAATATGTATTTTCGAAAATACAAGTAATCCTCGTAATTTCGAATATTTTCGAAAATACGTATGTTAGGAATTAAGAGAAACCCTTGTATTTTCGAAAATTTTCGAAAATACATGTTTTCCCGTATTTTCCGGAAATTTTCGAAAATACGTGAAAACTCGTAATTTCGAAAATTTTCGAAAATACGAAAAATCCGCGAATCGGAAGTTCGGAAGGCGGAAAATCCGGAAAAATCCGCCGTTCGCGAACGGGATAAATCCGCGGCGGATCCGGGTTCGGATCCGCGAACCGGCCATCCCTAATGTTAACATAGCACATGATGGTACCTGATGGCACCAAATAATACATAAAAGCTACTGATTAGGTTATTGTGATGCTGGACTTTAGCTATGCAGTTTTTTTCCAGCTTCATGGAAAGTATAAAAACTCTAACCCTTCTAAACAGTTGGTGTCAAGCTAATTTGCTTGTCTGTGTTTGGCTGTAAAGAACTTTTTGACATCCAATAAAATCTGTCAATGATAAAATAAAAACAAACCCATGGACCATAAAGTATGTTTTGCAAAAGACAAATGCGTACTTATGAAATCAAAGTTTTATTTTGGCAGTTGGAAACCATTTGATAAATTATTCCTGTTAATTGCCTGACATTAATGCTATTGATTGATATGGGTTTGATAGTGGAAAAAAGAAACAAACTTGGAAAAATTCAACATCTTAGCGAAAGTTTTTTTAATGTGTTGACTGGAGTCAGGTTTCTGCAAAATAGCCCATTTTTTATTATTGTACATTATTAATGGGGGCTTCCACTGATATATTGTTGTCTGATTCAGAATGATTACTTTTATTTTTCTTAGATAAACTTTAAGACCATATTACCGTACTTCATGTAACATTAGAATTTCATGTGACAAAATCATTTTTTTCATTTGGGGAGTGTCCTTTGTAAAGCAAAGTATGCAAGTACTGTATGTGCAATACATCATGCTTAGCACAATGAAGTTGACCTTTAATTAAGGATTTACCCTAATATTTTTTTGATTTTCTGTGAGCTGTTATCATGTCTTTATAGAAAATCTATTTCTTTGATGAATACCACTTGTGGCATTTTTATTAATTGTGATTTAAATGTTAAGTATTTTTATAGCAGATGCCACCAGGAAGATTTTTTTAATTGATTTGGAGTTCTATTAAAGGGCATCTATACCGAAAAATAGGTTATTTTAAATTGTCAATAACTGGAAACAATAATTCTTCCCAACCACTACTGTATAATTTTTTTTGTTGATCTGCCCTCTATTTCTTTAGATATCCAATCTAAAACTTCTTATATTTCAGCTGTCAATCAAGTTCCTTGCTCTCAAAAACTATTCTTCTGTGAGTAGTTTTACTGTAGCTGGAATGGTGACAGAGTTTTGACAGTTAGAATGCTGTGTGCAGGCTTGACAGTTGGTTTGTGGGAACAAAGTCAGGTCAGATGGAAGTGGGAGTGGTTAAAAGAGGGAGGGGGAATACTGCTCCTAAACAAAATGTGTGCTGGATTGAAGTCATGCAGCAACACATGTAAATCAGAGTATGTGCTACTTACATGTCTTCAATTATAGATTAAGATGAGGCAAAGTCATTTTTTCAGTATAGTGTCCCTTTAAGGCTTTGGATTCTGTTTGTCAATAATTTGTAAACAATAATATTAAGACATGTTTAAAGAATTTATGAGATGACTCTTGTTTTTGTTCACTGAATTACATTTTGTTGTACAGATGAGGTCTAGTATGTCCTAAGACTCCCAGCCCTTAGCATTATGATTAAAGCAGCAGAATCAGTGGATCTAAAGGTTGTTCGCAGATGTGTTTCTTAATCTTGCCCCCCTACACACAAACAGGGCCATTAAATATGAATCCAGGTGGCAGAAAATGCCCATGATTGTGCCCCAATCATGGGGCCATATTGTTTTATTTAGTCTGCTAAAGTGAAGGCAGATAATATCAAATGTGCAATTAAATAATAAATTTTCCTAAAAATGTCTATCCTGCAGTGTCACCAGTATCTTATATATGCCAAAGACCCAGTCTTGGTTTTGTTCTCACCAGATACATATGTTTGTATGTATTTACTAATGGTCTGCTGCAGTGTACCCATAAGCCTTCATTTTTACATGTTGTATTTATTCTCTTATAAAGCTCTGAACATATTCCACAGTATTTTGCATTGAGTTTATTTGTTCACATCAGGCCCAATCTACAGTACACACACTATCACACATACCCCTGATTCCAATAAAACCTAATCAGGAAACCAAGGGCATACAGTGCACATATTATACAAAATGATTCAGTTCTTATCAGCTGAAAGCTGAATTTGTCTAAAACGTCTCCCCTTTTTGATTGATGGTCCGCCTGCATATCTGCACCCCACCTTACCAGATGTATTATCGGGTTAGCGAAGGTTTTGCACAAATATTTTGGTGGCAACCTATTCAATATAGGATAATAAGTTTAGTATTGATGGAGTTTAAGTCACGCTAACCGATATAACATTGTTTAGCATGTATTTTACCTCCATTTTCGGTTACTTCGCCTCTTGGTGCATCTGGCTGTATGTATATAAAGAAGGCTAAAGGCTCGTTTACACGAGGAACAGACAAAAATGCAACTTTCAGTGACCTTTTAACACATTTTTGTATCCTTTGGAAAGTGTTTGCATACGCGTTATTATCCGTTTGTGTCTGTTTTTTCTGCGTTTCTGTCTGTTACATTTTAACGCATTTTTGATTGCATTTTTCAAATTTAAGGGGGCAGGACCAAAGAACATTTGTCACTCCCTGGGAGTGTGGGAGACTCAGGAGCTTTTTGTAGCGAGACGTAGCAGATAGTGTTGTGGAGAGAGATCTGGTGATTTTGCTATTCTTCAGCGTGTTTCCTATAGCCCTTGGACTGGAAGTGACATCACAGGAACTCCCAGGCATCTTTTTAAAAAAAATGGATACAAATGCAAACGCATGTTATCCGCGTAACGCATTTTCATACATTTTAAACTGACAGAAATACATGCAGCAGTGCATTTTTTAAACGGACTGGAATGGAATACAGTATTGTGAAATCCTGAGGTTTTACTGTATGTCAGTTTTTTTAAAACGCACCTGCGTTTGAAAAACGGATTCAAACTGTATGAATGAGCCCTAAGAAATATACTATTGACTAAATTCAGCTTATAATTACTGTGTTGTCACAATGCATGAAAAAAATGTTTTTTTCTTCTATTTCTTGTGAAGGTTCTCATTCATCCAGGTCATGGTATATCTGTTATATTCAATTAGATCAACTGGACTTGAAGTTTAGTTCTTGAAGACGTTTCACTAGTCATCCGACTGGCTTTCTCAATTCAGAATGACTTGTACAAGAATCTGTGGCAATTATTTACCCTGGAAAATCCCAATTAGCATATCACAGCAAAGATAGGTGTTAGGGACCTTCTGAATGCAAGGTTTGGTTGCATTGTGGCTAAGAAATGTCCAGGGAAAGGTGTCAAAACAGCATTGTACATGGCAGACAACTGGTGTCAACCCCCCCCCCCCCCTCTATTTAGGCTTGGTTTCTTTATTTTCACATAAATGTCCTCCTTGACACCTCTCTTCTGTGCTGGGCCTTACATTGGTGCACTTGCTGTTTGGTCTCTCCCACATACAAATCAGAGCATTCTTCACTGCACTGCACTGCGTATATGATGTCGCTTTTCTAGTGTTTCGGTACTTGGTCTTTTAGATGTCCCTGGAACACGAAGAACACAAAGAAAAGAACATGAATACCAACAGTGAAGGGGAAAGCAAGACAGGAGAAAGGACATATTCATTCCATCTGTAGCAGGTGTCAATGTCTGCTATAAATCAAACAACACACTGAGGCAGCAATTGGTACATTCAAAAGACCCAGTACTGAAACACAAGAAAAGTGACATCATATACTCAGTGAAAGAGTGATTTGTATGTGGGGGAGACCAAACTGCAACTGCACTAATGTATGGCCCAGCACAGAGGCGCCATTTCCTTGGGTCAGGACTCAGCCGTGTACCTGCATCTTAACCTTTGAAGATTGTAATGTCAACATCTTGGCAAAGGAACAGGACTGGTTCAAGAGAGGTGTCAATGAGGCCATTTATGTGAATAAGAGGAAACCAAGCCTGAATAGAGGTGGGAGGTTTGACACCAACTGTTTGCCATGTACAATGCTGTTTTGACACCTTACCCTGTGAAGTTTTGATAACACCTCTAAGCCTCAATGCCTCTACACCTTGCATTCATCCTAACACCTGGCTGTCATATGCTAATTGGAACTTCCAACTATAGACACACTTGTTATTCGGGAGCGTCTTCCCCTATGCATTGGGTGCTCACTATGCCTTCTAAACGCCATCTCCCCCACGGTATACAATAAAGCTCCAATAGTTGAACTGATAGAGTTTGGTAAGGCAGGCAACCAGGCTGGAATGCAGTAAAAAACGTAGTCAATTAATAGTAACAAACGCTAAAAAAACATTGCGGCCATTACCGCATGGAGACATTTAGTATGCATAGATAGACACAAACACGACTCCGCCCTATGCGTTTCATGGACCTCGTCCACTTCCTCTGGGGCTCCTGAGCTTACTGCATTCCAGCCTGGTTGCCTGCCTTACTTGAACTCTATCAGTTCGACTTACGGAGCTTTATATGTTAATTGGAACTTTCCAGGGTACATAATTGCCACAGATTCTTGTACAAGTCATTCTGAATTGAGAAAGCCAGCTGGATGACTAGCGAAATGTCTTCAAGAACTAAACTTCAAGTCCAGTTGATATAATTGAATACAACAGTTATTTTCTATTATTGTCCACATTAAAATGGCCTAGAGTAAAGGGCTGATAGTGAGGGCATTACACATAGCAGCAACCATCATTCAGAGCAGGGACTTGGAGGTACAGGGAAAAAAAGACAATCAGAGCTAAATTGTCTGCATTGTGAGCATGTTGGATATTATTATCTGAGAATAATCCAAATAGATATGGCAAGGCCTGAGAATGGTCATTGCCAGGGTATGTTAACCACCACAATTAACTTCCATTATAATGTTCTTTGTTAAACTTATTTTTCTGTTTCATTTCATTATTGCTAGTGATGATAGTAAGTAAATTTGTTCAGTTTATATTTAGCTGAATTATTTAACTCATATTCACTGGTAAAGACCAACACTGTAGCCCAGGAACCTCAAACTAAATATGTGTGCTTTGGGGAAGCATTTTAGAAATGTAGCTAGTTACTTAGATTGTTCACTAAACACTGCTATAATACTATAGTTTAATTCTAATAATTCATTCATAAAAATCTATTTACTATCCTGACCTTTCAACGATCATCTCTTATAAGACTACCTTGGTCAGCTTTAGTCTACTCATCCTCTTTCTCTGGATATCTATGTCTTTTTTCTTTAAATTACCATATGTATGCCTAACAACTAATTAATTAAACCAAATAAATGTTTTACGTTATCCCCATTTTGTCCTATATGAATATTGGTGTCAAGCTAGGTACACACAATACCGATAATGCCTTGATACCGTTGGATCAGACGTTATCAGGGCATTCAGCAATATAAAAAATGAGTGTTGTCCAGTCCTTTAATATGCAAATCGGGGTGCTCCCATTTATTAGTGCAGACACAGCAACAACACAACGTTTCGGCATGCAGGCCTTTGTCTGCACTAATAAATGGGAGCACCACGATTTGCATATTAAAGGACTGGACAACACACATTTTTTATATTGCTGGATGTGAATACTGGCAGTAAGGTGGCCAGGGAGGAGTTGGATGCTTGGTAGGTACCCTATATTGCTATTACCATTGGTATCAGGGCTTTATTGGCACTGTGTGTAGCCGCTTTCCCGAATGAGCGTGTGGGCGCCGAACATTTGGGTAGTCCGAGCACCGCGGTAGACTCCCAATAGAGGGGAGTCGGCCGTGGCCAAGCAAGGGAGACACACAGTCCTGAGTGTTCTCCCTATGCTGTGTATATGCTGTGTATAGGGAGAACTCTCTGGACTGTGTGTATCATGATCTTTGAAAAAGGACAGACAGGATCTTGCAGATCTTGTCTGTCATTTTTCAAAAATCTGTCCTGTGTGTACCCAGCTTAAGAGTTGTCAATTTTATTTATCTAGTTTATCTTCTCCGGCTATGCCTCTTTTACAACCATTGCAATCTTTCCCCTTGAGTTATAATCTTACAGTTGCAATGGAACTTTGTACCCTATGTAAATGGGGTAATTTGCCTAGATTGTGAGCTCCTATGAGCAGGTCTCATTATTTGAATGCCTATTAAACTCTTCTGTATTTTTACATTTTAGACCTAAAATATAATAAAACTTAAAATGCACAATAAATGTGAATGTAAATAATTTCTAATTGATGTCTGGCCATGCATTACATAAAACAAATTAATGAATTAAAGGTACAATACTGAAAAATGCAGTTTCTTCTGCAAACTGGGTCCAGTCCAGGATGATTAAAGATATTACTATTGCACTGAACTGTATGCTGGTTTACTGAATGATACTGCAGAAATCTGTATTTTCTTAATTCATTATTGCATATCTTCTGGGTGTATTGTCTACGGTAACAGAAACGTAAATATCAACGGTCACAAAATAGACACAAAATGCCTTAAAGCACATATTTAGATGCATCCCCAAGCCAACTAATACAAATTCAAAGATGCTGACCCTTACCGTAAATAAAACACAACTTAATCTTTAATATTTATTAAACAAAAGTTGCACAAATATAATTCACCACTCAAATGTGTATAAAGGGTCAAAGTGCTGCCATAATAGATGTTATAGAAAATCCTCATTTTGATAATTACTACTATTTATAAAAACCCATTCATAAGCAATTTTGATGGATATTTATCCAGAAAATTGCAAATTAACTTGCCAATAAAATAACTTGATGCCAGTTTTGTGCCCCATGTGACTATAAACCCTTGACAATGAGAATAGACATTAGCTTAACCCAAACTATTCATACTGTTGCCCACTGCAGAAGTTTAACTTCCAAAAAACTGTAAAGATAATCAATCATTTAGAAAGCTTTCAGGGCTACATGTAACTAGTGCAGTGTAGCACATCGTTTTAACACGGAGCCTTTATTGATTGGGCATTGAAATACCACAGATCAATGTAGAAACAATCCTTTAGAAATAACCCAAAGTATACGATTTATATTTTAACTTTAAAGAGCCCCAACCAGTTTATTTTGGTTGTTTTATACATAACAGTTTTTATTTTTAATCCTAGATTATGTTTCTTTGTTCAATTGTAGGTGAAGAAAGCTGTGTTGGGAGATGTGGTGAAGGGTATTTTCGAGGGCATTCTTGCCAATGTGATTTTAGCTGTATGTCTTTTATGGAATGCTGCCGGGACTACAAGGCAGTGTGCACAACAGGTAATGCCAAAGCACTATGAGGTTTCCCAAACCCAAGGCACTGGCTTTTAGGCTGCAATGCTGATTTAGAACATTGTATTCCCCTTTAACGGCAAAGCTCATTTTAACTGGAAACAATTCTATAGAATGTCTGATCCAGTTACATGTAGATCAAATATAAATATATTTCATTAAAATCCCCAGCAAAGACAGCTATTGAGATTCTATCAACCTTGGCATACATTTATATAAAGAAGAGACACAATTGATTATTCTACAGAAAATACCCAGAAATATGCTTATGGCCTCTGTGTAACAATAAGTCACACAGACTGGTTTGCGCGGTAACTGATCCTGCAAATGATGTTGGAAAAATGAGATAAATGAGTTTTTACTCAGTAGAAATGTATCTCTACCTTCTGGGGGGGGGGTTGGGGGGTTGTCTAAATAAAGCATTGCTGTGAGCAAGACTTTTTTTTTTTTTTTGGTGCAAAATTCAACAGCGTCTTAACTTGTAGTATGGTTGGCCTGAACATCCAGTGCCACCAATGGGATCATCAATGATTTCAAGCAAGCCTTACAAGGGGATGTTTGGATGGCTCTTCTTGAAGTAGAGGTTTTCCTGTTCTCTGGAACACTTTTCCAGCAAGAAATTTGCACCCCAAATCTCGCTTTTTAGGGATGTTCTATTTGGAGAACATGCTGGTTAATAAAATCACTGGAAACTTGTACATCATTTTCAATGATAATTGAGTACATTGGGTGAATAGTGTTAAGCTTTAAAGGAATGGATGCACTTGACATTTGTCCAGAGATACAGAAAGAATATTTACATGCAAAGGTGGAATAAAAAAAGATTTAGGAGAAGATAGAAGAATGATCAAATCCTGAAGACTCTTTTTTTACAGGAATTTTGTTCTGATGGTTTTCAACCGCACTTAAGCCATGTGGAACAGGCCACCAGAATCCTGCACTCAAGGGAGCTTTTTTCATAACTATGGCTCAATAATTTATTATGTAAGAAGATCCCAAATCCTGGTTAAAATTAAAGCAGCAGTATAGTTGTACAAACCTGGTACAAGCGTTTAAGTTTAAATAACTACTGTGCATATGCAGTGCTGTCTGGACTGATAATCAAATTAGCAATTACACAATCTTGCTGCTAGTTATTCAACTGTGGACATCTGTCTAGCTGGCCAAATTCTGAAGGACCACCTCAGTATGTTTTTCAGCATGGTGGATATAATGGAGAGTTAATGGGATTTTTAAAGAGCTACTAACTAACTATAAGGATTAAAACTAAATTAAAACCCCTTTTAACGTTTTTTAGTCTTACAAGAAATTATAGTTCAGTGGATTTTTTTTTCCACATACAACCTATTTTATCTTTATAATTCTGAAAGTATAATTAACAAAAACTATTAAGTAGCTCAGGGAACAGTTGAAAGCTAAAAGAGGTTGAGACACTTGAGCCTGTTCAGTGACATGTGTATCAGTGCAAACTGGAATCTAAATAGTTCATGCGATTTCATGTGCGATTTCGTTGCGTTTTTTTCGTTACATATAGAAAACGCATGCGATTGCGGTTTAAAATGCGGAACGCAAATCGTAATCGCATCGCATCCGAAAACGCAAAGGCAAATCCCTGGTGGGTGGATTATCACACCCAGACTAAATAGTTTTACTGTGCTCCACAATATAATATATATTTTATATAATGCCGTATTATATATATTATATAATGTATTTATAATTATTAAATACCAGGGATCAGAAGGTTGACTGTACAGAACTATGCTTAGTGTAGACAGTAGTTATATAAGATGCCATTGCTTCCCAGTGACCTGACAGTTCTTTGACAAACCCATATAAACAGTTTTTCGAAAATGAATGCAGAGTCACTTTTTAGCAGTTATACTTCATGTGGAGCTACTCAGGACTCAGAGGTTCTTACACTAAAAGAAGGCAGGACAGTTGTTTACGTGTTCATCTGAGGATTACCATCCTTGGAAGAAGCCTTCTATTTAGCTGTACCTGTGTATTCATTAAATGCAGAATCTTCATGCAAAGGAAGATGCCATGAAGGCTTCATAAGAGGACAAACCTGTGACTGTGACTCCAGCTGTAAAGCCTATGGAAAATGTTGTCCAGACTATGAATCATCTTGTGCTGGTAAGTACGGTACATTCACTTTATAGACTTCCTGCCAGCAAAAATAATGACCTGACTGTATATAGCAACCTATACATTATAATGAAAAGATCTATATGTTAGTCCTAAAATAAATATCCCCGTATGAGGAACTGCAATTTATTTATTCGGTGGTGCTTGCGCTAAGTTTGGTGCATGCTGATTCTGGCTGCACGTTTCCAATTGTCTATTTATGAGTCTCGGGTGTTAACAGATCACACAGGCAAGGACATTTGGGTCATGATCTTCCTATGATGAAAAACAGAGCATCCAGGGCCATAATTCTAAAGGCGCGGTATCGCTTTTTAACAATTGTTCAAACGATAATAAATCTATGGTAACAATCGTAAATCAACTACCACGATCGTAGATTTATGATCCCCTTAAAATACTGTTACAGTAGTTTACTACCTTATGGCATTCTACAACCGAATGCTTGTAAATTAACGAATGTTCGACATAAATGTACAATAAATCAATTTGGCCCTCAGAATGATGCTTTGTTTTCTTCAATTGTTCACTATAGACCATGAGCAGGAAAATACATTTTGTTGTTATGAAATGCGGCTTTATCAGGGCATTTTTCATATTACCCAGAACCAACTGATCAAAGATCCCCTTCCCGGCGCCCTCAGCCAAAAGACAAAGATAAACAATCTGATCCCAGAAAGAAGGCAAAAGAGGAAAAGCATTTACATCCGGAAAAACTGAAAAAAGGTAAAATAAATGGTACTAACTGACATTACGGGCCATATTTATAAAGCCGTGGTATCGCTTTTTAGCGATACCGCAACTTTAACGATCAGTATTGTAAATTTACAATCGTTAAACTGATCGGAGATTAACGATCAGTTGAACGATCGTAAATTTTACGATACCGATGGTAAATTTTACGATACCGAGCCTAAATCTACGAAAATCGTGGATTTATGATCTCCATAGAATACCATTGCGGTAGTTTACTACCGCACGATATTCTACGATTGAACGTTCATCAATTAATGAACGTCGGTCATAAATATATGAACGCGATCGCACATTTATGACTGTGATCGTAAATTAACTAACCCACGGTAACGCTAAAAAACGATACCGCGGGTTTGTAAATATGGACCTATATTCCCTGTAGTATTCATGAAATTGTTTTAAAGGAGCAATTTACTAAGATCACCTGACATTGTGATGTACATTGTGAGCAGTTGTTGAGGGTACGTATTTATTTACGTATTTATTTAGTGTAACTAATGGCAGTTCCTTTAAATACAGAAAAAGAAGAGAAAAACAAGGTTGTGCCAAAGGAAGTCATTAAAAAGCCAATGAAACCATCCAAAAATACAGCTGTGGAAAGGAATAATGGTTCTGAACAGCCGCCGAAAGGTGATTGTGTTGCATTGATCAATCTGCTAGAGCTTTACTAATCGTGGGGAATCTACTAACCTTAAATGTATGTATGTATTTTATTTCTTATATAGCTCTACATATTCCGCAGTGCTTTACAATTATTTACTCAATTCACATCAGGCCCTGCCACGAAGAGCTTACAATCTAAGCACATTTACTTGACACATACAACCTATCAGTATGTCTTTATGAATGTGGGGGGAAACGGAATGCCCAAAGGAAACCCATGCAAGCACGGGAAGAACATAAAAACTCCTTGCAGATATGTCCAAGGGTGAAATCAAACTTAGGATCTCAATGCTGCAAGGAATCAGTGCTAACCACTGAGCCACCGTGCTGTCCTGCATAAATTATAAAGACATGTAACAAAGAATCATAACATATAATACAGAGTGCTGAACCCAGGGCCGGATTTACACCTAAGGAGCCTGTAGGCCCAAAGAGCCCAGAGCCCTTAGCCCCACCCTTAACCACAGACCACACCCCTAAACCACACCCATTTCTTCTTTATTGGAGAAGAAAATACTGTGCCTAATGGTAAATCTGGCCCTGCCTGAACCACTATGTTTACAACTTAAATATTTATACCCAATATATACCCAATAATATTTATAACCACAATCCATTGATGGATCATGCCTTTCTCTTTTAGCTATTGTTCTGTGTAACATTAGCATCCTGAAACAGATGGTCTGCCCTATAAAAAAGTTAATGGGCATGTCTAAAAGGTGTACAGCTGTTGGATAATGGTTTAGGTAAGTCCAAAGAGAACAAAGGCTCCAATTTAAGAATGCAGCAGACATAATACAGTGATCTTGTAATCTAGGCTTTAAAGTAGCCCTTTATGGTTAAAAGTCAGGTTGGGGAACTGACTTCACCCAACCAAAACAGCAGTGCAGCACGGGTCTGTAGTCACCAAACACCATATATACAAAGGCCAAAAGCATGGTGCACACCCTTCAACATTTCCTCCTGACCGACCATTCGGCTCTTCAACCGGACGGCCAGGAGGAAGGACTGTCGGTCGCATCAATAGTAGCCACAACAGACCGTGCGATCCATAGAGGACAAAATGATTGGCAATGGTGATGATCACATGTTTTTGGACATATCCGAACGGTACCATTCACTCATTAGTTTTGGTGTGATGTCAGTGCTTGACATCACACCAAAACATCCCTTATTGTGTACGAGCCCTATGTCAGTTTTCAGTTTGTATAATAAAGGCTTCTTTCACACTACAACATGCTGTAAAATGTATGATAACGCCTATGCATTACCATGCAATGTTGTGTGCGTTTTTGCACATTTTTTGTGTGCATTACTGCGCATTTCAATGTGTTTTTATGCATTTTTCTTGGTAGAGATTGTGGGAACATCGCACACAAACATGCATTCCAATGGTATACAAAGTGTTAATACACGATTTTCTCAACGTTCCCATTGACTTGTATCGATGTCCATGGCCTCCACAACGTATAAAAATGCATGCAGCTGTGCGTTATCACACTGCTATTCAATGCAATGCACCAGTGGGAACACGACACTAGATTACATAGAAAAATGAATGCCTCTGTGTTATTGCATGCCATATGCGTTACAATGCTGAAAACGGCCGTAGTGTGAACTAAAGGAAAGTGTTTATTAATAAGAAGAAAAATGTTTCTGAGTTTATTTCTAAATGGAGAAAAGTTTCTTATAGACAAACAAATACTGAAGTTTCTTTCCTGCTTGTTGTAAGACACTGTCAGGGCTTTTCTGTCTCTCTACATTAATGGGATCTTCCCAACAGTAAATATCCAAGTGTCCAGTTTTCTTGCATTATATGGATGCTACTGGTTTTAAGGGAAAATATAAACTACAAACACTTTGAATACAGAAATTCAGAGGAAGAAAAATCTGAAGAGAAGAAGGATCATAAAATACGATAATGAATATGACAAGAAAGGAAAAGGTACAGCTTAACCTTAACTTGGTGAATGCATCTCTGATGTTTTACATTAAGAGATAATAGTTGCATTCACTTACTATATTTATGTTTTGGCAATATGGCCACATCTTTGAAGGGAAACTATGGTCTCTATACAAGTGTTCTCTATTAAAAAGCACATGGGAGCAACTGCAGGGGGGCCCGGGAGCCAAAGAGGGCCCATTTTCTTATTTTTCCTATGACAGATATAGCCTCCTCTCAGAAAATAACTGTGGATGAAGAAAGGATAGGGGCCCCATTAGAGTTTTCTGAGGGCCCAGAGATTCCTAGTTATACCACTGTGCTTATACGGTGAGTTGTGACATCACCAGCCCCAGCGAGCCCCTGGCTTGAATATGCCTACTTTTATCTTACTGCTGGGACAGAAAATCATCAGCTGCATCACAAGCATCATCCCCAAAATTCATTAATTTGTATAGGTAAAAGACCTTCAAATTAGCAAATTTGACGGTTAAAAAACCGTCAGCATCATACTTACAGCCCTTCGCTCCTGCAGCTGTCTCAATTGACGGCAGCCGGAGCTGTGATTGGCTGTCTCTCACCCAATCACAGACCCGGCTGCCGGTCCGACCCCTGCTTGCAAGTTCTGGTAAACAGGGAGCCAGATCAGTGCGCCAGGGGAGCTAAGGGCTGTAAGTACAGTTCTGATTGGTTTTTTTTTAGATCTAACTGTTGGGAGGGGGAGGGGGGATCTACAATATATTAAAAGTTTATATTTAAGGTGCAAATGCCTTTTAAACATTTGAAAGGTGATATATAGTATAGTGAGCCTCCCACTCTCTTCACCCATGTAAGGTTTAGGCAACTACATATAATTATTTGTTTACTAATTTTCATACTTCCATCTGTTCACAATAATCTTTCAATGGGACCTTCCCTCATTGGGTGATATATTAATGACAAGGTCCAATCTTCTCTTGTGTTTACCATGCAGCAACCATCATTGACATTTTCCTTTACCCACCCGTTAGCTTAGAACAGGGATTCCCAAACAATGTGCCTCCAGATGTTTGATAACTTCCAGAGGAAAGCCAGGGAATGGTGGGATTTGTAATTTTCAAACACACTGGAGGCACACTGTTTGAGAATCCCTGGCCAAGAAGATAATTTAAGTTTAAGTGGATATATCCTACCTTCCACATGCTACCAACGAGTCCACCTTAGATCGCACCGGGAGAGTCCATCACCGAGGAGGACTGGTACCTCCATATCACAACAAACTGTAGATAGAGGAAACAATGGGACAACTCTACTACCAGTGCACCAAAATCCAAAATTTAATACATAACCAGAGACGGTACAACCAGGGGGGGAGAACGTTGTCCCAATGTTTCCTTTATCTAGAAGATAATTACACAGATGGCTTCTGCCCCCAACCATCAACCCACTTTTAGGTCTTCCCCTCAGAATCCACAAATCTGGTAACCCCGAGCTGTAGTATAATTCAATACATCTCTACTTTATATAACCTGACTCCTCTGTGTACTTCTATTCTAAAGATATTCTACTGATCATTCCACCTAAGCTCACCCTCTCTTCTTGTTACAAGGCCCTCCATGTTTTTTCACCCGGCTTAATTATTTGTGCACTGAAGAAGCTCATCATTCTTGACCACTCTCTCCATACCCTATAAACCATCAAAGATGCTTTAATTAATATTCGCTAGCTAATTGATCACAAAGGAGAGAGTGTAGTCAAAAAGCACTGGTATAAAGGGTATGAGGCAATAAAAGGTGCTATAATGGTAATTGCTAAAGGTTTATTGAAGACACACTATGGACTCACAGTAAAGTGAGTCCATAATGAGAGATGGAAATTCTCCATCCGGGATGACCTGTAGGATCTGTTGTTTTTTGTTATTAATGTGGCTGATAATAAGCAATACTCCTTCCATCGGACAGGGTCTGTCTATTATCGGCCATGTGTATGGCTACCTTAAGTTACAGTATTTATTTTCTAGTAGCTTATTATTTTTCAAGCCTGCATAAAAATAGTATTAAAAATATATCTTTTAAATTTGATTGATTATTCTACAGGGGTGTGCTTTGTGCTTATTCAGACTCCTAGATTTGTAATGTGGATAATTTCAAATAACTTTAATTTAGATACTGATGACGATGCAGCTTCAACCCAAAATTTAGAACCATCACCAAATAACAAGGACAAAAAGCGGAAAGCAAAACCCAATGCTATTAATCCCAAAAAAAAGAAAAGGAAGATTATTATAGAGTACGAAGATGACCCAGAAGGTACTTTAGCTTTAGATTTGAGCAAACATAACCTAAGACCTCTGTGCCCAGACTAAACCTTCTTTTAAATCTGTGGAAGATGCAGAAAATGTATAAGTCACATAGTACCTATCGTTAATCACTTTGTGACAGTTACACACTGCAGGAGTGTGTCAGGTACCAGTGACTCAGACAAGGGGTTTGACACCCCAATCTAGTAGGTATTGAGCACTATGTAGCGCAAAACTTACCATAAACCTTACTGGATGTTGCACTCTGCATAGTCCAATAAGTTTTTCTAGTGTGTTATTATTGTTATTGTGGATTTATATAGCGCTAAAATCTCTCAGGCCCTGCCCCAAAGAGCTTATTTCATACTTACAACATATCAGCATGTCTTTATGATTAAGGGGGAAACTGGAGAACCCAGAGGAAACCTTTAAACCATCCAAACTCCTTGCAAATGTGTCCAAGGGACAATTTAAACCCAGGATTTCAGAGCTGCAAAACATCAGTGCCAACCACTGAGACACAATAAATTATACAGTACCGTTATATTCATACAGGACTACATTCATAAAGGCCTACTATAAAAGCAAACAATTGATGTTTAGCAATTGGCAATATGTACTTACAATCATATAAAGGAAATAGACATTTTAGGATTACTAATAGTAGCCAGCTCAGAAAGAAATGTTATAATGTATGATAACAGCTACAGGATATGAATGCTTATCCCAATTTCTAGTAAGAGCTGCCTTTGAAGTGCCCAAAACAAGAATTAAACAGTAAAACTGAAAGTAAAAATGTCATCAATGTAGGGAATGCAACCTACCTGAGCTACCTCCTGTTTTACTTTCAATATTCAAACATGGCTGCTCTTTCTGTCATCATCACCATGTTTTCTGACTTAGGACACCCATATCATGCGAGGTGTGTTAGTTTGTCAGGTGATGTAAAGAAGCAGAGAGCTGCTAGTTGCTTCAGGAGCAGCCATATCAGAATAGGGATATTTATACTTGTAAGTAAAAACAGGTGGTAGGCGTTGTGTTTCATACCTCCCTGGAAATTATTCCTTTTTATAATTTTCCTTTTGGACCCTTTAATGTCCTATCATTTTTTCAAAGCAAAATATAAACTAAATTAATTTAAATAAGTATTATTTTCTAGGAAAAAATGGTCTACGGCATTTATCAAGTCTTTTGTCTTCCATGCTTATACTGTTCCTAGAGAACGCCCAGTATGGACTGGGCGTTTTTTTTAATACCATACTGTCTTGCATGGCTATAATGGATAATTTATTATGTGCCAGCCCCTGACTATAAAAACTGATGTCCCAGCAGCCACTTGTCAGTGTGTTGCCTTGTGTTAGGAAGTAGGGGTTAGCAGTAAGACAGACCATAACAATTCTATTTGTTTTTGCAACAGACCGAACCACAATTTAAAAAAAAAATTGGTGAAAAGTCAGGTTAATATAGCAACTTTGACAAGTAAAACTAGAACATTTTCTATTACCAGATTTAGGACATATTGACTGTACATAGGTAACAAGCCCTGGTGACAATAGTGTGCAATGTGATAATACACGTGGAACGATTATTTTTGTTATTAAAAATTAACATTTTCCAGAAAAAGGTGTGTTAAATAGTGTCAAACTCATCAAGGTAATTTTTTCCTGTTTAATTAATAAACAAGGCAGCTCCTTAGCTTAGGGAGAGGGGGGCCAAAAGGAGCAAAAAGCCCCCCACTGAGCATAAAAATGGAACAGAGCCTTCTTATAACAGAAGGTAATTTGCAGTCTTATGCTATATGAATAGCATTGCCCTAAGAAACAAGATTGGCTTTATACAATAGACTATATTGCATGTTATTACCAGTTCTGGACACATGGATTCATATCCATATAGCATGAGACTGCAAGATACCTTCTGTTATAAGAAGGCTGTGGTCCATTTTTATTAATAGGATAACACACAGCTAAATTTTAGCATACAATATCACCAGGTCAGAAAAGTGTTTTCACCATCTTTGACTTGGTGAAACTAGCCAATTTTGCTATTAACCTTTCCAATAAAACATGTGAATTGTGAAATTTTGCTAAACTTGGATACGTTTTGAAAAAACACGTGCAAAACGATACCATTATGTTTTATAGGTTTAGAATCATTGCCAAAATGCATCTGTTTGAATATACTGATACAGTAGTTAAATGCAGTGCGATTCAAGTTTATTTTGTTCATTGGGTAGACAAATGAATCTTCTATGTAGTGCCAATATTTTTTTTTACAGTTTTGCGCTCGGTATTGCAATTTAGTGATACTGATTGATATTGATAATGTTACAGCTGCGGTCTACATTTATGCTAACGTTCGGCCGTAGAATACCAAGTGGTAGTAAACTATGGAGATCGTAAATCTACGATCTCGTTATCGAAGATTTATGTTCTGCTAAACTGACCGGAAATTAACGATCATTTAAACCGTTATTTAAAGGTGCGATATTGCTAAAAAGCAATACCATGCCTTTAAAAAATAGGGCCTAGAGTGAGAGAAAAGTTGTATTTTAGTTGATTGGGTCAAAATATTAGATGTAATTTCTAAACCTGGTCGGGCATGTTGATAAACCAAGTTGTTTTTTTAATCAGAATTCTGGGTAGATTCCTGGCGTGCACAGAAATACTGGTGTTTGTTATTCAATACTGGTAAATGTAGACCTCAAGATCAGTCAGAACAAATTATCTATGTGGGCACTTAATTCCAGACCAACAACCAACTGAATGCTATTTGTTAATCGGTATGTCTGTCTTCTGGAATATCATGCCCTAGCAGGCATGTGTACCAGCCTTAATTGGAATTTAGGGCCATATTTATAAAGCCACGGTATCGCCGTAAATTTACGATCGTTAAATCGATCGGTGATTACCGATCGGTTTAAAAATCGTAAATCTACTATACCGATCGTAAATTTACGATACCGAAATCGTAGATTTACGATCCCCATAGAATACCATTGATTGACAAACGTTCGGTCGTAAATGTACGATCGAGATCGTAAATTAACTAAGCTGCGGTATCGCTAAAAAGCGATACTGCGGCTTTATAAATATGGCCCTTAGAGACTCTGACACTTTTTTGTTTGGAGCACTCAAATGTCTAGAGGCCACCTTGACCACCATCACCACCCCCAACCATAAGATCAAATTATAAGGTTAGGTGGTTCTCTGGGTTCTGAAGAATTAATATGAAGTAAATATTGCTCTGCTTCCACAGTTTATTTCTTTCTTAATGTTAAACTCATTCTATTATATTCTAGAGCCCAACCAAGAAACAGAGACCCCCGACTCCCCTGCAAAATCTAAACAACCAGTTAAAGAGAAACAAACTCCTAAGAAAAAAGCAACTAAAGGTCCAAAGAAGAAAACAGAGACAGTTGTAGAGGCGGAGGAGGAAGTTGAAGGTGAAATACACTTTGTGCATTTCCACACATAGAAAGAAATGTCATTTTTGGATATTGGATTGTTGGAAGTTTTGTGTTAATAACTATTGAATTTTTGTATTTAATATAAATACATTCCAGTGCATAGAGAAATGGAATTCTAGAGGTAATGCTCATATCATTGTGGGATACCCCTATTTTAATGCTATTTTATAGCATTAAAGTTTATGGCTTATTATTAACTCGGACATAGTATTACTGTATATACCCGAGTATGAGTCGATCCAAGTATAAGTCGAGGTACCTATTTTTACCCGAAAAATTTGTAAAAACTGATTGACTTGAGTATAAGTCGAGGGTAGAAGTTATGACCACTACTGCCTTCTGATTCAGTATTGTTTTGTAGCTTAGGTTGTCCTTTAAATGGATAGCAGAATTCCCATACATTAGTCCCATGCAGTAATAGCCAAATCCAGTACCAGTAACCCCCAATTCCTTAGCACTCTAGGTGATTGGAAACTATAACTCCCAGCATACTTTGTTGCTGAGAATTGTAGTTTCTAAACATGTGAAGTGGCAAGGTTCAATAAACTTTTAATTAAGCTTACCATCATTTACAATTCTCCTTACCACCTTATAGTAAAGGGCACTCTGACCCCCATATAGTAAAGGGCAATCTGACCCGAATAGTTAAGTGTCACCTGAGAGTTGTAGTTTCAAGCTGTCATTTGCACAGAACTAGCAGCCATTTTGCCCCAAACTGAGGAGACCCATCAGATTTACAGCATCCAGATGAGCAGTGACAGTGCTGAGTGAGTCCAGCAGCCAGACTACAGGAAGCAGGAAGTGTAAAGGCAGATCAGCTCCTGTAACTTTCTATGCAGGTGAAGGATTTTGTAACACAGCGCCACCGACTAGTTACTATCCGCAATTGCAGCAAGCGAAGCAATTGTCATTAAGGGGCTTATTTAAAAACCCACAGTATCGCAAACTTTAAATAACATGGGTTATCGCCAAAGTACAATCTCCACCGTACATTTTGTGATCGAGCCATTATAAAGCAACGTTCATAAACACACAAATCTTCATGTGTACAATGCCATGCGGTACCAAAATACTGCAAGGGTATTGTATAGGCACGCATATAGCTACGATTGCGATCGTCATAAATTTATGCAAAAATATCGTTACCACCCCTTTGTGAATATGGCCTAAGGGCTAGGCCACACTGCTGCGTTTTTTTTTTTGCGTTTGCGCTTGCGATTGTGCTTTCGTTTTAAAAAAATCATTGAAAACGGGGCAACGCAAAAACACGCGCGTTTTTCAGGGCATTTTGCGTTCTGCATTTTTAATCGCAATCGCATGCGTTTTCCTATATCGCAAGCGCAAACGCAAAAAAATCACACATGAAATCGCATGCGATTGCGTTTGCGTTGCAGTGTGGCCGTGCCCTTACAGAAGACGTATATATGGAAAGATTCTTTCAGAGGCCATAATGAAACAGAGCTCAGTGATAGCACATGGTGCTGATGCAAAAATACGCCTATGCTGTTAATTTGTATCAAGTAAATAGAAAGCTAACATCTGATTGGATGCAGTAAATGATAGTGGAGGGCACATTTTTATAACTCCTATTGCACTATTCACAAAATATCTAATAAATCCAACTTGTATTCGGAAACAAAGATATACTTTGTTATTTGATCTGGCAAAGATTTGTCTATGAATATTATACTAAGATTTGTGCAAATTCCTATTAATTATGTTGCATACATTACACTGAGATATACCTACATTTAGCAAGTTTTAAATAACTGATTAACATAAAACACTGCTCATTATTTACACCTCTCCTTAAATTTTATATTGCGATAAGAAAATAGACAACAGCAGCAAATGTTCTAGTCCATTATAAAGCCGTTTTAAATGAAGCAAAAAAAAAAAATTCCACGGATGTTACAATATGTTATCATTCTTTTTAATAGAATCAGAGGAAAATATGGCATCATCTATGTATTCCGCTTCTTCTACCCGAAAGAAGGGAGTTACAAAAACACTAACCAAGACTAACAAGAAAAAACAGTCACCGAATAATAAAGACAACCCTGAGTCTGATGCAGCAGGTATACAATCTTCAACAATGGCTGTCTGAGTGGGTTTTTACTGCATGAGATGCAATGTACAGTCTACTGCCACTGTTACTGTTTAAAATGTAATGTTGGTGCAGTTTAGGGATGAGCAGCTCTGTAAATGTTGCAGCCATGGGAGGACTGGCCCAGTAGGCTGAGGGGCAAATGCCCCCCGGGCTGGTCTCCAATAAAAAATTTGGCCTGCCACAGAAGTTATTAGTAAGTTACGTGCTTGAAAGGCTCAGCGCACACCTCTAGCTTAAACATGGGCAAGGAACTGGAAACTCCTCCTTCAGATCATTTACCAGTCAGCCCTCCAGTTTATTAGCAGTGTTAGTAGGCCCCCCAGTTCTTTAGCCAGTGTCATCAGCCTTTCAGTTCATTAGCCAGTGTTGTCAGCCCTCTAGTTTATTATTGAGTGTTTGCCAGCCCTCCAGTTCACTAGTTGGTGTTAGTCAGCCCTCCAGTCAGGATGGATTTCTGGGTAGGCCACCTAGGCCGTGGCCTAGGGCGGCACGACAGCCAGGGGTGGCATGAAGGAGTAATGTATAGCCCAGCGATCCACTACTTTCAGTTGTAAAACAGAAGCAGCAATAAATGTCAGATGCAAGTTGTTACATTACACAGCCGAAGATGCGGGGAAGGTGAGGCTAACATAACTGGATCAATCAGCTTCCCCCCCCTCAAGGTCCAACTGACAGCCCAGGAGTTTACACTGCATTTAACTCTTTCAACCTGCCGGTGTCCAGGCTGCTGGTGTCTGTCTCCGTCCCTCCCAATGGTATGTGGGGTTGGAAGGTCAGTCTTTTTAATATATTAACCTCTTCATGCTGGGCTGAATTTTGAGTGAGTTAAGTACACTACACATCACATATTACTTAATATTACTGTGTCTGTATGTTAGAGTTTATACATGTTAGATTATGTGTAGTGTGTAAGTGTAAGAGCAGGTGTGTCTGTGTGTGAAAGAATGCATATGTAAGAGTGTGCGTGAATGAGTGAGAGTGTATGTGTGTATGTATAACACTGACTGATGCTACCAGCTCTGTTTATAGTCTGTACCTGGATTGGTAATGAAATGTAGTGAGAGTCTGTAATATGTACAGTATGTGTGTGAATAAATGTGTGTATTAGTATGTATGTATGCATGTGTGTGTAAAGCAAGTGTGTGTGAATGTAAAAGTGTAGCAGTTGGTAATACTGGATAATGTATACCTTACTGCAAATTATAAGGATATTAGAAGTCACTGAGGAGATCTGTGTCCATATAAAGGTACAAGGACACAGACACAGGGAACTCTGGGTACCACTCATGTATTATAAGGGATAATGTATCCCCTACTGTAAATTATAAGGATATTAGAAGTCACTGAGGAGTTGCGTTACCGTAAAAGTCACAGAACTTTGAGGTGACTTTGAATATGCATACAGGGCTGCAGATTCCCTCTCCGCCCTAACCCACACACTTTAGAGGCACCCTAATATCCCCCCACTTCAGAGGCACCCTCCTACCCATCAACTTGAGGGGAACCCCATACCCCCTTAATTCGGCAGGGGGGGGGTTTATAAAAAATTAACCATGAAACTATATATGTGTGTGTGTTACATATATTGATGATTTTATGGGAATTTCATATGTTTTTATTAGCTGGTAAAGTTTGGGGGTGCTAACTGGCCTAGGGGAGATACATTTATAAATCCGGCCCTGCCTCCAGTTCATTAGGAAAATTTGGTTAAGTAAAACTTGTCTTAGAAAGTGTACCCAGGGGGGATGACTTAGTGATTCAAGTTCTCACCCTGGGTACTTGTAAGGGGGAGGGGGGAGATTTTAGAACAATAATTGTTCTACACTTGCAACAATGTAAAATGTGAATAGTGGTCTTAAAAATGGGTGTAACTAAACAAAGTGTGTGACCATAGCAAAGTGGGTCTGGTCAAAAATGTTGCGATCTACCATGAAAGGGTCACATGCTTGTATTTGCCCCCCAGGCCAAAAGGTCTCAGTCCTCCCCTTTGTAGCAGCATCAGTCCATTGAGTGGTTGATTGGACTGGCAAACAGAAGAGACTAATGGACGCCTGACATGAGCAGAAGCTTTCCTGAAGAACGTTTAGGACAAAAATCATCTAGAGCAGCAGAAAAAGAATTGATGAGTTACAACTAGAGTACAAATCTGTGATATTGCTATTCTTACCAACCATGTCTGTAGTCTACCTTGTACTCATAAAATAATGCCATGTCACAAACCCCCAACTGCTAGCCTATTGGAATTTAACAAATGCATGATTATTTTGGGACTGTGACCTGTAAAATATCCCCATATTATACAACACCACATTCTGATGGCAGACATGACATACTGGCATGGTCTGTAAAGACTGCAGTGGCCATCCAAGGTTACATAATGCACCACCATATTGGTATGTTAGACTACAGTCTGTATATTGCAACCATGTGCCAAATACAGGTGCCATTATAAAATACAAATTCCACACTGTAGTTATCAGCTACATTAAGGTAACAGAATCACTGGTTTGCAATTCACAGCCTCCCCTAGAGTTTTACCACAAAGTCAATCATTGACCCAACTAACCACGTTACTTGTAATACTGTGAAGTTATGAAATCTAATATATGAAAATATTTTAATGTTACACAGGGAAAAGTAAAGAACATTTACCCTCATCATCCCCACCACCTCCTGATGATTTGGAGAATACACCACTGAAACCCAAAAAACCTGGTGCTGCTGAAAATGAAGATACAGAAGATTCAAATGGCCCAACTGAAGGTAAATTAACTTTTACCTTCTTCTATTTGAAGAATGATGAGTAATTCACTGTGTGAGCTGGGCAGCAGCTAAGGAAGGCACTCAGGATAGATGGGAAATGGAGTCTGTTCCTCTATTTTATTTAGATAAAGATAACATCGCACTTCTTAATAGTCCCAAAGGTGCATAGAACCCAATACCACCATGTAGTACTGTAATGTACATCTCATAGATACATGCTTATGAAGGTACTCATTCATCCAGTGCTTTTCAGAAAAAAGAGCAGTATTTTTCCATCCCAATGACCTTAATCTGCCAATTCAGCATTTTGTCTGTGTATAAATAAATGCAACCAAAATACTGACTTCCTGTTTGCAGGACCCCTAATAGAGACGGTTGTGGTTTTGCCCTTGACCCAGCGCCTGGGTTGATTAAGTTGCTCAGTAGAGATCTGAGCATCTTTGACCCATCCAACAGCCAATCAGTAGAAATTACTGTTAGGAATTTTCCAAGGTAGTGGTGCATTCTGGGAAGAAGAAGGGCCGTTAGAACCTGAAATGTCAGCTCACTAATGTCAACAGCAGGGAACAGAAAAGGCTATGAAATCAACTGATTTTTCAAAATGGGAGAGAATATTTGGAATAACTAAGAAGGCATTACACAAACTAACAATTTAACAAATATTGATAATTTCCACTGAACTGTCCCTTTAATTCTTCTGTAACTTGCAATGACTGAAGATGTTATTCTCTAAGGGGCCAATTCATTCCATATGTCAAATACATTACATGAATCACCGGATATGATTATTAGTGATAAATCCCAGTTTCAAAACAAACTTGGTTTTGATTGGGAACTCTATGTTTGAATTTCAGCAGATCTGCCAGATTTTTTTGAACTTTTCATTAAAAAATCAAAATTCCAATTTCAGTGGGGTTCAAACTTCAATTAAAGGGGAAGTTCAGTGGAAATACATATGCTTTTAAGAAAAAAGAGCAGTATTTTTCCATTCCAATGACCTTAACCTGCCCATTCAGCATTTTTTCTGTGTATAAATAAATACTTCTGACTACTAACTTCCTGTTTGTAGAACCCCTAATAGAGACTGTCATGGTTTTGCCCTTGACCTTGTGCCTGGGTTGATTCAATTGCTCAGTAGAGATCTGAGCATGTTTGACCCATTCAACAGCCAATCAGTAGAAATAACTGTTAGGAACATTCCAAGGATGCGGTGCATTCTGGGAAGAAGAAGGACTGTTAGAACCCGAAATGTCAGCTCACTAATGTCAACAGCAGGGAACAGCAAGCGGTATGAAATCAACTGATTTTTTCAAATTGGGAGAGAATATCTAGAATAACTAGGTATGTATAATATAAACTAATACTTTTCAAAATATTGATATTTTCCACTGAACATTCCCTTTAATTCTACGGAACTGCTGTCAGAATAAAACTCACCAGTTTCGCTCATCTCTTCCTAACATGACTAGATTTAAACTGAAATTTTGGTTCCAGATTCTACTGATAAGCCATCAATGCCAAAAACTACAAAGAAGCGTTCTCCATCATCTGCAAGCAGAAAACCAAAAAACCCAACTAAACCAAAAGAAGACAAAAATGGTAATAAATACTATAATATAGAGAACATCCGTCCACAAATTTTATACCTTTTGTTTAAACTGTAAAATCTCATCCCTATAAATAATCAATAGTACTCCAATCAGATATTACAGAACATTAGCTATATAAATCCGCATTTGGCAATTTATATCTGTAGCTGTATTTGGTTATCTTACAAAAACCACTTAGTGCCTACTAGTGTACATGGGGTGACACATTTGTCTTCTACCAATTAAACTGCCAAACTTATTCCTACCAAAATATGCAGGACAATGTTTACATTTGAGAGCTCTTTTTTTGCCTATATGACAAACATAGCTGTATAATTTTGCTATTAATGCATGTTTAAAAAATAAGTATATACTTAAATTTGTAGTATAAATGAATTAACATAGCACACATAACGTTTTATTACAGAATCACCAAAACCAACCAAAAAGAAACCTGTTAG
Source organism: Hymenochirus boettgeri (assembly GCA_019447015.1). Taxonomy (NCBI): domain Eukaryota; kingdom Metazoa; phylum Chordata; class Amphibia; order Anura; family Pipidae; genus Hymenochirus; species Hymenochirus boettgeri. The sequence goes on from CM033472.1 coordinate 204,589,148, forward strand.
TAAATCTTCACCAGAAGATAACATTAAAAGGAAAAAGAAGATACATCCTGAGGACAATAAAAAAGGTACTAATAGAATAAACAGTACATGTATTAAAATCATCGACCTACAAGGAATTGTTTGAAGGACAACTATAGTGTCCCAATCTGTATTTTTCATATGATCCCTCCTAAAACTGCATTTCACAGGTAGGTAGAAGACTTGACTTCTGATCTCTTCTCTAATGTAATGAGTGTGCATGTATGATTGTATTACAGAGGTAAGGGAGTGTCAAAAGGCAAAGTATGGGGAGGAATGGAAAAGCTGTCAGCAGTTGATTGTCTTTTAGACAGTTCTTTTATTTAGAGAAGAGAAAGGAAAGAACATGAACTGACTCCAGCCTACCTGCAAAATGTAGTTTAGGTGGTTTGAACACTATACTTGCCCTTTAAGGTTCAGAAGATGGTGTTTTATCCCAGTTTATCTTATTTACTACATTCCCCGTGTTTTTGGGCGTGATCTTGGGGCAACAATAGAAAATCAGTGGTGCAATGTACCCCAAAGTCAGAAATTGTAGCCACAGGCACATTTTCTACATTTTCTACAACTCCACATTTAATAAATATTGGATGCATGTATTTCTGTAGATCCATCTAAGGGTTCAAAAACAGTTGTCAAAAAGAAGAGGAAAGTGATAAAGGATGTAGTCACAAAAGTACCGAGCAAGAAAAGAAAGAAGATTTTAGAGGAAGACACAGAAGGTAAGAGAGAAATAAGGCTGTAGCTCACAGATTGTCACTGGGAAATAGTTGAATGATTTAGTAACATGATGACTAAGTGGTTAGTAATGCCTTGTAGAGCTGGGTTGTAAATTCCACTCCAAGCAACATCTTGAAAGAGTCAGTATATTCTGCCTTGCATGGCTTTTGGTGCAAAAGGAGATCCATAGATATACAGGGAGTTTCAATAAAAGTTCTTATCGTTTAAAATGGTGCTAATTTTGCCTCAACCAATCAGATCTTATTTAACATTTGAAAACTAACAACTGATTGGTTGGGGTAAAGTTAGCACTATTTTAAACGATAAGAACTTTTATTGAATAACCTTGATAGATTTTAAAGGTGGGTGTGGAAATGCCCTTATTGCCTAATATTGTGAGGAGGGTCAGATATTGTCAATATTTATGTTATATTGCTAATGTAGTATTTTCTTGACTGAGTTTAGAAAAGTCCAAGAGAAACTAAAATTGTAAATACTTTTTTATAGAACCAATTAAAAAAAACAACAAAAAGAAACCCTCAGCTAAGCCATTACCTAAAGACAAAAAAAGAAAGAAGAAGGTTAATTCCGAGGAAGAGAGACAAGGTAATAGCCATTAATGGCGTACGTATTAAAGTGACAAAGTGAGCATTATTTAATGACAGTGAATAGACCTCACCATGGAAATTCCCACCCAGTTTATATCATCAGGGAGTGCATCATACAATCGCTTGGCTACTGTTATTTTTTACATCAGAACTTATGTCTTTTGAGTATGAAAAGTGCATTAACTAAGTATCCTTTACCATTACATTATCAGAATGTCCAGTGTTCATAGCGATTACACCTATCGGTGGTTTCTATTTGAACGTACCATGCAATATAATAAATATAGGAAAAACATTTTAAATTTTTTATCTCTCCTTTGAATCATCAGAATTTTTTTTTCATCAGAAACGGTGGAAAGTGAGTTCACAAGTTCATCTCAATCATCAACATCTCGTCGCAGAAGCAAATCAACTTCTAGACGGTTATCTGAGAAAAATAAAAAGATAAAGGAAGAAAATAAGAAGAAAAAGATCCCTGGTAGGAGATTATTTCCTTTCCTGTGCTTTTTTTCGACTGGATTTTTTTTCTTAAGATACAGTATACTGTATATGACAAGCTCCATCCCCCGGATGGAGAGACATTGTTACAATCCTAATAAGTCATCTAATCTGGACTTGGGCATAAGTTTCGTATAATAGAAAAAATTGTTTTTATAATAATAATCTGAAATTGTATTAAGTATTAACTTACTATGTTAATGGTGGCTGGCCAGCCAATTTTAGAATAATATATTAGAAAGGTATATAGCTGGTAGTATACTGTACCTAAAGGTCTATGAATAAAACTGTATTCCCCCCCTTTTTTACTTTTTAATTCTGCCTTGAGCCTGTTCTTTCTTCGTTTTTATTTTTTTAAAAAAGGGGCTTTTGTTTCTGGTTAAGCTCCATCCCCCTACACGTTTAGATCTGTATTAAAATGGCTTAGATTCAGTGTTTTATTCCACGCCGGCCTGTGCCACTTCAACAAGGTCCACAGTCCACTGATTTTTAGCTATAATGCAATGTTTAACATTTAAGAGTGATTCCCACCATAGACTCATCCAGAGGACCAGGTACTAGTGCGCTTTTCAGTTATTCTTGGGAATGGAAAAATTCCCCAAACATACGTATAAAATATTCTATAATTTTATACGAGTGAATTAGGTTTTGATTCATTTTATTTTGTCCTTTCACTGACCACTTACATTAAGAGATTACTTTTTTTTAGCTTTGCAATGACTACACTGTAACTAGATGTTTTCACCTTTGTAGATGAAGAACCTTTAAAGCCACCAAAGAAGAAAAAAATCAATGATTTCTCTCCAACACCTGAACCTGAAAGTTCTGGAGATGATGGAAGTGGGATGGAGTTTCTCCAAACAACAACTTTCCTTCCAACCTTTTTCACAACTAAAAATTCTCAAAGTACAGTAAGAACAGAGACCAACAATAGTTTATCTGAGAGCCCAAGAATAGAAAGCATTGGTAAAACATCAGAACCAGAGCCTAGAGATGAAAACTCCTTTGGAACTACACCTATAACGGTCATCTTCAGTGAAGTTTCCACGCAATCTAAAGACAAAACAAATGAACCACAGAAGCAAACAGACAAACCCTTTCAACTTACTGCAAAAAGTACAAGTAAGACAACTGCAACTAAAGAACATTATTTGGAAACCTCTATTTTTCAATCTCAACATAGTAATGATACAGATTATTCACAAAATGCAGAGTTGATTCCAGAGCAGTTTCAGAATACCGATAAAAATGACACAGTCCCCATATTATATGCAAATACTGACAAAAAGTATTTAGTTTCCACAATTAATCCCCTTACTAGTGTAAAAACGGCAGAAAACAATATACACAGTACAGGAAATACAGAACTAGCTAGAGATACATCAACATCATACATTCGGCCAGCGCTTAGAACCCAATCAGTAAGTAAAGAAGAATTTCTTAATATTGAAACTACCAATGAATTACTAAGTCGTCCCACTGTTTTAACAGCAGATAAGTTTGTGTTCCCCAGTGTGCAGAATGCTGACAATTCAGAATTTTCACAGACTCAATTAAACGAGCAAGAAACTACTACTAGAACAGATCATTTATATACGAGTTTAATAAATACACTTTCTGTTAGCAGAGATAAAGTGTCTTTTCTCACTGAACAGGAACAAAATCTAGTCATAGTCACCAAGACCCCAGATAACATCTTAGTTACATCTGTGAAAGCGCTAAATGATAAGCACACTAGTACATTAACTCAGCCCTTATTGAGAGATCAACCAATGAACTCTTCTGAAACCACTACTCTAGAAAGAGGTACAATACTTGACTTACTATTAACAAAAGGTCCAAATAATGTTTCTGAACATTTGTTGCAAAACAAAGATTCTTTGGCCACAGGCTTGAAAGAATTTTCAAATGGAGATAAAAATACTAAACCACCACTTCCTAGTATAATAAACACTGTACTATATAATACAGTTACAGAGGCATCACAAAGTAGAAATATACGTCCAACAGATGAGACACCAATTCAAGGAGAAGTCAGAAGGGCAGACCATGTTTCTGTAGCTGATTCAGCGTTTGTAACAGTGGAATCTATTGCAGGGGATTTAGCTGTATCTGTCTTGACCACAGTTAATACAATGCACTCTCAAACTCTAGGTAAAGGTATAAATCAATTCCAAAGTAAAACAAAACTCAAAGATATAGTTAGAGAACAGTTGTCCACTGTTACAGCACAAACTATAGCTGCAAGTGTGGGAAATGTTGCCACAGCAGGCCACTATATCAGATCTGAACAGCAAAGTAGCAAAAGCTCTACAGTTGGCAATGACATTGCAGATCTATATCTAAAGATGACTGCTAACTCAACAAGTAAAAACAAACAGACAGGGACCAAACCAGAAGGTACAGAAATATCTGAAGACTATTCAACACATACAGCGTTATCCACCAATACTAGTAATACACTTGGTTATATCAAGACTACACAAATTGCTAAACAATATTCTAATGTTGCACAAGTGCAAACCACAACACATTCACCTGCTTTGTGGTCCAGTGAGTTAAATGAAAAATCATTGTCAACTTTTTTAGATAAAGGTAGTGTAGCACCAGCAGTTACTACTTATATTATGATTACTGAAAAATTGAATACAAATAATATTGTACATCCAACAGTGGTAATAGCAGAAAGCTCAGGATCTACAAGTTCATTAATTCAACCAACAGATGTACAGCACACAGCTATCAGTTCTGAAGCAAGGAAAGTATCTTCAGATATTTTAAATACAGCAACAATTGCCAAAACAGAAAATATACTTCACTCGAAAAACATACATACAACATTTGTAGATCCAACCAAATGGGAAAGTGACAATCAATCCCTAAGAGGTACGCAGCCCATGAAATTGAGTAAGGGGTTACTACAAGCATCTACTGCAGATCACGCAGAACTAAGAGTGGACTTTTCTATAGCATCACCCATTAACAGTGACATATTTGAAAGCAAGAAATCTATAACAGTTAAAACTGAAGGTCAAACAATGGACTTACCAATAACACCCACCATTGCCAGTGAGGTGAATGAAAGCAAGAGAAATATTACAGTAACAACTGAACAACAAAGAATAGACTCGTCCAATTCCAATGAGAAAAGTGAAAGCAATAACCCTTTTAACACTCAAGGTCAAAATATGGACCCATCAATATCACCATCCATTACTAGTGAGATAAATGAAAGCAACAAGTCTATTACAGTAACAAATGAAAAACAAACAAGGGACTCATCCAAAGCACCATCCATTACCAGCAAGATAAGTGAAAGCAATACCCCTATTCTAGGAACAGCTGAAGGTCAAAATATGGACCCATCAATATCACCATCCATTACCAGTGAGATTAATAAAAGCAATAGGCCTATTACAGGTAACGCTGAAGGTCAAAATATGGATCCATCAATATCATCCTCCATTGCCAGCGAAATAAATGAAAGTAAGAGACCTATTACAGTAACAACTGAAGGACAAAGAATGGACTCATCCATAGAACCCTCCATTACCAATGATATAAGTGACAACCACAAACCTATTATAGTTACAACTGAAAGTCAAAAAATGAACTCATTAACACCATCCATTACCAGTGATATCGATGAAGGCCACAAACCTTTCATAGTAACAACTGAAGAACAAAGAATAGATTCATTAACATTACTATCCATTACCAGTGAAATAAGTGAAAGCAACAAACCTATTATAGTAACAACTGAAGATCAAAATATGGACCCATCAATATCACCAACAATTACCAGTGACATGTTTGAAAGCAGGAAAGCTATTACAGCAAAAACTGAAGGTCAAAGAATGGATTCACTAATAATGCCCTCCACTACCAGTGAGATAAGTGAAAGCCACAGACCTGCTATAGTAACAACTGAACAACAAAGAATAGAAACATCCATAGCACCCTCCATTATCAGTGAGATAAATGAAAAGCACAGGACTATAATAGTAACAACTGAAAAACAAACAATGGGCTCATCGATAACACTATCTACTACTAGTGAGATAAGTGAAAGCAACAAGCCTATTATAGTAACAGCTGAAGGTCAAAATATGGACCCATCATTACCACCCTCCAGTACCAGTGAGATAATTAAAGGCAAGAAATCTTCAGTAACGACTGAAGGTCAAAGAATTGACTTACCTATAACATCCACCATTACCAGTGAAATAAGTGAAAGACAGAGACCTACTTTAGTAACAAATGAACAACAAAGAATAGAATCATCCATAGCACCATCCATTACCAATGAAATAAATGAAAGCAAAAAGCAGATTATAGGAACAGGAAAAGGTCCAAATATGGACCCATCAATATCCCCCTCCATTACCAGTGAGATAATTGAAAGCAAGAACCCTTTTACAGTAACAACTGAAGGTCAAAGAATAGACTCGGAAATATCACCCTCAATTACCAATGAGATAAATGAAAGCCACCGGGCTATTTTAGTAACAACTAAACAACAAAGAATGGGCTCACCAATACCACCATCCATTACCAATGAGATGAGTGAAAGCAACAAGCCCATTATAGGAAAGGCTGAAGATCAAAATATCGACCCATCAATATCACCCTCCATTACCAATGAGATAAATGAAAGCCACAGACCTACTATAGTAACAACTGAAAAACAAACAATGGACTCATCAATACCACCATCCATTACCGAAATGAGTGAAAGCCAGAGACCCACTATAGTAACAACTGAACAACAAAGAATAGAATCATCCATAGCACCATTCAATGCCAATGAGATAAGTGAAAGCAGCAAGCCAATTATACAAAATGCTGAGGGTCAAAATATGGACCCATCAATATCACCCTCCATTGCCAGTGAAATAACTGAAAGTAAGAGACCTATTACAGTAACAACTGAAGGACAAAGGATGGACTCATCCATGGAACCCTCCATTAACAATGATGTAAGTGACATCCACAAACCTATTATAGTCACAACTGAAAGTCAAAAAATTAACTCATCAACACCATCCATTACCAGTGATATCGGTGAAAGCCTCAAACCTTTCATAGTAACAACCAAAAAACAAAGAATAGATTCATCAACATTACTATCCATTACCAGTGAGATAAGGGAAAGCAACAAACCTATTATAGGAAGAGCTGAAGATCAAAATATGGACCAATCAATATCACCAACCATTACCAGAGACATGATTGAAAGCAGGAAAGCTATTACAGTAACAACTAAAGGTCAAAGAATGGATTCACCAATATCACCCTCCACTACCAGTGAGATAAGTGAAAGCCACAGACCTGCTATAGTAACAACTGAACAACGAGAATAGAAACATCCATACCACCCTCCATTATCAGTGAGATAAATGAAAAGTAAGAAACCTATACAGTAACAACTGAAGGACAAAGGATGGACCATCCATAGAACCCTCCATTACCAATGATATAAGTGACATCCACAAACCTATTATAGTACAACTGAAAGTCAAAAAATTCACTCATCAACACCATCCATTACCAGTGATTCGATGAAAGCCACAAAACTTTCATAGTAACAACCAAAGAACAAAGAATAGATTCATCAACATTACTATCCATTACCAGTAAGATAAGTGAAAGCAACAAACCTATTATAGGAACAGCTGAAAATCAAAATATGGACCCATCAATATCACCAACCATTACCAGAGACATGATTGAAAGCAGGAAAGCTATTACAGTAACAACTAAAGGTCAAAGAATGGATTCACCAATATCACCCTCCATTACTAGTGAGATAAATGAAAGCAAGAGACCTAATATAGTAACAACTGAACAACAAACAATGGATCCATTGAAACCACTATCCATTACCAGTGAGATAAGTGAAAGTCACAGACCTACTATAGTAACAACTGAACAACAAACAATAGATTTATCCATAGCACCATCCATTACTAATGAGATAAATGAAAGCAACAAGCCCATTATAGGAACAGCTGAAGGTAAAGATATGGACCCATCAATATCACCATCCATTACCAGGGAGACAATTGAAAGCAAGAACCCTTTTAGTGTAACAACTGAAGGTCAAAGAATGGACTCGGCAATATCACCCTCCATTACCAGTGAGATAAATGAAAGTCACAGGACTGTTATAGTAACAAGTGAAAAACAAACAATGGACTCATCAATACCATCATCCATTACCAGTGAGATGAGTCAAAGCCAGACACCTACTATAGTAACAACTGAAAAACAGAAAATGGACTCGTACACATTACCATCTATTACCAGTGAGATTAATGAAAGCAACATGCCTATTATACAAAATGCTGAGGGTCAAAATATGGACCCATCAATATCACCCTCCATTGCCAGTGAAATAACTGAAAGTAAGAGACCTATTACAGTAACAACTGAAGGACAAAGGATGGACTCATCCATGGAACCCTCCATTACCAATGATGTAAGTGACATCCATAAACCTATTATAGTCACAACTGAAAGTCAAAAAATTAACTCATCAACACCATCCATTACCAGTGATATCGGTGAAAGCCTCAAACCTTTCATAGTAACAACCAAAAAACAAAGAATAGATTCATCAACATTACTATCCATTACCAGTGAGATAAGTGAAAGCAACAAACCTATTATAGGAACAGCTGAAAATCAAAATATGGACCCATCAATATCACCAACCATTACCAGAGACATGATTGAAAGCAGGAAAGCTATTACAGTAACAACTAAAGGTCAAAGAATGGATTCACCAATATCACCCTCCATTACTAGTGAGATAAATGAAAGCAAGAGACCTAATATAGTAACAACTGAACAACAAACAATGGATCCATTGAAACCACTATCCATTACCAGTGAGATAAGTGAAAGTCACAGACCTACTATAGTAACAACTGAACAACAAACAACAGATTTATCCATAGCACCATCCATTACTAATGAGATAAATGAAAGCAACAAGCCCATTATAGGAACAGCTGAAGGTGAAGATATGGGCCCATCAATATCACCCTCCACTACCAATGGGATAAGTGAAAGCTACAGACCTACTATAGTAAAAACTGAAAAACAAAGAATAGACTCATCCGCAGAACCAACCATTACCGTTGACATACGTGGCATCCACAAGCCTATAGTCACAACTGAAAGTCAAAGTATGAACTCATCAACACCATCAATTACCAGTGATAACGATGAAAGCCACAAACCTTTCATAGTAACAACTGAAGGACAAAATATAGATTCATCAACATTACTATCCATTACCATTGAGATAAGTGAAAGCAACAAACCTACATTGGGGACAGCTGAAGATCAAAAGATGGACCCATCAATATCCCCAACCATTACCAGAGACATATTTAAAAGCATAAAAGCTATTACAGTAACAACGGAAGGTCAAAAAATAAATTCAACAACATCACTCTCCATTACTAGTGAGATAAATGAAAGCAAGAGACATAATATAGTAACAACTGAACAACAAACAATGGACTCATCAATGCCACTATCCATTACTAATGAGATAAGTGAAACCCAAAGACCTATTATAGGAACAACTGAAGGTCAAATAGTGGACTCATCCATAGCACCATCCATTACCAGTCAGATAAGTAGAAGTCATAGACCTTTTATAGTAACCACTGAACAACAAAGAACAAATTCAACAACATTGCGAAATGTTACCAGTGAAATAACAGAAAGCCCCAGAGCTATTATAGGAACAACTGCAGGTCAAAGGGTGGACTTATCCATAGCACCATCCCTTGCCAGTGAGATAACCGAAAGTCACAAACCTATTAAAGGAACACCTGAAGATCAAAGAGTGGAATTATCAATAGCACCATTTATTACTAGTAAGATGAGTGAAAGACACAGACCTTTTATAGTAACAACTGAAGAACAAAGAATAGACTCGTCAGTAGCACCACCCATTAGCAATGAGATTAGTGAGAGACACGTACCTTATACAATAACAACTGAGGGTCAGAGAATGGACTTATCCAAAACACCGTCCCATATATTTGAAAAAACTGAAAGCCACATACCTTTTATAGTAACAACCAAAGGTCAAATAACAAAATCACCAATAGTCCCATCCATTATCAGTGAGTTAAGTGAAAAGGGAATACCTACTATAGTAAGAAATGAACAACAAACGATGGATTCATCCACAGCACCATCCATTACCAGTCAGATAAGTGAAAGCAAAAAGCCCATTACAGGAACTACAGAAGGTCAAGGAATGGACCTATCAATGACCCCATCAAAAAACAGTAAGATAAGTGAAAGCAAAATACCTATTATAATAACAAGTGAAGGTCATAAAATGGATAAATCATCAATATCACCATCTATTACTAGGGAGATAAGTGAAAGCAATAGACCTATTATAGTGGCAACTGAAGGTAAAACAATGGAGCCACCCACAGCACTACCTTTTACTAGTAAAATAAGTGACAGACACATACCTATTTTAGTAACAACTAAAGGCACAGAACAGTTGAATACAAACTCAACCAATCAAAACTTAAATAACATACAGTCCTCCAAATTGACAGAGGAAACTGGTGTAAATGGTAGAGGTAATATATTAACAACAATTAATCCTACCTTTTATCTTAATGAGATTACAAAACAGCCTACACAATTTGTGGAATTAGCAAATTCTGAGAATTCACAGTCAGTTACAAAAGGGGATAAAGGAGCATTATCTACCATGCTTACACAAACAAAGATAGATAACCCTCCTAACGGTGAAAACATATCTAATCTTAATGTAATTCAACTAGCAACGTTAGGTCCAAAGCTAATTAGCTCATCAAACATCACACATGGACTGAGCGTAGGTCTTACAAATATTTCAACTACACAAAGCCCAGAGTTAACTAAACCAAATACCCTTTATGCTATATTACAAAATGCAACAAAAACAATCCAGAGATTAACCAATTACTTCAAAGAAGAAAATTCTAGCCTGACAGATACGTTTACAAAGATTACAAATAATTTATTTACGTCTTCTTTTGATTTTTCAGTGAGCACATTGTCAACTCTTCCGGAACAAACCACAAAAGATATCAGACTAAATGATTATAGCCATACAAGTTCATATGGATTACAGGATTCCATTTCAAATACCAGTATTGTTACTAGTTCATCAAATGAACAATCTTCTAACACAATAAGTTATACAGCTACGGCCCATACACAAGCAAGCAGTATATCATTTAATACAACTCAGTCATCTGAAAAGAATGATGTATTTATTGAGCAAAGCACATCACACACTACTGTGTCAAGTAAGGTGGCAAGTACAGGAACGACAAATGTAAATGTGACTACAACTGTTGTGCAAACAACAGAAGATACAACACCACCTTCTAAAATAGAACTCAGTTCATTGAATGCCATTGATTTGCAAACACTGGACTTACTTGGCAAAACAACAGATGAGAATGTTAAGGGGAATGTAATTACCAGAGATACAAAACAGCCAACAGAATCAACGAGAGGTATTTCTATAACTAAAGATGTAATTGTTTCTTCATGGCAAACTTCCGTACAACCAACACAAAATCAACAAGAAGCAGATAAGTCTAGCCCAACAGAACATTCAACAGCAACCCTGGAATTTTCATCATTATCCAGTAGCACAGAAAAACCTTTGGTTGATTTGGAACTCAACCCAAATTTAACACAAAACACCTATTTTAGCACCACAAAATATACATTAAATGTGACTCCAAAAGACAGTGCATTGATTGGTGTAACTACCCCTACTTTAGACAGCTTAAATAATGTAGACCATAATGAATCAACAACCAAAACAACAAAAACCTTAATGGAGAGTAGTACAAAGGTGCCATCTAGTTCTCAAAGTGTCCTTACACAAATGCCTGGAAGTAGAGCAACTATGAGGCTAATTGATATTAAAGAAATAGAAAATAAAAACAATACCATCTTGCCACTTCCACTTGATCCACTCAACATCTGTGAGATGTTGTTAGACAAAGAAAACACATTAGGAATATCCGAGAGTGATCTGGACCGTATAAGGGAGGTATGCAAGGGGATCAAGCCAAACCTTACACATGTAAGTTCACCATCTTCAGAAAGAGAGATGCCTAGACCCGATAATAGCATGATCCCGCCATTAACTCCAATCACTATGCCCCAGCCACATGGCAACTTGTTGCCTGGACTTATACAAATTGTGGAGGAAATCAACAGGAAGATGCAATTACCTCAGGCAAATGTAACCATATTTTCTTATCAAAATCCCACTAAATCAGCAGCATGGATATTGCTAATTAAGACAATCAGAAGTTCAGATGGTAAGTGCCACTGTTAATGCATGAAACTTAGTTCTGTACACCAGGGTTTTATTTAGCAAAATAGGGAGATATTTATTAATATACAACACTTAGATTCAAATATCATTTTCACAATAAAGTACTTGGTCACTTATACCTTGTACATTACACAAAAGACTCTAGCATTCATAAAGTTATAAATAAAACACCTAAAACCCATTAAAAGGGCATGTCCACCCTTAAAACAAAAAACTGGTGACTTTTTAGTTATCTGCCCGCAATGCTTACAATTTATTATATGTATTTGTAACCAGATATTTAAAGTTCTATACTTTTCTGGTAAAAGTATCTGTCTCCTCCTTCTGCTCAATGAGCTTTCTACATGCTTGAGCATGTGCAGAAGAGGCAGCAGGTGAAACAGCTGTCAATCATTGGTTGTGATATCAATTGTCACAGCCTTGACTGACTACATGGAGGGAAGGTCCTGTACATCAGGATTTTATTTAGCAAAATAGATTCAAATATGATTTTCTCAATAGGAGTGACCAAAAAGTATTTGGTCACCTATACCTAGTTCCCAAAATGCATTCAAAAATACCACCAAAGTGAAAAGAATTCATTTTTAAGGAAGAAAGTGTCATCTTTCCCATTCCAGCTGAATAGGCAATAATGGCTGTGTATACATATGTCGATAACATGCAATGTCCTACATATTCATTCACCAGATTGACCTCTCCATACTGAATGGGTATCAGTCGCAGGGGTCAATTACCACAAAAACAAGCCAGTAGTGACTGATGGTAGTTTTCGGTCACCGGTGGCCAATTTTACAACAAGGACAATATTCAGCAAAAAATTGACAGTGGCTGAGTTTTTATTCCTGTATAATTGTTCGGTCCCATGTTTTAAATGCTCTTAACAGATCATATTTGCTTTAGATTTTCAGAAGAACCTATGTAACGGACAACCTGTGGATGGAATGACCACCCTTCAGAATGGATCAATGGTTGCCTTTCGAGGTAAGATTATAAATCTTGGGTGAAAAATTATATAATATGTGATGCAGAAACTCAAAAATAGCTAGCAGGTGAAGAAAGTTTTTATTTATTTATATTTGGTTATTTATTCGTTCCCCAGACCACTTCTTAGGTCATTTACACTAACTTACCATTGCTATTGTATTTATAACATAAATTTAATCAGGACTTTCTGATTTTAAATTCCTATTGACTTCTATGGGTCCGTTTTCTGAATTTCAAATTTTCTAGTTTATTTAAAAAATCTGATCCAAACAGTTGAGAAAAGTGCAGAAAGATACACAGGGTTATTTAATAAAAGTTCTTTTCACTTAAAATGGTGCTAATTTTGCCCCAACCAATCAGATGTTAGCTTTCAAATGTTAAATAAGATCTGATCATTAAATATAAATTTTGTAATAAATTCTTCATTGGAATAAGGTAGTCACATTTTAGTGTTCGATGCAGACAACATTTACCAATTTAATACAAAAACAATAAAGCACTTGCAAAGATATCCAACTATTAGATCAGGTACATTACACAAAAGACTCTAGCATTCATAAAGTTATAAATAAAACAACTAAAACCTATTTAAAGGGCATGTCCACCCTTAAAACAAAAAAATGGTGACTTTTTTAGTTATCTGCCCGCAATGCCAATTGCTCATTTTTAACAATTTATTATATGTATTTGTAACCAGATATTTAATAAGTTCTATACTTTTCTGGAAAAGGTATATGCCTCCTCCTGTTCAATGAGCTTTCTACATGCTTGAACATGTGCAAAAGAGGCAGCAGGTGAAACAGATGTCAATCATTGGTTGTGATATCAATTGTCACAGCCTTGATTGACTGCATGGAGGGAAGGGCCAGCAGGTAATTATTATCCTTAAAAGGGAAGTTCAGTGCAAATACATATGCTTTTCATAAAAAAGAGCAGACTTTTTTCATCCCAATGACCTTAATCTGCCCATTCAGCATTTTCTCTGTGTATAAATAAATGCAACAGAAATACTGACTTCCTGTTTGCAGGACCCCTAGTAGAGACCGTTATGGTCTTTCCCTTGACCCAGAGCCTGGGTTAATTCAATTGCTTAGTAGAGATCTGAGCATGTTTGACCCATCCAACAGCCAATCAGTAGAAATAACTGTTAAGAACATTCCAAGGATGTGGTGCATCCTGGGAAGTGAACCTGAAATGTCAGCTCACTAATGTCAACAGCAGGGAACAGCAAAGGGTATGAAATCAACTGATTTTTCAAAATGGGAGAGAATATGTAGAATAACTAAGAAGGCATTACACAAACTAACAATTTAACAAATATTGATAATTTCCACTGAACTGTCCCTTTAAAGGATAAGTGCACTGTAAAATCAAGTTATGGTCATTTAGAAGCTGCATCTTTAAAAATACTGTTGCCATATTTTTTTTTTCCCTATGCCCCTCCAGAGCCTACTTTTGTGCCTTGAAAGTTGCTTACATCTTGTTACTGGTTTGCTGAATGTTAAGCTCCACCCCTCTGAGATTTCTATTGGTTTCTCCTGCTTGAGCCTCAAGCGATAATACACACATGCATGGAACTCACATGACTGTTACTGTTTGAGGCTCAAGCAGGAGAGCGCACAGAACTCACAGGCATTACTGTTTGAGGCTCAAGCAGCAGAGTGCACGGAACTCACAGGCATTACTGTTTGAGGCTCAAGCAGGAGAGTGCATGGAACTCACAGGCATTACCGTTTGAGGCTCAAGCAGGAGAGTGCACGGAACTCACATGCATTACTGTTTGAGGCTCAAGCAGGAGAGTGCACAGAACTCACAGGCATTACTGAGGCTCAAGCAGCAGAGTGCACGGAACTCACAGGCATTAGTTTGAGGCTCAAGCAGGAGAGTGCATGGAACTCACAGGCATTATTGAGGCTCAAGCAGGACAGTGCACGGAACTCACATGCATTACTGTTTGAGGCTCAAGCAGGAGTGCACGGAACTCACAGGCATTACCGTTTGAGGCTAAAGTAGGAGAGTGCACAGAACTCACAGGCATTACTGAGGCTCAAGCAGGAGAGTGCACGGAACTCACAGGCATTACCGTTTGAGGCTCAAGCAGGAGAGTGCACGGAACTCACAGGCATTACTGTTTGAGGCTCAAGCAGGAGTTTGCACAGAACTCACAGGCATTACAGTTTGAGGCTCTAGTAGGAGTGTGCACGGAACTCACAGGCATTACTGTTTGAGGCTCAAGCAGGAGAGTGCACAGAACTCACAGGCATTACCATTTGAGGCTCAAGAAGGAGAGTGCACAGAACTCACAGGCATTATCGTTTGAGGCTCAAGCAGGAGAGTGCACGGAACTCACAGGCATTACTGTTTGAGGCTCAAGCAGGAGAGTGCACAGAACTCACAGGGATTACCGTTTGAGGCTCAAGCAGGAGAGTTATGTTCATTTGGAAGGAGATTAATATTTTAGAACCATGGCTTTAAATTACAGCCGTGCGGTAAAATACAGAATTGGCTGCTAAAAACCCGTGGCCTCGCTGTTCATTTAGATTAAAGGGCATGTTCACCCCCAAAACTATAATTTAACCCACTACTGGCCCCACTGTGTAGTGAATAAAAATCCTTACTTTACATCCCAGCTCCAAATGGCTGCCCTGCTATGCCCCTCCAAAGTCCCAAAAACTGGCCACCAGAAGCCTGGCAGAGTCCATATAGGTCTCTGCCTCCTGTCTCTCCTCCAGGAGAATTTTGCCATGCGCACTGCAGCCCTCCCCCCCTCCCTCTCCCACCCGTTTTGCTCTACCTCCCCCTAGCACAAATCCCCTTTGCTGTAGTGTAGGGCTCCCTCCCCCAGCCATATTACTTTTTGAAGACACTCCCCCAAGCTGTACTTACATTACCTCTCTGCTCCGACGTTCTGGATAGCCGGAAGCCACGTCCGTGATTGGCTGCCTCTCAGCCAATCACTGACGCGGCTGCCGGTCTGGCCCTTCTGCTTGCAGTTTCATGCAAGCAGAGGGCTGGGACAGTACGTTGGAGGAGAGAGTTAATGTAAGTACAATTCGGGGGAGTTTCTGCAAAAAGTAATATGGCGGTTGGGGCTTGGGGAGGGAGCCCTACACTACATCAAACCTTCTAAAAAAGGGATGGACATGTCCTTTAATTATTGATTGTTCGTAGTGGCAGACAGAAACTTGGAAACACATCAGACATAATTTTACCTTACCTGCAAATCATTGATTTCTATAAAAAAAAAAAATACAGCTGATCTAGGAATCAATATAGCATACATGACCAAGTGTTGGCCAAATGTCTGTCAGATCCCTACATCAATGTACAGTTTAGACTCTATAAACAGATCATTTCATATATTGACAGAAAAATGCCATGTGTTTATATCTGTATCTTTGCATTATAATACATAGTATCACTAGACCTAGTACAGTTACTTTACCTTCTCTGCAAATTGTTTGAATATAATTGTAGCTAATGAAAGCTTTGTGGTGTTTACAGGGAATTATTTCTGGAATTTAAACCAGGGAGGAGTAGCGGGAAAACCAAGGAAAATTAGTGACGTGTGGGGGATTCCTTCACCAATTGATACAGTGTTTACCCGATGTAATTGTGGTGGGAAAACTTTCTTTTTTAAGGTGAGCATGGACTATTTTTAATATTATCTGTTTAAGAAAGTATTTAGTGAATTAACACAGTTACTAACAATTCCTGGAAATATGCTTGTGAAGGTTCTCATTCATCCAAGTCATGGTATATCTGTTGTATTCAGTTAGATCAAATGGACTTGGAAGTTTAGTTCTTGAAGACATTTCGCTAGTCATCCGACTGGCTTTCTCAATTCAGAGTGACTTGTACAAGAATCTGTGGCAATTATGTACCCTGGAAAATCCCAATTAGCAGCCAGGTATTAGGGACCTTCTGAATGCAAGGTGCATCTTTAAGATGCAGAAAAAGGACAACATCTTGGCAAAGAAACCAAGCCTGAATAGAGGTGTGTGTTCGAAGTCCAACTGCCTGCCATGTACAATGCTGTTTTGACAACACCTCTTGCTCTCAATGCATCCACACCTTGCATTCAGAATGTCCCTAACACCTGGCTGTCATATGCCAATTGGGACTTTCCAGGGTATTAATTGCCAACAGATTCTTGAACAAGTCATTCTGAATAGAGAAAGCCAGTCGGAGGACTAGCGGAACGTCTTCAAGAACGAAACTGTAAGTACAGTTGATCTAACTGAATAGTTCCTTGGAATAATATGGAAATGCTTGCCTGTTCCACCAACTGTAAATGAGAGAGTCTGGGTAGGGATGTAAAAACTGTAGCCCTCCAGAAGGTGAAAAAATATAACTTCTGAGCATTTTCTAGCTGGCCTCTGCAGTTGCACAGTGCTTGTAAGGGAATTCTAGGAGCAGTTTTCAAACATCTGGAGGGCCGCAGGTTGGACATACCAATTAGTTAACAGATGGCTATAAGCTGTGCATGAAAAGTTTATTACCATTGTAATTATTGGAAGAGGATAGCTTCACAATTCTTAAACATTTTTTTTGTGACAGGGTCCACAATACTGGCGCTTCACCAATGATATTATGGACAAGGGATATCCCAAAGAAGTTATTAAAGGTTTTGATGGTCTGAAAGGTAAAATAACAGCTGTTCTCACAGTGGCAGGATACAAAACAAGACAAGAGTCTGTGTACTTCTTCAAAGGAGGTATGTTGACCTTTGAATATAGTGAAAATTATATTGATTGGGACATTACAGGAGATTCATGGGGAGTTATGAGCCAATTCTCTTAGCTAAATGGATGCAACCTTATCGAATAAAAACTAAACTACCCTGGTAGTGCCATATTTATAAAGCCGTGGTATCGCTTTTTAGCATTACCATGACTAACGATCGGTATCGTAAATTTACGATTGTTAAACCAATCTGAGATTAATGATTGGTTTAACGATCGTTAATTTACGATACCGATCGATCCCTATAGAATACCATTGCGGTAGTTTACTACCGCACAATATTCTACGACTGAACGTTCGTTAATCAATGAACGTTTGGTTGTAAATGTACGATCGCGATAGTATATTTACGACCGCAATCATAAATTAACTAACCCGTGGTATCGCTAAAAAGCGCTGATGCGGATTTATAAATATGGCCCATAGTTCTATGGATTATTCAATCAATATATGCTCAGTGGGGACTCCTAGACTAGTCAAGTTACTAGAAATTGAATTTTCTATACCTATAAATTAAAGCAAAAAAGAACGATAGAAGACACCTTCATTTGAAACACAAGGCAATCCAAATTTGAACTGTAATGAGTTTAAAAATTAATTTCTATGCATTTGAGCAACAACATAAACTGGATTCCAAATGGCCTTTTTGTATTTTATTTTGCAGGTGGAAATGTTCAGAAATACACATTTCGCCAAGAGCAATCCAAAAGGTGCACAAGAAAAAAACAACCGAACGTACAGTACCCAATTTACTCACACAACATCCAGACTGTGAAGTATCGCTACCCCAGAGATTTAGGAAGGCAGAGGCTAAAAATACAAAGAACTGTGATAAATATTAAGCAGCAACCATTAGGTAGGATAAGAAAACCAATATGAAACATTGAACGATTTAATCTGTTTCAGAAATAGAAACCAAATCAAAATGGTTAAGCTGGTCATTAACAGCTTTTATATTTCGACTGATTTGGTTTTCAGTTAGACTGCTCAACAATATTGATTGGTTTATTGAAAAAAAAAAAAACCTGAAGATTGGGCCAGGTGCAAACATTTTCTGGTGACCCCCATCTTCGGCAGGTTTCAAGCTGGGGCAAGGTTGGAAATGAAGGTCTTTTTATCCGATCAGTGGGAACGATTGGGAAAAAAACCCCAGCCCATGTATTGCTAGCTTGATTAAAATGCTGTTCATTATACTACAGATTTATAGTTACAATTACGATATTGTAACTATAAATATATATTATATATTATCACCACTAATGTGTCTTTATCCTTTTATATTTATTTATATTATATTACAGACAAAAATGTCCTAGGCATAGGCCACACTGTGAAATAGAGAGGGGACCACCATATGACCTTGCATAGATTACAGGGTTTTGCTAAGGTTCACGTGCGATCGTGGGTGCCGACCGGCGACCCATGATGTGTATGGGTACTTTCTCCGAGAAAGAGTCCACACCCATCACGATTATCGCCCAAAACGGTCGTTCACACACATCGTATGTAACCTTTAGCTTAGACTTTTTGCTTTCTATACATGATGTACTATTTCAGTTATGAGTCAAATGTAAAATCTTAAAAGGGCATGCCCACCCCTTAAATGTAAATAGTGAATAACCCTGAAATGCTGCCTGATGTTATGTTACTGCACTTACAGGGTTATTCAATAAAAGTTCTTATCGTTAAAAATGGTGCTAATTTTGCCCCAACCAATCAGATGTTAGCTTTCAAATGTTAAATAAGATCTGATTGGTTGGGGCAAAATTAACACCATTTTAAACAGTAAGAACTTTTATTGAATCTCCCCGATTGTTTTTCTAGTTATCAGCCATGGTTGTGACAGTTGACATCACATACAATGACTGAATGCTTTTTCCTAGCTGCCTCCCCTGAGCATGTGCAGGCTTGTAAAAGAGTTTAGAGAGGAAGCAACCATTCTGAGAGGCATTTGGTTGCATAACAGGTTATTCCTACATCTGTCAGCTTTCAAACTATTGTGGTTTGGGGGGGTGATTTACTAATACATAGTCTTCCATTTAAGGGGTGAACATGCCCTATAAAACTTCCTTATTTAATGGACAAATGCAGCACAATTTGAGGCCCATGGTATGAATATAAAGGTGGCACGGTTACCGGTCAATGACTAAGTTATTAACAAAACAACAATATGCAGAAATCTATACTACCGAATGCTATTTCTTAGTAATGTTAAACACTGTATAACAAATGTACTATTACAGCATATATACACAGTGAGACATATGCCATCTCATCAGTCTACACACTCTCTTTTCCCTCAGGATAAGAAAATGTTCACAGGTTCATTTTCTACTTGTTGGGTATCTTCTCAGACTGAACACAGACGTATTTGTATAAGACTATTTAGTGGTCCCAGAGATTGCGGTCTGGGAATGTTTTATTGTTATTATAATTTTCAGTTTTAAAAAAATGGTTCACTAGAAATGTGCTTTTTATCACAGGACCTCTTTGCTGTAAAATGTTTATTTTAACAAAAGACAATGTGTAATCTTTGTATTTATACAGGTATTCTTCATCAAGAGGTTTCAATCCGATCCACATGGAGGGGGGTCCCAAACAACATAATTTCTGCTGTATCTTTGCCGAATTCCCAAAAGAAAGATGGATTTGACTACTTTGTTTTTTCCAAAGGTATATTTGTTCAATGTTAAAGACTCACTTTTTTCCTTCTTTTTACTGCATTAAAAGAAGTCTAGGAAACGCCATCTGCGCAAGGGAGTTTACAACACACAGCCAGGCCCAGACACATTATTTGGCTAGTAGTTGCATGCAGTATTGTATGCATTTCCCAACTGCCATCAGGAAGACAGCCAGGGGTTTATTAACACGGTTTGACATTGACATCATTGGTCCAGGCTAACAGGCATACACGAAGCATAATCATAAATAATCACTGCAAATAAAAATGGAGAGCTGATGTGACTGTCTGCAGCTCTGCACCCCACAGATTTCAACTACAGTTGGGAAAGTGGTTTGTGATTTTTTAAATAAGCCAGCAGGACAAGATATTAAATGAAAGGAGAAGTACACATTTTGGTCAATGCATGTTGATAACAAATTGTTTACATCAGATAAATTGCATGTAAATTTGGATTAAATAAAGCATACCTGAGGCAACACTACAACACGTGCGATTGCACTCGTGTTTCATGCACATTGTCATCTGTGATCTGCACAAAAATAACCCTAAATACATAAAACATACAGGGAGATAATAAACGTTCTTATCGTTTAAAATGGTGCTAATTTTGCCCCAAACAATCAGATCTTATTTAACATTTGAAAGCCAACATCTGATTGGTTGGGGCAAAATTAGCACCATTTTTAACGATAAGAACTTTTATTAAATAAGCCTGAATGTGACCAGGACATTAAAGTGTTATGAAGAATAAGATAATATAATACAAGATTAATAATATGTAAAATCAACCGAGAATGGCAGTAATAAAAAGCAGGGGGAGGATGGTTGATTGTAAATGGAGAAAACCTGAATGCATTTTATAGTTAATGAAGATAGCCCTGCCAACAAGGGAAATGGTACCTTAAGGTTCTGATTCCTGTTAAACCCCTGGGAACATTATGCACAGCTCCCCTATATAATCATGTGTGCGATTATCTAGGTCCTTTTAGAACTAATATTGCCTTCTGTTTCTCCTTTATTCCAGAAAAATACTACAATATAAATATGTCCAGCAAAGTTGCAGTGAAGCCTCCACCTCATTCTGAACAAAAAATCTCAAAGGACTGGTTTAAGTGCAAAGAATGAAACAAACAATGTTTTTCTTTTTACAATAAAGAATTTAATTTTTCCAATACAAAAAAAAATATGTTTAAACTTAACAGTCATTCTAAAAACACAAAAAGGACAGACTATTCACAAATGCAGAAAATCGTACTGTCCTTCAAATGTTACTTCGGTTTATTCCCCCTCTGCCTCTAAATGTATCACTGCCACCTAAAAGAGAATAAAACCGTCAAATTTACACATGTGCATCCATATTGACTAAATATCTAAAATAAAGGTCAAATGAGGTTATTCTAAAAAAAAGTTCCGTTCTGCTAATTGAAGAAATACTTCAATATTAGCTTTTTAAATAAGAGAAAGCAACGCCAAAATCCATTTAAACACATTTCATTAGGGAACCTATATTTTTTATAATAGAAGTTATTTCAAAAACTGAAAGCTTAAATGATGTATCACATATTTCTTTATAGAATTCCAAAATTAAGGTATACCCATTTGATTTAATGAAATTCTGGTTAGGGAAGTCCTTGTGTGATTCACAATGAGCTTGGATGGTGGGGAAGGTAAACGATGCTGTAAGATTTTATCAATTATCTTTGATTATAGAAATATCAAATCAGGTATTGTATTTTTTTAGGGTGGACTTCTCCTTTAACATTTAAGTGTATCTGGGCATCAGGGATGTTAATAGCCACTTAACACACATACTGCACAGGTTCTCTTTCTATTGTGTACCATAATGAAACATTTATCAATACAATTACAGATTTTTGTGTGTTTACAGTAAGTGTGTAACATACTCTATACATTACTAAGTTCCTTTTCAACAACTGACATAATATTTGTATTAGCGTAAAATAATCTCTGTCTATAAACATGGGATTGCTACTAATAGAGACCAGAGAGACCCGAGAATTATGGAAAACCATTATTGTTTTGCTACAGCTAACAAACCTCTTGATCTTTTGAAAGGACGACCTCCAGGCTGTGGTGGAAGCCAAACTCTTCTTGGCTTTGGTTTGCTGCTACTTGTATCTGGAAGGAAAATGACAATGTTAAAAAATATAAATTTGTTAAAATAAAATTTAGAATTCCAATTTAAGAGACGTGTTTCTGATAATTGTAATTAAATGAGAAAAATATGTGAGCTTTCTGCCATACATGGTTTAGTATTTACCACACAAATGAAAATAAACTGTTGGGATGGAAACAGAATAAATAATAGATCTAGATCTACGCTGCAATAACAGATATAAAAGTTTAATTAAGGAATTAGTCAGAAGTTCCTCTGACGGGCAAGTAAAAACCCAAGTGACAGTGCCTCAAAAAAACTAAAAAAAAAATCTAAGCTTTCTTCTCAAATCCTAGATGGATCAGAACAACCTGATTTTAAAAGCAGTTAGGTTTTTTGTTTAATATCCAACGTTTCCTTGTTAAAGGGCATATCCACCCCCAAAACTATAATTTTCCCCACTACTGGCCCCACTCTGTAGTGCATAAAAATCCTCACCTTATATCCCAGCTCCAAATGGTTCTCCTGTAAAGTTCCCCCAAAGTCCAGAAAACTGTCCACCAGGAGCCTGGTCACCAGGTAAATTGTTTCCGCCTCTGAGCTGTCCTCTCAGAGGTTTTTGGCTTGCTCAGAGCAGCCCTTCACTCCCTCCCCCCCCCACTCCCACCCATTTTGTTCTCCCATCCCCTAGTGTAAATCCCCTTGTACATATAGTAAGTCTAGTTCCCCCAGCCCCTATATTATATTTTCCAGAGACTCCCCCGAACTCTACTTACCTTCCCTCTCGCCTCTTCTGAACTGCCGACAGCTGACGGTCCGGCCCCCTGCTTGAAGTTCCATGCAAGCAGAAGGCCGGGCAGTGCGGCGAAGGAGAGAGGGAAGGTAAGTAAAGATCGGGGCAGTCTCTGGAAAATATAATATAGCGGTTGGGGCTGGGGAAACTAGCCCTACTATATATAAAAAATTTGAAAAAGGCGTGGACATGCCTTTTAAGAGATCAGTGTTTACAGACATATGCCAACCTGCGTTTGTTATTTATACAGGTTTAATACATAAAGCATGTAATTTGATCAGAAAAAATAGAAAAGGTAGAAGTACAAAACTACAACAGATTTGTCTTTAGAGGAATGTGCAAAAAGGATTAGACTAGAAATGTAAGAACATTAAATACCAGCAGAAGAGCTTGAAGGTGGATCTTGGCTGGTGGAAGGAAGATCTGTCTCAGAGGGCTGAACAGGTTCTTCTTGTTGGGTGTCCACCTCAAGAGTTGTTTCTGAGCCAATTCTAAATGCACAAAATGGAAATATTTTTTTCTATAAAAGGCATTAAAAACTGCAGAGAAGCTTGAGTCTACGGAACACTGTTATGGGTTATGTTTAAAATTACAACTAATAGGAAACGGCAGCCAAAAACAATTTGTATTGAGGCAAACATTAAATACCCTTCAGATTCTGCCTCCACAAAAACTTCATCTCCTTCATCAGCAGCTCCAGAATCCATAGATGTAGGAACATTCCCAGTAGATGTTGTTACCATAGGAACAGACTGAGAAGCATGATCTGAAGTATCAGCAACAGGGTTCTCAGAAAAAACTGAAACTGTGGAAAAAAAAACCAATTATCAAAAAATCAGCAAGCTAAAACAGAGGTGCCTTACTAATACTTTGTCATGGCTTACAGTCTATGTTTAGCAATCCCTCAGGTAGATTTGTGCGTTTTTAAGGCCTTCTCAGTAAGGCATTTTATATTTGCCATCCTATATATTAATCAAAGGTTTTTATTATACACGGACCCACCTGTGTGTTCACACCAGAACTGCTTACGATGTGCACATCATTAAAATCCTTTGAATTATTGCAATTACCGTATAGACTTGAGTACAAGCCATTTTGAGTATAAGCTGATGTACTTATTTTTACCTGAAAAGTGGGTAAACGTAATTGACTCGAGTATAAGCCAAGGGATGACTTTCTCCCATACACTGCCCAATAGAAAATCCCATACAAAGCCTCATATCATACACAGATGTGCCCTGCATACCTATCTGTGCAGCCTGAATATTAAAGATACTTCCTTTAGAAAAGTTTGCTGAATCCTGTTACTCCGTTTTTTCCCCCCATTTCCCTTGCAGTCTGGGCTGATCTATGAGTGAGCAGGACAATTGCCTAACCCACCGCAATGAAGAGGATTCTGTATGTTGCAGGGTTACAGCTTTTGTTTTAACCAGCTGCTCCTTCAAGCATCCAGATCAGCCCAGACCCGGTTATAAGCCGAGGGGAGACTTTTGGGGGTGATTTTAAGGTAAAATGTCTCTGCATTTACTCTAGTATATACGCTAATGCCCAAAACACGTGGGGGGATTGCAAATTCTTTCAAGAATCGAGGCTTTGCTGGTTGTCATACCTACAGACTTACCATGGAACCACTGCTTTAATTTTCAAGAAAATATCCAAATCCATTTTATGGCTCTATTTCCCCCCCCCCCATTCTCTATTTTGCATCTGAAGTTATATAACACAGGTCTGCCATCATTTTCTGGGACATTTTTAACAAAACTCCTAAAACTGCAACCTGTCAGAGGTTGCAGTGACATAAAGGTTTACACTTTCAGTAGAACTGGGGGAAGACACTGGTTACATCAGTCCCTGATGAAAGGGACAAAGTGGCCCCTGAATCATTGCGTATGTGATAGAAATAAACAACCTTTGATTGGAATTCAAGTGTGCCCCTCACATTATTTTTTGCTTGTGCTATAGCAGCGAGTCCTTGGTAGAGGACTTGGTGGGGGAGCACCTTGCGAGTAAACGGCTCATAGCCACAAGGAGTGTGCCTGGGCCCATAACTTTGCTGAATTTACATAATTTAGGGACAAATTCTCATTCCCAGCATTAAGTCTTTAGTGAGCATGCTCAGACCCCCAGCTTGTTTTGAGACCCCATTTAACTTTAACCCTTTCATTGCCACCAATGGTAAATTTTACTGCGCTCTATTTCCTTCCTTTTTTGCCATGCATGGTAAAATTTACCATTGGTGGCAATGGCCCTTTAAATTCCTCCCGCAGGCTCCCCCGTGTGATCGGAGGGCACTATTCAAGTGCCCTCCCTTTCCCCTCGATCCCCCATCGGTTTGGTCCCACACCGATGGGGGGATCTCAAGAAATTAACCCCTAAAGTGCCGGATCGTATAGGGAATCCCTCCCACCTCCCGGTACTTCATTCATTGCAGAGCCGCAGCGGAAAGGGAAGTCCCGTGACATCACAGGACGTCCGGGGCTTCCCTTTGGTGTCCATCCCCATATTGCCTGGTGGTCTAGTGGACTAGTAAACTGAGATCGGTTCCGATCTCAGTTTACTACCGAAGTATAGCAGCCTTTACTATGCTGACAGCCTTTACTATACATTTTGTGAATGGAACTCAAAGTTCCATTCACAAATAGGATTTTTTCTAAGTCTTTGCTACTTAGCAAAGACTTAGAAAAAAAATGGGGACAGAGATCAAAATTTGGTGATCACTTCTGATCACCAAATTATTGATCTTTGCCAATGAATGAAAAATCACTTCCTGGAAAATGATTTCCGGGAAGTGATTTTTCCGATCGGATTTCGAATTGGAAAACGGGCATTTATGCCCGTATTCCAAGTTCGTTATCATTCCCTAAGATGATCTGATGATCATCTATGGGAATGAGCCAAAAAAAAGGGGAAATGCGCACAAAAAAATTCTTAAAGTGATACACACACCCTTTTTTTTTTTTACCCTAAAACTCTAAATTAGCAAAAACTTTGTCTTTTCCAAGCTTCCCAATGCCCCCGGTGATATCGGTAAAGTAAACGCAGATCATTATTTGTCCGATTTCAAGGGAAACTAAGCCTATTTTAGTAGAAATTTTTGCAGAGGTAGAGGTACCAAAAAAAGACCGGATTGAAGTTTTAGGATCAGTAAAGTATGCAAAAACTTGTGTGACTCTCCGTACTAACCGGTTTTCACTAAAATACCACTAAAAGGGGGGGTGGGGGTGGGGGGGTGTTGTGGCGTTTTTTTAATTTTTTTCTTGTAATTGCAATTGCGCATGGGTTCCATTTGAGCTAGTTGGTGGCCCCGTCTCTGTTTGCACCCACCCATATGGTATACTGTTTGATTCAGGACATGTGGGAGATTGCCATTTAGTGGGGTTTTTTTCTTGCCATGTGGGTTTAGGTAGGATTTCAACCTTTGAGACCTCTTTTTTTTTTTTTTTCCACAAAATCTCCTAAAAGCACGGAGTCCTATGAATAACAGCGTCTGGAATTCTTCATATATATACGAAAGCATGATACCGTTACATAGCTGAAGGTGTGTAGATTCCAAAAAGATATAGTTTTGGGGGGGTATTTCCAAGTTGAATAGGCTGTTCAAATTACAGAACACTGATTTTTTCTTGTAATTGCACTTCTGCATGCGTCCCATTTGAGCTAGTTCGTGGCCACACCTCTGTGTGCACGCACGCATATGGCATACCGTTTGATTCAGGACATGTGGGAGATTCACATTTAGTGAGTTTTTTTGCTTGTCAAGTGGGTTTAGGTAGGATTTCAACCTTTGAATCATCTTATTTTATTTTTCACAAAATCACCTAAAAACACAGAATTCTTTGGATTACTCCGTCTGGAATTCTTCATGTATGTATGAAAGCATGGCACCATTATGTAGCTGAAGGTGTTTAGTTTCCTAAAATATATAGTTTGCGAGGGGTATTTCCACGTTTTGGTTCTGTTTCCTATGAGAAAGGAGCACTTAGATTTTTTCTTGTAATTGCACTTGTGCATGCTTCCCATTTGAGGTAGTTAGTTGCCACGTGTCTGTTTGCACCCATGCATATGGCATACTGTTTGATTCAAGACATGTGGAAGATTGACATTTAGTGGGGGGGTTTACTTGTCAAGTGGGTTTAGGTAGGATTTCAACCTTTGAATCATCTTATTTTATTTTTTCACAAAATCTCCAAAAAGCATGGAGTTCTATGGATTACTGCGTCTGGAATTCTTCATGTATGTATGTAAGCATGGCACCATTATGTAGCTGAAGGTGAGTAGTTTCTAAAAATATATAGTCCATGGGGGGTATTTCCAAGTTTCTGGGCTGTTTCCTTTGAAAAGGGGTAAACTGTTCAAATTACAGAGCACTTTAATTTTTTCTTGTATTTGGGCTTGTGCATGCGTCCCATTTGAGCTAGTTGGTGACCACATCTCTGTTTGCACTCACATATATGGCATACCGTTTGATTCAGGAATTGTGGAAGATTGACATTTAGTGGGTTTTTTATTTGTGGGCGGCATTTCCAAGATTCAGGGCCGCTTCCTTTGAAAAAGAGTAAGCTGTTCAAATTACAGAGCTCTTTGATTTTTTTCTTGTAACGGCACTTGTGCATGGCTCACTTTGTGACTAGTGGCTTCCACGTCCATGTGTGTAACCATGTATATGGCATACCGTTTGAATCAGGGCATTTGGGAGATTGATACTTGACAAGTTTTTTTCTATATTGCATGGGAATTTGACATGATTTTTAACTTTGAAATTTATTTTTGTACATTTTTCCAGAAAATCTGGTACAAGTGTGAAATTCTATGCAGACGGTGCCCACACCATTGGTGGTATGCATAAAAGAATGGCACCGTTGCATAGCTGAAGGTGTGTAGATTCCAAGAATATATAGTTTTGGGGTATATTTCTAATAAAGAGGGTTGTTTAGTCTGACAAATCTGAAAAGTTGCTGTAATTGGACCACTGTGCATTGGCTTTCTTTGTAGCTACTCGATTCCAAGTCTGCGTGTGTAACAATGCATATGGCATACTGTTTGATTCAGGACATTTGGGAGATTGATATTTGGTAACTTTTTTTTACATTACTTGGGATTTTGGCATGATTTCTAACTTTGAAAGTGTTTTTTTGTTAATTTTTCAGAAAATCGGCTAAACATTCAAACTTCTACGAAGAACTGCTCCAACATCATTGAAGGTATGAATGAACAAACTAAAGCATTACATACCTGAAGGTGTGTAGATTCCAAGGATATATAGTTTATGGGGAGTATTTCTGAGTTTTGGGGTTGTTTTGTGGTAATTTGGATTTGACTGAATATGTTTGCTGTTTTTTAGCCATCGTGCATTGTCTCACTTCATGACTAGTAGCTTCCACGTCCACGTGTGTAACCATGCATATGGCATACCATTTGATTCAGGACATTTTGGGGATGTTTGGTAACTTTTTTTTACATTCCATGAGGTTTTGGCATGATTTCTACCCTTTGAAGTTGTTTTTTGTTAATTTTTTCAGAAAAGTGCAACCTTCAACGAAAACTGCGCCCACACTATTGATGGTATGAATGAACTAACTACAGTGTTACATAGCTGAAGGTGTGTACATTTCGGAATATATAGTTTGTGGGGGTTGTTTTCTGAGCTAGGGGTGTTTGTGGGAAAAACTGCAGACTGTTGAAATTCAGAGTTGGTTGAATATTTTTGCTGTTTTTGAGCAATCATGCATTGTCTCACTTCGTGGCTTTTCCTTCCATGTCCGCGTGTGTAACCACACATATGGCATACCATTTGATTCAGGACATTTGGGGGTTGATATTTGGTAACTTTTTTTTACATTCCATGAGGTTTTGGCATGATTTCTACCCTTTGAAGTTGTTTTTTGTTCATCTTTTCAACAAATGCGAACTTCTATGAAGAACTGCGCCCACACCATTGATGGTATAATGAACAACTACAGTGTTACTAGCTGAAGGTGGTAGATTTCAGGAATATATAGTTTGTGGGGGTTTTTCTAAGTTACGGGGGTGTTTTGTGGAAAAAACTGCAGACTGTCCGAATTCGGAATTGGCTAAATATTTTCGCTGTTTCTGACCATCGTGCATTGTCTCACTTTGTGGCTTTTCGCTTCCACGTCCGCGTGTGTAACCACCATATGGCATACCGTTTGTTCAGGACATTTAGGAGATTGATATTTAGTAACTTTTTTTTACATTCCATGAGGTTTTGGCATGATTTCTACCTTTTGAAGTTGTTTTTTGTTCATTTTTTCAGACAAATGCGAACTTCTACGAAAACTGCGCCCACACCATTGATGGTATGAATGAACAAACTACAGTGTTACTAGCTGAAGTGTGTAGATTTCAGGAATATATATTTTGTGGGGTTATTTCAAGTTACGGGGGGTTTTGTGGAAAAAACTGCAGACTGTCCAAATTCGGAATTGGCTAAAATTTTCGCTGTTTCTGAGCCATCGTGCATTGTCTCACTTTGTGGCTTTTCGCTTCCACGTCCGCGTGTGTAACCACGCATTGGCATACCGTTTGATTCAGGACATTTGGAGATTGATATTTAGTAACTTTTTTTTACATTCCATGAGTGTTGGCATGATTTCTACCTTTTGAAGTTGTTTTTTGTTCATTTTTTCAGACAAATGCGAACTTCTACGAAGGACTGCGCCCACACCATTGATGGTATGAATGAACAAACTACTGTTACATAGCTGAAGGTGTGTAGATTTCAGGAATATATAGTTTGTGGGTTTATTCTAAGTTACGGGGGTGTTTTTGTGAAAAAAACTGCAGACTGTCCAAATTCGGAATTGGCTAAATATTTTCGCGTTTTTCTGAGCCATCGTGCATTGTCTCACTTTGTGGCTTTTCGCTTCCACGTCCGCGTGTGTAACCACGCATATGGCATACCGTTTGATTCAGACATTTGGGAGATTGATATTTAGTAACTTTTTTTTACATTCCATGAGGTTTTGGCATGATTTCTACCTTTTGAAGTTGTTTTTTGTTCATTTTTTCAGACAAATGCGAACTTTTACGAAGAACTGCGCCCACACCATTGATGGTATGAATGAACAAACTACAGTGTTACATAGCTAAAGGTGTGTAGATTTCAGGAATATATAGTTGTGGGGGGTTATTTCTAAGTTACAGGGGGTGTTTTGTGAAAACTGCAGACTGTCCGAATTCGGAATTGGCTAAATTTCGCTGTTTCTGAGCCATCGTGCATTGTCTCACTTTGTGGCTTTCGCTTCCACGTCCGTGTGTTGTAACCACACATATGGCATACTGTTTGATTCAGGACATTTGGGAGATTAATATTTAGTAACTTTTTTTACATCATAGGGTTTTGGCATGATTTCTACCTTTGAAAGTTGTTCTTTGTTAATTTTTTCAGAAAATCTGCCGAAAGTGCGAACTTCTACGAAGAGCTGCACCTATACCATTGATGTGTATAAATGAAAGAATTACAGCGCTATGTTGCTGAAGGTGTCTACATTCCAAAAATATAGTTTCTGGGGGGTATTTCCAAGCTACAGGGGTGTTTAGTGTAAAAAAACTGCAGAATGTTCAAATTAGAGATGCAAAATTTTTACTGTCACTGCCATTTGGCATTAGTCCCACTTTGGGTTAGTTGGTAGCCATGTCTCTGGGTACACCCATAATATGGCATACCGTTTTATTCGGGAGGGTTAGGCTTTCATATTTGAGATGCGTTTGAACTTTCCTCCACAGTTTTTAGCTGAAATTCGCATTTGATTTTGTCTCTGATTTACAGTTGAGGAAAAAAAGGAAAATGTGAGAAAATACTTACAATTGGACGAAGAGCTGCGTCCGGGTATCTGCATTTTGATCGAAACTTACCTCACTCATAATCTGATCGGGTGTGTAGTTTCTAAAAATATCTCACTTGTGGGGATTTTTAGTTAATTTGGTAGATATTCTATGTTAACTGTCATAGTGGTTATACATTTTAATTTGGTGTAATATCTTGAAGGTGCAGTTTTAGTTTGGGGGCGTCTCCTGTACCGGAAAAGTCGGGTACCTACTATATCTGGTATCGTTGTACTCGGAGTATCAGACTTTAGAAACAGTAATGATTTGTGCGTAAACGTAAGATAACTGTAGTAAAAACGGGAAACATCTGTGAAAATTGCTAATTTTTTAAAATTTTTTACATATTTTACCCATAATTCCAATTAAATCTCCAGAAAAGTTAAAAATTTTGATACCATCTAAAGTACACTTTGTGCTGAAAAAAACAATGTAATTTCCTAATTTACTGGGGGTTCCCTACTGTAAAATTAGTTTAAACCATATGAGTGCAAAATCCTGAAAATTCTTCTGGCAAAAAAGGGTAGACAACTTGCAAAACTGTCTGGCACTGAAAAGGTTAAAGGGCATTTCCACCCTTTTTTTATACTTTTTATATAATGTAGGTATAGGTCCCCCACCCCAACCGCCATAATAATTTTTTAGAAAGTGTCCGATTTTACTTACCTCCTCTCCTCTCCTCCACCGCACTCCCCCGGCCCTATGCTTGCATGGACTGCAAGCAGGGGGCGGGACCGGCAGCCGTGTCTCTGATTGCTGAGACAGCCAATCAGGGACCGGCTGCCGGCTGCTCAGAACACCGGGGGAGAGTGGTAAGGTAAGTAACTATCGGGGGACTCTCTATACATCTATTATAGCGGTTGGGGCTGGGGGACCTATACCTACATTTGGACCAAGGGTTAAGAGTTAGGGGAGGGACAGCAAAATGGAAGGGGGAGGAGGGACAGGGAGGACTCTCCTGCGCATGCCTCAAACCTTTGTCGAGGTTAAGGCAGACACAGGAGCAGGATAGTCACAGGAGGGCATAGCAGGAGAACCATTTGGAGCAGAAATGTAAGGTAAGGATTTTATTAAACTACAGAGTGGGGCCATTATGGGTTTAATTTTAGTTTTGGGGGTGGACATCCCTTTAAGGGGCAACATTTTTTAATACTTTCTCTTTAATCCTCAAAAGTTTTCCTCACCAAAACACCCACTCAGTGTAAGATACTACTCCACTAAGTTGTAACTAAGAAGGCTTCCATGTTCAAAGTTAAATAAATATGCCTGCCCTTTATTTTCAATATGATGCATACCTGGTCCAGCAACTTGTAATGGAGTGGTTGGAACACTACGACCACCAGACTCTTCTTCGTGAGCAAGGAAAACCGGATTCTCATACATTCCTAAACCTAAAGACCAAAATATATGGTTATGAAAACAGACTAAACAGTAACACTATTGATAGTGAAACATTTTACAGTGTTCATTGGTTAGGTTTAATGATGACTTTACGTTTTTTATTCTGTCGGGTGCCCAAGACAGTGTCTTAAACAAACATCCTCTCAGCTCATTCACAACTAATCACAAAAAAAAAAATCTAAAGCCATCTTTGATGAAAAGGGGAATTTCACAAACAAAAAAGTGAAATAAGGTATTTTGTACTCACATAATGGTGAGTACAAATTCCCTTTTCCTCCTTCAGCCAATTAGGGGGATCCAGGACACGCGGGGTCGTCCCAAAGTTCCACTCATCATAAAGGAGGGCAGTTATTAAACCTACCTCCGTTGCTTGCAGAACAGATCACCCTTAATCGGCTTAAGATGACAACATGGAGTCTGTTGATAGAAGAACAGGTTGCTGACCAACAAATCTGGTCCACTGAATCTCCTTTTGAGGATCCAACATGCCAGGGTCTGTGGCGAGCTCTGCCTGCCAGATAAACCTTAAGAGCATGACCACACAATAGACATGAAGTATGAGCTCCTTCAGAGGACGGGGTGCAAAAGAATGCCTGAACCACAATGTCCTGATTAAGGTGTAAGGCAGGATCCACTTTGGGCAGAAAAGATGGATGAGGAAGAATCACTCTATCCCATGAATGACCAAACAGTCAGAATTGACAGACAGACAAGCTGCCAGCCCAGAGGACGTCTTATGGTAGAAAAAGGCCAGGAGGAACAGCGTCTTCCAGGAAAGAAGACTAAGGATACGTTTTCAAGGGGCTTGAACGGAGAGGACTGCAAAACCCTGAGGACCAAGAGAATCCCAAGGCTGTAGCAGAGTATCTAGGGGGGTGCAAATGTGCCACCCCCTGAAGGAAGGCAAGGACATCTTGCCTGCAAGATAGGCATCTATGAAAACAGAGGGCCAGGAAAGCCACAATCTGTTAGAGGGAAAAACTCTGGAAATGTACCTTAGCCAAATCCTATGGCAAATTCTGTCTTGTTTTGCTTTGAGTTCCACCTTTGTGATTCAATATGCTACTTCAATAGCATTTGTCTGATTGGATCCGAACACACTTCTCTGAAGAAGTGACATCCAATGGGAAAGGGCCCTGAATTTTGCTTTGAGCTCCACAAATTGATGAGTACCCTTCCCGAAACCACCAGCCTTGGGCCTTATTGGCACTGAATACTGCAACCCCCTGAAGGCTCGCGTCTGTGGAAACTACTGTCCAGGAACAGAGCAATCGCCCCATCCTCAGGGTCCACTATAAAGAGACTACCAAACATGCAGAGGCATCTCTTGCCCAATGAATGTTAAGTCTTCTGCAAAGAGTCCAAAAGATGGATTTGAAGAGGGCAAACATGAAAAATCCTGTAAAGGATGGCTTCTGCCACGATAACATCGTGACTAAGCCAATCAACTGTCACCTATGAGATGTCTATCGCTTGAAATGCTTGGTTCTTCAGAGCTTTTGCCTTGTCGCGAGGAAGGAACATTTTTTATAAGGATCTATCCGAACATCATCCTAAAAATACCATGTGGCGGTTGGGGATCGGAGAAGATTTCTTTAGGTTGAGGAGCCTTCCGAATTGGGTGAGGACCTGGGAGCAAATGGCCATGTGATTTTGAGCTAGATTGAACAACGGGGCTTCGAGCAGAATTTGCCGAGGTATGGGAAGAAGGATCCTTGCAGATAGAGGAAGGTTGCCTGACATACCAAACCTTGGTAAACCCCCAGGCTCAATGGCATGACCAATTGGTGTTTACCTTGGTAAACACCAGAGCCAGTGACCAACGACCTATGTCCACCTTTGGGAGGGGGAACATACTTTTGAACTGTTCAGTTGGAATGATCTTTCAGAAGCTGACCACATCTGAAGAACTATCTGTTCCAGTTAATCATCTTCTGAAGCCTCATCCTCTCCATAAGGAGATGTGATTGCAGCCATGACAGAAGCGGGCTGTGAAATATCCAGGCGATCTGGTTGGCCTCAGGTCAGTTCCTGAAAATATGTAGACTGCAGTACCTGGCAGAGAGAAGCAGAAATTGCAGACATGGAAGAGCCAGTGACTGTTTCAGACTCAAGAGGAGGCCCCGGGGGAGCAGAGGACACCGCAGACCCCATCAGTGGATTTTTCAAAGAATCAAAGGATTCTCGATGGCTTTTAGCCAATTCGGGTTCTAGAGTAGAATTCGGTATTGGTTCTTAAGGTGGGTTGTGGGACACGCTGCAAGAATCAAACCGTGGAACAAGTGTCGGCTTGCAACTTCTGCGTGCAATTGCATTTATACACATTAACTGAAGACCCTTTGGCGGTCTTAGAGCAGGACGGGAGTGCCTCCTTAGCAGACATAAGAGCATACTGGATAGGAGACAGACAGAAAAAAGAGATTTTGTTCTTACCTGTAAAATCTTTTTCTCTGAGGCCATAGGGGGACCCAGGCACCGTAGGGTTAAGTGCTTCACCTCCAGAGCGGACACTTGAGAGTTAAAATTTTCACGGGCTCAGGTGCTCCTCCCCTTACCTTATATAGTACTGCACCAGAGCTTGCTTCAGTTTGTCCCAAAGATGGATAGCGAAGGAGAACAGTACAACAAGATAATAAGAATACTTAATGGCAACAGGCCAACTATAAGGAACTGAGTACTAATTCTAAACTAACAATTTAACTAAAGGGAGGGTTTGTGCCTGGGTCCCCCTATGGCCTCGAGAAAAAGATTTTACAGGTAAGAACAAAATCTCTTTTTCTCCTTCAGCCAAGGGGGACCCAGGCACCATAGGGGACGTCCCAATCACCCGCCTGAATAGGGAGGGCAGAAGATTAAACCCTGCTGCTTGCAGCATTAAGCGACCCGGTCCATCTGCTGAAGCGAACACTTCTAACCTGTAGAACTTGATGAAAGTGTTGATGGAAGACCATGTAGCAGCCTTGCAAATTTGATCGATGGAAGCCCCGCGTCGAGCTGCCCATGAGGCACCCAGTGCCCTAGTCGATGAGCTGCAACCCGCACGAGGGAGGAGCAGCACCTGCTTCCGTATAACACGCAGACTCTATCCATCTGGATAGAGTCTGGAAACGCTCTCACCCCTAAGAGGTCCTGCCAGGAGAACGAACAGGCATTAGAAGAACGAAGGATTTTGTTCTGGACCGTATATCCGAAGACTCTAACCACATCCGGAGTGTAGCCGCTTTTCCTTGGGAGAGGACGTATGAGGAAACAAGGCCGGAACGACGATGTCCTGATTCAGATGGAAGGAGGAGACAACTTTGGGTAGAAGCTTGATGGGGCCGTAGAATCGCTTTATCCTTATGAAAGGATAAACATGATGGTTCCACCGAAAGAGCTGCTAGCTCCGACGCTCTCGAATCGAGGAATGGCTAACAAAGAGAGTTTTCCAGGATAGCAGGGTAGAGCTACAGAAGCTAATGGTTCGAAAGGAAACCTTGGAGGACCCGTAAGACTAAGAAAGGTCCCAAGGCTGAATCGGTTTCGTACGCGGCGGCCGAAGATGGCCACTCCCTGCAGGAAAGTTTGGATGTCCTTACCGCGCTAGTCGTCGATGGAAGTAGATCAGAGTGCCGAGATTTGTACCTTTAGGGCACTTAGGGATAATCCCTTGGTCACTGAAACATTGGAATCCCACTGACCGAAATCACACAAGACGCTCCACCATGAAGTTTGCAATTAAAAGCCTTTATTGTCTGGACGCCTTACGCGTTTCGGACACACCCGTCCTTATCATAGGCACAGCATTTCCTCTGCCGACAATCCCTATATACAAAATGCTATCCCACTGACCTCCAAAACGTTTTAAACAATGTCTGTTGCCCAAATTAACCCTTTGGGTCTTCTTTTAAGCAACAGAAAAAATAGAGGAAGGAGAATACCGATCTATTCCTCCTAAGATCATATGCATTACCATATATGAATAATAAAATTTAACATAATCATTAAGATTCGTTATATATATCAAAAAGTTTTTTTACAAGCAATGCATGTGATGTTGATAAAAACAAGATATATGAATGCACCTCATACATAACATCTTAATACATTTTATGCATACAACATGCCTAAGTATCCAATGAATAATTAACTTACATAAAGATGGCATTATATATCACTTTATACCATAATCCCTTGATCACCCCATTGTAGGAATCTCAACACTCGTGACAGAACGAGAATGGGAAGGAAAACCCTGTGAATTTGCCCAGGAACATATCTGTGCCAAATGCGGTGATAGATCTTTGCCGACGAAGGCTTCCTGGCCACCAACATGGTGGGTATGACGGACGATGGAAATACCCCTCTTTTTCAGGATGGAAGATTCAACGGCCACGCCATCAAACTGAGAGAAGAAATGGACCCTGAGATAAGAGATCGGGACGGAGGGGTAAGGGCCACGGTTCTGCTACCGCCATTTTCATTAGATCCGTAAACCACGATCTTCTTGGCCACCTGGGGGCTATGAAGATTGTTGGTGCCTTCTCCAGTTTGACCTTTTTGAGAACTCGCGGAATCATTGCTATCGGGGGGAAGACATACACCAGCCTGAATGTCCATGGTGCTACTACGGAGGAGAGGCCGAAGGTAAGCCGTAAATGATAGTGACTGTTTCCAATTGCGAACCTGAGAAACGGTGGTGACCCTGCCATATGGCAATATGAAATATGCGTCCTGGATATCTATGGACACCAAAATCTCCTGGTTCTATGGATAGAATGACAGACCTCAGGGACTCCATTTTGAATGGCGTTGCTTGATGTATCGGTTCAGTTCCTTCAAGTCCAGAACGGGTCAAATAACCGTCCTTTTTGGGAACGAGAAACAGGTTGGAGTAGAAACCCCGAACCTGTGGCAGCTGGAACTGGTACTAACGTTTGTCGACAAACCGCCGTATGGCTGTTTGAAGAGCCTGTCGCTTGAGTGGTGATCTGGAGAGTGGAAGGAAGAAGCGGGTGGGCGGGGAACAAAAATTCTATGTGGTCCCCTTGGAAATAACCTTTTGGGTCCAGGCGTCTGTGGACAGACACCCAATTTTCGTGAAAAGAACTCAGACGGCCCCCTACCCTTTGCTGGGGAGGATAGTCATGTGGATTTGGGCCCCATAGATCGAAAGAGCCAGGTTTCGTGGGCCATGAGGGCGAGAGGATGAACCCCTTCTGGGTGAAGGGCCTGGGGATTGTCAAGGGCAGACCTTGGTGCGGAACGAAGGCCGAAGCAGGATACCTGTGACCAAGGGAAGCCTACGCGCCCTGTTTGTGGAAGAAAGGAGCTCTTTCCACCTGTTCCTGAGAAATAATTTTCTCTAACTCTGGCCCGAACAATTGTCCCCCAAATGGTAGGCTGGTGAGAGCTTTCTTAGAAGCGTGATCCGTAGCCCTGCTTTTAACCATAAGACTCTCCGCGATGCTATCGCGGAAGCTGAAGCTCTAGCTATGAGCCTGCTTGAGTCTAGGGCCGCATCTCCGATGTACACAGCAGCATCGGATAAATCTTGGATTAGGTCTAGTAATGAGCCTTATCGGATCTGATCCGATTTCTTGGTAAAGTTGGCTGAGCCATACTTCCATGGCCTAGCCACCCATGCGGAAGCGAAGGTGGGTCGCAGGGCTGCCCCGCAGCCGAAAGAAAGTTTGAGGAAGGCCTCTATGCGCCTGTCATTCTGTCCTTAAAAGTCGCCGCTTCTGAAAGCGGAATATGTAGTAGCTCTGGATAAGCACCACCGGGGGATCGACTGAGGTGGGGAGGACCACCTATCTACGTCAGATTGGCAAAGGGAAACCGAACATTAAAATGACGGGATAGTTGCATACTACGTTCGAGCAGACCATTCCTGCAGAACAATCCTATCTAGTTGTTCATACGAGGGAAACTGTACTTAGGATTTTGGCCCTGGTGAAAAGGGACTTTGAGGGATCCTCTTGGGATTCAGAGTCCTGAATGTTAAGGGCGTTAATACTGACCTTATGAGAGAGTCGATCGCGTCTGCTGTAAAGTGGTCTGCGGCTCCTGTTCTGGAGCGTCGTACTCTAGCTCACCTTCCTCAGGTGTGTCTTCCTCGTCCTGGCTTGGATCCTCACCGTGGAAGGAGGTGGTCTCCTGAGATCTGGATGTCTACACGCCGGTCTGGGGCTGTGAGCTGTCGCGAATGTAGACCTGCGAAATAGAGGCAGACAGAGAAGACACGGAGGATGCTAATGATTTTGCCCATGCAGTTCGTGTTCCTGATGGATCAGAGGGCCTGCGTCTTGCGCGGACCCAGCCGCATTAGCTTTAAGAGCGTCTAGCGACTCTCAAATGGATTGCCCAAGGGGGCTCCTGATCAGTCGCACTAGAGGCAGATAATGCCTCATGGGCAGCACTGCCGGGGCACACCTAGGGCCAGAATGACCCGAAGGCAATTTAGATTGGCACACTGCCCACACATAAGATGTAGCGACAGTGGATTTGTTCCCTTTTTGGCGGACGGGAGCGACCCTTTGTCGAACATGGTGATTTGGAAGGAAAAGGAAGAAAAAAAAAAATTTTTTTTTTTTTTTAGGGAGGGGGGGCGGCGCGGGAGGTGATCCCACAGGAGAGTCAATACAGTAAGGCTGAAATTAAGGAACTAAGCTACCTGCAAACAAAGAAGAAGAAGAAAAGCAGAAAACCGGCAGGGGAGGGAGAATCCGAGCCTGGAGCTATCCGAGTAGGTGGAGAGAGGAGCTGCAATGCGGGAAGAGAGGAAACTGTAGACCCGCCTCTGCAACAGCGCGCCAAGGGATTCCCGCCCGCAGGGAGAAAGAAGGACCGGGGTCCTTCAATAGGTGCCCAGACGTGCCTGACCAAAAACATTCCCAACATCTTAGTCACGAGGGAAGAGAAGGACGGGGTCCTGCAATAGGTGCCCAGAACTGCCTGATCAAAATATTCCCGAAATCTTATTACAAAGAGGGAATTCTAATGGTACCTGGCTCCATGATTTCACAACTCCGGAGAAGTGAAGGCAGCTGTATATAACACTCAATCAGGTACTCTGGTAGCTGGAGTGGGTGAATGGCCCACTGCTGCTGAAAAGTTTGTTGGGGAAAAGCTGGAAAGGTACAGGATCCAGCTGTTCCAGTGTCTATACTAGACCATCTTCCTCTGATAGTGACTGATTTTTCTTTTCTTCATTTGTAGAGGAGAAGTGATCCACTCCTGAGCGACACTTGAAGAACTGAAGCAGGCTCCTGGTGCAGTACTATATAAGTAAGGGGAGGAGCACTGAGCCTGTGAAAATTTTAACTCTCAAGTGTCCGCTCCTGGGGTGAAGCACTTAACCCCTATGGGTGCTGGGTCCCCCTGGCTGAAGGAGAAAGAAATGTGTTTACTTTTTTAAATAAAATAGGAAAAACTACAAATGCTGGGAGCAATTTTTCAGGGTCTTCTGACCTGAGAAAGGTCAGAGAAGAACTTAGAGAAGAAACATAATAAAAGAATTTATCTGAAGGAGGCAGCCAGGCGGAATAATCTAAGAGAGAAGAGAGACAGACAACTCCAGTAGCAGCTGAAGAATCACCCAGTAATAATGTCAGCCTAAAGAACCTTGAGGGAAGAGGCAGTCCCACCCCTTCAGCCATCAGGTGCCAGACCGTACTCTCGCAACATGGAAAGACAAGGTGTGAACGATGGCTTCCTAGGAGCGGAGGAGTGTTAGGTTTGCGTAATTTAGAGTTCTGGCGCTACGAGAACCCCCTCCACAGCATGATAGGGAGAGACTTGCTCTCATGTCTCAAGCTCATCATGGGTAATACCCGTCTGATTTCTGATGTGCAGGGGAGCATCCAACTCCTGAAGAGGATAAACTGGGGAGGCTTCCGGTGCACAGGATATAAGGTAGGAGCACTTAACCTCTGCGTGTCCTGGGTCCCCCTGACTGGCTGAAGGAGGGAAAAAAAAAACCGGGATTTGTCTGATCAAAAATCTCAAATGACACATATTATCTATAGTTTAAATTATTAAAGGTATTAAGTTAAATAATTCTTTGTCCTATTTTTTGTTTTTCTCTTGCCAAGTATGTGGGCATGGTATATGGGAGTTTGTATACAAAACATTTCTAACAATCATAGGGGTGTTTCATAGCAGTGGAAAACCTTCTCCTTTAGCTATTCTGTAAAGCTTTCCTAGCATCAACATTCATTACTACCAGTCAGTTTTCATTTAAAAATGGCTTGGTCTCATTCCTACTCTAGCAAAAATAATAATATTAAAAGGTAAATTTTATCAATTTATCATGACATGCCTCCTTGAGATGCGAGCTGGCCAAGGTCTGAATGACTGGAACTAGCCTGTG
This sequence comes from Hymenochirus boettgeri, assembly GCA_019447015.1. NCBI lineage: Eukaryota > Metazoa > Chordata > Amphibia > Anura > Pipidae > Hymenochirus > Hymenochirus boettgeri. Next base: position 204,630,306 of record CM033472.1, read on the forward strand.
GCATATCTTCTGGTGGCCCAAACCTAACCGTGGGACACCTGCAACCTGTGGAGAGCTGGAAAATGACAATGGAATGACATATTTATTGTAAATTATTGTACATAACAAAAATCTAATATTCCGACAACCATTCATTTATCTACATAAACAGGATCTAACTAGTACAATGAACGTTTACTTAGCAGCCAATTAGGGATATCGGCTTAATATATGCTGCAAACACTTACACACTATAATGATCTAAAACAATGGCTATTTCAAATGAAGTGTAAGAAAGCCAATAGCCATTAATAATTTTGCAAACAGAGGATTGTTGGCTGCAGGATAGTCATATTTTTGCCACACACATGTAAGGTAATCATCAAATCTCAATGACCAAACAGGGTTTGTCTATTATTGGGCATGTGTGTACCCAGCTATTTCAATTGAATTATACTACCTGCGCTTAACGTATGTATAGATACAAGTGATCAAATACCAACGGGTTTTAAAAATGAATAAGTGAAAATACCTGTTGGGTTGACCTACTCAATATTAGGTGCTGGTAATAGTATCATGGCTGATTAGCAAGTTCCTTAAAAATCTCTGATCAGTAACAAATAAACCCCCCAACATCAGAAGAAAGCAATAAGGTCATTGTTTAAAAGCTTAATGTAACTTACTGAATTGCTTCTGCAAAACCATCTGTACGATGAGGTACCACAAGTGTGGGAGTGCTGGGACACTGTTCTATCTTCTTCATCAAAAAGTGTTTGCTGTTAGAAACACACTCATATAAACATTATTGTTTCAGGTTTGTTTCTAAAGGAGAGCTACAGATAAAACTGTAAACAAGTGTGATGGAGTATTGTATTTATTATTCCTACCTAGCAGAAAGCTGTACCTCACCTCTAAAATCAGACTTATTTTTGAGAAGCAATATGCAATTCTGTAAGTTGCTTTCCCTGGCTACCAAGTCAGTAATAAAAATGTGTTCTCCAACTTTTTATTCTTTATTTATGGGTAGATGTGTCAGACAACTCTGAAGATGTGCCCCACACCTTTCCATCAAGTGAGAGTGTAAGTATGTTTTTGCGTCTTTGACCCACTCTGAAATCAGCTGCACTCTAACCCACTCTGAAACCAGGCTCTAGAGACCTGTTTTAATGTGCAGGGTCCCAGGTTTTAAGACATGATAAACACAGCTATCTTAAGTACCATCTTATGCAGGTATTTATATTTTCTCTTTATTTCTCCTATAACAAAATTAATTTATATTTATGGCAGCTCCCAATTCGTTATAATCTAAATAACAGATGCATAACTCCACTAAAACGTCCTAACTTGGTCTCAATGAAATTTGCCTTCATAATTTGCTTACCATTCCCCCCACCCCTGGGGTAGTTGAAGACCACGTCCAACAGATTGCCTACGTGCCATCTGAATTCTCTAGAATAAACAAGAAAAGAACGCTGATAATGTAAAACGTAAAAAAATTAAATAAAAATAACGATCTTGGAAAATATTTCTAATTTTATAATCATTTTTGGATTTAATGATCCCCAGGACTCTCTCAGATAGGTGTTATTCTTGAGTTAATCCTGGTGGTTATTACTTTGCATGTTGGGATAATCTACTTCAATTTGAACAATGGTAGTTAAGAGAAATGTATTTAGAATTAGATATTACACAGCTGCTACAACTTTAAAAGTAAATATGTTCTTGCTATAGTACAAAAAGGTTTGAAATGCTTGAACTACAGTCAAAAAATGAATGCACATAAGAACCTGTGCCGGAGGTGGTCCAAGTTCCTGTGGTGGAGCATGGATTGTCACGTGGAGGTAGGGGGTGTGATTGCCTCCGAGGTGACTGAGGAAGCCTGGGCCCTTGCCTATCTGAAGCTGATGATGGCTGTTCCTTGCTTCTTGCAGAAATGTAGTATTCAGCAGCACCTGTGGCAGCATCCACTGAAAGCAAAGAAAGGAATATGTTTTGTATTAAAGGGTAAACATTTTATATTGGTTGGCAACCCCCCAAACCTCGGCCTCATGAGATTTGAAAATCCAAAGATGCTCATAACAGTACTTTCCCAGGCTTCTTTTCCCAGTGCGCTTCTGCTTGCTTCCATGCCTTTTCCGTGCATGAAGCAAGTAAACCTGGCAGGGTCTCCTGTAATTGGCCGAGGCATCGCGACTCAACCAATCAAAGAAGACATAAAAGAAGGCACACAGAGCTAATGTCAACAATGCAAATCTTGCAATATGTGAATTCAATTCACATTTAGTGAGTTTTTTTGCTTGTCAAGTGGGTTTAGGTAGGATTTCAACCTTTGAATCATCTTATTTTATTTTTCACAAAATCACCTAAAAACACAGAATTCTTTGGATTACTCCGTCTGGAATTCTTCATGTATGTATGAAAGCATGGCACCATTATGTAGCTGAAGGTGTTTAGTTTCCTAAAATATATAGTTTGCGAGGGGTATTTCCACGTTTTGGTTCTGTTTCCTATGAGAAAGGAGCACTTAGATTTTTTCTTGTAATTGCACTTGTGCATGCTTCCCATTTGAGGTAGTTAGTTGCCACGTGTCTGTTTGCACCCATGCATATGGCATACTGTTTGATTCAAGACATGTGGAAGATTGACATTTAGTGGGGGGGTTTACTTGTCAAGTGGGTTTAGGTAGGATTTCAACCTTTGAATCATCTTATTTTATTTTTTCACAAAATCTCCAAAAAGCATGGAGTTCTATGGATTACTGCGTCTGGAATTCTTCATGTATGTATGTAAGCATGGCACCATTATGTAGCTGAAGGTGAGTAGTTTCTAAAAATATATAGTCCATGGGGGGTATTTCCAAGTTTCTGGGCTGTTTCCTTTGAAAAGGGGTAAACTGTTCAAATTACAGAGCACTTTAATTTTTTCTTGTATTTGGGCTTGTGCATGCGTCACATTTGAGCTAGTTGGTGACCACATCTCTGTTTGCACTCACATATATGGCATACCGTTTGATTCAGGAATTGTGGAAGATTGACATTTAGTGGGTTTTTTATTTGTGGGCGGCATTTCCAAGATTCAGGGCCGTTTCCTTTGAAAAAGAGTAAGCTGTTCAAATTACAGAGCTCTTTGATTTTTTTCTTGTAACGGCACTTGTGCATGGCTCACTTTGTGACTAGTGGCTTCCACGTCCATGTGTGTAACCATGTATATGGCATACCGTTTGAATCAGGGCATTTGGGAGATTGATACTTGACAAGTTTTTTTCTATATTGCATGGGAATTTGACATGATTTTTAACTTTGAAATTTATTTTTGTACATTTTTCCAGAAAATCTGGTACAAGTGTGAAATTCTATGCAGACGGTGCCCACACCATTGGTGGTATGCATAAAAGAATGGCACCGTTGCATAGCTGAAGGTGTGTAGATTCCAAGAATATATAGTTTTGGGGTATATTTCTAATAAAGAGGGTTGTTTAGTCTGACAAATCTGAAAAGTTGCTGTAATTGGACCACTGTGCATTGGCTTTCTTTGTAGCTACTCGATTCCAAGTCTGCGTGTGTAACAATGCATATGGCATACTGTTTGATTCAGGACATTTGGGAGATTGATATTTGGTAACTTTTTTTTACATTACTTGGGATTTTGGCATGATTTCTAACTTTGAAAGTGTTTTTTTGTTAATTTTTCAGAAAATCGGCTAAACATTCAAACTTCTACGAAGAACTGCTCCAACATCATTGAAGGTATGAATGAACAAACTAAAGCATTACATACCTGAAGGTGTGTAGATTCCAAGGATATATAGTTTATGGGGAGTATTTCTGAGTTTTGGGGTTGTTTTGTGGTAATTTGGATTTGACTGAATATGTTTGCTGTTTTTTAGCCATCGTGCATTGTCTCACTTCATGACTAGTAGCTTCCACGTCCACGTGTGTAACCATGCATATGGCATACCATTTGATTCAGGACATTTTGGGGATGTTTGGTAACTTTTTTTTACATTCCATGAGGTTTTGGCATGATTTCTACCCTTTGAAGTTGTTTTTTGTTAATTTTTTCAGAAAAGTGCAACCTTCAACGAAAAACTGCGCCCACACTATTGATGGTATGAATGAACTAACTACAGTGTTACATAGCTGAAGGTGTGTACATTTCAGGAATATATAGTTTGTGGGGGTTGTTTCTGAGCTAGGGGGGTGTTTTGTGGGAAAAACTGCAGACTGTTGAAATTCAGAGTTGGTTGAATATTTTTGCTGTTTTTGAGCAATCATGCATTGTCTCACTTCGTGGCTTTTCACTTCCATGTCCGCGTGTGTAACCACACATATGGCATACCATTTGATTCAGGACATTTGGGGGATTGATATTTGGTAACTTTTTTTTACATTCCATGAGGTTTTGGCATGATTTCTACCCTTTGAAGTTGTTTTTTGTTCATCTTTTCAGACAAATGCGAACTTCTATGAAGAACTGCGCCCACACCATTGATGGTATGAATGAACAAACTACAGTGTTACATAGCTGAAGGTGTGTAGATTTCAGGAATATATAGTTTGTGGGGGTTATTTCTAAGTTACGGGGGTGTTTTGTGGAAAAAACTGCAGACTGTCCGAATTCGGAATTATCTAAATATTTTCGCTGTTTCTGAGCCATCGTGCATTGTCTCACGTTGTGGCTTTTCGCTTCCACGTCCGCGTGTGTAACCACCATATGGCATACCGTTTGATTCAGGACATTTAGGAGATTGATATTTAGTAACTTTTTTTTACATTCCATGAGGTTTTGGCATGATTTCTACCTTTTGAAGTTGTTTTTTGTTCATTTTTTCAGACAAATGCGAACTTCTACGAAGAACTGCGCCCACACCATTGATGGTATGAATGAACAAACTACAGTGTTACATAGCTGAAGGTGTGTAGATTTCAGGAATATATAGTTTGTGGGGTTATTTCTAAGTTACGGGGGTGTTTTGTGGAAAAAACTGCAGACTGTCCAAATTCGAAATTGGCTAAATATTTTCGCTGTTTCTGAGCCATCGTGCATTGTCTCACTTTGTGGCTTTTCGCTTCCACGTCCGCGTGTGTAACCACGCTATGGCATACCGTTTGATCAGGCATTTGGAGATTGAATTTAGTAACTTTTTTTTACATTCCATGAGGTTTTGGCATGATTTTCTACCTTTTGAAGTTGTTTTTTGTTCATTTTTCAGACAAATGCGAACTTCTACGAAGACTGCGCCCACACCTTGATGGTATGAATGAACAAACTACAGTGTTACATAGCTGAAGTGTTGTAGATTTCAGGAATATATAGTTTGTGGGGGTTATTTCTAAGTTACGGGGGTGTTTGTGGAAAAACTGCAGACTGCCAAATTCGGAATTGGCTAAATATTTTCGCTGTTTCTGAGCCATCGTGCATTGTCTCACTTTGTGGCTTTTCGCTTCCACGTCCGCGTGTGTAACCACGCATATGGCATACCTTTTGATTCAGGACTTTTGGGAGATTGATATTTAGTAACTTTTTTTTACATTCCATGAGGTTTTGGCATGATTCTACCTTTTGAAGTTGTTTTTTTTTCATTTTTTCAGACAATGCGAACTTTTACGAAGAACTTGCGCCCACACCATTGATGGTATGAATGAACAAACTACAGTGTTACATAGCTAAAGGTGTGTAGATTTCAGGATATATAGTTTGTGGGGGTTATTTCTAAGTTACAGGGGTGTTGTTTGTGGAAAAAACTGCAGACTGTCCGAATTCGGAATTGGCTAAATATTTTCGCTGTTTCTGCGCCTCGTCATTGTCTCACTTTGTGGCTTTTCGCTTCCACGTCCGTGTGTGTAACCACACATATGGCATACTGTTTGATTCAGGACATTTGGGAGATTAATATTTAGTAACTTTTTTTACATTCCATAGGGTTTTGGCATGATTTCTACCTTTGAAAGTTGTTCTTTGTTAATTTTTTCAGAAAATCTGCCGAAAGTGCGAACTTCTACGAAGAGCTGCACCTATACCATTGATGGTATGAATGAAAGAATTACAGCGCTATGTTGCTGAAGGTGTCTACATTCCAAAAATATATAGTTTCTGGGGGGTATTTCCAAGCTACAGGGGTGTTTAGTGTAAAAAAACTGCAGAATGTTCAAATATAGAGATGGCAAAATTTTTTACTGTCACTGCCATTTGGCATTAGTCCCACTTTGGGTTAGTTGGTAGCCATGTCTCTGGGTACACCCATGAATATGGCATACCGTTTTATTCGGGAGGGATTAGGCTTTCATATTTGAGATGCGTTTGAACTTTCCTCCACAGTTTTTAGCTGAAATTCGCATTTGATTTTGTCTCTGATTTTACAGTTGAGGAAAAAAAGGAAAATGTGAGAAAATAACTTACAATTGGACGAAGAGCTGCGTCCGGGTATCTGCATTTTGATCGAAACTTACCTCACTCATAATATCCTGCGGGTGTGTAGTTTCTAAAAATATCTCACTTGTGGGGATATTTTAGTTAATTTGGTAGATATTCTATGTTAACTGTCAGTAGTGGTTATACATTTTAATTTGGTGTAATATTCTTGAAGGTGCAGTTTTAGTTTGGGGGCGTCTCCTGTACCGGAAAAGTCGGGTACCTACATATATCTGGTATCGTTGTACTCGGGAGTATCAGAGCTTTTAGAAACAGTAAGATTTTTGTGCGTAAACGTAAGATAACTGTAAGTAAAAACGGGAAACATCTGTGAAAAATTGCTAATTTTTTAAAATTTTTTACATATTTTACCCATAATTCCAATTAAATCTCCAGAAAAGTTAAAAAATTTTGATACCATGCTAAAGTACACTTTGTGCTGAAAAAAACAATGTATAATATTCCTAATTTACTGGGGGGTTTCCTACTGTAAAATTAGTTTAAACCATATGAGTGCAAAATCCTGAAAATTCTTCTGGCAAAAAAGGGTAGACAACTTGCAAAACTGTCTGGCACTGAAAAGGTTAAAGGGCATGTCCACCCTTTTTTTATACTTTTTATATAATGTAGGTATAGGTCCCCCAGCCCCAACCGCCATAATAAATTTTTTAGAAAGTGTCCGATTTTTACTTACCTTACCTCTCTCCTCCACCGCACTCCCCCGGCCCTATGCTTGCATGGAACTGCAAGCAGGGGGCGGGACCGGCAGCCGTGTCTCTGATTGGCTGAGAGGCAGCCAATCAGGGACGCGGCTGCCGGCTGCTCAGAACACCGGGGGAGAGTGGTAAGGTAAGTAACTATCGGGGGACTCTCTATACATTCTATTATAGCGGTTGGGGCTGGGGGACCTATACCTACATTTGGACCAAGGGGTTTAGAGTTAGGGGGAGGGACAGCAAAATGGAAGGGGGAGGGAGGGACAGGGAGGACTCTCCTGCGCATGCCTCAAACCTTGTCGAGGTTAAGGCAGACACAGGAGCAGGATGAGTCACAGGAGGGGCATAGCAGGAGAACCATTTGGAGCAGAAATGTAAGGTAAGGATTTTATTAAACTACAGAGTGGGGCCAGTATGGGGTTAAATTTTAGTTTTGGGGGTGGACATGCCCTTTAAGGGGCAACATTTTTTAATACTTTCTCTTTAATCCAAAAGTTTTCCTCACCAAAACACCCACTCAGTGTAAGATACTACTCCACTAAGTTGTAACTAAGAAGGCTTCCATGTTCCAAAGTTAAATAAATATGCCTGCCCTTTATTTATCAATTATGATGCATACCTGGTGCAGCAACTTGTAATGGAGTGGTTGGAACACTACGACCACCAGACTCTTCTTCGTGAGCAAGGAAAACCGGATTCTCATACATTCCTAAACCTAAAGACCAGAAATATATGGTTATGAAAACAGACTAAGAAACAGTAACACTATTGGATAGTGAAACATTTTACAGTGTTCATTGGTTAGGTTTAATGATGACTTTACGTTTTTTTATTCTGTCTGGTGCCCAAGACAGTGTCTTAAAGACAAACATCCTCTCAGCTCATTCACAACTAAATCACAAAAAAAAAAATCTAGAAGCCATCTTTGATGAAAAGGGGGAAATTCACAAACAATAAAAGTGAAATAAGGTAATTTTGTACTCACATTAATGGTGAGTACAAATTCCCTTTTCTCCTTCAGCCAATTAGGGGGATCCAGGACACGCAGGGGTCGTCCCAAAGTTCCACTCATCAATAAAGGAGGGCAGTTATTAAACCTACACCTCCGTTGCTTGCAGAACAGATCACCCTTAATCGGCTTAAGATGACAACATGGAGTCTGTTGATAGAAGAACAGGTTGCTGACCAACAAATCTGGTCCACTGAATCTCCTTTTTGAGGATCCAACATGCCAGGGTCTGTGGCGAAGCTCTGCCTGAGCCAGATAAACCTTAAGAGCATGGACCACAAATAGACAATGAAGTATGAGCTCCTTAGCAGAGGACGGGGTGCAGAAAGAATGCCTGAACCACAATGTCCTGATTAAGGTGTAAGGCAGGATCCACTTTGGGCAGAAAAGATGGATGAGGGAAAAGAATCACTCTATCCTCATGAATGACCAAACAGTCAGAATTGACAGACAGACAGAGCTGCCAGCCCAGAGGACGTCTTATGGTAGAAAAAGGCCAGGAGGAACAGCGTCTTCCAGGAAAGAAGACTTAAGGATACGTATTCAAGGGGCTTGAACGGAGAGGACTGCAAAACCCTGAGGACCAGAGAGAGATCCCAAGGCTGGATAGCAGAGTATCTAGGGGGGTGCAAATGTGCCACCCCCTGAAGGAAGGCAAGGACATCTTGCCTGCAAGATAGGCATCTATGAAAACAGAGGAGCCAGGAAAGCACAACTCTGTTAGAGGGAAAAACTCTGGAAATGTACCTTAGCCAAATCCTATGGCAAATTCTGTCTGTTTTGCTTTGAGTTCCACCTTTGTGATTCAAATATGCTACTTCAATAGCATTTGTCTGATTGGATCCGAACACACTTCTCTGAAAGAAGTGACATCCAATGGGAAAGGGCCCTGAATATTGCTTTGAGCTCCAGCAAATTGATGAGTACCCTTCCCGAAACCACCAGCCTTGGGCCTTATTGGACATGAATACTGCAACCAGCCCTGAAGGCTCGCGTCTGTGGAAACTACTGTCCAGGAACAGAGCAATCGCCCCATCCTCAGGGTCCACTAATAAAGAGACTACCAAACATGCAGAGGCATCATCTTGCCCAATGAATGTTAAGTCTTCTGCAAAGAGTCCAAAAGATGGATTTGAAGAGGGCAAACATGAAAAATCCTGTAAAGGATGGCTTCTGCCGACGATAACATCGTGCAGACTAAGCCAATCAACTGTCACCTATGATGATGTCTATCGCTTGAAATGCTTGGTTCTTCAGAGCTTTTGCCTTGTCCTGAGGAAGGAACATTTTTTATAAGGATCTATCCGAACATCATGCCTAAAAATAGCATGTGGCGGTTGGGGATCGGAGAAGATTTCTTTAGGTTGAGGAGCCTTCCGAATTGGGTGAGGACCTGGGAGCAAATGGCCATGTGATTTTGAGCTAGATTGAACAACGGGGCTTCGAGCAGAATGTTGCCGAGGTATGGGAGAAGGAAGATTCCTTGCAGATAGAGGAAGGTTGCCTGACATACCAAAACCTTGGTAAACACCCCAGGCTCAATGGCAGTGACCAATTGGTGTTTACCTTGGTAAACACCAGAGGCAGTGACCAACGACCTATGTCCACCTTTGGGAGGGGGAACATACTTTTGAACTGTTCAGTTGGAATGATCTTTCAGAAGCTGACCACATCTGAAGAACTATCTGTTCCAGTTAATCATCTTCTGAAGCCTCATCCTCTCCATAAGGAGATGTGATTGCAGCCATGACAGAAGCGGGCTGTGAAATATCCAGGCGATCTGGTTGGCCTCAGGTCAGTTCCTGAAAAATATGTAGACTGCAGTACCTGGCAGAGAGAAGCAGAAATTGCAGACATGGAAGAAGCCAGTGACTGTTTCAGACTCAAGAGGAGGCCCCGGGGGAGCAGAGGACACCGCAGACCCCATCAGTGGATTTTTCAAAGAATCAAAGGATTCTCGATGGCTTTTAGCCAATTCGGGTTCTAGAGTAGAATTCGGTATTGGTTCTTAAGGTGGGTTGTGGGACACGCTGCAAGAATCAAACCGTGGAACAAAGTGTCTGGCTTGCAACTTCTGCTGGCAATTGCATTTATACACATTAACTGAAGACCCTTTGGCGGTCTTAGAGCAGGACGGGAGTGCCTCCTTAGCAGACATAAGAGCATACTGGATAGGAGACAGACAGAAAAAAGAGATTTTGTTCTTACCTGTAAAATCTTTTTCTCTGAGGCCATAGGGGGACCCAGGCACCGTAGGGGTTAAGTGCTTCACCTCCAGGAGCGGACACTTGAGAGTTAAAATTTTCACGGGCTCAGGTGCTCCTCCCCTTACCTTATATAGTACTGCACCAGGAGCTTGCTTCAGTTTGTCCCAAAGATGGATAGCGAAGGAGAACAGTACAACAAGATAATAAGATACTTAATGGCAACAGGCCAAACTATAAGGAACTGAGTACTAATTCTAAACTAACAATTTAACTAAAGGGAGGGTTGTGCCTGGGTCCCCCTATGGCCTCGGAGAAAAAGATTTTACAGGTAAGAACAAAATCTCTTTTTCTCCTTCAGCCAAGGGGGACCCAGGCACCATAGGGGACGTCCCAAAGTCCCGCCTGAATAGGGAGGGCAGAAGATTAAACCTCTGCTGCTTGCAGCATTAAGCGACCCAGGGTCGCATCTGCTGAAGCGAACACTTCTAACCTGTAGAACTTGATGAAAGTGTTGATGGAAGACCATGTAGCAGCCTTGCAAATTTGATCGATGGAAGCCCCGCGTCGAGCTGCCCATGAGGCACCCAGTGCCCTAGTCGAATGAGCTGCAACCCGCACGGGAGGAGCAGCACCTGCTTCCGTATAACAGCGCAGGACTCTATCCATCTGGATAGAGTCTGGGAAGACGCTCTGGCACCCCTAAGAGGTCCTGCCAGGAGAACGAACAGGGCATTAGAAGAACGGAAGGATTTTGTTCTGGACACGTATATCCGAAGAGCTCTAACCACATCCAGGGAGTGTAGCCGCTTTTCCTTGGGAGAGGACGGATGAGGAAACAAGGCCGGAACGACGATGTCCTGATTCAGATGGAAGGAGGAGACAACTTTGGGTAAGAAGCTTGAATGGGGCCGTAGAATCGCTTTATCCTTATGAAAGGATAAACATGATGGTTCCACCGAAAGAGCTGCTAGCTCCGACGCTCTACGAATCGAGGAAATGGCTAACAGAAAGAGAGTTTTCCAGGATAGCAGGGGTAGAGCTACAGAAGCTAATGGTTCGAAAGGAGGACCTTGGAGGACCCGTAAGACTAGAGAAAGGTCCCAAGGCTGAATCGGTTTCGTACGCGGCGGCCGAAGATGGGCCACTCCCTGCAGGAAAGTTTGGATGTCCTTACGCGCGGCTAGTCGTCGATGGAAGTAGATCGAGAGTGCCGAGATTTGTACCTTTAGGGCACTTAGGGATAATCCCTTGGTCACTGAAACATTGGAATCCGCACTGACCGAAATCACACAAGACGCTCCACCATGAAGTTTGCAATTAAAAGCCTTTATTGTCTGGACGCCTTACGCGTTTCGGACACACCCGTCCTTAATCATAGGCACAGCAGTTCCCTCTGCCGACAATCCCTATATACAAAATGCTATCCCACGTGACCTCCAAAAACGTTTTAAACAATGTCTGTTGCCCAAATTAACCCTTTGGGTCTTCTTTTAAGCAACAGAAAAAATAGAGGAAGGAGAATACCGATCTATTCCTCCTAAGATCATATGCATTACCATATATAGAATAATAAAATTTAACATAATACATTAAGATTCGTTATAATATATCAAAAAGTTTTTTTACAAGCAATGCATGTGATGTTGATAAAACAAGATATATGAATGCACCTCATACATAAACATCTTAATACATTTTATGCATACAACATGCCTAAGTATCCCATATGAATAATTAACTTACATAAAGATGGCATTATAAATATCACTTTATCTACCAATAATCCCTTGATCAGCCCCAATTGTAGGAATCTCAACACTCGTGACAGAACGAAAGAATGGGAAGGAAAACCCTGTGAATTTGCCCAGGAGACATATCTGTGCCAAATGCGGTGATAGATCTTTGCCGACGAAGGCTTCCTGGCCACCAACATGGTGGGTATGACGGACGATGGAATACCCCTCTTTTTCAGGATGGAAGATTCAACGGCCACGCCATCAAACTGAGAAGAAGAAATGGACCCTGAGATAAGAGATCGGGACGGAGGGGTAAGGGCCACGGTTCTGCTACCGACATTTTCAGTAGATCCGTAAACCACGATCTTCTTGGCCACCTGGGGGCTATGAAGATTGTTGGTGCCTTCTCCAGTTTGACCTTTTTGAGAACTCGCGGAATCATTGCTATCGGGGGGAAGACATACACCAGCCTGAATGTCCATGGTGCTACTAGCGGAGGAGAGGCCGAAGGGTAGAGCCGTAAATTGATAGTGACTGTTTCCAATTGCGAACCTGAGGAAACGGTGGTGACCCTGCCATATGGCAATATGAAGATATGCGTCCTGGATATCTATGGACACCAGAAAATCTCCTGGTTCTATGGATAGAATGACAGACCTCAGGGACTCCATTTTGAATGGACGTTGCTTGATGTATCGGTTCAGTTCCTTCAAGTCCAGAACGGGTCAAAATAAACCGTCCTTTTTGGGAACGAGAAACAGGTTGGAGTAGAAACCCCGAAACCTGTGGGCAGCTGGAACTGGTACTAACGTTTGTCGACAAAAGCCGCCGTATGGCTGTTTGAAGAGCCTGTCGCTTGAGTGGTGATCTGGGAAGAGTGGAAGGGAAGAAGCGGGTGGGCGGGGGGAACAAAAATTCTATGTGGTACCCTTGGGAAATAACCTTTTGGGTCCAGGCGTCTGTGGACAGACACCTCCAGATTTCGTGAAAAGAACTCAGACGGCCCCCTACCCTTTGCTGGGGAGGATAGTCATGTGGATTTGGGCCCCATAGATCGAAAGGAGCCAGGTTTCGTGGGCCATGAGGGGCGAGAGGATGAACCCCTTCTGGGTGAAGGGGCCTGGGGATTGTCAAGGGCAGACCTTGGTGCGGAACGAAAAGGCCGAAAAGCAGGATACCTGTGAACCAAGGGAAGCCTACGCGCCCTGTTTTGTGGAAGAAAGGAGCTCTTTCCACCTGTTGCCTGAGAAATAATTTTCTCTAACTCTGGCCCGAACAATTGTCCCCCAAAAATGGTAGGCTGGTGAGAGCTTTCTTAGAAGCGTGATCCGTAGCCCATGCTTTTAACCATAAGACTCTCCGCGATGCTATCGCGGAAGCTGAAGCTCTAGCTATGAGCCTGCTTGAGTCTAGGGCCGCATCTCCGATGTACACAGCAGCATCGGATAAATCTTGGATTATGTCTAGTAGATGAGCCTTAGTCGGATCTGATCCGATTTCTTGGTAAAGTTGGCTGAGCCATACTTCCATGGCCTTAGCCACCCATGCGGAAGCGAAGGTGGGTCGCAGGGCTGCCCCCGCAGCCGAAAAGGAGAGTTTGAGGAAGGCCTCTATGCGCCTGTCATTCTGGTCCTTAAAAGTCGCCGCTTCTGAAAGCGGAATAGTAGTAGCTCTGGATAAGCGAGCCACCGGGGGATCGACTGAGGGTGGGGAGGACCACCTATCTACGTCAGATTTGGCAAAGGGAAACCGAACATTAAAATGACGGGATAGTTGCATACTACGTTCAGGAGCAGACCATTCCTGCAGAACAATCCTATCTAGTTGTTCATACGAGGGAAACTGTACTTAGGATATTTTGGCCCTGGTGAAAAGGGACTTTGAGGGATCCTCTTGGGATTCAGAGTCCTGAATGTTAAGGGCGGTAAGTACTGACCTTATGAGAGAGTCGATCGCGTCTGCTGTAAAAGTGGTCTGCGGCTCCTGTTCTGGAGCGTCGTACTCTAGCTCACCTTCCTCAGGTGTGTCTTCCTCGTCCTGGCTTGGATCCTCAGCCGTGAAGGAGGTGGTCTCCTGAGATCTGGATGGTCTACACGCCCTGTCTGGGGCTGTGAGCTGTCCGGAATGTAGGACCTGCGAAATAGAGGCAGACAGAGAAGACACGGAGGATGCTAATGATTTTGCCCATGCAGGTTCGTGTTCCTGATGGAGAATCAGAGGGCCTGCGTCTTGCGCGGACCCAGCCGCATTAGCTTTAAGAGCGTCTAGCGACTCTCAAATTGATTGTGCCCAAGGGGGCTCCTGATCAGTCGCACTAGAGGCAGATAATGCCTCATGGGCAGCACTGCACGGGGCACACCTAGGGCCAGAATGACCCGAAGGCAATTTAGATTGGCACACTGCGCACACATAAGATGTAGCGACAGTGGATTTGTTCCCTTTTTGGCGGGACGGGAGCGACCCTTTGTCGAACATGGTGATTTGGAAGGAAAAGGAAGAGAAAAAAAAAAAAGATTTTTTTTTTTTTTTTAGGGAGGGGGGGCGGCGCGGGAGGTGATCCCACAGGGAGAGTCAATACAGTAAGGCTGAAATTAAGGAACTAAGGCTACCTGCAGAACAGAAGAAGAGGAAGGAAAAAGCAGAAAAACCGGCAGGGGAGGGAGAATCCGAGCCTGGAGCTATCCGAGTAGGTGGAGAGAGGAGCTGCAATGCGGGAAGAGAGGAAACTGTAGACCCGCCTCTGCAACAGCGCGCCAAGGGATTCCCGCCCGCAGGGAGAAAGAAGGACCGGGGTCCTTCAATAGGTGCCCAGAGCGTGCCTGACCAAAAACATTCCCAACATCTTAGTACAAGAGGAAGAGAAGGACCGGGGTCCTGCAATAGGTGCCCAGAACGTGCCTGATCAAAATATTCCCGAAATCTTATTACAAGAGAGGGAATTCTAATGGTACCTGGCTCCATGAAGTTCACAACTCCGGAGAAGTGAAGGCAGCTGTATATAACAGCTCAATCAGGTACTCTGGTAGCTAGGAGTGGGTGAATGGCCCACTGCTGCTGAAAAGTTTGTTGGGGAAAAGCTGGAAAGGTACAGGATCCAGCTGTTCCCAGGTCTATACTAGACCAATCTTCCTTCTGATAGTGACTGATTTTTCTTTTCTTCATTTGTAGAGGGAGAAGTGATCCAACTCCTGAGCGGACACTTGAAGAACTGAAGCAGGCTCCTGGTGCAGTACTATATAAGGTAAGGGGAGGAGCACCTGAGCCTGTGAAAATTTTAACTCTCAAGTGTCCGCTCCTGGAGGTGAAGCACTTAACCCCTATGGTGCCTGGGTCCCCCTTGGCTGAAGGAGAAAGAAAATGTGTTTACTTTTTTAAATAAAATAGGAAAAACTACAAATGCTGGGAGCAATTTTTCAGGGTCTTCTGACCTGAGAAAGGTCAGAAGAAGAACTTAGAGAAGAAACATAATAAAAAGAATTTATCTGAAGGAGGCAGCCAGGCGGGAATAATCTAAGAAGAGAAGAGGAGACAGACAACTCCAGTAGCAGCTGAAGAGATCACCCCAGTAATAATGTCAGCCTAAAAGAACCTTGAGGGAAGGAGGCAGTCCCACCCCTTCAGCCAATCAGGTGCCAGACCGGTACTCTGCAACATGGAAAGACAAGGTGTGAACGATGGCTTCCTAGGAGCGGAGGAGTGTTAGGTTTGCGTAATTTAGCAGTTCTGGCGCTACGAGAACCCCCTCCACAGCATGATTAGGGAGAGACTTGCTCTCATGTCTCAAGCTCATCATGGGTAAATACCCGATTCTGATTTCTGATGTGCAGGGGAGCATCCAACTCCTGAAGAGGATAAACTGGGGGAGGCTTCCGGTGCACAGGATATAAGGTAGGAGCACTTAACCTCTGCGTGTCCTGGGTCCCCCTGACTGGCTGAAGGAGGGAAAAAAAAACCGGGATTTGTCTGATCAAAAATCTCAAATGACACATATTATCTATAGTTTAAATTATTAAAAGGGTAGTAAGTTAAATAATTCTTTGTCCATATTTTTGTTTTTCTCTTGCCAAGTATGTGGGCATGGTATTATGGGAGTTTGTATACAAAACATTTCTAACAATCAGTAGGGGTGTTTCATAGCAGTGGGAAAACCTTCTCCTTTAGCTATTCTGTAAAGCTTTCCTAGCATCAACATTCATTACTACCAGTCATGTTTCATTTAAAAATGGCTTGGTCTCATTCCTACTCTAGCAAAAATAATAATATTAAAAGGTAAATTTTATCAATTTATCATGACATGCCTCCTTGAGATGCGAGCTGGCCAAGGTCTGAATGACTGGAACTAGCCTGTGGCATATCTTCTGGTGGCCCAAACCTGAACCGTGGGACACCTGCAACCTGTGGAGAGCTGGAAAATGACAATGGAAGTGACAATTTTAGTGTAAATTATTGTACATAACAAGAAATCTAATTATCCTGACAACCATTCATTTATCTACATAAACAGGATCTAACTATGTACAATGAACGTTTTACTTAGCAGCCTAATTATAGGGATATCGGCTTAATATATGCTGCAAAACACTTACACACTATAATGATCTAAAACAATTGCTATTTCAAATGAAGTGTAAGAAAGCCAATAGCCATTAATAATTTTGCAAGACAGAGGATTGTTGGCTGCAGGATAGTCATATTTTTGCCACACACATGTAAGGTAATCATCAAATCTCAATGTACCAAACAGGGTTTGTCTATTATTGGGCATGTGTGTACCCAGCTTATTTCAATTGAATTTACTACCTGCGCTTAACGTATGTATAGATTACATAGTGATCAAATACCAACGTGTTTTAAAAAATGAATAAGTGAAAATACCTGTTGGGTTGACCTACTCAATATTAGGTGCTGGTAATAGTATCATGGCTGATTAGCAAGTTCCTTAAAAATCTCTGATCAGGTAACAAAATAAACCCCCCAAACAATCAGAAGAAAGCAATAAGGTCATTGTTTAAAAGCTTAATGTAACTTACTGAATTGCTTCTGCAAAACCATCTGTACGATGAGGTACCACAAGTGTGGGAGTGCTGGGAACTGTTCTATCTTCTTCATCAAAAAAGTGTTGCTGTTGAGAAACACACTCATATAAACATTATTGTTTCAGGTTTGTTTCTAAAGGAGAGCTACAGATAAAACTGTAAACAAGTGTGAATGGAGTATTGTATTTTATTATTCCTAACTAGCAGAAAGCTGTACCTCACCTCTAAAATCAGACGTATTTTTGAGAAGCAATATGCAATTCTGTAAGTTGCTTTCCCTGGCTACCAAGTCAGTAATAAAAATGTGTTCTCCAACTTTTTATTCTTTATTTATGGGTAGATGTGTCAGACAACTCTGAAGATGTGCCCCACACCTTTCCATCAATGAGAAAGTGTAAGTATGTTTTTGCGTCTTTGACCCACTCTGAAATCAGCTGCACTCTAACCCACTCTGAAACCAGGCTCTAGAGGAACCTGTTTTAATGTGCAGGGTCCCAGGTTTTAAGACATGATAAACACAGCTATCTTAAGTACACATCTTATGCAGGGTATTTATATTTTCTCTTTATTTCTCCTATACAACAAAATTAATTTATATTTATGGCAGCTCCCAATTCGTTATAATCTTAAATAACAGATGCATAACTCACTAAAACGTCCTAACTTGGTCTCAATGAAATTTGCCTTCATAATTTGCTTACCATTCCCCCCACCCCTGGGGTAAGTTGAAGACCACGTCCAACAGATTGCCTACGTGCCATCTGAATTCTCTAGAATAAACAAAGAAAGAAACGCTGATAATGTAAAACGTAAAAAAAATTAAATAAAAATAAAAAACGATCTTGGAAAATAATTTCTAATTTTATAATCATTTTTTGGATTTAATGATCCCCAGGGACTCTCTCAGATAGGTGTTATTCTTGAGTTAATCCTGGTGGTTATTACTTTGCATGTTGGGGATAATCTACTTCAATTTGAACAATGGTAGTTAAAGAGGAAATGTATTTAGAATTAGATATTACACAGCTGCTACAACTTTAAAAAGTAGAATATGTTCTTGCTATAGTACAAAAAGGTTTGAAATGCTTGAACTACAGTCAAAAAATGAATGCACATAAGAACCTGTGCCGGAGGTGGTCCAAGTTCCTGTGGTGGAGCATGGATTGTCAGTCGTGGAGGTAGGGGGTGTGATTGCCTCCGAGGTGACTGAGGAAGCCTGGGCCCTTGCCTATCTGAAGCTGATGATGGCTGTTCTCTTGCTTCTTGCAGAAATGTAGATTCAGCAGCACCTGTGGCAGCATCCACTGAAAGCAAAGAAAGGAATATGTTTTGTATTAAAGGGTAAACATTTTATATTTGGTTGGCAACCCCCCAAAACCTCGGCCTCATGAGATTTAGAAAATCCAAAGATGCTCATAACAGTACTTTCCCAGGCTTCTTTTCCCAGTGCGCTTCTGCTTGCTTCCATGCCTTTTCCGTGCATGGAAGCAAGTAAACCTGGCAGGGTCTCCTGTAATTGGCCGAGGCATCGCGACTCAACCAATCAAAGAAGACATAAAAGAAGGCACACAGAGCTAATGTCAACAATGCAAATCTTGCAATATGTGAATTAACAAAACCAATTTAAAAAGTAACAAAGCCTTATGGTGGCTATCAACACAACAGCGCGGTCATGTGATTGGCCGCCAATTCCCCCCCCTAACTGACCCCATAGTAAAATTTATCAGATTGTGCACGATCCGGCGATCATACGATACAAGACTCTCCCGATATTGTACTACCATGATCATTGCATCTATAGGCACCATAGGGCTATATTGGTAAAATGCCATTTCACAGTAGTCATGTTGCTTACCACTATTCTGGGAGTCTGCTGCTCTTTGGTCTCCATCACCTGTGGCCATACTTTCCTCTGTCTCGGTGTCAGGATCTGTGCCTTCAGCAACCTTTAGAGAAAAAAATTGAATGTGACAAATCTGCCATCAATCCAGGTGTTAATGTTGCAGATATTGTGATTGCTTATAACATTATACAGTATGCTACTCTGCTTTGTTTGTGAATAACAGGAATATTAGTAAGTATCCTGCAATCTTAATTAACCATACAGGGATATAACCATACAGGGATATCTTTGCAGATGATTCAACATTAAAGGGTTACATTTAGCTATAGACTGGGATAAACACATTGTACTGATTAATTGGGCTGCTTTTCCCTTATGGTAAATTTTAGCCAATTATGTCCCCCACACCAATATGGGAATCCAGACTTGCTCAATTGGCGTTGGATGAACAATGGAACATTGTTTTAGAAACTGCATCATGCCAAGTATCAGATCATATCTCTAAAAGACTCACTCATTAATATGATTAGGTAAAGTCTTATCATAAGACTATTTTAAAATAGAAGTGGGTACATCGCTTTAAATAGGAGTGCAGGAGACCATCTTTCTTGTGAAAATAAAGTATTATCCAAGTAATAGACAAGGATATATTACTGTAAATAATTTATTTTAATTAACAAAGAGACCCTGGTTCAACATACATCAGCATCATCTCCATCATAATCTTCATTGCCATCTGCGCTGCCAGTCTCTTCATTGCTGTCATCTCCATCACCCATACCAGTGTCGTCGTCATCTTCCTCATCATCATCCTGCTCCTCCTCTTCATATACCTGCCCATGTGCAGAGAGAAATGACAGAATGAAACATCAGGTATAATTGCAGTTTAAGAACGGATAAGAAATTCCAAACAGTATTTAGGTACAACAAAAGGCTGTTGATAGTGAAATTACTTTACTGAAGAGCAAAAAATAAATAATAAAATTGAGCTTTAGTTATTGTGCTGTGTGATTTACAGCACCACAGACAATGTTTAATGGGATGTGCCAGGGTGTGTATCACAAGAGCGCCTTTAGCAGACAGACTGATGCAGCACTGAACTTCAGATAGATCTCGTCTCTCTAGTTACTATGGGAGATAGATGCATAGATGCAAGTGTTCCAATCTCCAACAGAAATCTCTTTTCATTTGAAGTTAAAGTTTTTTTGGTGTTTGAGCCTCTATTGTCTTTTAGATCACCCACAAGAAAAAACATTTTCAGGGTTATTCAATAAAAGTTCTTATCGTTTAAAATGGTGCTAAATTTGCCGCAACCAATCATATCTTATTTAACATTTGGAAGCTAACATCTGATTTGTTGGGGAAATTTAGCACCATTTTAAACGATAATAACTTTTATTGAATAACCCCGTATATGTTTTTATGCCAACAATACCTCTGTATCTTCTTCGATTTCCTCATCACTTATCACAATGATAAAATCTTTATTTCGTTTTGGTGGAGTGTCTTGGGAGACATCTTGTGAGGACTGCACACTCTGCTGCTGATCAGATATGTGACTATCAAGAACTTGAATTGATTGAGAGTTTCCTTCACTTTCTTCTGCAGAAGGATAGTCTAAGGAGCCACACTGGGAAAAAAAAAAAAAAAAAGTTATAAATGTACTAATTATAAAACATACACTAATTTATTGCCTGCTCATAAAAACTGCATGTTATGAAAGAAGGGGGTTGAGGGACAAGTGACAAATATTTTTGTAAATATCTTATATCTTTTCACGTTTGTATAAACAGTGTACATTTGCTGTCCCCTCAAAATAACTCAAAACACATCCATTAATGTATAAACTGCTGGCAACAAAATTACCGGTAATTACACACCTAAGTAAAAAAGGCCACATTGTGCCCAAGGGTCAAACATTTGTGTGGTCAGTATTATTTTCCAGTACAGCCTTAACTCTGTTTGGCATGGTTTCCACTGGAATCTTCTTCCATTCCTCCATGACGACATCACAGAGCTGGTGGATGTTAGAGACCTTGCACTCCTCCCCCTTATGTTTGAGGATGCCCCACAGATACTCAATAGGGTTCAGGTCTGGAGACATGCTAGGCCAGTCCAGCACCTTAAACCGTAGTTTCTTGCAGCCCAGTTTCCAAAGGGAAGGGATCATACTCTACTTCAGTATGTCACACTCGCACCTCCATGCTTGACTGTAGGCAAAAAACTTGTCTTTGTACTCCTCACATGGTTGCCACCACACACGCTTGACACCATCTGAACCAAATAAGTTTCTTGGTCTCATCAGACCACCAGCAATCCATGCCATTCGTCTGCTTGTCTTTGGCAAACTGTGTGCAAGCTTTGTGCAACAGCCATGCAAACCAATTCAAATCAGTCTGAGGTGTATGGACTTTGCACTGACAGGCTGACCTTCCACCCCTTTAACCCCTGCAGCAATAGTACCCATATGTCTATTTGCAAAAGACAACCTCTAGATATAAAGCTGAGCATGTGCATGCAACTTCTTTGATTGTCCATGGCCTGTTCTGAGTGGAAGTTGTCCTGTTAAACCGCTATATGGTCTTGGCCACCGTGCTGCAGCTCAGTTCCAGGGTGTTGACAATCTTATTTTAGCATATTCCATCTTTACGTAGAGCAACTATTCTTTTTTTAGATCCTCAATTTTCTTTAGCATGAGGTGCCATGTTCAACTTCCAGTGACCATTATGAGATTGTGAGATCAACAACAACAAATTTCACACACCTGCTCTCCATTCACACCTGAGACCTTCTAAAACTAAGTCCTGGACTCCATGCTCTCAACCTACAACCATGCGGTTTCATCTGCTTTCGACGTCCTTGCTCCAGTTGGCATCAAACGGTCTACAACACTTCACAATGCACGGTGGTTTGATCACTAAAGGACTTAAAAAAAAAAAAAAGTGCGCAGGCTAGAAAGAAAATGGCGCAAATCTCAGAATTCAGAAGACAAACACATCCTTGTCTGCTTCCTGGGAAGCTACCAAAATGCGATCACCAAGAAAAAAATCCTCCTACCTATCACAGATCGCAAAGGCCGCAAAACAGGCCAGCCCAATTATACCGCACAGTTGATAGCATCTGTAACCCATCCTGCCAAAACCCCAGTATAAATCCCTCAAAGGAGCTATGTGAAAAAGCTACTTTTCTGACAGTGTCCTCTATAAGGTCCCTCATTCAGTCCACAGCACCTAAGACTTATACGCAAGAACAACCTAACACCCTGGACTGATTTTAAAGACATTAGTAAGAAAGAGATCTCAGACATCCTCCGACACCTCCGCCAGACAACCTGCGACCTGGACCAACTAAGCACATGCCCTGACCTGCTTGAACCAGCATTTCACAAAATAGTCAATTGCTCTCTGCAAGCAGGGAGGTTTCCTACCTCACTAAAAGAAGGATTCATCAATCACCTTCTTAAAAAACATTCCATGGATCCAGATGCAATGAGCAGCTACAGACCTGTCTCCAACCTCCCATTCTTAGGTAAAGTTTTTGAAAAGGCTGTCTATCACTTGAAGCCAGACAACATCCTGGACCCTCTACAATCTGGCTTTAAGAAGCATCCAAGTCTGCAACGAATTGCTCATGGCAAGGGACAGAGTGGAATACTCCATCCTAATCCTGTTGGATCTCTCAGCAGCTTTTGATACAGTTGACCATGAAATCTTGCTCAAAAGACTTCAGGAGTACGGTGACATCAATGGATCAGTCCTCCATTGGTTCAGATCATTCCTGGCTTACAGAACACAGAGTATCCCTAGGACCTGTCATGTCCAACACTGCACCTCTAAAATTTGGAGTGCCACAAGGATCAATCCTATCCCCTATTCTGTTTGCAATCTACATGTTGCCACTTGGTATAATTATCGGACGACATAGTATGACGTTCCACTACTGCTGACACGCAAACCTGGTGGAACAGACCCCACCCCAAAAATAAATTCTTACTTAACTGAGCTACAGGCGTGGATCTTCCAACCCTAGTTCACGCCTTCATCACATCATGGCTGGACTACTGCAATGCCCTTTATGTAGGTCTGTCACAATTAGTGCAGAATACTGCTGCCAGACTGCTAACAAACCAGCTTCGCCACTGTCACATTACACCGATCCTTTGCTAACTGAACTGGCTACCAGTACAATGGAGAATACTCTTCAAGATTGGACTGTTAACTTTCAAATCACTGCACAATCTGGGACTTGCTGAAGCTGCACCACACCTCTCACAACCTCAGATCAGCAGGTTCCATAAACTTGGTCACTCCCAGAGTGTGCCTCAAAACCTTTGGAGACAGAGCTTTCTGTCATGCTGCTCCTACCCTTTGGAACAGCCTACCACACCCAGAAGACAGCCTCTTCCCTGGACTTATTCAAATCCATACTGAAAAGCCACCTGTTTAGCCTGGCATTTCCAGATTTATGGAGTTCTTCCACTATACCACAATTTACCAATCAACCAATTATTGGTCTGAGCCATGCTTACAGCGATTTGAGTCCTACGGGAGAAAAGCGCTTTACAAATGTTATTTGTGGTTGTTTACAAGCTTTACACTAACTACTTTACATTGTGCCATATCTTCAGTATTGTCCCATGAAAAGGTATAATAAAATATTTACAAAAATGTAAGGGATGCACTCACTTTTGTGAGATATTGTATGTGAGTACATATTAGGTACATATGAACTATGGCCCCCGAAAAAGCTTTAAAATAAATAAATCTATCTTTGTAAAATGTCTATAAACCAAGAGCAAAGATTAGAATTGTTCATTACATTAGGTGGGTAATTTTAATTAAATAATGCCAAAATTTATAGGTGAATCGTGGTCTCCATACAAAAAGTGCCATATATATATTAAAAAAAAAAAAAATACCCAAAACATACTCCTCCCTTTAAAATTACAGCAGTATAAGGGTGGTGCTTGCTGCCTACTGCTGGTGCAAAGGGTGCCACATCCTCAGCTGCATTTAAGGCCCCACCCCCAAAACATCTCACTTTTTAAAACTAGCCACAATCCTGAATAGAAAATGTGCATTTGCCCGAGGAGCCAATAGCCAGAGGAAAGCACAGAGAATGATTGCAAATCTTTGCTTAAAAAGAGAAGCCAAAGGGGGACCCAGGCACACTGTGGTTAAGTTTCTACCCTAAGGAGCGGACACTTTAAATTCTTAAGAAGCGAGGCTCCAGCTCTGCCCCTTGTCCATAAGTACAAGGGCACCAGAAGCCTCCTCCAGTTTGCTACAAAGAGGGAGCAAAGGAGAAATAATTATATATAAAATTAAAAAACTTCAAGCATCCAAACTTTTGGCAACAAGCCAAACTATAGAACAGCCACACAGGCGGCACCTACTGAGAGGGTTGTGCCTGGGTCCCCCTTCGGCTTCAGAGAAAAGCATTTTACGTAAATATAAAAATTCTCTTTCAGCCTCAGGGGGACCCAGGCACACTGGACACATCCCAAAGCCCCAGTAGCTATATAGGGAGGGAAATAAAAAAATTATCCTTCCCCAGTCTGCAACACAGAATGTCTATTATTATTATTATGGATTTATATAGAAATGTTCTTAACTTAATGAGCGACTAAATTGCCGCTTGACAGATCTGATCCAAAGGGGTTCCTTGTGGGCAGCCCATGAGGCCCCCATGGCTCTTGTAGAATGGTCTGCAACCCATCTGGGGTTACAGCATAGGATGGCTGATCTTATCCATCTCGCAAGGGTCTAAGGCAAAGCTCTGGAGCCACTGTGCGGCGCTGCCAAGAGAACAGTGTACCTGAGAAGATCTGAAGGCCTTAGTCTGGGTGTAAGCGTGAAGCGTGTGGCCCAGACCACATACAAAGACTAAAGTTGTCTTTCCTTAAGAGAGACAGGACAAGAGTAAAGGGAAGGAACAATGATTTCCTGGTAGGTAGGAAGCAGAGTTCACTTTTAGCAAGTGTGGCCGTAGAATTGCCTGGGCAAGAAACATAAGCAGGCAGGGGGAAGGACGCCAACTCTGTGGCCCATCATATCTAGGTAATAGCCAACAGAAAGACAGTTTTTCTGGATAAAAGGGTCAAGGGAATGGACTATTAAAACTCGAAGGGAGGGAATCGGAGTGCTCTTAGGACCAATGTTAGGTCCCAAGGTTAAGTAGGCATATTCTTGGGAGAGCATATATGAGACACTCCATGCAGAAAGGTGTGTATATCCCTCCTCCGAGTCAGCCAGTGATGGAAAGACTGACAGGGCCAATACCTGACGCTTTAGGGTATTCAGAGAAAGACCCTTGTCAATTCCAGAATTGCAGGAAAATGAAGACTGGAAAGCACAAACTACCTCCTCGAGAGGCCGCATTGTCGGATCCTAAAATAGATCCTTGCTGGGGAGCACTTCCTCGCTTCCAGCATGGTTGGAATCACTGATGTTGCAATACCCCGCAATCTTAGGATCGCGGATTTGGTTTCCACGCTGTCAGGTGGAGGATAGGTAGTTGTAATTGTAACACAGGACCCTAAGCCAAGAGGTTGGGTTGTTCGGGTAGGTGCAGGCTGTCTGATGCCATGGCTAGGTGGTCAGAGAACCAGCCTATGCAAGGCCAGAAAGGAGTGAGAAACAAATGGGAAGGCATAGATCAGGTTGAATCTCCATGGTAGCACTAGGCAGTCCACCCTGAATGCCAGAGGGTCTCTGGTCTTGGTGCAGTAGGTCCAAACTACTGCTTTTGGATGCCATGATGTCCACGTGTGAAAGGCCCCAGCGTTGTCATAGTTGGTGGAAGACCTCCGGGTGCGGGCCCATTTGCCTGGGTCCAGATTGTGGCAGAAATTCAGCCTGTATGTTAGACTCCCGGGATGTAGACTGCTGAGAAGGCTGGAATGTAAGCCTCTGCCCAGGACAAGATCTGGGTCATGTCACTGTGTCTGCCCCCTCTGTGGTTTAGGTATGCCACTGTGGAGGTATTGTCCGATTGTATTTAGACATATTTCAGTTAGGAAGGTGGTCCAAAAGAGCAAGGCATTGCAAATGGCCCTAAGCTGCAGAATGTTGATGGGCAGCTTTGTCTCCCCGTTGAACCACTGTCCCTGTGTCTGGCCTGATTCTGATAGAGCTCCCCAGACCAAAGCTGGCGTCTATCGTGCCTAACATCTGAGATGAGAGGCAAAGCCCTTTGGCTCCACAGCAAATGCTGCAGTTGAGTCCACCAGTGTTAGGATTGCTGGACGTTGAGAGGGAGGCGGTCCAGAGAGTAAGGGGATTATCTTATACGAGATCACTTCTGCTGAGTATACCATCTTGCCAATGAGTCTCATGGATTGTTTGATGGTGACCTGACTCCTGGACATAGCATGGTATGCCACCGTCGGTAGGCTGGCTGCCTTTTCACCTAGTAGAAAGATTGTGATTCTCTGTCAAAGTACACAGAAAAGAGGATTTTTGCAGATTGAGGATCCATCTGAATTAGGCTTGAGCCAGCGCCTGGGATGGGGCCTTGATAAGGATGTCGTCCAGGTAAGGTGGAAGATGCTTTGGAGACTTATAAACACAGCCTGGCATGATCTTGGTAAACACCCAAGGTGCCATAGTCAGCCTAAAAGGGAGGGCGTAGAATTGAAAATAGACTTGAACCACTGCGAATCTGAGAAATTTGCAGTGAGATGGCCAGATGGGAATGAGGATATATGCATCCTAGATACCCAAAGATGCTAGGAAATTCACCTTTCTTTAATGTCGAGGTGACTCGCCATAAGGATTCCATCTTCAAGCGGAAGTTTTTAAAGTAGCAGCTTTGTGCCTTTAAGACCAGAACTGGTCTGAAAAGTCCATCCTTTTTGTAAGCTAGGAACAGGTTTGAATACTTTGGTTCCTGCCGAAGTAAAGATGGTCATCAGCAGGACTGTGCAGCAGTCCAAATAATCAAAAAGGTTGCCTCAACTTGTTCACAAGGTGGGAAATGTGCTGAGTTTCGTACACCTGGAGAAAAGAAGTGCTGCAGTTTGAAATATTTAGGGCCCTTATGACTGCTTTGATCAGGGCATCAGTATCTATGGGCAATTGAAAATCGTGTGCTACTGCCTCCGGGTCTATGTTGCCTTCCTCTGAGTATTCCTCCCCCTCTGATAGATTAATGGCTTCTGCCAGAGAGGTCAAAGTTGTGGGCTCTGGAACTGAATTATCAGTTCTCGCCATAATGTCTGCACTTTGTACAGCCGTATATTGGACCATGTGGCATAGGAAAGTAGACAGGATAGACATATTTTCAGCTAGAGATGTCACTCAAGCAAGTTCAGTCTCCAGTGGAAGAACCGTGAGAGCTGCCTGCGCCAAAGACCCTAGTTTTAGATTCCTAGGGGAATCTATGGAGAATCTGAGAATTTTTTTCCCCACTCAGGCCCCTAGTCTTGTCTGGGACCTTGCTCATGTGATGGATCATGGGTCTTGCTGCATGAACCTCATAATAGATCAGGGTGACCAAATGGTAACTTGCAATTGTAGTGCTGAACTAAAGGCCCAACTGGGTCCTTGCATTTTTGGTGTCTGGGGCAGCTTTTTTTGTAGCAGACATTGCTGCAGTAAGGAATAAGGTTTTTACAGCAATCAGACACTTGTGGGTGGTGCAGTAAATCCTCTGTTTAGCTGTATCCAAGATGGCCGCTGCTGTGTGGAGCTGGGAGATAAGCTCCACCACTTTTCCAGTCTGTCAAGCAGCACGAGTTAACAGGGGCATAGTGGCATGTTACCCTTTTGCAGAGAGGGGAGAGCCTCCCAACACGGTGTTAGGTACCCTCTCCACCATCTTGGAGGATAGTTTCGGAAAAAACATTAGTTTCCATGCGCATGAAGGTGCGCTAGTGACCCTACTCCTGAGCAGACACTTAAACTGGAGGAGGCTTCCTGCGCCTAGGTACTTTTTTAAAGCGTCCACTCCTTGGGGTAGGAACTTAACCTCAGTGTGCCTAGTCCCCATTGAGGCTGAAAAAGGGGGGGGGGGGGGGGGGGGGGGGGCTTATGACATGAGAAAAGCTCTTCTCAATGGTCCTTGTATGGAAACCCCATTTCCCCCTTATAATAAAATGTTTCTACTTTTCAAAGAACTATAAATAATCCATTACCTGTGAAAGGGAGTGTGAATCCAGTGGGTTCACAAGAGATTCTGCCTCAGTTTTCTCCTCTGTCACATCTTCCTCCTGAGAAAATATTTCATCGAAAAGCAGAGAAGTTATTCAAATACTAGATCAGTATGTACAGCAAATATGTTTTAAGCGTGGACATGCACTTTAATGTTTTCTTTTTTTTTTTATATTAGGTACAGCAGCAATTTTCTGTGCAAAGCAACAATGGTAGCCAAACCGTGCCTCTTTTGCAACAACAAACAGAACTAAAATATTCAGCTATAACAAACCCATTGATGGCTCAGTACTCATTCACATCTCTTCACCTTGGGTACAGGGATCCTTCAAAATGATTAAATCCTGATTCCCCCGGAGACACTCACAGTGTAATACTTTTTACTAGTTTCAGAACTACTATATTTTTTCTATTTCAATTAGCACAAGTAAGTAAGAAATAAAGCAGGGCCAACAATACTGTTCAGGAACAGGTAGCCAATAAAACCACACACTCTTATGCTGACAGTTCTGATAGTTATATAAAGATGGGAAAGGGACCTTCATAAAGTACCTTCCGTTTTTTATTTCTTTGTTGATCAGAATCTTCGGGTATCTGATCTGGCATTTCTGTGATGCTGTCCTCTCCCTCTTCACGTTGTCTCTTGGGTATGGAAGAACTTGGCGTTGCTGAATCTGAAAGACATTTTTAATGTCTTATAATGTTTAATAGTTTATAGTTTAATAGTTTATTTTAAATTGCTATACATATTAAAGATTACAAAGGTTTACTAAATTCAAACCAAACAAGACAGAATAGTTAAAACTAAAAATAAATGTAAGAATAAAGCTTACATCTTGTTTTTTTTTTGGCTACCCTCACACCTCTTACTAAAAACTGTCACTGTAATAAAAACTATTACAGGGAAGAAATAGAAAAAACATTTACTCCGGATAAACATTCTATAAAAAAAACAAACAAAAAAAATGCAGTGGATAGTACTCAACCAGGCTTGTGACTAATACATTTGTCTTTGAATTTTACACATTGCTACTAGATATGATGTAAATGAATGGGACGTCTCATAGACATAGTTAAACGAGCCTGTTTCCCAGGCATACAATAAGAACTATATACATGCCAAACATGTTGCCTGGTTTATCATGCTTGCTGCACAGTTCAGCTACTTATAAAATGGATTACAATATATTTGAGAAGCCTCAAACTAGATTTGCAGCGGGTTTAAAAATGCTATAAAAAACCGCCCCAAACAATAATATAAACAAACAAAGGAAAACAAAATGGCCCAAAGACTTTCATACGGTCAACCACTCCCTTTATAAATGGTTGTTAGGCCATGGAAATTACCAAGACAAAAATAAAAACAAATTACATTCAAAAACTCAAACTAGCTTTAAAGGAAAAGAGATTTGAAAAACAGGCACAAAAATATGATACATTAAGTCTCACAGACTCACACGTGCCAAATGATGAAGATGTAGTTGGTCTCTCAACAGGAGAGCTTTGAACTATTTCCACTGTAGCTTCTTGTGTGGGAGACTCTATGGTGGCATGGGATTGCTGTGTTGGCTGAACAAAGGCAGTGGTTTGTGTTTGCTGCTGGATTAAGATGGGCTGCGGAAGGGAAGACTGAACATTTGGACTTGTAGAACGAACAGATCCACTTGTATTTCCAAAAACTGAAACATGTTCCATTTGTCCTTCTGAAGGCACTGAAAAAAAAACCAGAGAAAAACAAACAAAAAAAATCTGTATTACTGAAATATATGTAAAATACTGTATTAAACAGAGATTTAAAGAAATAGTTCACTGGAACAGCAAACTATCTATTCCTTTAAGAGAAAACCTGACAGACAAGCACCATGGTTTTACAATATTAGAAGTCCTACACACCAAAGGCAGTGACATTAACTGATCTTAAACGAGAGATGGGCTGTGTATCAATTTGGCCATACACTATTTCAGAATTACACCAATAAGACATTCGATCCAAAATGAAGGTTAAATAAATTGTAATGTCCAGCGACAGTTTTTCCTGCCGACATTCTCGCAACATTTCCCGCCAAGCAGTTCTCAGAATATCAATTATTCTGAGGTAAGAATGTCCAGCCAGCATTATGCCAAAGAACTAAATAAATAAAAACATGTATCCAATATCTAACTAGTACATGGACTCTTTAGAAACTCCAAACAAAAGCAGCGTATGCCACCAGTTAAAGGTCAAGTTTCCCAAAAGACCCGCTCAAAGTGTTTCTGTATCGCCCACCAAAACCAGGGAAAAGGAGATTTTGTTTACTCACAGAAAAATCTTTTTATCTAAAGCCGAAGCGAGATCCAGGCATAGCAGAGTTTAAGTATTCCACCTCCAGAAGCGGACACTTAAATATTGAAGTTTTGCATAGGCTCTGGTGCTCCTCTCCTTACCTTATATTCTGCAGCACCAGCAGCCTGTTTGTTTTGTCCCAAAGAGGGAGCGAAGGAGTTGCCTTAAGAACTTACAACTTTGTTAAAAACACACTTTAACGTAATATAAACTGATATAAAAACACACAGATAATCTATATGACTAGAACAACAGTTTTTAACAACTTGGTAGTCATACCACATAGGGAGGGTAGTGCCTGGGTCCCCCTTTGGCTTCAGAGAAAAAGATTTTATGGTGAGTAAACAAAATCTCCTTTTCTCTTTCAGCCTTGGAGGACCCAGGCACAGCAGGGGACATCCCAAAGAGTAAAGGGGGGGGGCAGGGGCAATAAGAATTTAATCCTCTGCTGCTTGCAGCACCAGCCAACCTATGGTCGTCTCTGCTGAAGCAAACACATCCAGACTGTAGAACTTTATGAATGTGTTGATTGAAGACCAGGTGGCTGCTATCTGATCTATGGAGGCTCCCGACGAGCTGCCCAAGAAGCTCCCAGTGCCCTGGTAGAGAGTGGGCTGCAACCTGCAAGGGAGGAGCAGCTTCAGTAAAACATCTTGAGAGAACACTCCGAATCCATCTCGCCAGAGTTTGAGGTGATGCTCTGGAGCCTTTGTGAGGCCAGTTAGGAGGATAAACAGCGCCTTGGAAGAACGAAAAGATTCTGTTCTGGAGATGTATATCCGGAGAGCTCTGACTACGTCCAGTGAGTGCAACCTCTTTTCTTGAAGAGGATATAGAGCTAGGACGACGATTTCCTTACTTAGGTGAAAGGAGGAAAACTTTCGGTAGAAAAGTTGGGTGAGGCCAAACAACTGCCTTATCCCTGTGAAAAGATAGACAGGATGGTTCCACCGATAGAGCTGCCAACTCAGACGTCCTGCATATTGAGGAAATGGCTAAATGAAAAAGCGTTTTCCAAGAGAGAAGAGATAGCGCTACCAACCTTAGAGGTTCAAAGGGAGGTCCTTGTAGAACTCTAAGAACTAGGGAAAGATCCCATGGTTGAACCAACTGTTTGCGCAGAGGACGAATGTGATCCACCCCCTGTAAGAGGTTTGCACATCCTTTTGGGATGCCAGTCGCCAGTGAAAGAAAATTTATGTATCTCTGCCATAATCGGCGGTAGACTTCTGCGGACGACAATTTACGTGCGGCCATCATGGTGGGGATGACCGATGAGGGAATGCCTCTCTTTCTCAGAATGGAAGATTCAATAGCCACGCCATCAAATTTAGTTGTTGAAGATCCAGGTGAAGGAATGGACACTGAGAAAGAAGGCCATGTGGTAGGGGCCATGGTTCGTCCCATGACATTCTTAGGTGGTCTGTGAACCAGGCCCTACTTGGTCACCTGGGAGCTATGAATATGGTCATGGTTCCTTCCAGCTTGATCTTTTTTAGTACGCCCAGAATCAGGTCTATTGGAGGGAAGGCATACACTAACTGGAACCGCCATGGAACCACCAGAGTATCTATGAGGTGTGCCAGAGGATCTCGCGTTCTCGCACAAAAGAGGGGAACCTTGCGGTTGAGATGCAACGCCATGATGTCTATTTCTGGAGTTACCCACTGATCGAGTTAGGATCGAGGACACTTCTTGATGAAGAGACCATTCCCTTGGGTCAAGCATTTGGCGGCTGAGAAAATCCGCTTCCACGTTCAGAATCCCAGGTAGGAAGACCGCAGAGATCGCTGGAACATAGTGTTCTGCCCAGGACAGAATGCGGTGCGCTTTTTCCATGGCCATGACGCTCTGCGTGCCCCCTTGGTGGTTGATGTATGCCACCGCTGTGGCACTGTCAGACTGGATTCTGACAAAGCTGTTTCTCAGTTGTTCTGTCCAGTGAGAAAGGGCCGTTGACCAAATGCCTTGCATCGGGAGAGGTCCATACAAAGCCTCCCATCCTAACAGACTTGCGTCTGTGGAAATCGCCATCCACGGGGTAGGCAGAGAGTGTTCCCTGACTTTGTCTGACTGACTGACTTTGTCAATGGGCACAGAGGGAGGGTCATTGATAGCGTTACAAGAAGAGCACCGTGGAGCAGATTGGCCTGCTGGCAGTTATGATTGGCAGGTCGCACATACATATGATACTGCGACTGGAGGTTGTTTATTTCCCTTCTGGCGGGACGGGAGCGACCCCTTGCTGGCCATGATAGGAGGAAAAAGAAGAGCGGAAAAAGAAAAAACCATTTTTTTTTTAAATACAAGGTCTATAATAGAGAATAGAAGAGCAGATGTAGAATACAGGAAGAATAAAAATGGAGGATCCCACCCCCAGTGCTATCCCCTTAAAGATTGACTGTCTTTAACTATCTATCTGCCTAGAGAGGTTGGAGAAAACAGGTCAGAAGATAGAGGCGGAAAGCAGCTGCAGAATAGGCCGGCAGAGAGAGTTGAAGAACCGGATCAATGCTTCAGAGGGCCTAGGGTCCCTGGAGAGCCCGGTTACTGTACGAGTAGAGAGCAGGGAAGGAGACGCCAAAGAAAAAAAAAAGGTGCGCAAGGCCAGAGGGAGAAGCTCCTGCCCCCCGGAGGACCCCCAGGCCTTACCTGGGCAGAGGTGTCCACAGATATGCAGGTCCGGTAGTGGGAACGTCTGTAGGAAACTTCAACTTTGGGGACTGTTGGATCCTGTACCCAGGAACTTGTGCAGTGCCCCTCTTTCCCTTGAGGAGGGTTCAGGTGGAGGTAGGGAGCACATCAGAGGAGGGGGGAGCTGCCATGGTCTGTGTTCTAGAAGATGTGGGAGCGCTGTAAAAGGGGTTACCCTCCAGCTATTCCCACCTGGCAAAACATTTTTGATTTGCTTTGCAACAGACATGTGGGACAGCCAGGTCTGTGTGGATTATTGTGGGAAAGGCTAGAAGGGGTTATCTTCCAGCTGTTCCTAAGTCATGTCTTGGTAATTCTTTTGTAGAGGTTGTAGTCCAACTTCTGAGCCGACACTTGAAAAACTGAAGCAGGCTGCTGGTGCTGCAGAATATAAGATAAGGGGAGGAGCACCAGAGCCTATGCAAAACTTCAATATTCAAGTGTTCGCTCCCGGAGGTGGAATACTTAACCCCTGCTGTGCCTGGGTCCCCCAAGGCTGAAAGAGAAAGCAACATTTTCAGTTTAGTATACTTATAATATATAATATTATATATAATATATAGTTATATAATATTATATATAACTTATAATATATATTATATATAATATATATAAGAATCAAGAGACCGAGCACTCACAGGTCTTGTCTTCAAAAATCATTTATTTGTGCAACATCAATGCATTTCGTCCTCAGGATGTTCTTTGGACTTCATGGTGTTGTTGCTCCTAAGATTCTCTTAGACAACCACTGAGGCTGTCACAGAGCAGCTGTATTTGTACTGACATTAGATTACACACAGGTGCACTCTATTTAGTCATTAGCACTCATCAGGCAACTGACTGCACTCAGACCAAAGGGGGCTGAATAATCACGCACACCCCACTTAGCAGTTATTGATTTGTTAAAAATGTTTGGAATCATGTATGATTTCCATTCCACTTCTCACGTGTACACCACTTTGTATTGGTCTTTCACGTGGAATTCCAATTAAATTGATTCATGTTTGTGGCAGTAATGTAAATCAATACTTTCAGTAGCAGCCTTCATAGCTTAATACTGAGAACAAATATACAGAGAAAACTGGGAGAATAAATGATATTACCAGCACTGCTGCCACTAATTTGTACTTGATCACTGCTTTATGGAATGATTATGGATAGCATGGCACACAGTGGGTAACTCTGGTGGTCTGGCACAAAGCAGACAGTGCACTTACTTTCCTTAAAGAGTATCTCCACTGAGGAAAAAACATTTTTTTTGTGGTTTATTTTAAAGTACCCCATCCCCCAACCCTCCTCTTACCTTTTTTCCCCCCAGAATTCCCCTTCGTTTGTTTGCAACAGCATGGGAAAGGTGTGTGTTCTGCACATGCACTAAAGGAACACACGCATCGGATATTTCACTGAGAGTGGGCGGAACTGCACCATCCACAGCATTCAGGGAGAAACTCGTTGGATTTGAACTACTGCTCAAAGACACAGGATACTGCAGGTACATTTCCACCTTACACATATCTAACCTTACAACTCAGGTGACTTATTAGTGGAGATACCCTTTAAACAAGATGAACCAGATTTAATTACATTTAACAGTAAGTATTGCAATGATTTAATAACAAAACATAACATGTGCAGTAAAGGAATAGTCCCTGCCTATGGTGCACCATTTTGAATATTAACCAGGCCTGTATATTATGTGTCCTTATAAGTTGGTATACACTTATCTGTTGCCTCAGAGTTTGCATCCAATAAAGCTGGGTACACACGATTAGATATTTCGGTCCGATCGACCGATAGTTCAGTGTATTGGTCGATCGGACCGAAATTATCGAATCCGAATGTGCCCATGTCCGATCGACCGTTCGTCCGAATCGGACGAAAGGACGATCGGACAGGGTGGAAAACCTCGTCCGATCGTGCGGTCCTCTATTGAACGGTCGGTCAGGAGGAAAAATCGCTAGGTGTGTACCTAGCTTAAGGTAAATGGTCTGTCCAATAATCTGTCCTCCCAACAGGTGGCAACAGGATCTTATGTTGCAGTCAATTATCACACTGTGTAGGGGATCACACGAAACAGATCAGTCCTATCACCACCCACTTCTATCTACTTTCACGTTCTCTCCTCTTAGCCATAGAGAGCAGGGATGTCTTGTCTTATTACTCACTGGCACCACCTGCAGGCTTGAGATGGTATATAAGGAGCCTTGGTGTATATGTCCATTACAATACACATCACGTCCTGTGTAGCAGACAGAAACTTTCAGTATTCACATGGAGCAGACCCAGGGGTGTTGTTTAACCTCTCATATTGACCAAACCATGTTGAAATAGGGATCTCAGCTCTGTAAATAAGTTTGTGTTTTGTATATTTTGTGTTGTACCTAATATAAGTCAGTGCTATACTTAAGACATTTATTGATGGTCAGTTAAATGGTAATAGTGAGATAGTACACACATACATATACACCTATCCTATATGTAATATCCTATACCCCCACCTCATTGGTAGCTCCTAAAAACACAATGCAATCTCCTATGAAGATATAAATATATTAATATAAAGGATATATACACTTGGACATAAAATTTTCTCTTAATATTACAAAGCAAAAAACTGCACACAAACTCTTTACCTTCCTGAGTCTCAACTTGAGTTGTGGGCATGACTGTTGCTGTTGGAGTATTGGTTGGAGTGGGAACAGTTGCAGGTGTTACCATAGGTCGAATGCTGGCTCTAGGTGTTGGCTTGTTTACAGTTACAGCAGCTGAAGCCACTTTACTTGGGGTAGGTTTGATATTTGCAGTGGGAGGCTCTGAAGTACTTGCACTAGAAAACAGCAAAAAAAAATTTTTTTAAATTTGCTTTTTATTGAAAACTGAAAACATTGTAAGAAATACAGAATTAGTGTTGTTATAATAAACAATATCAGTTAAACCGTTTTTTTATGTTTCCTTGTTATTTTTGTTGTTGTTATGGGAGAAGAAAGGTGTGTGGGGGGGGGGGGGGGGGAGTGAGGGGTAGAGGGGGGGGGAAAAGGTAGGGGGGAAAAAAAAAAGAGCCATTTGTTTGTTTGTTCAATTTCAACAATACCCAATTAATAAACAGTATGTTCAATAGACTGATTTATTATATTCATCCAGTGTTGTCAGGATGTATAGCGTTGTGTCTTTCTAGATATTCA
This sequence comes from Hymenochirus boettgeri, assembly GCA_019447015.1. Classification (NCBI taxonomy): domain Eukaryota; kingdom Metazoa; phylum Chordata; class Amphibia; order Anura; family Pipidae; genus Hymenochirus; species Hymenochirus boettgeri. The sequence continues at coordinate 204,666,594 of CM033472.1, forward strand.
TCAAAGGGTAACCAAGTGGAGGCGAATTTGTAATCCGCTTTCATTTGTAAATGTCTGATGTGTTCCATGGTTCTTATAAATTTTATTTGTATTAGAATTTGTTAAATGGATGGGCTTTGGTGTTTTTTCCAGTTTTGTTATCAGCTTTGTTATCATATCAGCTATTACTGATACGGTTGCCAGGAGGATTTTTGTTGATAGATTTTGTTGCTGTCTGTTAAAAAGTTCTGGGAAAGAGACCCAGAAGGAATGTTTCTGTTTTTTGTTCAAGTTTGATTCTGAATATATATTCCAGTTAGAGATATGTTTGTGTTCATATGTTAATTTCCACCACATGTGTAGGTAAGTTCCCATTTCTAGGCATCCTCTGAAGCAGTTTTTCGATATAGTTGCTGATATACTTTATCTTCTAAAGAAGTTTGTGGGAGTAGAAATGTTAACATTTTTATTATGAAGGGTTCTGGGTCAACAGATTCTGGAATGCCCCTAAATCTCAACGGGATCTGTTTTCCTGGTCCTCCTGGGAGTCTTGTAGTTCAGCTAGTTGGTATTGCAGGTCCTGCACTTGTGTTTCTAAAGTGTGAACCCTGGCTTGTGTGTCCTGGTCTCCCTGTTCCACCATTTTTATTCTATTGTCCGTTCTGGACATTTCTTGTCTTATTTCATTTTGTGACTGCTTAATGTCTGCCCGTAGTTCTGCCTTGAATCCCAGCAGAAAATGTTTTAATTCAAGTATGTCCATTTTGGTAGATGGTACCATACCTGTTAGGTCAGTCTCTGACCGAGAAGAGTCCGGGCCTTCTTCTCCTGCGTCTGACTGCTGTGAGTCACGTGGTATGGGGAGCCACGGCTGAAAGAAGACGAGTGGAGTTGCTCCGGTGTCTTTTTTGTTAGAGGGCATCTCTCCTTTGCGTCTGAGGGTATATGTCTGGTTGGGGAAGCTTTCGGAGGAGCTGTGGGTCTGCTGGGATGCTTAAGGTGAAGGGTGGATGACGGAGCTGCAAAGTTACATGGCCATCTCAGTGGAGTTCCAGGACACGCCCCCAGATTTGATTTATTTTAAAGGGTATGTCCACCCTTAAAAAAAAATTTTCACCAAAGATTCTCCCTGTCCCCCCAGCCCAGCTATGTTAGTATTATTAGAAAATGCCCCAAACTTTACTTACCTCCCCCACGCTGCCAGGCCCTCTGCTTGTGAGTAAATGCAAGCAGAGGGGGGGACCTGCAGTCGCGTCCGTGATTGGCTGAGCGGCAGGTAAGTAATGTTTCGGGCATTTTCTAAAAATACTAACATAGCGGTTGGGGCTGGGGGGACAGGGGGAATCTTTGGTGACAAGGGATTTACACTAGGGGGAGGGAATCCTAATCGGGAGGGGGAGGGAGGGGGAGAAGGGTTGCAGTACGCATGCCAAACTTCTCCCGGAGGCCAGGTAGGAGGCAGAGTCCTATATGGACTCTGCTATCCTCCTGGTGGGCAGTTTTTGGGACTTTGGGGGGGGGGACTACAGGAGAACCTTATGGAGCTGGGATGTGAGGTAAGGATTAAACTACACTACATGATGGGGCCAGTAGTGGGGGGGGGGGGGATTATAGTTTTGGGGGTGGACATGCCCTTTAAGGTGTAAAAGTAATTTTTAGTGTAATAAGTAACTTGCTATCTTTTAGTGTAGATTTATTTTTAACTATTTGTAGATTATATGTGGTAGATTGAGCAAAGGAGGTGGTTTCAAACAATATTGGAAACCAATTTTGCAGCAAGTTAATTCTCAACAGAAAATACATTTAAATAGGGAAAATTTTCATTTTCTTTGAAACCTCTGGAGCGGAGTTGGAATGCTTGGTATATTTGTCCTTTTTATCAACCAAGATTTCCCAGTATAAAGACCTAAACAAGGTTCTCAGCCGGTCCTGTCCAGATCCGCCCCTCCCCCATCATAGGCAAAACCTGCAAGAAGATAGGCTTTCCATTGTCCAGATCCTGGACTGAAGAACGGGGAAAACTGGACTATTGAGGGAAACCGTAGATCAGCAGTCTTACTTAAATTTAGGCAATATAAATGGAAGATTTTACAGACTACAGACACATATCTGGAATATATTAATAATTTAGCATACAAATGGTATAATTAAAATAAAAAGTATAACTTCACTTTCTAAGGACCAAGATAATGCGGCAAATAAGCAATGTTACTTTACATTAAGTTAAATTGGGTTGATGGCAGATAATCACTATCTTGTGGAGGTTGAGCTCAGTACAGGTATTAATGGGCCTACCTGTTTCCAATATAGGGTAACTGGACCTCCACATATAGTGAATAAACATCCCTACTATAGAAAAACTATAGCACTGAACACTTTTTCCTTATATGCACATATATTTAGAACTAACACTCACGCATCACCTTTATATATTAAAGGACATTTATACTCTCCTTCCCTCCTCTTTCTTAGTCAGTACTTTCTAACCAGGGTGAGGACCTGAACTGCTAGGTCCTCACCCCTGGGTTCACTTAACTTCCGGCATATCCTTGCTTACGAGCTGCTCCGGTGAGCTCTGCCCCCTCTCCCCTTCGGCAAAGAGCCCAATAGGAAGACACGCTCTGCAATGAGCGTGCCTTCCTATTGGCCTCATTGCTCAATGAGGAGGGAGAGGAGCCTACCGGAGCAGCGTGTAAGTATATGCCGCAAGTTAAGAAAACCCAGGGGTGAGGACCTAGCAGTTCAGGTCCTCACCCTGGGTAAAAAGTACTGACTAAGGAAGAGGAGCAGAGGGAAGGTGTGGTCCTTTAACTAAATGTGTCCCATGCAATCATTAACTAAGTATCTATAACACAAGTACTTTTAATTGTGCAGGGGTTTGAATATATATTGAACTGACCTTCCTCTTTCCCCAGGTGCTGTTGTTGGCTGAAGTGTGATTTGTCGCTGTTGTGGCATCTACAATGGAAGAAAAAGAATACAACTGAAAAATCTCTTATGATAAAATAGGAGCAGAAGGTATCTTGCAGTAGCATGCTATTTGAATAGCATTGCCCACAAAATCTAAGAAACAAGAAGTAATTTCTTACTCCCAGTTTCCCCAGAGCAAGGGGTGGAGATACGCAAAATTTCTTCTTTATATCCTATGGCTAATACATGTGTCCAGAACCGCTGGCTTATTAACAAGTAAGACATATCATCTCACCTGCAGACATGTCATGGCCCACCTCTCCTGAAAGGGTATCTACTGAAAAGAATAACGTTTGCCTATTTAGTTTAATTGAAGAGGTGAGGTAAAGGAGCTGTGTCTTACCTCCCGTTCTTCAATAAAACGATCAGGAGCCAGGAGAGAATGTAAGCCACTTAGCTGATCGATTGCTCGCCGCATAGTCTGACAGGTCCAGACGGACTGTCTTCCATGCGCAAGTGCAAAGCGCACCATCCAGATCCACCATGCTGCATATTTACATTTAAGCCTTTTTCTGGTTTGTTTTTTTTAAAAAACGCCACTGAAACTTACTAGACTGGGTGCCTTTGGCAAAATCAAAAGCCGGCAGCCACCTATGTTATTGGCTAACTCTCAGACAATCAGAGACGAGGGTGCCGTCCAAGCCCCCAATGCAACTCCGTTCCTGGAAGCTGCATTGTAAGCTGAAGCAGAGGGAACCCAGTCTCGTAAGTAAGGTTCCAGGGACTTTTTAAAAAATTAGACCATGCGATTAGGGTTGGGAGGGGGGAAACTACGCTACAGCAAATCTTTGAAAACACGTATGCCAATATAAATGTGAAATACTATAGCATGGATGGATGTATGGGCATCTGAAGTATATTTATGAACAAACAGGTATGCAAGCTCTGCGAAAATACTGTAAAAAAACGGTGGGCCCTTACTGCCAGTTAATCTAAAATGCACACCATAGACATTAAAGTATTTGGAAACCTGTCTGACGAGGGTACATGGCAAATGAACCTAGACTAATTTTAGGAATAACACCCTTGTTAAATATCTACGGAGGCAAGAACATCTGAAAGGAAGGTATTACTGCCCACAGTGAATGTTATCAGACACTATATCCTTATGTGTAACCCAAGATAAATGAAATGTCAATTTAAAAAAACAACAAAAAAAACAAAAAACATTCCAGTGCATAGTATCTTACATGCACATGGTTTGTAGATTTGTCTCTCTTGGCACTGGAGACTACATCCCTATGTTCTCTAGATAATTATCTGGTCCTGCCTTCCACCACATCAAATGTTACCATGTATTCAGTTTCTAGATATCTTTTTCAATACACTGTAGCCAATAGCGAATGGAGGTAGCAGTCTTTTACCCTTGTAGTTTCCTGGGGCTCATCACGTTGTTCATGGTGCCTTTCTTGTTGCTCTCTTAATTCTCTTTCGAGACGAGAAATATGTCCATTATATTGTGACCTTAAGGCACTCATTCGTACATCCAGCTCCTCCTTCTGTTGCTCTAGGCTGGCATTTTTGTGTTTCAGCTCCTCATTCTCTCTTGTTAGTTGCTCTCTTGCTCCTTAATACCAGAAGTGGAAAATAAGTGTTGAAATTTGCAGTGCCATTGGTTATTCAATCCCACTATAATCCACATATTTAATACACATTAACATTTTAGGGGCGGCGCTCTTCTCTGTTAATGAGTCTAAAAGGGTTTTACAATTCCTAACTAGCCGATAGCGGATACTTCACATCTGGAACTGTAGAGAAATCACCTGTAAAATATGCAGGTTTACTTATTACTGCAGCCCTCCTTGTTTAGGTAGTAAAACAGTCTTGAAATACAGAGAAAGGCTAGATAATGTACTGTGGATTTGCCACTATATCTAGGCATCTTTAAACCTGTAGAATACATTTTTTTTTCACAAATGCAGCAGATTGACTCAGCTATTTTAAGAATTCATGCATGGTCATTGAAATTAGCTTTAAAAATACTTGTTGGGAAACTTAGGCAAGGCTATTAAAGTCCATGCAGATCAGAGATGGACACAAAGGCCAAATGGCTCAATCTTCAGCACTTTTACCAGGAAAGAACAGGCTCAGTAATTTTAGTGTAATTAGTGTCCCTTTCCCCAACAAAATCAAAAACTAAGCACCTTAATTTACATGAAGACCAACAAAGAAGGACCACTACTGAGGATAATTGGCTTTAGAAAAAAGTATTAACAGTTAGAACAAAAATAAGGGGATTTTTGTTTACCTATTGTAAAATCGTTTTCTTCAAGGCCCAGGAAGGATGTTAGGGTAAAGTGCATGTTGCTAGAGGTGGACGCTTTGCTTAAAGCAAATTGCTACTCCTACTCTGCCTGCCTCCAAGCTAACCCCTGAAAAAAGTGTGAATGTCCTTTAGCAGAGCTAAATCATTATGGAACAGCAGGGACAGTGCAGATACCTGAACTTTGAGGGATCTCAAAAACAGCCCTTTGTTCAAACAGACCTGAAGGAAGGTAAGCAGTTGAGCCAATAAAAAAAAATGTGGAGGCATACAGGACAGGGCTTCCCCCTGAAGAAAAATGCTTTCCAAATTTAATGGTACACCTTTGCGGTAGCCCACTTTCAGGATTACAGTAAGGTCGGAATGACCTGTGGTGGAACGCTTCAAGAGTCAGATTGGGGTGCTGAACTGGCCCCTGAGATTGGTCAGGGAGGAGTGGAAGAACCCATGGAGTGGCTGCTGAGAGGAGCAGGAGGTCCAAGAACCACGCTCATCAAGACCAATGAGGGGCTACTAAGATCATTGGCACCAATTCGCTTTGATCGAGGCAACATGGGAGTTGGGAGAAAGGCATAGATAAGTTGAAAGTTTAATGGAACCACCAATGCATCTACCAGGAGGGCTTGCAGATCCCAGACTTTGGCACAGAATAACAGCACCTTGTGGTTCAGGCAAGATGCCATTATATCTATATCTGGATGTCTCCAATGGTGGATTAATTGTTGGATGCTGAGCCCATTCCACCGCATCTAGTAGTAGTATGCCGGCTAAGAAAATCGGCTTCCCAATTTTGTACTCCTGGAATAAACACAGCCGATAGGGCAGGGACATGCTACTTTGACCAAACCAGTGTCCGACGGGCCTCCACCATGGCTTGCATACTCTTGGGGTATAATCCCACATAGGGAGAGAGCCGTGTAGGGAAAGAAAGTACAGTTCCCCTGATATACCCCCGTTGCCAGACAATTGTCTGACTGATCAGCTGTAGTCCAAAATCTCCTGTCTTGAAGACACTTCAAAAAGCACTTCAAAAAAACTGAAGCATGGCTGAGCTGGGAGGGGCCAAGTACAGAGGAGTAGGAGGAGCAATTTGCTTTAAGCTAAGCGACCGCATCCAGCAACAGGCACTTTTACAATGTCTCTGGGCCCCCCAATTGGCCGAAGGAGAAAAACAAATCTCTCTTTTCGCAACTTGGGAGTCTCGAGGCAAAAATTCCAAAGCCCTAGAATGGGAATGAAGAAACTTGCTCCATCAAAAAGCCAAGTTCTTAGTCACATCCCTTACCAGCATTCTGTGCTAATTTCTGTTTAACCGCCAATAATGTTTTCTTAGTCTTTTCCTCCTTCTCATTTATCTGTTGACGCATCTGTTCTTCTTGGGCAGCCTTATCCTGGAGGTCTTTATGAAGCTGGGTAACCTCTGACTGCATACTGGAAATCTGCTCCTGTAACCCTTTCATTTCATTTTCTTTATCATCCAAAGTCTACAAAAAGACAGATTAAAAATGATTAAGTGTTTAAAGTGACCAGAATGATCATCAGGACAAGGAGGAATACTGCTACACTAAAGGGGAACCAAATTCTGCAAATTGTGTGTCCTTTTATTACTTTCAAACTGGACATCCATTTTTGAATGTTCCCATTCATACAGGTCATGGTATGTCTGGTATTCAGTTAGATCAACTGGACTTGAAGACGTTTGGCTAGTCATTCAAATGGCTTTCCTTATTCAAAATGACTTGTAGAAGAATCTATTAGCTTCTTGCTAACAAATGACTAGCGAAAACACCTTCTAGAACTAAACTTCAAGTCCATTTTATCTAACTGAATACAACAGATTTACAAACTGAACATCTATTAATCAAGATTATACAAACTAAATGTTGTGCATCAGCAATAAGTTGAAAGCATTGAGAAACATTTGGCTCAATGCTCAATTTGGTACTTGGTACCCCCAGCCTTGTATTGTACTGTAAAAAAAGTAGCTATATTTGTGAAGTATTCTCTTTAAAGGGTCACTATACTCAAACAACTTTACATTATCAAACTACAATTTGAGAGAAGTAAAATGGTGGTATTCCCATATTTACCTGTACTTGCTTTGTCATTAAATTATTAATGTTTATTGAGTGCTCCTAATTGCCCCCATCCTCCCTTACTCACTGCCTCCTTGTAGAGTCTGCGACACTTAAGTTCTGCACAGCCTCACCATAGACCCTGCTCTGCTAACATCTCCCTCCCCCCGCCTTCTTCCTCTGCCGATTCTCTAGTTACCAAAAGTGTGCTGGCAGGCAGCCAAAAATCCCAGTAAGCGGGTCAGATATAGGGCACATATTACAATTTCTGCTCCTGGAGTGACAGGTCTTTCCCTGTACATGCTGTGATTAAAATGATGATTTCTCCGGATCTACATCTCACATTTAAAATCCCCAAAATTTTTTTGAAGTAGTGGGATCTTGCTGTATCTAAAGGTATAATTTTTAAAAATTAGATTTTTAGAGTATAGACACCTTTAAAAAGCCAAAAAAAACACATCTTCAAGGAGAAGGATATGACCAAGCATACATGCCCACAAAAAAGACACCAGCAGTAACTCTGGATATTCTACCTGTTCAAGACATCAAAGCCTCCTTTGAATGAGCGATTCAGCAAACACAACATTTTCAGGCAGAGCATTCCACAACCATACTCTCCTTACAGTGAAACAACATTATTGGAATTAATGAGACAGCAGATACAGGATGCACATTATATATTTTACCTTCTGCATGCTTTCCATTGTATTCTCCATACTGGTAACTTTGGCCTCCGCTTTTTGGAGAGAATCTTTCAATTCCTGCATTTCCTTCTGGGAAGCCTGTTCCTGCAACTGTTCTGCTTGGGCTGTAGAAGACTCTGCAACAAGCTTGACATAGAAAAGGGAAAAAAAAAAAATATTTTCATGTGTTCCATTATGTCATGAACTACAATATTTTAAACCTAGAAATTGTGGGTTCTGATTCTCATCTCATTCTTAAAGCTTCTTTCCAGTTTCACATTCCAACTAGCCAACTCTTCATTTGACACAACCGTATAGATGTTAATGAGCCAATATTAACAGCCACAAGAGACCAATGATAATGAGAACAGATTTCTATGTATTACAACTTGTATTGTAAAATGGTGGTACTCTCATAAGTACATGTGCCTGTTTTGTCATTTTTTTAATGAATGCTCCTAATTGCCCCCTGCCTTCCTTATTCACTGCCTTCTTGTAGTGTGTTAAACTTTTAAGTTTTGCACAGCCTCATCGTGGACCCTGTTCTGCTTACACATCTCCCCCTACCTCCCCCCGGTCTTCTTTTCTCTGCTGATTCTCTTTATTGTTGCAAAAACAGTGCTGGCAGGGAGCCGAAGACCCTAGTAAAAGGTCAGAGATGGGGAACATTTCTTCTGGAGTGGAAAGATCTTTTCCTGTAAATGTTGTGATTTCAAACAATGATTTCTTTTCCAGTGAACTATTCCTTCAACAGTATAGCCCTAGTTTCTAAGGCTGGGTACACATGGAATGAAATCTGTCCCATCTGACCATTCGCGTAAGTAGCCGTTGCTGACAGTTAGGCTGAAATTTTGTAAGGTGTGTGCCCAGCATGTTTGTAGCCTCGCAGATGCATAAGGGTTTTTTAATTAGATGAGAATAGGATCATTAAGCGTTTAAACTATATAAACATGTGTTCAGGTTCTTCCGCACAGCCAATGGTTGTAATAACCAAAGCAACACTTCTACAAAATTAAGGTTTAGAAAACAATTTAAACCTTTAAATACTCACCTTGTCATGTGCCACCTTTAACTCTTCATACTGAGTTTTGTATCTTCTTCCAATTTTTTTAACTTGAGTTATGGTTTTTGTTTTCTCTTGTATGTCCAAAGTTTTGACTTCAAGCTCCTTCTGAAGGTTGTCTTTGTCTGCCTTTAATTTTGACAGTTCTTCCTTAACACTCTGAAGGTGGCTCTGGCTTGTGTTAAGAGATGCACTTGTCCTGTTATGGTCAAAAAGATCAAGAAGCAGTATTAATAATTATAGACATACTCCTAGAGATGGAAAGGCTTAGAGACCTACAATACATGTGCTGCAGATAAATTAATTTACAAGTGAAACATGTTTTAATGATTGTACAAAGTTCTCTATATGGACTCCACATAGTATGATAAAATGTAGTCTGCAAAAACCCTCAGTGTGAATGATTTATAAAAGGTATTTTATGGTGAGTACAAAATTCCCTTTCTCCAAAGCCATCAGGGGGACCCAGGACACGCAGGGGTTAAGTGAGCCACCTCCATGAGCGGAAACTTAAGAGGCTCCTGTGCTCCACCCTCCTCCTAATACACCAGAAGCCTCCCTCAGTTTTGTTCCAGAGAGTAAGCAAAAGGAGTTGGAAGACAACCACAACAAGGCAAACTGAGGGTTGTGCCGGGGTCTACCTGATGGCTTTGGTAAAAGTACATTTTCTTTTCTCCTTCAGCCAGTCGGGAGGGCAATAAGGGAAAGCAGTAAAAATCTACACCTCACCTGCTTGTAGAACAGATCTCCCAAGAGCAGCTTCTAAAGAAACCATAACATGGAGTCTGTAAAATCTAATGAAAGTATTGATAAAGGACCAAGTTGGTCCTACTACGCAATGAGTAGTGTGGGCTGCAACCTGCTGGGGAGGAGCAGCCCCTGCAATCTCATAGCATTGGAGGATTACAGAAAGTATCCATTGAGCCACGGTCTGTGGATTAGCTCTAGCTCCTTTGCAGGGTCCTGCGAGGAGCACAAACAGCCTGAGAGGAACAAAGATTCTGTGTCTGAACTAAGCAGACTTTGAGAGCCCTTAATACACCCAGACAATGAAGTCTGCGTTCTATAGCAGAGGACGGGAGAGGCAGCAAAGCCGGAACCACATATTCTACCAGAGTACAGTTTCCTGGCTGGCAGCATTGTTGAGACGACTGCCTGAGGGAAACCTCTCTTCCTCAACAGCACGGATTTAAAAGATGAAGAGGTCCCAGTGATAAAGGTAGCAGAAAGTAGGCTCCCACCGCCAAGCCGAGAAGGTCCAAGTACCATGAGCGACACGGACCATCGTCCCACTAAAGCACTAATTAAAAGAGCCTGCGGATCCCTCATTTTGGAATAGAATGTCTGAGCTTTACAATTGTTCTGTGATGCCATAATGTCTATGTCTGACCTTCCCCATCTGAGAACCAACTCCTCAAAAACTTCCTGATGCAGGACCCATTCTCCAGGGTGCAAATAGTGTTGACTGAGAAAGTTGGCCTCGTCGTTCAGGAGTCCCGTGATATAAATTACAGAGAGGGCTGGTAAATGTTGTTCTGCACAGGAGATGATCAAATGAATCTCCGCCATGGCCCTCTTGCTTCGATTGCTCCCTTGATGGTTCAGATATGCACCAGCTGTGGCGTTCTATGAATGGATTCAGACACACTTTCCCAAAAGAAGTGGTGTCCAATGGGAAATAGCTCTACAGATTGCTCTGAACTCCCATACATTGATGGGTAGACTGGACTCTTCCGGGGACCACAGTCCCTGGGGGCCTGATTGGAGTCAAAAACTGCACCCCAGCCCTGAAGGCTAGCATCTGTGGACAAGACTGCCCAGGGGGAGGTAGATTAACCACCCTGTCCTCAGGTTGTCAGGGGATCATCTTGTCCCACGAATTTAGGAGATGAATCTGAAGAGGGTAAAGATGAAAGGTCCCATAGGGAATGGCCTCCACAGAAGAAACCATCTTGCCCACCATTTGCTTTGCTTGTTGTACCGATATGGTGGAGACCCTCAACGCTTAGAGCGCCAATATCCTCAGAGATTGAGCTTTGTCTTGAGGAAGTAATATCTTTTGCAGGTTCACGTCGCAAACCAGAGTCAGTTTGGCCTAGATTTGGGATGAGAGGGCTTGTTTGAGCCCCATCTGTTTGCCCAGGATCCCTGAAATCTGGGGGTGGGCCGAAAGGATGAAGTGGTGGAGGAAGACTCCTGTTGAGGTCTAGGGGCCAGAAAAAGTTAAAGGGAGGCAGGTCACTGGAAAAAAAAAAAAAAAAAAAAGACCCTCTAGGAGTGCGATTTTGGGGGAGAGGAGTACTTTTGCCTCCTGTAGCAATTATTTTACCTAGTTCTGGACCAAAAAGCAGTCCTCTCAAGAAGGGGAGATTTATCAGTGATTTCTTGGAGGCTGGATCAATTGCCCATGATTTCAGCCAAAGTGTACGCTGTGCCTCGATGTTTGCAGCTGAAGAGCAAGCTATCAATCCTCCTGACTCTAGGGCGTAGTCGCTCAAGTAGATAACTGCATCTGAAAGTTGCTGAATGATATCCAGCAAGGGTGCTCTATTGGGATCCTTGTGGCATTTTTGTTAAAGTTGATTGACTTCTATTGCCTTGGCCAACCAGGCTGAAGAGAAGTTGGGACCGAAAGCTGCTCCTGCCACCAAAAAAAGACGACTTTAGGAGAACTTCTATTTGATGGTCTGTGGGGTCCACCTCTGACAGAGGAATGGTGGTGGTCACTGACCTCCAGATTCATGCTTTCACAGCAAATAGCTTTGGTAGCAGTCATCAGAAATTGGCCATGAAGTCACTATAACAGCCATAATTGATAGCTGCTACTAGGAAGTATTCACATGTTGTTCACAATTGTTCCACCCCCAGCTTTCAGTATAGTCCCGGTGGGGGTAGCAGTGTGTCACTATTTCTCTTTTTTTTTTACTACAAGTATCGGAGTAAGCCAGGAGCTGGCAAGGAAAAGGGTTTGTTTTTTTTCTTTAAAAGGGGTGTGTGTGTGTGTGTAAACATTCCCCTTAAATAGGGTATTTTATCAAGATGAACAAGGACCTGCACTTATTGAGTAAGCCCCATAGTATGTAAAGCTTTTTGAGATGTAGTTGTTAACACTTATCACGATTAGAATTAAATGGATACAATAAATTATACTTTTTTATTACTTTATAGTTTAAAAAGAATAAACGAAGTATTTTTACCTTGCAATATCAGTTTTTAGTTTCCCAGTTTCATCAGTCAATTGCTGGATGCGTTTAGTATTAACTTCTTTTTCTGCAACAAGCTTTTTATACTCTTCTACATCAGTGTCCTTTTGCTGGTTCAGTAAGTGCTTTAAAATAAAACCAATGCCACATAAAAAAACACTAGAAGGCTTGTGAGCCATAGAAATTTAGAGCTCCAAAATAAACACAAAAATAAAAGTAATCCCAGACTATGGGGCTGATCAATGGGAAGAATGCAGTACAATTGATCCTCCTTTCAACCCCCCAGGAATATTCAGTCAACTCCCAGGAGTCCATATTAACCACTTTAGGTATCCCTTGGAAAAACCAAATTTTCCAGCTGCAATGGCAGTTAGATTTCCCCCATTCAGTTCTTTTGCTGGTCATGTATGTAGACCAGTACATGAAGAGTAACATTTTACTTGGCAATTTTTATTTAGATTTTTTTACCCCAAAAAACATTATCCTTGTTTTTAAAATTCTTTCAGCTCTTAAGCCTGGTAAATTTTAATGGATTTAAATACAAATTCTCACAAAGATTAGGACTGGCTAAATGAAAAATGGCACCTTTTGGTAGCATACATAAAAGGAAGCAAGTTTTTTTAAAAACTATCTGATCAGTGTAAAAAATAAAGAGAGGGGAAGAGGGGAATTTAAATCACCAAATGCGTAAAGTTTTTATTGATCTAATTTCTTAATCTAACCTTTTTATTGCATGCTTAAACAGCTGTGGGCATTTAAAATAAAATCTCAAGACAGAATCTGAAATAATTTACTGATGTTACAATAACTTATTAAAGATCTTTTTGCAGGAAAAATCATTTTCAAGAAGTAAAACGTTTGATTTTTTTAAAAAAAACAAAGTGGCATGCAGCCTGACAGACCTGTGTTCGAGCTCTCCAGCGCCTTACATCCTCCTCCAGTAGTTTCTTTTCTGCCTGCAGCATCCCACTTTTCTCACTCAGCTCTGCATTGGATTCTTGCAGCGGTAAGATATTTGATTCTAATTTCCGAATCTGAAATTTAATTGAAACTGAATTTAATCCTTTAAAGCAGGCATTTCAATGCTTCAAGAACTGTATAGGGAGAAAATCATGGGCTACAAAACTGAAATTTCACAATAAACTAGGAGTTTCTTACCCACTAGATTGGAAACCTTGTTATATATAGTTGCTTCTACCCCAAGGACTTGACAAATCCTCAAGAAGGAAGAGGTGCAAACTCTTCATATGTAAAACAATTCATATGTAAAACATTTTGGTGTGCATCTTTTCATTCGCATCCTGAGGAGTTCAGAATTTTAGCACGCCCCAACTAAAGACTGAAGACTCAACAATTCACAGTTCAGTTTGCAATGTTGAAATAACTTCCCTATTCTGCTGCAATGGTCGCTGAATAATAATTTTAGCCTAACCGTGCAGTACTACTCGCCTTTGCTTGCAACTGCTGCAACTCCTGCTCTTGCTTTTCCTTTTCTTCTCTTAAAAGCTTGTTGGTTTCAATAAGAACATTCATTGTCTCCGTTTTCTTCATAAGTTCTTCATGCTGTGCCATGGTCTTTGCAGTGATCTGAAAAGAAGTACTGGTCATAAATTCATGGAAAATATTGTTTACATGTATTCCCAAAAAGAACAATTTGATATTAAATACATAATCATGAAAATAATATTGATTTTTGCCTTGAAAATACAAAGAGTGCTCCTCGATCAGTTATAAAACTATATCCATGTCATGAAATCTTTAGGCTAAATCTCTTTCAATCTGACTTAAAGCCCAGAAAACATCATATGTCTGGACTTTCTACACAAAACCTTCCTATAAACACAGCATTATAAAAATACATGAAAATACTAAACAGACTTTCCCACATTTCCATCCCACCACAGCTCATTAGAAAGCAGCTCACAGTAAACTCACAGTAAATCAACTTAAGCATATTAGTCTATGAGATAACTAATCAATTAACATCTATGACTGATTTCATAAATAGTGAAGGCAGGAGATGTCAACATCACATGATAGAATGAAGGAAGTGGATTAAAATAAAGGTGGAGAAAAAAAAAAAAGGTTTGAAGTGCAATAATGTATCTATATAAGAATATATATCAAGGGACTGGATGCATAGTTATACCCAATGGGCAGTGGTGCATGTAGCATATAGGGATAAGATTCAAGACTAAAAAGAGGCAAGAAAGTACAGCACTCACTAGTTCAAAATCAAAAAAGGGTACCGCTGCAGAGAAAGCCAGATTTAGGCACGAAACGTGTTTGCCGTTACTCACCAGTCTTTGTCTGTTCCCTACCTGAACTCTCCTCCATGAGACCCCCTGGGTGACACTATACTGTGACTGACCTCGGACAGATAAGTGTATGACTTTTATACTCTAGGTTCCTATATAGGGGGTCATTTTGGGTTGGAGGGCTGCACTGGATTTTTACTTACAGGAATAGGGAACATGTTTGATCTCATATGTATTTTAAAATTTTTATACTGTGCTGCTCTATACCCCATGTCTCTTTAGGCATGTTTTTATAAAGCGTGTATATATACATTTTTGGATATTGAACTAGTGAGTGCTGTACTTTCTAGCCTTTTGTTAGTCGTGCAACACTGTATCGACCTTTTAACAACCTACCTGGACCTTCTCACGTTCAGCATTCAAACTATCCTGCAGCGCACTCATTTCTCTTTCCATGTGCTCAATACGCTGTCTGTACCTTAGACATTCAACCTGAGCAACTTCAAACCTTGCTTCTGCTATTTCCTTCTCCCGTCGCACAAATCTACAAAAAAGTGTAAGAAACAACTTGCCATGTACACACGTTATACAACCAGTATAAGCATTTTCTTTGCACTAACTAACCATTCCAGAAAAGTAAATTTATAAACCCATTTAAAACATCTCACATTTTGAAGAATATGTTAAAGAAATCATTTTTCAAAAACTATACAGTATATTCTGGTTACTACAATTCAATGACTTTCAAACTCTTTACAGGGATAATATTAAATATTTCTTTATTATTAACAATCATATTTTAACAAGTAAAAAATAAAGTACAAGAAACTAAACAACTCCAAAAATGGTATAAACATAAGGATGAAAAATTTCATACCTAAGAATCTCCATAACTTGTTCCTGGGACTTTCCCTCCTCACTAAAAGAAACATTCAAAGCCCCTTCCTGAACAGAGGTCACCATCTTTTTGCTGAGGCTTTCAATCTGATCATGCAGTAGCCTATTTTGCTTATCCAGATCTTCACATCGAGACTGATTCTTGGACACTTCATCCTGTAGTTTAAAAAAAAAAAATAGTCAAAGTTGTATACACATTATAAGGCTTCAACAAAAAATAGTGCTACCAGATTCTACAAAAAGAAAAGTGAATCAATTTGTGAACCATGCAAGTAGTAAAGGGTATCTCCACTGCCTAAACTTTAAACATTTCAGTTTGATTGAAGAACGGGAGGTAAAGGAGCTAGCACTCCTCCGCTTCTTCAATAAAACCTGCAGGAGCCAGGAAAGAGGATACGAACTAACCCAGTCACGCGCTCCTCAGCTGTTCTTCTGACAGGTCCTGACCGAGTGTGTACTTTATGTGCATATGCACTGCGCATGTGCATAGAGTAAAAACTGCCCCGGGACCTGTCAGAAGAACAGCGGAGAAGCGCAAGATTGGGTAAGTTCCGTATCTTCTCTCCTGGCTCCTGCAGGTTATATTGAAGAACAGGAGGGAAGAGATAGCTCCTTTACCTCCTGTTCTTCAATCAAACTGAAATGCCCAAACTTAGTTTAGGCAGTGGAGATACCCTTTAAGATTCACACTTTTTAATTTTACAGTTTGAACAAATCAATCAAACGAACATGATACACAATTCTTATTAGCGGTTATTACATTTTTCTCAGAAAAGGATTGTACAAGCAAAAACACTTTACATTAAAGGTCTCCAAACAAGTGAGGATTAAATAAAAGACTGCTGTTTTTATTTTAAAATAAGCCCTGGATCACATCGACAGCCTGTGAGAAATTCTATTGTGGTGAATATTCAAATTTCATGCTTCGGATTGAGCGACATCACCTGACCAGCTGCCACGGGGGAAAAGCAAACTTGGACTTAATGCTGGGAAAAACAGAAAGTACCCGCATAAACAGTTGAAAGACAGAAAGTAGAGATGGGGAGCCTATTAATGCAGGCAGTGGCTGGTCGCATAAGCTGGCCTCATGGTAGAAAACAAGAAGTGTTCCAGCAATAACTTTTACCTAGAGATGTGATTTAGGGTTAATTTTGAAGGTACAAATGAAGGCTTTTTATATAACCCAAACTTGTTTGAAAAAAACTGGAGACCACAGTTACTCTTTAACGAAAACTAGGTTCAGTTCACAAAAAGGCAAACTCTAAAAGGTGCCCATATATTTGTACCCCTCTGACCGATCCTTGACATTCAATCAATATTCCTGGAACCACCTTTCCCATTCTTCTCCAGCGACCAATAAACAATCGAAAAATTAATGGGGCCAGACAAGACCTCGGTCACGAGGTAGAACGTGAAAGGCGGTTCCAGGAACGGGAATTGATTGACTGTCGCGGATCAGTTGGAGGGAAGAACTAATGTATGGGCACCTTAAGGGGGCTTATATAGCAAGATCTGCAAGCACAAAAATTCATTTACAACAGGAAAGCATGACAAAGAAACTGGGGCAGCTGTTTGAGATTGATAAAAAGATTACCTGTGCAGCAGTATCAATAAAATCAATATATCACTTGAAGCTCAGGGTAAATATCCACACTTAAAAACCCTCAAGAGAAATATTGAAAGGGGAGAAATTGCAGTTCGCTGTAAATGAGTCCTTTGCTATTTTTAAAGGAATTAGAGTCCTATGGCATGAGTGATCATATGTTTTTAATGGTTTGAGTTCAATAAAATTTAAACTACACGTAACGAACGAATGGAAAGGCAGTTTTTGCCAATTCCTAATTGAATCATTTTCTCAATAAGAGCATAATTTTTGACATACGGAGGATAGGCCTCCATTATTTATATATATTTTCTCTAAGTCTACACCATACACAGGGTGATTATCAACCAAAACTAGGTATCACTCGGTAATATTGCAATGTGTACGGCCACCGCAAATCAGTGGGAAGACATGAATGCTAGAAGAGCATATTCCCACTGGCCAGTTCAGGAACAGACAGTGGGGACAAGGCTAGACAGGCACTTAAGGACAGATTATAAGTGTGGTATTTGGCATCTAGAACAAATCTAGTGGTGAAAACCTAGCAATTTAGGTCTTCACTGCCTGTTTGGGCAGGATAGTTGCTCTTTAAAACTGTGGAATATACTAAACACAAAATTTAAACCAAACTCTGGAATTCCTGATTTAATTGTACCAGATAATTAGCATTAATTAAATCCAAATGATGATAAAGTAAATGTTATAATAGGCCACTATTTCTATTACAGTGCTTCAAAAACCAAATATCTAGAAGTTTAATTTTTCACACAGATCTTGCAAATACTGGCTGCCACCTTTCAAAAATCTGTACTGTGTGTACCCACCTTAAAGGATAAGTACACTCTAAAATAAAATTAAGTGTAATGGAAGCTGCAGCTTTAACTTATCTCCCCCCCCCCCCACATTTTTTTTCTAGGCCCCTCCTGAGCCTACCCGTGATGATCTAAACTTTTGACATCTTGGATCCTCATTCTATTGAGTGTAGCTCTGCCCCCCGAGACACATTTAAAGAGCAACTATAATGATTTTTCCACTTTTTCCAGTGTGGTAGAAAATCCTACTCCTACATCTCTGGGTGGTCACTATAGGGAGCTACCAATGTTCCCCTCATGCCACAAATGTCATTTATTAAAGACACATTAAAGACAGGGGGGACAGTCATTCTTAATATGCAGACATAACATTGCAATCATTTAGACTACAGTCAAGATGATTCTATATACTGCACATCATTTGCAGACCAAATGGAAGGTTTAAGCTGTTCTTCAAATAGAATGGGCAAAAAAAACCAAATAAATAATAAGCGGGGATTCTACAAGGAAGATTTTAGGATAGCTTTCATTAAATTAGTTTTTCATTTAACATTTATTTAAAACAATGGCTATAATGTATTGTCAACATAGATTAATAGTGTTTTATATTACATTGTAAGACTTAAGACATACAACCTTAAGCATTCTCTCTCGTTCCTCCCAAGAAGCTTTAAATTCCAATAATTGAGATTCTGCTTTCTGTGCCGCTTCTTCACATTTCTGACGTGTGGCAGAGGTACTAGAAAGCTGTTCCTTGGCAGCCCGAAGAGCTTCAACGTCTGCTGCATGTAGCATCAACTCCCTTTCATATTTATTCTGTGCCTCGGCAGCTATCCTAGCCTGAAAGAAGAAATGAGTTACTCTAAAACTATTAGTAATAAGAATACTGAAGACAGAAAAGTTAAGGAAGTTTACAACTATAAAAGAAGGGGAAAAGTGTAACTTACCTGCTCTTGACAATCTTGCTTAGCTTTTTGCTCATTACTGGCTGATGCAGTAGCTCGGTGAAGGGCTTGTTGAAGTTCTCCTTGAATGCTGGAAAGACTTTGCCTAAGTTGTGTTATCTACATTGATGAAAAGCAACCATTAGTGAGACGTACTGTAAGATTTCTTCATCAAACAGCTAGTGCTAGCATTGCCAAAGTACTTGGAAGAAATATGTATTTCCATTAATGCAACAGCCTGAGAAAGCTTGAAAACCACTGATGGATAAGAAGGGCATATGCAATTGTGGCACATCTGCTTTCTTACGTAAATATCCATACATTTCCCATGTATATGTGAACCTTCTAGCCACCTATCTAGACCCAACACATGCGACCATCTAGAGGTTTAAAATATTACCTTAGGTTTTCAGGCTTTAAAAAAGCTCTTGTCAATCTCTAAGTAATCTGTTGGCCGCTTGCTCCGATTCCTCTGTTCTGCCGGCCAACGTCACTACTCAATGCCTCTCACTTCCTGGCGCCGAGTAGTGGCGTCAGGCAGCAGAGCAGAAGATGCGGAGTGAGTGGCCGCCAGAATACTGAAAGGTAGTAGATTGATATACCGAATGATACAGTAAACTGGGGGGCCCCATCAGTTTAAACAAGTAGTAACCATTTTGTACAGGGGGGGGGGGGGCAGTAATCCCTGCAGTGGCATGTTTTTCCACTGCAGATGTTTGGAAACTACAACTCCCAGCAATTAAACATGCTGGCAGTTGTACTTTCTGCCACCATGCTGGCAAGGAATAGGGGGTTAATGTATGGGATAACGGTATATTTAAAGGGCAACTAATGCATCAAAACAATACAGAATCAGGAGGATGGTATCTATTGTTAAAAAGATTGCCATCTGATTTTGTATTGTTCTGAGGCTTTAGTTGCCCTTTAAATGGACAGCAGAATTACCATACATTAGTCCCATACAGTAATAGCCATTCTGGATTTGGCTATTACTGTATGGGACTACTGTATGGGAATTCTGCTGTCCATTTAAAGGGCAACTAAAGCCTCAGAACAATACAGAATCAAAAAGCAGTAGTGGTCATATTTTCTACCATCGGTTTATACTCGAGTCAATCACTTTTACTCCTTTTTTTAAGGTAAAAAAGTTTATATAGGTACTTGGTGTCTCTCTGTACTGGTCTGGCCAATTCTGTTACAGATAAATGCAGTTAACAGGCACTAAGCTTTCTCACCTCAGAAGAAGGAAATGAGGAGGAAAGAAACAAAAATAGGAAGATTTTATACAAGACCAAAAAAAATATATAAATAAAAGGCTATAAATAGAGGAAATTGCCTCCTACCAAGCAATTCCTATGGCCAAGTTTCCTATTCTTGCCTTAATTACAAGTGATCTTCTTGTACCATCAATATATGCTCACCTGCTGCTCCAAATTTTCAGAAGTTTTGTGTTTTTCATTACGAATTTCTTGTTTCTCTCTCTCACATTCCACCATTTTCTTTTCTAGCTGTGACTGGTACTCTGAGGCCTCCTTCAATCGCATTTCTATGGTTTTTTGGGCTTCTTCCGTGACCTGTTTAAGATAAAACAGAATTGTAAAAGTACAGAGGAAATATAATTAGCCCATTCACATTCACCCACCCTAACAGTGGGGGTGGGGAGGACCAGGAATAAAGGTCTGGTGATCCACCGATCAGACATTTTAAATAGCTGATTGTGCCTTCTGCTTAAACATGTAAAAATCACCAGCCTAAAACACTGATTGCTGGTGTGGGTGCCTGGCGGAAAGGTTTGCGGAGGGGTGATAGTAGTTTTGGCTCTGTACACATCCAAATACAGCAACACAATATATAATGTATAATTTATGATTAAAGATTCCAAACTTGGTTTTCTTAAAGTTCAGTTTTAGGTGTTCGATTTATATTGGTTTAATATATATTTATAGCTCTACATTATCTGCTTTTTAAAGTAAATATTTACAGTGCCACACAACCCCCCTCTACAACAGACACTTAAAGAAAAACCTTATAATGCTGCTTGAAACAATAGGAGTACCTTACCATATGATTCGATCTATAAAAGGAGAACCAATTTCCAATCAGATACATTCCAATAATTGTCTGGGGATGCGAACTACTAACAATTATCATTTTAACTTTGAGAAGGATTTAACAAATTAAAAGGAGAAAATTTAGGGGGAAAGTAGAGCAAGCAACTTGCACCAGGTTTTGGAAAAACATTTTTTGAAACTTAAACATATAGAAGTTCAGCATCTTGTCAGGTTATTAGAAGACTTCAATTCTCCTTTGTAGTATTGGATGTTGATAGCTCTAGCATTTGTAGATGGATAGCCATTTTAATCTTTGTCACTAGCACTTTTAGCACTGTCAACACTATAAAAGACAAATACAAATTAAAGCATTCAACCAAAAACACAACTTACCTGCTTCTCTTTGTTTAGAGATTCCTCTAAACTGAGCACAACTGATCTATACTGTTCTACATTGCTAGTAGCAGTCTTTAGTCTCTCCTTGAGATCATTAACTTGCTCTTCAGTCTGCTTCAGCTTGTTCTTAATCTCCTCCACATCTTCACCTTGATTGTCTTTGTCTAAAAATCACACACAAATAATTTTGCTTCATTAAAATAAAAAAAATTCTACTGTACTACAAGTTCTAACTTTCTATAGACACTTTTTCCCTTAACATTACCAATGTTAGAAGTCTGCTGACTTGAGTGGGAAGCAAGTTGTTGCTCAAAGTTGTTAAGTTGCTGCTTTAGTACAGAGATTTCTTTGTGTGAATTTTTCAGTAGTTCCTTTGTGTTATTGTGAAGATTAACCTCGGATTCATATTGTTTTTTAAGATCCAGAACCTGCAACTGAACACATAATAAGTATTGTGGCATCCATTTCAATAACTACTTAGGCAAGCAGTAGCCGTTATTCATTTATCAGTTAGTAAATTAACACACAAAACCAAAAGTCATGTAGCCAAATAGAAAAAAATAAAAAATTCAACATAGGGAGGGTCATGTCTGGGTCCCCCGAGTACAGAAAGGGAATTCTATACTCACCATAAAATACCTTTCTTCAACCACAAAGGGGGACCCAGTACATGTAGGGGACCCTCAAAGATCATACAGAGAGGGCAGTAAAAATAAATTCCCTGCCATTGCTTGCAGTACAGATCTTTTAATAGCTGATTACGACAAATCAACCATATGGAGTCTGAAAAAATTGTATAAAAGTATTGGAGGACCAAGTTGGTCCACCAATACTCCTTTGCCAGCAATCCTTGAAGCACCCAAATCTTTAGTAGAATGGGCTGCAACCCTATCGTAGCATTGGAGTATCATAGATCGGATCCTCTTTACCAGAGTCTGCAGCAAAGCTCTAGTACCCGGTGGTGCCCGGCCAGGAGCGCAAATAGAACCTGAGAAAAACAAAAAAAAAAATTGAGTCCAAGCCAGACTTTGGAGGGTACAGACAGTGCAGGACGAGTGAGGAAACAAGACAGGAACAAAAATGTCCTGATTAAGGTGAAAAGAGGAGACTACCTTTGGCAGAAAAGATAGGTGGAGGCGTAGAATCTCCCAATCCTCATGGAGGACCAAACAGTCTGGATCCACAGACAGAGAAACCAACACTGAAGATTAGCGAATGGAAGAAATGGCCATCTGTAACAAAGTTTTCCAAGAAAGTAATGTCAGAGACCCCTGAGGCTTGAAAGGAGGAGACTGCAGAGCTCTAACCAGGGAGGGATGAAAAGGCTGTACCGCAAAATATCGAGGGGGGTGCAAAATGGACCAGAGGAAAGGACCACCAATGAGTCTATTAGTAGTGCTTGCTATTCATTTGATTTAAAGCAGAAGGCCTGAACTTTGCAATTGCTCAGTGATGCTATTAAGTCCAGCATTCACCAAATTTGAACTATTTCCTCAAAGACCTACTGTTGCAAGGTATATTCTGAGGGTTCAACTAGTGGTGACAAAGTCATCCTTGCCGTTAAGGAGTCCCAGGATATAAATTGCCTAGAGGCCTGACACATGTTGTTCTGCTCAGAAGATAATCGATTCAATCTCTGCCATGGCCATTATGATCAGGGTGTCTCCCTAATGATTCAGATATGCCACAAAACAAACTAAAGAGAAAAAGAGTCCCTGTTCAGAGTAATAAGCCACACTTGTAAGGCGCACAGTGAAGGTGTGGGGTCAAATAAAACTTAGCTTTTAATAGATGTGTTAAAAATAGAAAACACACCATAAAAGATACCCACAGTCAGCCATCTGAAAATTGGAGGAGGAAAAAGGAAGAATTCAGCCTGATATTATCCCTCAAATGGGTGGGAGAGACCTCTCCACCTGATTAGCTAACCCCAGCACTATATACAGTACATTCAATAGTAAAGTGCAGTGTACATAGTTTCTGCCATGCCAGTGAATAGGATGGCTAGCCCACCCCCCATTAGTAATGCATTAGTATGATGTCCTGGTTAAGGTGGAAAGATGATCAAACCTTTGGTAAGAACCCAGGATGCGGCTGCAGAATTGCTTAGTCAAGTAAGTAAGCAGGCCGGGTCTGCTGAGAGAGCTACCAACTGTGAGGCTCTGCATATCGAGGGGATGGCCAATAGAAAGATGGTTTTCCACAATAAAAGAGTCAAAGGAATTGACTAGTGGCTTCAAAGGAGGGAGATCTAAGGGCCCTGAGAACCAATGTTAGGTCCCAGGGTTGAATAGGCGTCCTCCTGGGAAGGCGAATGTGAGCCACCCCTTGCAAAAAAGCGCGAACATCCCTTTTCTGAGCTAGCCTACGATGGAAGAAAACAGACAGAGCCAAAACTTGATCCTTTAGGACACTTAGGGAGTGACCTTAGTCTACTCCTGACTGCAGGAAACAGAGAAGTCTAGAGAGCACAAATGACCTCCTTGGGAGGCCGCCCTCCCTATACCAAAATTTGTAGCGTTGCCAGACCCTAAAGTAAATCTGCACTGAGGCAGGCTTTCTGGCGGTGAGATGCCCAGTGATCTTAGCATCTCGGATTCAGTTTCCACGCAGTTAGGGGAAGACTTTGGTAGTCTTGAGGGAGCAGAGGAACCTGCGACAGAAGGTCGAGTCGCTCTGGAAGTTGTAGGCTGTCTGATGTCATGGCTAAGAGGTCTGAGAACCATGCTTTGCAGGGCCAAAAAGGGTCCCACTTCTATGGGGATTTTATTACTATCTTGATTTTCTTCAGTAACCTGAGATTCATGGCGACTGGTGGAAAGGCATAGACCAGGGTGAACATCCAGTGAAGCATTAGGGCATCTGCCCCATATGCCAGAGGATTCCTGGTCTTGGCACACACAAAAAAAAACCCGGAACCTTGAGGTTGTTCCTGGACACCATGATTTCCACGTCTGGAAGGCCCCATTGTTGCTCCAATTGGTCGAAGACCTCTGGTTGCTGGGCCCAGTCACCAGATTCCAAGATTTGGCAGCCAAGAATATCAGCCTGTACTTCTGGATTCCCAGGATATAGATCGCTCAGAGGGCTGCAAAGTGAGCCTCTGCAAAGATTAGGATTTTATGGGTTTCAGCCATGGCAGTATCCCTGTTGGTTTCCCTTTTGGTGGTTTAGGTATGCCACTACGGTGGCATGGTACAATTGTATCCTGACGCACATTCCTGTTAGGAAAGTGGTACAAAAATTCAGGGCATTGCGAATGGCACAGAGTTCCAGAATGTTGACAGTCTTCTCCTGCTAGGACCATGGTCCTATTTGGCCCGCCTCCGACAGAGCTCCCCAGCCCAGTAGGCTGGCGTTAGTCATGACTATGGTCCAAGTCAGGAGGCACAGCTCTTTTCCCTTCAGCAGACAAAGACTGTCTGGTATTGAAAGGGATGGGCAGAGTCTGGTCCAGAGAGAAGGAGGACTTGTCCCAATGTTTTAGGACGCGTCTCTGCCAAGGTCTGATGTGGAATATCTCGTATGAGATCACTTTGGCTGTGGACACCATTTTTCCATTGAGTCTCATGGCTTGTCTGATGGTGACCTGTTTCCTGGACATGACGTGGCATGCCATTGTCCAAAGACTGGGTGCCTTGTGTTTCTCAGTCTTGAAAGAGATGCCTAGGAAGGACATCCTCTAAGATGGGAGAAGCGATGATTTTGGTATATTGAGGATCCACCCGAACTGGGATAGGATCTCGATGCACCTAGCTACCTATGATTGTGCCAGAGCCTTGGATAGTGCCTTGCCCAGGATGTCATCCAGGTATGGAATGACAAATGCTGCATGGCAGCATGATCTTGGAGAATATCCAGGGTGCCGTCGCTAGCCCGAATGGAAAGGCTGTAAATAGAAATTGGTCTTGACCCATCGTGAACCTGAGAAATTTGTAGTGGCCTGGCCAAATGGGAACGTGGGAGGTATGCATCCTTGATATCCATGGTTGCTAGGAAGTCTCATTTTTCTAAAGTTAGGATGACTGTCCTTAAATGACTCCATCTTAAAGAGGTATTTGTGGACATAGCAGTTTAGTGCTTTTAAATCCAGCACTGTTCTGAACAGTCCCCTTTTTTGGATACCAGAAATAGGTTTGAATAGAAACTGTGGTATCTCTGAGAAGGAGGGACTGAAGAAATCACTTCCGCCGCCAGAAGGAAAAGGATCGCCTAATCTAGTGCTTTTCATTTTACGGGGCACCTTGGAAGCCTGGAGGATAGAAAGCATGGAGGTGGTCTGCTGGAAAAATTATATCCTGTACCCATGTTCTAACACGTGAAATGTCCAGGAATAAGTTGTTGGGTGTCTCCAATGAGCATGGAAAAAGCGCAGGCAATCGCCCACCTCGGTTGGGGGACAGAAGGTTGCTTTGGTCTTGCCCCTGAACCTCTGAAGGTTCCTCAACTAGAGGACCATGAGCCCCTAGATCTTGAGGGCTGTCGGGGAGGTGCAGAGTAAGAGGACGAATCCTGACGTGGCCTGGGTGGTGAAAAAGGGTGAACGAACTGAGACCTACAAAAAGTAGGGGGATCTCCTTACCCTGTTCTGTGGCAGTATAGTACTCTTACCCGCCTGGGCAATAATTTGGACCAGTTAAGGTATGAAACAGGAGGCTCCCTGAAAATGGCAAACTAATAGGGGCCTTTTTTGAGGCCGCATTAGTGGCCTATATATGATACTGCATCCGCCAGCTGCCCAATATTGCTAAGCAAAGACATTTTTGCAGGGTCTTGCTGGCCTTCAAGTATAATATCCAGAATCCAGGTCTCTGAGGCTTTTTTTCACCGACGCAGAGGCGAACACTGGTCTTAATACTGTTCCCACCAAAGTAAAGGTGGTTTATAGCAAGACCTCAGTGCGGTGTAGTCCAGAGGATCCCTAAAGATTGTCGCCTCTAATAGGGGAAAAGCAGTTGCCCGATATAGTCTGGCCACTGGAAGCGTTTTGAAACGGTTAGACCGGGTTTCAACAGTTTGTCTGGAACCAACCATTTCTCTGACACTATCTTCTCTAGCTGGCCATGTGTCTGGAAACAAGTGATGTTTCTCTTATGTCTAAAGAAAAGAAGTGCACTAGGTTCCTGCTGGGCCTCTGTATCAGAGATATGTAGGGCCCTTATGGTCGACCTGATAAAGGTGTCGGTATCTATGGATGGATGAAAATTGTCTGCTACTTCCTCTGAGAAATCATCCTCCTCTGATAAATTAATGGCTTCTGTCTGGGAGGAGAAAGGTATGGGCTCTTTGGGCCATTTGGCATAGGGTAGCAGAGAGAATAGACATTTTCGGCTAATAATCTAGCCCAAGCAGGTTCAGTCTCCTGGGGAGAGTTGCTGTCTGTACCACAGATGGGGGTTTGACCAAGCCTCTGGGATTGTGTACTCCACCCAAGTTAAGGTCATGTGTTCAGGGAGAGTTAGTCCAAACGAAGCTCGCCCCAGTGCAGCAAGGACTTTCAGCTCATAAAAAGCTAAGTACTGATAGCGTAGGACCCAGCTGAAAAAGCAAACCTTGAAGTGGTGGCTGGGCTTAAAATAATTTGTCCAAGTTATTGAACCAATTGCTTTTAATTTTGGCGGGCTTTTAAAGCAGCATCATAGAGGGAATAAACATGAAAGCAATTGAATGGCCTGTGCACTAGGCTTCTATTTTGTATGTATACTATATTAAATTGGCCACTAGTAGCAATTTATAATGGATGTTTACTATCCCATCTTTATATATTTTGTCTGTACCACAGACCCTGTATTTTGATTTATAAGGGAATTTATGGAGGTTCTGATGGATTTTTTTACTCAGGTTCCTGGTCCTGTATGGGAACTTGCTCATGAGATGGGTCATGGGCCTTGCTGCATGAACCACATAGTGGATCAGGGGGACTGGCTGGCAACTTGGCATTGCATGTAGTGCAATTGTAATGCTGGTTTTTTTTTTTTTTTTTTTTAGACTTTTTGGTGTCTGGGACGGGCTTTTTCTGTAGCAGACATAGCTGCTGAGGGATAGGCAGGAGGAATAAAAAGAAATAAAGATTTTTGCTTATCTGGTCCTTGTGCTGGAACAGTTTTTCCTCTGCTGTAGCTGCATCAAAGATGTTCGCCGCCATGTGTAGCTGAAAACTATAAGCTCTGCCTCTTACAGCCAGCCAGTCTAGCAGCACAGGTTAACAGGGGCACGGTGGCATGTTACCCTTACAGGAGAGGGGAGAGCTTTCAGACACCTTACCGGCAAGCAGTGCAGAGTTAGGCACCCTCTCCGCGGTACTTAAAGAAACGTTAGTTTCTGGTAACGTTCGTTTCTATGCGCAGAGGTGCGTTAGTGATCCTACTCCTGAGCGGACACTTAAACTGGAGGAGGCTTCCGGCACCCAGGTACTTATAGCCAGGGGGCGGGGCCGGAGACTCATTTCTTAAAAAAAAAAACGGAGGCTGAAAGAAAAAACCTTTCCATTGAGGCCAGTTGGGGGACCCAGGCAATCCCACACAGACATTGCTAATTCCTTTTTAAGAGGCACATGTTATCATTTCCATTATGGACTAGCTCTTTCTTCTTGAATTTCTCTTCACCTCCTCTTTGCCACATTGGTACAAAAAGCTGAAGCATGGCTGAGCTGGGAGGGGTTAAGTAAAGGGGAGTAGGAGTAGCAATTTGCTTCAAGCCAAGTGTCCACATCCAGCATAAGGCACTTTACCCCAATGTCTTGCCTTGGTCCCCCAACTGGCCTCAAATAAAAGGATTTTATGGTAAGTAATCAAAAAAAAAATTAAATTACACCATTAAACTTGCAGAGATAGGATTAATTCCCAAGAGGGTAGAGATGAGAACATGAAAAGCATTTGCATACTTACATCTTGGTTTCTGTTTAACAAATGTCTTTGTTCAATTTCATGCTCCAGTTTCTTCTTTGTCTGAGCCAATTCTTGCTCTAATTTATCAATTTGGTTGTTATATCGTTGTTTAATTTCAGTTTCAGATCTTTCTAAGGTGACCTTTATTATAAATATAATAATGGTTAACAACTGTGTGCCTTATAATAATAATAATATGTATAATAGTGTGGTTTGTAATAATAATAAAATCTTGTTAATAATACTAAACAACATTTTATTATTACATTATTATTAATTCAATAATAGTTATAATAGTAGTAATAGTAATAATTGAAGAAAAATGGTAATAACAGAAGTAGTTAGTAGGTAGTAATAGTAATAAAAAAATATTAAAATAAAATAAATATTATTATTATAAGGGATAATGTGCTGCTTACAGTGCAATAAGAATATTGCGTCATTGAAGAGTTCCCTGCCTGCGTCCTCGTGCTTTTATACAGGACAGGGAATTCCAAGAAGACTCAATTTCCTTATTACAATGTGAAGGGGTGGATTATTTCTTATAATTCATAAGGTGTACAGTTATGTCTTTAGTAGCATTGCAATGCTCTCATTTTAAAATTAAATAAGCAGGACCATGATTTACTTTCTTTTCCAAACCCCATAATTCTCCTTTAAAAGTGTCAGTTTTATTTTTTTTAAAATGTTATGAAGTTGGAACTGTGGAAAAGGTATGGGAGCTGCAGTAACATAGCATATTATTATAAAAGAATATTACACTGCTGCTCCCTTCCCTTATAATTTGAGTCTCTTACATATTATAACATAATAATGGTGTGTTTTATATAAGGGATAATGCGCCCCTTACAGTGTAATATAAGGATATTACGCCACCGAGGAGTTCCCTGATCATATAGATGCACGAGGCCGTAGGCCGAGTGCTTTTATACAGGACAGGGAACTCTGAGGTGGCGTAATGTCCTTATATTATAATGTGAAGGGGTGCATTATTTCTTATATTACATAAGTATCGGATTCCTTCACCCCATTCGCATTTTAAATTCTAGCCTTGTCCCTATTTCCACCTTAAATCTCCAAGCTACCTTCTGTAACATAAACCCAGTAGAAAGGAACATCCCAGCCCAGCATCTATGCGGTTAAACAAATCTTTGTGGAGGAGGAGAGAGACATTGGTTATGAAGTGACAGGAAGCAGCTCCAGCAGGTTCTGAAGTTAAACACTGCAAAAAATGCTTAGTCATTGTCCAGGCATGAACACTGGAATGGGCGGAGTAGTGGGACATATGAAATATAAAAAATGAGTCACTTAATGACATAGCTGAGTGATTTTTATAAGGATATATACCACTGTAGCTCCCATTATAAAATATCACACTTATGTATTATAATAAAATAATGGTTTGTTTTATTATAAAAAAAAAAAATAGTGCGGTTTATAATATATTAATGGTGTGGTTATATTGTTTAATCCTATGGTGTAACAGATAGATTTACACTACCGGGTGGCACCTGGACTGTGAATTGATTTTCCCTGAATGAGTGCAGAAATCCTTATGAAAATATTGGTGTGGTTAATATTATAATACATAAGACTATGGACTTTCAATGGGGAGGTGCAGTGGAATATATCCTTATAAAAACCTCTTAACTACATAGAATACAAGAATATATCTCACTGCACCTCCCCCTTTGTAAGCCTGTCACCTTAACAATGACCACCTCCACTTATTTCCATGTAAAAACCTATAGCAGGGCACAGACCTGATCAGTAAAAATCTCTTCAAGCAGCACTATCAGGGAGTTCTTATCGTTTAAAATGGTGCTAATTTTGCCCCAACCAATCAGATCTTATTTAACATTTGAAAGCTAACATCTGATTAGCACCATTTTAAACGATAAGAACTTTTATTGAATAACCCTGATTATTTCTTATTCCTCTTGGTCCGGTGTCCTTATATTACACTGTAAGGGGCGTATTATCCCTTATATAGTTTTTATTGACCACACCATTATTTTTATTATTATTACAATGGTGTGGTTTATGATAATAATAACAACAACAATGTTATAATAGAGTGGTTTAACCTTCTGCCTCACAGCTTTTTGGACTTCCACTCCCACTGGAAGTGTCAGTTCTTTACAAATCAGGGGTGTAACTACCAGGGAGCAGGGGGGGGCTACCGCAGGGGGGCCCGGGAGCCAAGGGGGCCCCATCATCTTATTTTTCCAAGAAAACAACTGCAGTTTATACATGGATAGGGGCCCCATCAAAGTTTTGCAGGGGGCCCAGTGATTCCTAGTTACACAACTGTTAGAAATACATGTACATACATATATTTAACACTATCACATTTTTCAGTTTGTTTATCGATTTGTTTTGATAAACCTATATAAGAAGATATTTAAATCCAGGGTTCTGAGAGATGGGCAAAACTGCTAAAATCTCTTCTACCTGTGGACCTGGAAAATGGTCTGGGAAAAAAAGTACATACATCCAGAAGTGTAAAAAAAAAATTACTTCTCACGATCAAACTGTTTTTCGAGATTACGCATTCTATTTTCAAAGGTCACCGAAATTTTAGAAAATTAGAATTTTAAAGGAATTTTCGAAAATTTTGTAAAAATTATACAGTAACTTACTGTTAATGGCTCTGGGACCTGGGGAATGGTCTGGGAAACAGATAATCTAATTCTTTCAAATCATAATTGGTTACAATCAGATTTTTCAGAAAGTAACTGATTGGTATACTAACCAATCAGATTCTTTCTGAAAGAATTTAATTGTAACTAATTCTAATTGGAAAAGAATCTGATTGGTATACTAACAAATCAGAATCTTTCTGAAAGAATCTGAATGTAACAAATTCTGTTTAGAAAATAATCTGATTGTTTAGTATACCAATCAGATTCTAAAGGTGACCATACATTAGGCCGATTTTATGTACAATCCAACATACAATCAGACATTTCCATCGATTGGCCGAAAAATTGTACATTTTCCTCTTATCATGCGACATTAGATCGTAAAATTACGATCGGGAAAGTCGGTTTTTAAATCGATTGGTAGAATGATTGTAGTGTTTTTTAAAGTTCCGATTAAATGTGAATGTAATGTAACCTCACAATGGACGACATACGACATTAATCACAAAACAAATTGAACGTCGAACAATATTTATTGTACATCTTGGTACAATTAACATTGTACATCTATCTATCAAAGTATCGGTCGGTTTAAGATCATAATTACGATCGTAATAGTGTATGGCCACCTTTACTGAAAGAATCTGATTGGTTCCAATCAGAATTAGTTACAATCACGAGTGAAAACGCGGGCGCAAATGCACTGAAATCGCGCTAGTATGGCCTAGCCCTAACTCACAGCTGTCACCAGGGATTCCGTTAGAGAGGGATCACTATTGGTAAATGTGAGGTCCTATAAAGAACCCAGATTATCCTTTCATGTTTCAATCTTATTACATTTTATTAGTGGGGTGAGAGACTGTCACATGTTTTACAAAGGAAGTGACATAAGTCTTGCAACTTCCTACTAACACTCAGAAAATGTTTTGATTCGCTAACACTGCTGTCAATCTAATATTAAGCACACCATTGGATACAACACTAAAAGGGAAGTGAGAAATATGTTCCCCTGTAAGCTTCCATTGCCTCCCTGTAAAACTTCCTGGGGTGTGGCTTAACACTCCATTTTGAAGATACCATTACAAAACAGGAGTTGGGACTGTGTAAGTACTTTTATTTATTTATAAATTTTGCCTTATTTACATTTCTATATACTTTAATGTCATTACTACATATTTGTTAATGTTGATATAACCATTTATTAAGTGCTTAAACACAAACATTGTGCCTATGTATATTACTTTTACCCACCCCCACCAACATGGTACCTCTACATTTATTATATAACACACACACACACACACACACACACACACACACACACACACACACGCACTCCTCCTTTGTCCGACCCGGGAGAGTTCAGATACATACAGGTTATATACGGAGCACTCCACAGGAATTTCTTTAAAGTTAAAGCATAACTTATTTTAAAATGATAAAACAAGTCAATGCATTTCGCCGCACATACTGCCGTCGTCTTGACGTATAACATCACTACCTCCTACATAAATAAGGTGCGGGTAGTAAAAACAGAAAAAGAAGAGGATTTTTATGTCTCACTCACCTGTAAAATCCTTTTCTCCGAAGCCGTAAGGGGGACCCAGGAACACAGGGGTTAAGTACCCTCACTTCAGGAGCGGACACTTAAAAAAAAACTTGAGGCTCCAGTGCTCCTCCCTTCCTATATTAACTCACCAGCACCGGAAGCCTCCCTCAGTTGGTCCCAAAGCGGGAGTGAAAGCCAAATAACAGTATAAACGAGAACAGTAACTGGAAACAGGCCAAAGTCAACCATGTCAACAAAGGGCGGGAAGGATTTTACAGGCGAGTGAGACATAAAAATCCTCTTTTCTCCTACAGCCTACAGGGGGACCCAGGAACACAGGGGACGTCCCAAAGTCCCGAAATTAATTTGGGTGGGACAAAAGAACCAAAGAATTACACTTTGGCAGTTCTGAGGATAGCGCCGCTTAGGGCGATATCCCTTTCTGTAAATACCTGGAGGTGGTAAAATTTAATAAAATGTGTGAATTGAAAACCAAGTTGCCGCCCAACATATCTGGTCCACCGAGGCGCCATGACGAGCCGCCCAAGAAGCTCCAACTGCCCTGGTAGAGTGAGCCGTAACCCGCAAGGGAGGAACAGCTCCAACTGCCAAGTAGCAGCGGACAATAGTAGACCTAATCCACCTGGCCAGAGTTGGAGAAGAGGCCCGTGACCCCCGGTGGGGCCCTGCCAGAAGAACGGGGCTCTCACCACATCAAGACTAAAACTGCGTTCCCTGGAAGGAGGAGGATTAGGAAAAAAGGCTGGAACAACTATTTCCTGATTAATATGAAAAGATGAGACCACCTTCGGCAAAAAGGAAACGTGAGGACGGAGAACAGCCCTGTCCGAATAGAACGTTAGACACGGGGTTCCACCGATAGGGCTGCCAATTTCCGAAGCGCGTCTGATGGAAGAAATGGCCAAAAGAAACACAGTCTAAGAATTCTAGACAGAACAAATCTGGAAGGAGGGAATCCCTTGGACGAACTCCACAAAACGTATCTTTGCCAAATTCTATAATAAACCTTTGCAGAAGAAGGTTTTCTAGCAGCTTACATAGTAGGTATAGCTGAAGAATGTACTCCGCGTCTTTTTAGTATAGTGGATTCAAGCGCCACGCCTTTAAATGGAGGCGCTGTAGGTCCGGATGACTGAAGGGTCCTTGTGAAAGAAGGTCTGATCGTAGTGGAAGAGACCATGGTTCCTCGACCGACATGGAGAGGAGATCCGAGAACCAAGCTCTCCTTGGCCATCGAGGGGCAATTAAGATCACCGGAGCACGCTCCCTCTTTATCCTTTTTAGGATCCTGGGGATCATAGGAGTTGGAGGAAAAACGTAGCCCAGGCGAAAGCTCCAAGGCCCCACCAGGGCATCTATCAGGGCCGCTAACGGATCCCTTGTTTTGGCACAAAATACCGAAACCTTGCGATTGTGACGGGAAGCCATCAGGTCGATGTCCGGTGTTCCCCATCTTAGCGTCAATGCCTGAAACACCTCTGGGTGTAACTCCCATTCCCCGGGATCGAGAGTGACTCGACTGAGGAAGTCTGCTTCCGTGTTGAGCGCTCAGGGTATGTATATTGCTGATATCGCCGGGACATGACCCTCCGCCCAAGTTAAGATCCGGGGCGCTTCTGCCATCGCCAATTCGCTTCTCGTGCCCCCTTGATGATTTATGTATGCCACAGCCGTGGCATTGTCTGACTGTATGCGCACATTCTTGCCCTTCAACTGATGTGTCCAGTGGGATAGAGCCAGAAAGATCGCTCGCAGTTCCAGGACATTGATCATCAACCAAGACTCCTCCTTGGCCCTGGACCTGCTGAGAGTCGCAAACTGCTCCCCATCCCGAGACTGGCGTCCGTGGTCACCACCGTCCAAATGGGGAAGCACAGTGCTTTGCCCGCCGATAGGTGTTTCTCCAGGGTCCACCAGGATAGAGCGGTCAGAATCGGACGCGGGAGGTGGATCCAAGAGTCTAGAGACTGTTGTGATTTGTCCCAGCAACCGAGAAGATATCTCTGGAGAGGGCGAAGGTGAAATAGAGCGTACGGAACTGCTTCCACCGATGACACCATCTTCCCCACCAGGCGCATAGCTTGTCGAATAGACAGGTTCTTGGAAATTTGAGCCTGAATGGTCATGCTCCTCAGGGAGGCGACCTTGTCTTGAGGCAGAAAGATCTTGTGAATGATTCCCAGGAAGATCATCCGTTTCGATGGGGTTGTCGTGGACTTTGCCCGATTTATGATCCGAAGCGAGACAAGATCGCCATGCACGGAGACACCTGAAGTTGAGCCGATTCGAAGGATTCCGCTTTTATCAATAGATCGTCCAGGTAAGGAAGTATGAAGATTCCTTGAAGACGAAGAAAAGCCGCCTGGCATGTCATCACCTTGGTGAAACCCGGGGTGCAGATGCTAGTCCGAACGGCAAGGCCGTGAATTGGAAGTGCCGGGAACCTATTGCAAACCTGAGATAACGGTGGTGTCCGGCCCAGATGGGAATGTGTAGATACGCATCCTGAATATCCAAGGAAGCGAGGAAGTCGTCCGGCTCGATCGCTAAGATTACTGAGGGATTCCATTTTGAATCTGAACTTCTGCACATGGATATTGAGCTACTTGAGATCCAGCACCGGTCGAAATGTTCCGTCCTTCTTTGGAACCAGAAACAGATTTGAATAAAAACCCTGGAACTTCTGGTTTTCTGGAACCGGTGATATGACCCCTGTCAGCAAGAGGGAATTGCACGCAATCGTTTAGGGCCTTGCGTCGTTTGAGACAGCGTGGAATCCGAGAAGGAAAGAAACGAGGCGGAGGTCGGGAAGAGAATTCTATCCGGTAGCTGTTGGTTATCACCCCCATAGTCCATGAATCTGTGGATGGCAGCTGCCATTCCTTGTGGAAATAACGATGGTGACCCCCGACCCCAGGTGGGAGCGGGTAGTCATGCCTGCTTGTGTTTGTCTCCCCCTGGTTTAAAGCCCCCTCGTTTGGAAGGCATGGGGGGGAAGGGTTTTGGCCCCTGGCGCTCTGGAAAGGCATTGGAAGCCTCCGGCCGCGCGAGGTTTGTAGAACGGGAAGTTCTTGGGGGACGAAAGGAAGACGAGCGTCGAAAGGATGGGAAACGACGTGCTCTCGCCTGTGGAAGAAAAGTGCTCTTACCACCGGTGGCCTGGGCAATAATCTTCTCCAGTTCAGGCCCGAACAGAAGTCGTCCCAAAAAAGGTAGGCTGGTGAGAGCTTTCTTAGATACCGGATCCGCCTCTCAAGCTTTAAGCCATAGGGATCGCCTGGCCGCCGTAGAGGCCGCAGATGATCGTGAGATGAGACGGCTAGTCTCCAGGGCTGCATCCCCAATATATATGGCTGCATCTGATAATTGTTGAATAATATCGATCAAGTGACTGTCTGAAGACTCCTTAGCCACTGCTTGATAAAGTTGATCAAGCCACGCTTCCATAGCCTTGGCGACCCAAGCAGAAGCAAAAGTGGGGCGCAGAGCAGCCCCTGAAGCAGCAAATGAAGTTCTCAACAGCCCTTCCAAACGTCTGTCCGTGGGATCCTTAAAAGTGGCGGCCTCAGCCAAGGGAATAGCCGTGGCTCTAGAAAGCCTAGCCACAGGGGGATCGACCACTGGAGGCATGGACCAATTCACATCTTCCTTGGGAAAAGGGAACATTGTTTGGAAATTTCTAGAAAAGTGTAGTTTCTTTTCAGGGGACACTCATTCTTCCAAAACGATCTGTTCTAACTGATCGTATAAAGGAAAGGTTGCCGTTGTCTTCTTAGGATGACTGAATAAGGACTTGGCAGGGTCTACTGGTTCACCCGGATCCTGTATATTCAGGACCTGCAACACCGATCTGATAAGATCGTCAATCGTTTCCGGCGTGAAAGTGGTCTGAATTTCCAATTCGGAAGCTGAGGAGTCTAATTCTCCTTCTTCCAAGGGGCCCTCTTCCACTGTAGGCGCCATGGGTCCTGAAGCTCTGACCGCTCTGTGTGGTCTGGCTTCCGCTCCAGCTGGACTAATCGACTGTAAGAACTGAGACATAGAAGCCGATAGTACCGACATGGAGTCTGTTAAGGATCTAGCCCAGGCCGTTTCGGACTCCTGAGGAGGGACCCCCGAAGGGTCTCGGCCAAAATCGACCCAGCAGGTGGATTCTGAATGGAATCAATGGACGCCCGAAGAGTGACGTTGCTATTTTTTGCACTATGCACTCTTATTGAAAGTAATAACATTTGTAAATAAGACCTGTGGAGCGTTGGTTACGACTTATTTTTTCATTGTGTATTGGAATTTACAAACCAGCAGCTCCAGGCATGTTGTTAGGGAAGAAATAAAATTAGCTTCCCACACCAATAAAACAATCCTCCCAATGGAGAGAAGAGACGGAGCGAATAGAAGAAAAAGAGGAAGATTTCCCCCTTAAGAGGGGGGAAACTTAGCTGAATTCCGTGAAGAGAAGGCTCCTGGTGAAGGCTACCCGATGCAGAGCGCGCAGAGAAGAGAGCGAGAGGAAACCGGAAGTGGGCGGAAGTCCCGCCTTCAAGGAAAGCCCAGGAGGTTTTTGAAGTCTGCCCCCGCCAGCCCGAAAGGAGATCTCCCTCAGCCTAAGGGATGTTTGCGGCATAAGCCGCGGCCGACCGCTGGTTTGCCGCCATTGTGGAAGGGGGGACCTGGCCATTTTAGACCCGCGAGTCATGATGGCCAGCCCTTCCGTAACTTTGTAGGGAAGGTTACCTCCTGCCCAATTCCCACGTAGGGAGCCGGTGGAATATTGCTCCGCACCACCGGCTCCATTGCAGTCCAGCAGGGGAGAAGTCCGTCACTCCTGAAGCGGACACTTTTAAAACTGAGGGAGGCTTCCGGTGCTGGTGAGTTAATATAGGAAGGGAGGAGCACTGAAGCCTCAAGTTTTTTTTGTTTTTTTTTTTTTTAAGTGTCCGCTCCTGAAGTGAGGGTACTTAACCCCTGTGTTCCTGGGTCCCCCTGTAAGCTGTAGGAGAAAACAGTGCCACTGACTGTTCACCAAATTGTGGGGTACCACTCCTAGTGTTTATGTCCTCATTCCCTAGGGTCATACGAATAGAAGACCTATGATTGGCCATTCGTTCCCTAATTGTTGTGGCCGTCTTTCCCACATAAAACAAGCCACAGGGCAAGTAATGAAATACACTACATGTGTACTCAGGCAAGTTATACGTTCACGTATTTTAATTCTTTTCCCACTGTGTGGGTGTGGGAAATCGGATCCAGTTATAATGGATTGGCAGGTTTGACACCCCAGACATTTAAAACGCCCAGGCTTAGAGGGTTGAAGCCACATATTGGATGGGCTACGAATCTCAGAACGTATATCCACTACAAACCAATAGACTACGTAGATTTCCCCACCTCCTAATGGCAAAAACTGGTTTCATTTATCTTTATCTTAGCTTAAGATGTTCCAGTGTCTCCTAACAGTCTCTTAAATATTTCCTGTGAATTGGGAATGTTGCATACTATATGAGATCAAATCCCGAATAGCCTCAACAGGGGTCAGCTTGGTATCCCCATCACCAATAGGTTCAGATGATGTAAGTTCCCTTTGTCTAAATAGGTCAGCCCTATTCCTTTGCACAATAATCTCACAATGATTATATCCTCTCTGGAGGAATTTCTGAGTCATCTCTTCTACTTGTACCCCACATTTTATGGGGTCAGTATTATTACGAAAGACTCACAAAAATTGCGTATAAATTACCCCTCTTTTTTGAGGTCTAGGATGATAACATTGTGCATGCAATATTGTATTTCTATCAGTGCTCTTGGTGAATAAGTTGAACCCAACCATTCACCATCCTTATAAACGCGCAAGTCTAAAAAATCCACGGTCTGTTCACTAGCTGTCATGGTGAACTTAATAGGGGTGTGCAGAGAGTTAAGGTAAGTAGTAAACTCCTCACACTCCGCTAGACTACCCCTCCAGATAATAAACAAGTCATCAATGTAGCGTTTGTAGTGCACTAGCTTTTTGTCATATTTAGGATAGATGAAGCAAGACTCAAAGTCCTCCATATATAAATTGGCAAAATGATGGGCCCACATTGGTGTCGGATATTTGTTGATAAAATGCTTCATCAAACCTAAAATAGTTACGTCTAAAGCTAGGTACACACCTAGCTTTTTCTCCTGACCGACCATTCGATACTTTCGACCGGTCGGCCAGGAGGAAGGACTGTTGGTCGCGACAAAAGCAGCCGCGTCCGACAGTTACCGCGACCGATCATGTGGTCCATAGAGGAGCGCACGATTGTACGAGGTTTTCCACCATGTCCAACTTTCCTTTCAACCGATTCGGACGTACGGTCAGTCGGTCATGGCCGCATTCGGATGCAATAATTTCGGTCCGATCGACCGATACACTAAACTATCGGTTGATCGGACCGAAATATTTCATAGTGTGTACCCAGCTTTAGTACAAAAGTTAATAGATCAATCAAAAACTCCACAGGGGGTTTACTCACACCAGCGGAACACAAAGCTTCTCTACAGATGTCAATCCCTTCCATCTGGGGGATAACAGTATATAAGCTATGAACATGTAACTAGTACAGTGCCCTCAAGTGGTACATTCAGGGAGCCCAAGATGCTACGAAGTTCACTGCTATCCCTCAGGTAGGAACGCATAGTCCTCACGATAGCTTGAAGAAGTGGTCTACAAAGACCGAAGGAGGCTTAAGGACCGAACAGTGAGAGGCTAGGATAGGTCGTCCAGGTGGGGTGGTCTGACTTAGAGGGCATTTAGCCTCTTCTACAACCACCACCTGGTGAGCCATATCAATCTTTTTTTCGAAATATTAAGTTATCGGTTGAATCCCTGGGTAACTTCATGTAAGCTTTCGTGTCAGAAAGTTGGGCCATTAATTTCTTCTTATAATACCCAATGTCAAGTGGGACGATTGCCCCCCTCTTGTCCGCATAACAAGGTTTTTATCATCCAAGTGATTTTAAGGCACACATTTCACCCCTAGATAGATTAGGCCACGCCTTACAAACCTTATTGCCATTGTTTTAATCCAAATCACTTTTTATCATATTATTGAACACTTTAAAGGCAGGTGCTACATTGGGGGGGGTCAAATCTACTCCGTGCTCTAAAGTGTGTAGGATCTTGTATATTATCCTTAAACATATCCTTAAGTTTAAGTTGTCTCTGAAATTTGTAGAGATCCACCTCATCCAGATACAGGTCATGTCGGGTGTATCATTGGTTTTTATATATATTTTTTAGGATGTACATTTGGTGTCTTTTATATCTCTATGTTGCTGGATACATTAGCAATCTCTTGCTCAATACGTTTGTATTGTGTGTATTAGCCATTTTATTTGTTACAGTACATTGGGCGGTGTGTTGGGGTAGTGTTTTTACTACCCACACCATAATTATGCAGGAGGAAGTGATGTCATACTAAGTCCTGACAACGTCTGTTTGTGCGCCGAAATGCAGTGACTTGTTTTATAATTTTTTAAACTTAATATTAACATTCTATAGCAGGGGTGACCAACCCAGACAACGCTAGGGGCCTCACTAGCGGCAGTGAGCACTGTGAGTAGGCGGTGGGGAGTAGCTCCACCCCCAACCTGCCAGGTTACGCCCCTTTCCATGCCCACTCGTGGCTCCGTGCGGGACGCAAAAATGTGTCCGGGCCGTGGGTTGGGCATCACTGTTCTATGGTATTAAAGAATGAAGGAAATTTATGGCAATAGAAACAAAATAGAAAAACTGACAGTTTACCGTTTTCCCAAGCTTTAGATTTAATTACAAAAAAAACACATGGATAGGTACAAGTAAACAGAATAAGATGTGCAATTTACCTGAATTGTTTGCAAGTTAGTCAGGAGCAAGTTCTGACCCCTTTGCTCTGCAATTAAGGACTCCCGTTCTTGGGAGAGACGGGTTTCTGTCATCTTCAAGAGTTCTTTTTCTCTTTTTAGATTTTCTGCTCTTACCTAAAAGAAAAGGAGGGTCTTAAATGTTAAATGCTTCATGGAATAATACTATGGCTTGTAAAGGTTTGTGAATGTGCTCAGCCTATTGAGACAATGTTGTCTGGAGACTTTATTCCCCTTTTACACAATTGCCATATGCATCCAGATTTTAGCAACGATAAAAGGAAACAAGGCTTCAGTCATGCATAAAAGAATTGTGTCTACATTATCGTCTACTAGTCACGGGAATTCCAATTAGATTATGCAGTAAAAGCAACCTGATTAGACTGCATGATCAAAAGCAAAAAATCCTTAAGCCCTAGATGAATGGGAATTCAAATCACTCCCAATCATAAGTGACAACTAGTCAATTCTTCATGTCACTTCCCGTTCAATATGGGCATTTGTTATTTAAATACTATTTCAGACAATAGGGTAGAGTTCTCAAATTATACATTATGCTCTACAGAACTTAAAATATAAATTTCCAGACTGGACATGTTCAGTTTATCAACTCGTTCTTTGGTATTGATATTGTTAGGGTATCTAAGTTTTAAAGGGATCTCCACTCGTGAAACCCCCATTTTCTATTTAGTTTTATTGAAGAACCGGAGGTAAAGGAGCTCTGTCTCACCTCCCCTGTTTTTCAATAAAACCTGCAGGAGCAGGGAACGAAGGGAAGGAACTTACAATCACTCGCTCCTCAGCTGCTTCATCTCACAGGTCCCGACTGACCAAATGGGATGTGAACATGCAGAGTACAGAGTCCGTCGGGACTTGTCAGGTGAAGCAGCGGAGGAGCGAGCGGTTAGTTCCTTCCCTTCGTTCCTGGCTCCTTTACCTCCCGTTCTTCAATAAATCTGAATAGATTACCAGTGGAGATACCCTTTAAATTTTACAGATCAATAGAATGACTCACTGCTCTTTGAAAACACCTCTGCACTTGTGACAGTCTGAGCCTAGCCTTGGGAACAGTCCCTTCTCACTTTGCAGACTGCCTTTTGAAAGTAAAAAAGATCATTATGTAAATGATATACAGTGCATCCAGAAAGTATCCACAGCGCAAAAAACTTTTTCCACATTATGTTACAGCCTTATTCCAAAATGGATTAATTCTGTCCAAAACACCCCATATTATGACATAAAAAAAGTTTTTGTTTTGGCAAATTAAAGTGTGATATTTTATAATGGGAGCTGCAGTGGTATATATCCTTATAAAAATCACTCAGCTATGTCACCAAGTGACTAGAATTTAAAATGCAAATGGGGTGAAGGAATCAGATACTTATGTATTATAAGAAATAATGAGCCCCTTTACATTATCCCTTATATATAAAAAAAAAAAAAAAAAAAAAAAAAAGAAATCACATGTACATAAGTATTCACTGCCTATGTTCAATAGCAATTACAGCCTGCATTCTTTTTTAATATGAGCCCACAAGCTTAGCACACCTATCCTTGGGCAGTATAGCCCACTCCTCTTTGCAGCACGCCCCAACCTCCATTAGGTTGGGTGGGAAGCGTTGGTGCACAGCCATTTTAATATGAGACCACAAAGGATTTTTTACTTAAGAGTCACCATACACACTCAAGCAACTTTACATTATCTGAAACTACAATTTTAGAGTAAAATGATGGTACTCACATATTTATCTGTGCTTGCTTGGTCATTTAATTATTAATGTTTAGCAAGTGATCTTAATTGCCCCCAACCTCTCTTACTAACTTCTTGTAGTGTCTACACTGTGGACACTGCTCTGCTTACAAAGCTCACTCTCCCTCCCCCCTGCCTTCTTTTCTCTGCCAATTCTCTTAATTGTTGCAGAAAATGTGCTGGCAGACAGACAAAGATTACAGTATAGTAAGAGGTCAGAGATAGGACATATAATTTCTGCTTCTGGAGTGACCTGTATTTTCCTGTAAATGCTGTGATTTCTCAGATTTAAAAAGTTTTGAAGTAGTGGGACCTGTTGTATCTTAAGGTATACATTTTGAAAATTTGATTTTTTTAG
This sequence comes from Hymenochirus boettgeri, assembly GCA_019447015.1. Classification (NCBI taxonomy): domain Eukaryota; kingdom Metazoa; phylum Chordata; class Amphibia; order Anura; family Pipidae; genus Hymenochirus; species Hymenochirus boettgeri. The sequence goes on from CM033472.1 coordinate 204,708,870, forward strand.
CATATAGATACACATTAATTGGCTAAAGAATGCAGCACAAACTACAGATGGAGCTATATGATTCTGGCTTCCTAGCACAATAGGTCAATATGGAGGTCTAGTACAGACCACTTAAAATTTCTTACTTCTGCGACAGCCAATTTTTCATTGGCTGCTCTTAAATCCTGAGTCATCGTGTTAATAATCTGCTCCTGCTTTTGAGTTGTGGCTGAGAGCTTTTGCGTTTTTTCTTGTAAAGACGTTATTTCCCGACGGTAACCTTCCACATTGTCCTGCAGCATTTCATAACTGTGGGGGGACAAAAAAACTACTTGTGAAAAAGAGGATTTTTATGTCAGACTCACCTGTAAAATCCTTTTCTCTTAGGCCGTAAGGGGGACCCAGGTCAACATAGGGGTTAAGCACCCTTTCTCCAGGAGCGGACACTTTAAGAACTGTAAGATTGAGGCTCCAGTGCTCCTCCCCTCAGTACAATACACAGAGCACCGGAAGCCTCCTCCAGTTGGTCCCAAAGAGGAAGCGTAAGTCAAATATTGAAAAGAAGATAGTACAATAACAAGGAAATAACAAGTAACCAGGCGAAAAAACATGCCAAAAAAAAAACAATCATGTCAACAATAGGGAGGGTAGTACCTGGGTCCCCCTTACGGCCTAAGAGAAAAGGATTTTACAGGTGAGTCTGACATAAAAATCCTCTTTTCTCTTACAGCCTCAGGGGGACCCAGGTCAACATAGGGGACGTCCCAAAGCCCCGAATTGAAGGGAGGGAAATCCTAAAATAAGAATCCCACTTAGACCTCCGCAGCTCTAAGGATAGAGGTGCCCAAGGCAGTATCCTTGTCTGCAAAAACTTGGAGACGATAAAATTTGATAAAGGTGGAGATAGAGGACCAAGTTGCTGCTCGGCATATCTGGTCCACCGAAGCGCCATGTCGCGCCGCCCAAGAGGCTCCAACCGCCCTAGTAGAATGGGCCGTAACCCGCAAGGGAGGAACGGCCCCAACTGCCAAATAGCAGCGAACGATAGTAGATCTAATCCACCTAGCCAGAGTTTGTGGAGAAGCCCTGGACCCCCGACGGGGCCCCGCCAGGAGAATGAATAGAGCCGGGGAAGAACGGAAACCTTCCGTGCGAGCCACATAGATCCTCAGGGCTCTCACTACGTCCAGACAGTGCAAATCGCGCTCCTTGGAAGAAGACGGATTCGGAAAGAAGGTCGGAACAATGATCTCCTGATTGATATGAAAAGCCGAGACCACCTTAGGCAAAAAAGAGACATGAGGTCGCAGAATAGCCTTGTCCGGGTTAATTGAAAGACATGAGGGATCCACAGATAAGGCAGCTAATTCAGACGCCCTCCTGATGGACGAAATGGCCAGCAGAAACACCGTCTTCCAAGATAGAAGCGATAGAGGAATCGATGGTAAGGGTTCAAAAGGAGGTCTTTTGAGGGCCCTGAGGACTAAAGAGAGATCCCAGGGTTGAACTGGGGCCCGAATGGGAGGGCGCAAGTGAGCTACTCCCTGCAAGAAGGTTTGGATATCCTTTCTGTTCGCGAGCTTTCTATGAAAGTAGATCGAGAGGGCGGAAACTTGAACCTTGAGAGCGCTGAGCGATAAACCTCCATCATAGCCTTTTTGGAGAAAACTAAGGAGTCTGGACAGAACAAATCTGGAGGGGGGAAAACCCCTGGAGGAGCTCCACATCACATACTTCTGCCATATCCTGTAGTAAACCTTAGATGAAGACGGTTTTCTAGCCGCTAACATGGTAGGTATAGCCGATACAGGTATCCCTCGCCTTCTCAGTATGGCGGACTCAAGCGCCACGCCGTTAAATGTAGTCGCTGAAGATCTGGATATTGGAAAGGTCCTTGTAGCAGAAGGTCTGGTCGTAATGGAAGAGGCCACGGCTCCCCGACTGTCATGGACAGAAGGTCTGAGAACCAAGTCCTCCTTGGCCACCGCGGTGCGATGAAAATCACCTGTGCTCGTTCCCGTTTGACCCTTTTTAGAAGCCTGGGTATCATGGGAGTTGGTGGAAAGATGTAGCCCAGTTGGAATTGCCAAGGTGCTACCAGAGCATCTATGGAGGCCGCAAGAGGGTCTCTTGTTTTGGCACAAAAGGTCAGAACCTTGCGGTTGGTTCGAGAGGCCATCAGGTCGATGTCCGGAGTCCCCCATCTCTGTGTCAGCTGACCGAAAACCTCCGGATGGAGAGCCCATTCTCCCGGATCGAGTGTAACCCGACTGAGAAAATCTGCCTTCGTATTGAGGACTCCCGGTATGTATATTGCCGATATCGCCGGTATGTAGAACTCTGCCCAGGTTAGTATTCGATGCGCTTCTGTCATTGCCAGATCGCTTCTCGTGCCCCCTTGATTTATGTACGCCACAGCCGTGGCGTTGTCCGACTGTATCCGAACATTCTTGTCCGTCAGGAAACCTGTCTAGTGAGACAGAGCTAGGAATATCGCCCTTAGCTCCAGGACATTGGATGGAAGTAGAGCTTCTTCCCTGGTCCAAAGACCCTGGGCTTTCAGAGACTCGCATACCGCACCCCAACCTCGAGGCTGGCGTCCGTTGTCACCACTGTCCATGTGGGGGGGCAAAGGTTTGCCCGCGCCAAGTTGCTCTCCTGGGTCCACCAAGTTAGGGAAAACCGAACTCACTGTGGTAGGCGTATGTACGCATCCAACGACTGCAGGGACTTGTCCCAAGAATGAAGGATGTGTCTCTGGAGTGGTCGACACCATTTTTCCCACTAATCGCATCGCTTGCCGAATAGTGATTTGATGGGAGGACTGTGCCTGAGTGGCCAGCTTCTTCATCGATTCTATTTTGTCCCGGGGCAGGAAAACTTTGTGGTTCGTTGTGTCGAAAAACATCCCCAGGAAGATTATGTGAGTTGACGGAATCATGGAGGACTTTGTCTCGTTTATGACCCATCCAAACCGGGATAGTATCTTTGTGCACTGAGATACCTGCTGTTGCGCTAGCTGGAAAGATGCCGCCCTGATCAATAGGTCGTCTAGAATGGGATGACGAATATTCCCTGAAGCCGAAGAAAGGCCGCTTGACAGGTCATGATCTTTGTAAATATACGCGGGGCTGAAGCGAGGCCGAAGGCAGCTGTGAACTGAAAATGTCGGGCGCCTATGGCGAATCTGAGGAGACGGTGATGACCGTTCCAATGGGTACATGGAGGTACGCATCCTGAATATCCAGAGGCGAGAAAATCGCCTGGCTCTAACGCCAATATTACCGAACGTAGAGACTCCATCTTGAACCTGATTTTTTGTACATAAATGTTTAGAGCTTTTAGGTCTAAAACTGGGCGAAACGTTCCGTCCTTCTTCGGAACCAAGAAGAGATTGGAATAAAAATCCCCGAAATCTCTGATCTCTTCTCTTGGGACGGGGGCAATGACCCGTGCGTGGAGGAGAGATAGAATGCAGAGCTTGAGGATTTTTCGGCGTTTTGGGCATCTCGGAACGCGGGAAGGAAAGAATCGGGGAGGAGGAGGGGAAGAAAATTCTAATCGGTAGCCGTTGGTCAGGGTATTCAACGTCCAGGCATCTGTGGACGGTTGTTGCCACTCTCTGAGGAAGAATTGGAGTCGGCCCCCGACCTGTAGAGGCAGAGGATAGTCATGCCTGCTTATTCTTGTCTCCTCCTGTTCTGAAGGCTCCTCGTTTAGAGGGCCAGGGGGTGAGTGGCCTTTGTCCCTGGCGGTTGGGAAAGGGAGGACTAGGCTCTGTCTGCGTACGGAGTGTAGGGCGTGAGGTTCTAGAGGAACGAAAGGAAGGAGAACGCCGAAAGGATGGAAAACGGCGAGCCCTGTTTTGCGGAAGGAAGGTGCTTTTACCTCCCGTCGCCTGAGCGATTATCTTCTCCAGTTCGGGTCCAAATAAGAGGCGCCCCAAAAAAGGAAGGTTGGTAAGGGCTTTCTTGGATGCCGGGTCTGCCGCCCAGGCTTTTAGCCATAAGGATCGCCTGGCTGCGGTTGCAGCCGCTGATGATCTAGCTATAAGTCTTCTAGACTCAAAAGCCGCATCCCCAAGAAAAGTAGCTGCATCAGATAGCTGTTGTATGATATCTACCAGGTGGCTATCCGAGGATTCCTTGACCACAGAGTGGTAAAGTTGTCCTAGCCATGCTTCCATTGCTTTGGCCACCCACGCGGAGGCGAAGGTAGGACGCAGAGCTGCGCCAGCTGCTGCGAATGCTGTTCTCAGGAACCCCTCCAGTCTTCTATCTGTCGGGTCCTTGAAAGTGGCTACCTCGGCTAAAGGGATGGCTGTGGCCCTGGTAGGGACCACCTTTCCACATCCGCTTTAGGAAAGGGGAACATCGTTTGGAAATTGAGATAAATGAAATTTCTTTTCCGGAGACGCCCACTCTTCTAACACAATCTGTTCCAATTGATCATAAGATGGAAAAATTGCCGCCATCTTCTTAGGGCGGCTGAACAAAGTCTTAGACGGATCCGTCGGTTCGATCGGATCTCGAATGTTAAGCACCTGTAGCACAGATCTGATAAGATCGTCTATAGTCTCAGGTGTGAAAGTGGTCTGAAATTCATGTTCAGAAGTCAAGGAGTCAAGTTCTCCCTCTTCCAATTCCTCTCTTTCCTCCTCAGAGATCTCTTCCACTGAAGGGACTACTGGGATATCTGATGGTCTGGTGGCCCTTAGTGGTCTGGCCTCCGTTCCAGAGGAATTAGCTGACTGCAGAGCCTGCGAAAGGGATGCCGACAATATCGACATGGAATCTGCTAATGATTTCGCCCAGGCTGGTTCAGACTCCTGGTGGGGGGCCCCCGGAGATACTCGGGACAAGGCCGACCCCGCAGGTGGATTCTGTAGAGAATCAATGGAAGCCCGAAGGGATTTAGCCCATTCGGGTTCCTGACTGTCCGAAACAGTCTGACTAGGGTCTTGGTTTGCGTTGCATGACCCGCATAGGGGCCCAGATAGGCCGGCAGGCAACTTATTCTGGCATAATGTGCAGACATAGGATATCACTTGGACCGATTTGGCTGATTTAGATTTGGGAGCGGGCTTCTCCTTGTTGGACATGATGGTTTGACAAGACAGCAGGCCAGAAAATGAGAAAAATTAAATGTGTTTTTTTTTTTTTTTTTTTTAAAACAGGGACTGGCCGAGTGAAGATAGAAAGAAAATCAGAGGTAAAGAGCGGAAAACAGAGTAGAGCAGGAAAAAGATCGACTTATCTGATCTGTAGGAAAAGTATGCAAGCAGGAGGAGGCTCCGGACTGGTATGTACTCTGATGTGTAGCTGGAAAGGCCGAAGACCGGAAGTCCCGCCCCCGAAAAAGCCCGGTAAGGAGAAAACCGGAAGTCCCGCCCCCGAAAACGGCCCGGTAATGGCTGGCCTGCAGAAGAAGAGAGGCCCGCCCCCATCAGCCGGTCCAGTGAGCTCCCTCAGCATGGTGTCTGTAGTGCTGAGGGAGGGGGAAGCGGCGGGGACCGCCGGTTGCCCGCAACATGCGGGAGGGGGGGATCGGCCCATTTTAGGCCCGCGGGCCATGATGGGCCGCCCTCCCGCGGCAGCCGCACGAGGAAGACCTCTGCTGGCTGCTGATCCCACGGAGGGAGCCGGTGGGAGTCTGGAAACACCGGCTCCAAACCATCCAGGTAAGGTAGGGAGAGAGGTCCTACTCCTGAAGCGGACACTTAAAAACTGGAGGAGGCTTCCGGTGCTCTGTGTATTGTACTGAGGGGAGGAGCATTGGAGCCTCAATCTTACAGTTCTTAAAGTGTCCGCTCCTGGAGAAAGGGTGCTTAACCCCTATGTTGACCTGGGTCCCCCTGAGGCTGTAAGAGAAATACATTTTTTAAACTTCCATTAACAGATTTAATGTATAAATCATGTAAAAAAAAAAAATAAAATATGCAGACATGTTTCACATCTGGTAGACATGCCCTATCGCTCTGGGATACTGGAATAATGTCTTTCAGAAGATATCAGTTATAGAATGATAACAGTACGACTGCGGTCTCCATACAAGTTCCCTTAATATAAGGAGCAATGCGAAGAGCTCTGTCAAATACTAGGATGAGTTGTCTACTTGCCTATTACTTCACAACACAAAGTTATAGGCTTGTAAATTTCCACAAAATTAGTTTTCAAGCTTGTGGCTACCTTATAAAATTTAATTTTGGTGGCTGGGCCTGAGATTAGTTTTGATGGTAAGAGTATACTCTTTTTAACAGATGGCACTTTCAGGGCTGGACAAATCCCGGTCGCCATGGCGACTGAAGTGTCTGCTGGCGACCAGGAAAAACATGAAAGTTTCCTCTAGAATCTCCCCCCTTACTATGCAGGCCTAAGGCTCCGGTCAGAGAGGTGCATCATAAATTCAATTCCCACCTTCTTTATCTGGTATGCAAAGTGTGCTGGGATCCTGCTGTGAACTACAAAGGGTCAGGTTCCAGTTCACTTCCTAGATATCCACAAGTCAAAAGGAGAGACTGTGGGGAGTACTGGCCTGACACAGAGGAATGAAAGGTAAAGGACCAGGGAGGAGGTGGAGATTTTGCAGAGGATGTTCAGGACATTTAACCCTGTGAGTACTAAGCACTAAACATTCATCTAAGTTAAAACAAAAGCGAGGAGTTCATTACAGGCCGGCACATGTGGAACCCTGGTGTTTTTTTTTTTACATTACTATGTACCTTGTATAGTAGACACTAACTGATTTGTTCCCACCCTAAGTGTGAGTGTATGCATGAGTGTAACTGTATGTGTGCGAGAGTGTATGCATGATTATCTGTATGTGTGCGAGTGTACGCACAAGTGTATCTGTATGTGTGCGGGTGTATCTGTATGTGTGCGGGTGTATCTGTATGTGTACGAGTGTATCTGTATGTGTACGAGTGTATCTGTATGTGTGCAAGTATGTGAGTGTATATGTGTGTGAGTGTATGCATGAGTATCTGTATGTGTGCAACTATGAGTATGAATGAGTGTATCCCTCAATCCCTTTTTTTATTTAAATGTTAGGGGAAATTAATTCATGAATTTATTTTATATATATTTTATATTTATTTCTATATACATATATCTTGATAGGTTACATGTCTATCCAAAGAAATTTGGAGCAATGAAGTTGCTGGCTCCTAACTTTTTGAATGATTTGTCCAGCCCTGACTTATATGAAGACCACAGTTCCCCTTTAAGTCATAGTATCAGATTTTTACCGTTTTGAAGCAAATTCCAGCTGGGTAGAAATTTTTGTATTTTGTGACCGAAGCTCTGTGACTTGCTCCTGCAACTTTTCATTCTGTTCATTTATCATTTTATCATTTACTGCTTTCTCCTTTCTGTAATTTTCAAAGTCATCCTGAAGCTAGAGAAACCAACAACACGATTTTCACTTTTATAATAAGATTTACATACATCTTTGTTATGTGCAGAAATAATTACAGCATTTCTACAAAATGGTAAATCCATTACCATGCATGAAAAACTTACCTGTTTTAGTGCAGCTTTAGCTTCTGCTGCCTCTGTAGATTCAGAAACAATAGCTGAAGGTGTGGAGGTGGATACAACATGAGATACTCCAGGAGACTTCCTTGGAGTTGAAGTCAAAGACATCTCCTCTAATAGAAATTTAGAAGCAGAGTTAAAGTTTTACCTTCATAAATAGGCTTAATTTAAAATTAGAGCTTAACAAGTAAAAAAAAAAAAAAAGTTTGACCTTGCCAATACTTGCAACACATTTTAAGGTTGTTCTTTACCTTTTATGCTAGGTAGCTATTCTCAAAATCTCATGAGGTTTATTTTTTACTGAACAAACAAAAACACTTTCTCCAGAACTGGCAACATGGAAACAATGGAAACAAAGTTTAAGTTTAAGACTGCAAGAAACTCTATTTTTACATTTGTTCTGAAGGACAAAGGTGTTTAACGTCAAATAATAATAAAAGCCCTAGAATCTTGGCTTCTGAGGAACTGTGGACATTAAACATACCTGCAGAAGGGAAAAGAGCAACTCTTGAAAAACCAAGTAAGGGGTGTGAGAAAATATGCCGACTTATTTTGAGAGGCCAGGGGTTATCATTGAAGACGTCCATCTGCTAGTCTTGAAAATCTAGGGCAAAGACCCTTATTTTCCCAGAGTGCCCCAAGATAAAAATCGCTCACACAATAAGGCATTAAGAAGCATGGTGTGTGAGAAAATCTTTGAAACCTCTAAAAGCCCAGAAGAGAAAAAAAATCTTCTGCAGAGAAGACACGTAATTTTCACACCTCAAGTATTAGACAAACTCTAATTAGATTTCTAGAGTCAGAAATGCAGGATAATGAGATATGCAACAATTTACAGTGGTGCACTGTATTTTCTATTAAGGACCAGTTTTTAATGTGAATGCACTCAGCAGTTCAGATCATTTCACCCTCTTTCAAGAGAGAACCCACAACCCCAGATAAAGCAGTCTATAATAACATATAATCATATCCAATACCCTTCTTTTAACATTTAAATGCGTTTCACCCTGCTGCACCACCCTTACTTATCTTCTCTCTTGGCACTTTATGATTCAGACGTGCCCTACACTCCTCCCAAGGTAATCTTCCCCACAAACCCCCAACACTCTTTCCTCTCATCTGTCATGATATGGATCCTGCTGCAAGAAGCTCTAGTGTATTTTTTTTTAATCATACACTGTTTGTAATAGCAGATTCCATTAATTTTATAATACTGTACATTTGTTTCCTATCTTCCTTCTGTACTCCTCTACCATTTAGCTCATAAACCCGGTAGGGAGCCAAGAATTGCTATTCCTTGTACCTACTTCTAAAGGATACAGTAGACTTGAGTCTCCTAATCTCAGCAGGAGGTCAAACTGACCTGGGAGTGTATATATGGCAAGCCGATATGGAATATGGTTCCAGGTAGGTGAGACCATTCGGTACAAGCCAAACATCACGTATGTAAGTCTTAGTAGAGGCTGGAAACCTACATTATGTCGTTCTGGTCAATAGTATTTTCCCTGTCATGTTTGGTGTCTATCAACTGGTAAATTCATAACAATAATTTAGTAATTTCCAGTTGGTAGTACCTTGGACCACAGAGATATGAATTCTCTAAAAAAATAATGTCACTGCAAGTGTGTCTTCCAAAGGTAATCACATATCTGACACACCCTCAGTCCAGCCTACACCTGTTGGTGATTGGTTGGGGATAATTTATTTGCCCCCTTTTGCCTGGGGTTAGATAAGGCGCCACACAGTTACTGGAGGGAGCTACTGATTTACATCTTATGGAACATCTAAACTGTGGATTATCCACACCGTTTAAGTATTTTCACCTTTTATCCCTTTGTTTTACCATTTGTTGTTTTTAGGTCTGTTTGTTAATTATTTTTGTAATCACTATTGCACCGTTTTTGTTTTTCTTTTATTAAACAAGATTATATAAAATCGTTAGGCTGATTCTCCTAGTGCTGTAACAGAACTAAGTAAGAATCCTGTCCTCTGTGACGCTACATATAGTAATTGTATTCTGTATCTCTTATTATCTGGTACTATTCCTGCCTGAGTGTGGCAGCGAGTGATACAGGTATTTAGTATTATTTTAGATTTATAGCCGTTAAGGCTGGTATCTGTTTCCACGGCCGTTAGTAAGTGGGTTTTTGCAGTAGTTTAGTGACGACAACCTTCAAACTGGTTTTGACCCGGTGAGCTGGGAAAGCTCTGTTTGGTCTGAGGTTGAGAGTTGTGGTATCGTCACTGGTATCTGTTCCCACAACCGTTAGTGAGTGGGTGGTGGCAGTGTTTTATATACCTGGTAAGTGGTATATGGTAAGTGACGGCAGCCTTCAACCCGGTTTTGACCCTGTGAGCTGGGAAAGCTCCGTTTGGCCTGAGGTTGAAAGCTGCTGTTCCGTAACACATCTTAAACCATTCTCTTGATGCTCTATACCTTTGGAACACTTTCCCTCTCTCATGTTGCCAGGTAACATTCATTATCACCTTCACAATTATATCATATATCCTACCATTCAAAGCAGCAGCACAATAAATGTTAGATGTCTTGAGCACTTTGTACCCCCTCCCCACACACACTTGTATCTTTATGTTGTCCCTCCCACTTAGATTGTGAGCACTTCTGGGCAGGGATTTCATAGTATATCTGTTGTATTCAGTTAGATCAAATGAACTTCGTTCTTAATGAAGTTTTGCGAGTCATCTGACTGGCTTTCTCAAAGAAAGTCTAGTTGATCTAACTGAATACAACAGACATTCCTAATGTGATGACACACCACAATTATTTTATATATGTATTCCTAACCTATGAATAAAACTTACATTTATGTAATTTTTATTTCTCTTTAATTGCTTTTTTAAAAATCTGTTTAATTGCACTTTTCCCTTTGTTTGCATACTCTGTATGCATACAGATTCTTTAGTTAATCCAATATGCTGTTTTGCAACCCTTTACATACCATGGGTAGGTAGTGAGACACCAGTTGTTTGAGTTAGAAGTATACGATACATATCACGCTGACGTACAATGGACTCAACCAGAGTCATCTGATGGCTGCGAGCCTCTCGTAACTGTTGTAACTCTGAAAGAGCAGTTTCTAGTTCTTTTTCCAATTCAGAAATCCTAATTTAACAAATACAAAAATGATTAGCTGCCATGGATAGATAAATGCCTTTTAAAACAGTCACAGGACACACACACACACAAAATCCAATTTTTTATGCAACTGTGGAAACCTTTGCATTAATTATCTAAAATAAAAATACACAATTTGTGTGAAAATATAAATTTTCATACTTTAAAGATGAAGCCTCCTGCTCTTCCTTTTCTTTAGTCTCGCCAAGCTCTCTTAGGGCCACCAAAAGTCTTTGATTTTGTTGCTGTAACTCTTCAATGTTTCTGTAAGTGACCAGATGTTGTGATATCACTTCAGAGGAGCTGCTAATGTTAGCAGAACTTACATCATCATCTCTCTGAACATAGTTTCCTCTGGCTTCTTCCAACTCCATAAGCAGAACTCTGATCTGCAGTAGATATAAAAAAATAATTAAAAATATATGGTTTGTTCAATAAGTAGCTTTTCTAAATTCTCTGAAGCAGTCAGAAAGACCCTGGCACAATGGGGTTAATTCCCATTTCTAGAAGCAGCCACTAAGATAAAGGCTCCTTCCTTTAGGGATATACCACCAGAATACTTAAAATTAAAGAGGAAAAAAAAAAAGAGTGGGAAGGAAACAAGTAAAACATTAAGATCAAAAAAGCAGGAAAACCCGTGGGTTTTAGAAGAAAATGATTTACAGCAGAGTAAGAAGAAAAACAAAAATCTCCAGCAGCCTAGAGGGGCTCATGAGACATTCTAAATTGACACACAAAATAAGAGGGCAGGACAATCCTACGGCTTGGCTATCTGCAAGATCAAGCATTTGAGGTATGCAGGGGCAAAATCTGTTCTGAAGAAGATTTATTATTAAATGCACATGAAGGACATAGCCCTAGTAGAATGAGCCTTAAAGGGCATGTCCACCCCCAAAACCAACTTTTTTTTTATTTATTTGGCCCAAATAAGTGCTCCAAAACAAACTTTACAGCATGTAAATCGGTCCAGTGGTTCAAAAGAGAGAGACACACAAGATTTTTTTTTCCCCCCTAATCTGCAGCTCGGGGTCATCTAAAGAGGAAGTGGAGAGGAAGTGAAGCCTGAAATATATCTCATTAAATATCGGGCAAGGCAAATGATTTTTTGAAAAATGAACATGGCGTTTGAGGTTGGTGCTATTATATAAAGAACATATAAAAAGTTTAATTTTAGGTGTACATACCCTTTAAGTAAAAAAAAAAAAAAAAAAAAAAAAAAGCTTTTACAAGATTTACAGGGCATCTCCACACACTAAAAGCTGCTCATTTGTCACCGACCTGCCCCAAACCCCAATAGATATATTCAGCACTAGATGCATTATGAACCAAATATTTAAAGGAGAACTAAACCAAAAATACAAAGGAAGCTCCACAGACTCTATAACTGTCACTTCGTAAAACCATTTGTTTCTCACCTCTGAATTCAGCCTCTTAGTATAGAAATCATTTATAGAACATTTCTGAGTACTGGCAATCTATGTCACAGCTGGCTTCTAGTGTTGCCTCTTCCTGGTGGTCCAGGTACCAAAACTCCTTCTGCATATGCTAACTAGCTACCTTGTTTTTTTTCCCACTCTTCTTATGCTAAGCTGCATGTAACAGTTAACCTTAGAGTCCCCACCTGCCAGTGTCTCCCAGCCAATCATAGCAGTGAATTTTATTAGCAAAAAGGTGTTATCCCTTTTCATTATGTATTTAGGAAGCAACTTGTTATATATATTTGTGAGCATTTCTGCAAGACTGTCAGGCTCATTTACCCAGACTCGGGGACAGACGGGGCAGACATATGACAGAAGTCGTGCTAGCTGGTTCTCTACCAGTTAGTGCGACTAACTCTATATAAGCGTTGGATGGGGGGGGGGGTTATACAAAAATCACCCGCGCATCCGACACTCGTGATTCAATACAATGTTTGCACTAGTTTTAGCACAGGATTTTAACGACAGCAAATAGCTGGCGTTAAAATCCCGCAGTGGGTAAATCCCTTACCAGGATTTATCCACATTCGCAAACGTGATATTGAATCGCGAACTGGACATTTACCCACAGTGATAATCGGCTCTGGGTAATGAGCCGGTGTGTGTTTATTTCTGCACTCTACCATTTATATTAGTGTGTGTATTGCTGCAATGTACATTTAGGGCACAGCCACACTGCAACACACAAACAATCGCACCCCATTTCCATGCATTTGCGATTTGTCCATTTTCATTCTGAAAACACATGCGATTGCAAGATTGCAAATTTTTGGTGCGTTGCTGCAATTTTAATACAATCGGAAAATTGCAATCGCCTGAAACACGCGCTTGTGAGGCCTAGTCCTAAGAAGTGTAATGCAAGCTGCATTGATTTCAGTTTAGCCATACAGCATGTATTTAATGCAATGGAACTTAGCTTTGCAGCAGGTCAATTTCCTGAGGCTGTGCCCACGCTTCCTTGCATGGGTGTTGCGCTTCCACAATTGGACCCTAGCAGAGTGCAAAAAGTTCTTAAAATCTGATTGGTTGGGGGTGGGAAACCTATTTGGAAGAGGGTTTTTGTTTATGCAAAACTTCCCACAGGCAGCCCACCTGCTGCATTAATTTTATAACACATGTTTGCGTTCCCTCTAACAGTACCCCTTTAATTGGCATTCCCTCCAATAATTCCTATTAACATGTACATTTATATAAATAACATGGTGCAGAGCTGCAAGTGGCATACCCTCCAACATTTACCTTTAAATACATACACTTATAGAACATGGTGCAGTGCTGCAGGTGGAGGATAATATAATGACCCTGATCTTATCACAGCTCTGTGCAATGCATTTCTTAGCTTAGCTCTATACTACAGTTTGTTGTTTTTATACAGACAGCTGAATCAAAAACACACTCTTCCTACCCTCCAACATTCCCTTTAACAAGGTACACTGATGAGAAATGCATTGCACAGAGCCGTGCTAATATCAGGTTTACTTCACTATCCATCCCCTACAGTTCTGCACCATGGGGTTTCTACAAAAACACACTCTTCCTACCCTCATTTTTTAACCCTTTTAACCCTTTAAGCAGTTACACTTTCCAGTAATATTGCTGCAGCTGACAGGGAGAGCTAGAGACCTTCACACTATGGGCCATATTTATAAAGGTGTGGAATCGCCTTCTTTAGCAATCATTATGGCGATCGTTAATTTAGGATCTCAAATGTACGATAGCGAACGTAAATTTACGACCACCTGTAGAATATTATTACGGTAGCTTACAGCATGGTAAACTACTGCCAAGGTCGTACAGTAACGATAACCCGCGGTTAAACATACAAAGACACAGGTAACTAACTGTGAATAGTGCAGGTTTATTGCAAAACATGCGCACTACATGTTTCTGACCCACTTGTCCTTCCCCAAGTGCTCGAGTGGGTCTGAAACATGTAGTACGCATGTTTTGCAATAAACTTGCAATATTCACAGCTACAGACCTGTGCCCTTGTATGTTTCACCTGCAATTTATTGTTTATGTATTGGATTTGGTGGAGTGAAAGCCGTAGGTGAGACATACATTATTTCAGATCCGGACACACTAGATACCCAGACCTATATACATCACACTACAACACTGCTACTAGGAAAGTGTTAATCAGCTGCACCACCAACTTGAATATCGAGGATTTAATATATTCATACATCATAGGGGTTAAGTGGTGGGAGTGGAAATCACACAGGTGCTGAAAATGTAATCAAGGCAAAAGTACTGTCAGGCAAGGGAAAATGTCAGCTTCAGATTCAGGGAACAACAGAAAATACAATGAGCTCATAGAGGTAAAGAAAAGGCCCCTGAGTGGAATCTTCCATGCTGAGAAGGATGTTGAGGCAAGTACTTTCTAACTTAAACTTTGATTGTTTGGGTTTAGTTATCCATTAAATAAAATGATTGCCTCCTTTCTGACCAGGTAAGCTGGCTCCTTCCTTCATGCAGTCAATCAAGGCTGTGACTGCTGACATCACAGAGTGATTGCCTGGTTCCCATCCTGCCGCCTCTGCACACGCTCACGCTTTAAAAAAAAGCTCATTGAGAATACAGAGTTAGCAGAAAATTCTCTTCCATTCTGGCAAAAGATATCATTAAATATCCAATCACAAATGCATTTAATAAACTGGTAAAATAGCAGGTAGGGTTTTGTTTTAAGGGTGCACATGTCCTTTAAAAAACTACATTCAAATCTCCTTTAAATATTAATGACTACTACAACAGCAGTCTGGCCAACCTGTTGAGAAAGGTCTTTAACTTGCAGTTCCAATCTTTGATTCTCTCTTTCAAGCATAGAGGCACATTTGTTGGCTTTATCAGTCTCATCTTGCATTCGCTGAATTTCCTTAAGACAAAAAAAAAAAAAAAAAAAATTCTATATATTAGACACTTTAACAGTAGCATAGAAAACCCAAAGTACTGTATAGGTAGGGGGTACAATAATTTGATTATACAATGTTTGCTATCTAAAGTCCGGAGATCATAAAATAATTACTTACAGATTTTTTTAATTACTTATACACACCCCTCACCCTCCCAATGTTATAGGTGAATAATGCAGAGTTTACGTTACTCATCTATGCCATATCTTAAAGGGGAACTGTGGTCTCCAAACAAGTTAAGCTTAAAGGAAAGGCCAGTGTCCTACCTTTAAAATGAGCCTCTCTACGTGCTCCACAGCCCAAGATATACAGAAATGACTGACCAGAAAGTTAATGGGTGGGAGGCTGACATGTGACATTCCTAAGGCTTCTCCTGCACAGTGCCGCCGGCAAGCACAGTCTCAGACTCCCTCAGTGTGTAAGGAAGACAGGAAGTCCCTCCTCCTCTCTGCTGTGTGAAGTCCTGACATAGAAGGTAAGGGAATCTACAGCCCTTCTCTTTCACTGTGTGAAAACAGTTCTCACTCTGCCTGAAAAGGCTGTTTCCAGAGTTTTCTGTAGGGGGGGGGGTGTCTGAGTACCCCCCGGCACCCGAGAGTGGGCAGGGCCTAGGCACCCGCGAGTGGGCGCTTCCACATGGGGCTGTAAGATAATGGGCCATGGGGGGCCTGCAACTGGAGGGACCATGGGGTCTATGAGTGGGAGGGACCAGGTGGGCTGCAAAGGGGAGGAGACAGGGCAGATTGACTGACAGTTTTAGAGCAGGAAGCAGGAAGTGCAGGGGACCTGGTGATGCTGCTGCCAAATCACACAAAAAAAAGTAAATATCTTCAAAACTATGCAAAATAAACAATGGAAATAAATTGCAAAAATTCTCAGGGGAGCAATTCCTATCAATTTACCTAAAGTAATTTTTGGACTACAGTTCCCCTTTAATATTAATATGTATAACGTGATATATGTGCCCCTGTGTTCTCCTGTAGAGAGTACTAGTCATCTTTCATAATTCAAAGAGAGCACTTTCCAAGAGCACTGAAACAGTTACACTTTGCAGGAAGTCCTTCAGTAAGTACTTTTACAAACTTATTATAAATATTATACATTATAAATATATTTTTTGTTGTAGATAATACTGTATAACTCACTATTATACACTTATTTATGCTCACATACAGTATATGCCATTAGAATAGGAATGATATGTATTAATATACACTAATGCATTACACACAGGCATCCTTTAAAATTAGAGGAAAATAAGTTTCATTTTCATGTTAGGAAATGTTTATACACATATATTAGTTATCTGGCACTAACTACTAATGCTATTTTTCGTAATTTCCGATATCTCACCCTGGTGATATAGAAATATCTTTAGGGTGGTGCCTACACAGTGTGTACCTTGTTGTTGTTGAGAGCAGATGCTTATTGCGTTTTTTCGGTAAAACGTTATTTACACGACGCGTAAACCTACTCTAGAAAGACCACATTGTCCTGCCAGATTTGCATATATGTTGGGGGACAAAAAAAATCTACTTGTGAAAAACGGATTTTTATGTCAGACTCACCTGTTAAAATCCTATTCTCTATAGGCCGTATAAGGGGGAGGATCCAAGCAGGTGACATAACCATAGAGGGCATACAGCCACCACCTTTGACTCCAGGGACAAGATGGGGGGGGGAGGGGAAAAAGAAAGGCGGACACTTAAACGAACTGTAAGATAGCGGGCTCCAGTGCTCCCCCTCAGTACTGTTACACAGACAGCACCGGAAGGGCCCCGTTCCAGATTGGTCCCAAAGAGGAAGCGTGTAGTCAAATATTGAAAGGAGGATAGTACAACAACAAGCGAAATAACAAGTAACAGGCAAAATAAACATGCCAAAAAAAAAAAACACAATCATGGTCAACAATAGGGGAGACAGGGTAGTACCAGGGTCCCCCTTCACGGACCTAACGAGAAAAGGAAATTACAGCGTGAGTCTGACATAAAAAACCCTCGTTTTCTCTTACAGCACAAGGGTAATTTGGACCAGGATCAAAATAGGGGCACGTCACCAAAAGCTCCCGAATAGGGAAGGGAGGGAAATCATAGTTTGACAAATAAAGGAACCCACGAGACCTCCGCCGCTCTAGTGTATAATGAGAGATGCAAGAGCGATGAGTTTAATTCCTTGTCTGGCAAAACCTTGCGAGGCGATAAACAATCGTGATACAATGTGAGAGAAGAGAGACACACCTGCACATGGTGGCTGCACGAGACCTAACTGGATCCACACGAAGTAGCCACACATGTCGCGTGCCGCCCAAGAGGCTCCAACCGCCCTAGTAGAATGGGCCGTACCCCGCAAGGGAGGAACGGCTGCCCCCAACTGGTCCAAATCACGCAGTCGACGGAGGGCTGATAAATAGATATAATCCACCTAGCCAGAGATTTGTGGAAGAGAAGCGTAGACCCCCGACGGCGGGCACCGCACAGGAGGAATGAATAGAGCCGGGGGAAGAACGGAACACCTTCGTGACGAGCCACAGAGCATCGCTCAGGGCTTCTACACTAAAGTCCAACAGTGCCATACATCTCGACTCCTCGCAGAAGAGACGGATTCGGAAGAGAAAGGTCTGGAACAATGATCATGATGATATGAAAAAGCGAGACCACCTTAGGCAGAAAAAGAGACATATGAAGTCGCAGAAGAGCTTGTCCGGGTTAATTGAGAGAAGGGAATGTAGGAGAACCACAGATAAGGCAGCTAATTCAGACCCCCCTGATGGGACGATAATGGCCCGCAGAAGCACCGTCTCAGATAGAAGCGTAGGAGGTCTCGATTTTCCTTTCCCCCGGTGTCTGCGGTGCATCGCTGGCCCTATAGACCGTGACCTTGGGCCGAATGGGATGGGCGCACGTAGTGTACTCCTACAACCCTCCTTTGTTGGTATGGTCTCGTTAGATACTTTCCACTGCGCTGGCTCAGTCTCACCCTGGCCGCATTCCAGTCGTCCTTGTCGATGTTCGACGCTCCGCACTCACTTGAACTCGCCACGTACCTGCGACTCTTTGCACCAGCCCACTGGCTAATTATGACAAGTCTAGTATATGCTGACATTAGCACTGTGTGAGGCGAGTCAACGGCGCAGCACAGTTTCAGCACTGGCGCCCGCTTCTACTTTCCTCTGTACCACTCGCAGTGTTGTGTTTCGATTGTCATGTGCACACTCTACACAATGTTGTATGGCCCAGCGCACACCCCCCACACACCCCTACGTATCCCCACTCGCTCGTGCGACCTCGACATGCTTTGCTGTTTTGATGTTCGTGACGTCCGATTTTCCTCCGTTGTGGACCTGTATAGCCACACCTTTTTGTCTCGCGTACTCAGGGTGAGATCCTTGTGCTACGCTCAGTCTGTGCGTTCAAACGTCTTCCCTTTCGTTGCACTGCTCACGTGGGGTGTGTGTCGACGCGTTGAAGTAGGCGTACGCTGAATGCTCCTCTCCTCTCCACACGTGTCATCCGTCACGCGCTCGGCATACTGCCCAGGGCCTTTTTCTCCCCACATGTTTTTCTGTCTGCTTCTGTCAGCCAGTGTCTGCTGATAGGTATGTGGTATATGCACTCTTCACACCACTCACTGAGTGCAAGAGTTTTAGCGGCCAGTGTGTGCGCACCTTTGCAGTTTTATTATGTAATAATTCCAGACCTAGAGTAGCACTGGTATGTTCACGAGCTAGTTAGTTCACATTGGGATAGTCACGTATTACGAATCCAAGAGTAGAGTGAATCATGGGAGTTGGTGGATGGAAAGATGTAGCCCAGTTGGAATTGCCAAGGTGCTACCAGAGCATCTATGAGGCCGCAAGAGGGTCTCTATGATGATTTTGGACAAAAAAAGGTCAGAAACCTTGCGGTTGGTTCGAGATGGCCAATCAGGATAGATTGTCCGGGGCCCATCTCCTGTGTCAGATGGACGAAAACCTCCGGATTGGAGAGCCCACTCCCGACGAGTGTACCCGACTGCGAAAATCATGCCTTCGTATTGAGGACTCCCGGTAGGTGTATGTATATTGCCGATATCGCCGGTAGTAGAACTCTGCCAGGTTAGTATTCGATGCGCTTCTGTCATTGCCAGATCGCTTCTCGTGCCCCTGATTCTTGTACGCCACAGCCGTGGCGTTGTCCACTGTATCCGAAACATTCTTGTCGTCAGGAAGACTGTCTAGTGAGACAGAGCTAGGAATATCGCCATTAGCCCAGGACATGATGGAGAGTAGAGCTTCTTCCCTGGTCCAAGGCCCCCTGGCTCTCCTCAGCGCCTCGCATACCCGCCCCCCCCACATGAGACCGTGGTGTTGGGTGGCGGTGCTACCTGTATGTCCACACGCACACTGCGATGCTGAGTGTGGACACAATTACTTTAACCAAGTGGGACAAAAGGGATTTGCCCATGCGCACAAGTTGCTCTCCTGGGATCCACCAAGTTAGGGAACACCGAAAACTCAACTGTGGTAGGACGAAAGTGGGCACAGCCTCCAACGGACTGCACGGTGACACTTGCCCAAGACAGGAAGGATGTTCGTGTCCATGGAGGTGGTCGCAGCACCAGTTATGTCCTACTAATCGGCACATCGCTTGCGAAGAGTTGATTTGCTGGAGAGGACTGTGCCTGAGTGCAGCTTTCTTCATCGATTCTCTTTTGTCACCCTGTCGTGGCAGGAAAACATTTGTGGTTCGGGTGGAGTCGATAAACCCACCAGTCCGCTGTTAATTAACGTTACTTGACTAGTTACGGCCGACAGCCGTAATGTGTGAGTCACTCTGTGCAGTGAGGTGTTGTGTTCTTGCAGAACTAGCACACTGCCGGCACTGGCAGAAGGCAACACAGTTGTTGATATAAGATGTATATTCATGTCCTATCTGGCGCCGAGGTGACGTGAAACCTGAGCTAACCTTGCTGTTGCGCTAGTGAAGGATGCCGCCTGTGATCAATAGGTTGTTCGGTCTAGATAGTGGCGTGACGAAGATTCCTGAAGCCGAAGAAAAAGGCGCTGACAGGTCATGATAGGTTTGTATAATATACGGGGGCTGAAGCGTGCCGGCCCGAATACGACAGAGCTGTGAAACTGAAAATGTCGGGCCGCCTATGGCCGAGGATATGAGGAGACAGGTTGTTAAGGACCGTTCACCAAATGGGTACATTGAGTGTGAAGGTACGCATTCCTGAAATATCCAGAGGCGAGAAAATCGCCTTGGCTCTAACGCCAATATTACCGAACGTTTAGGAGACTCCATCTTGAACCTGATTTTTCTGTAACAGTGTAGAGTGTTTAGAGATTTTAGGTCTTAAAACTGGGTCAGGAAAGTTCCTCCGTCCTTCTTCGGCAACCACGAGTGAAGGACGAAGACGTCACGTATTAGTTACAAATTCCCCGAAAATCCTGAATATCTGGAGGGGCAAATGATGTCCCGGCGTGGAGGAGAGAAGAATGCAGAGCTTGAGGATTGTCGGCGTTCTTGCAGGGTGCATCTCGGAACGCTGGAAAGAAGTAAAGAATCGGGGAACCGACGCCCGCCCGCGCCGCGCGTACGCAAACAGTGGCTGTAATCAGGTAAGGCGCTTTCATTTTTTGTTTTTTTTTGGGTGCTACTTCTAAGTTCACCTAACAATTTACTAACCAGCACTTAGGTATATAGTGTTGCCACTGTGGCGTATCATCTGACTGTAGGTCATGCATATGTTTTAAGTGGCCTGGTTTGTTGGACAAATTTGTCTGTGTGATGTGGGGATGACACACCGTAGGAGTCTGGCACCTTGCATGACAGCCAGCTTGAAGATGGCCATGCACAGAGATGTAGTAGTACGTGGGTTCGCGCACTGCAGTATCAGTATTATGTGACATACTTGTTCAAAATGTACGTCGTTTGTCTGAGAGGACTCCCTACGTTTCCCCACATCAGGGTATGCCCGGCGTGTAACAGATGAGTGGAGCTTTGTCCCTTGGTCGGTGGAGCACTAGAGTGGAGGAGACCTGTAGCTGCTCGCTCTGACGCAGGTAACGGAGTGTAGGGGTGTGTGAGGATTGGCGCGGACGAACAACGGCTTCATTGGATGAGAACGACCGAAAAGGACTGGCACACCGGACGAAGCAAGCACAGTCTTGGTGTGCGGATAGGAGAGGTTGTGCTTTTTCCTCCATGCAGTAGCAAAACTAAAAAAAATTGAGAATTATCGTCTGAAGGATACATATCTTTGCTCCAAAAGTTTTACATGAGCGAGTCTGTCACTAGTTGGGTCCAATTAAGAGGCGACCCGACAGCTGCGAAAAAAGGAAGGTTGGTAAGGGCTTTCTTGGATGCCGGGTCTGCCGCCCAGGCTTTTAGCCATAAGGATCGCCTGGCTGCGGTTGCAGCCGCTGGATGATCTAGCTATAAGTCTTCTAGACTCAAAAGCCGCATCCCCAAGAAAAGTAGCTGCATCAGATAGCTGTTGTATGATATCTACCAGTGGGGCTATCCGAGGATTCCTTGACCAGAGTGGTAAAGTTGTCCTAGCCATGCTTCCATTGCTTTGGCCACCCACGCGGAGGCGAAGGTAGGACGCAGAGCTGCGCCAGCTGCTGCGAATGCTGTTTCAGGAACCCCTCCAGTCTTCTATCTGTCGGGTCCTTGAAAGTGGCTACCTCGGCTAAAAGGGATGGCTGTGGCCTGGTAGGGACCACCTTTCCACATCCGCTTTGGAAAGGGGAACATCGTTTGGAAATTGAGATAAAATGAAATTTCTTTCCGGAGACGCCCACTCTTTTAACACAATCTGTTTCCAATTGATCATAAGATGGAAAAATTGCCGCCATCTTCTTAGGGCGCTGAACAAAGTCTTAGACGGATCGTCGGTTCGATGGATCTCGAATGTTAAGCACCTGTAGCACAGATCTGATAAGATCGTCTATAGTTCAGGTGTGAAAGTGGTCTGAAATTCATGTTCAGAAGTCAAGGAGTCAAGTTCTCCCTCTTCCAATTCCTCTCTTTCCTCCTCAGGATCTCTTCCATGAAGGGATACTGGGTATATGATGGTCTGGTGGCCCTTAGTGGTCTGGCCTCCGTTCCAGAGGAATTAGCTGACTGCAGAGCCTGCGAAAGGGATGCCGACAATATCGACATGGAATCTGCTAATATTTCGCCCAGGCTGGTTCAGACTCCTGGTGGGGGGCCCCCGGAGATACTCGGGACAAGGCGACCCCGCAGGGGGATTCTGTAGAGAATCAATGGAAGCCCGAAGGGATTTAGCCCATTCGGGTTCCGACTGTCCGAAACAGTCTGACTAGGGTCTTGGTTTGCGTGTGCATGACCCGCATAGCCCAGATAGGCCGGCAGGCAACTTATTCTGGCATAATGTGCAGACATAAGGAATTCACTTGGACCGATTGGTCGATTTAGATTTGGGAGCGGGCTCCTGTTGGACAGATGGAGAGAGAAGACAGCAGGCCAGAAAATGAGAAAAATTAAATGGGTTTTTTTTTTTTTTTTTTTTAAAAACAGGGACTGGCCGAGTGAAGATAGAAAGAAATCAGAGGTAAAGAGCGAGGAGGAAAACAGAGTAGAGCAGGAAAAAGATCGACTTATCTGATCTGTAGGAAAAGTATGCAAGCAGGAGGAGGCTGGACTGGTATGTACTCTGATGTGTAGCTGGAAAGGCCGAAGACCGGAAGTCCCGCCCCCGAAAAAGCCTGGTAAGGAGAAAAACCGGAAGTCCCGCCCCCGAAAACGGCCCTAGTAATGGGTGGCCTGCAGAAGAAGAGAGGCCCGCCCCCATCAGCCGGTCCAGTGAGCTCCCTCAGCATGTGTCTGTAGTGCTGGAGGGAGGGGGAGCGGCGGGGACCGCCGGTTGCCCGCAACATGCGGGAGGGGGGGATCGGCCCATTTTAGGCCGCGGGCC
This sequence comes from Hymenochirus boettgeri, assembly GCA_019447015.1. Taxonomy (NCBI): domain Eukaryota; kingdom Metazoa; phylum Chordata; class Amphibia; order Anura; family Pipidae; genus Hymenochirus; species Hymenochirus boettgeri. The sequence goes on from CM033472.1 coordinate 204,731,836, forward strand.
ATGATGGGCCGCCCTCCCGCGGCAGCCGCACGAGGAAGACCTCTGCTGGCTGCTGATCCCACGGAGGGAGCCGGTGGGAGTCTGGAAACACCGGCTCCAAACCATCCAGGTAAGGTAGGGAGAGAGGCCGCCACTGCCTGAAGCGGACACTTAAAAACTGGAGGAGGCTTCCGGTGCTCTGTGTATTGTACTGAGGGGAGGAGCATTGGAGCCTCAATCTTACAGTTTTAAGTGTCCGCTCCTGGAGGAAAGGGTGCTTAACCCCTATGTTGACCTGGGTCCCCTGAGGCTGTAAGAGAAATACATTTTTAAACTCATTAACAGATTTAATGTATAAATCATGTAAAAAAAAAAAATAAATATGCAGACATGTTTCACATCTGGTAGACATGCCCTATCGCTCTGGGATACTGGAATAATGTCTTTCAGAAAGTATCAGTTATAGAATGATAACAGTACGCTGCGGTCTCCATACAAGTTCCCTTAATATAAGGAGCAATGCGAAGAGCTCTGTCAAATACTAGGATGAGTTGTCTACTTGCCTATTACTTCACAACACAAAGTTATAGGCTTGTAAATTTCCACAAAATTAGTTTTCAAGCTTGTGGCTACCTTATAAAATTTAATTTTGGTGGCGGGCCTGATCCTAGATTGTTTGATGGTAAGAGATACTCTTTTAACAGATGGCACTTTCAGGGTGGACAAACCCGGTCGCCAGGGCGAGCAATGAAGTGTCTGCTGGCGACCAGGAAAAACACTGAAAGTTTCCTTAACTTAGGAATCTCCCCCTTACTATGCAGGCCTAAGGCTCCGGTCAGAGAGGTGCATCATAAATTCAATTCCCACCTTCTTTTATCTGGTATGCAAAGTGTGCTGGGATCCTGCTGTGAACTACAAAGGGTCAGGTTCCAGTTCACTTCCTGATATCCACAAGTCAAAAGGAGAGACTGTGGGGAGTACTGGCCTGACACAGAGGAATGAAAGGTAAAGGACCAGGGAGGAGGTGGAGATTTGCAGAGGATGTTCAGGACATTTAACCCTGTGAGTACTAAGCACTAAACATCATCTAAGTTAAAAACAAAAGCGAGGAGTTCATTAAGGCCGGCACATGTGGAACCCTGGTGTTTTTTTTTTACATTACTATGTACCTTGTATAGTAGACACTAACTGATTTGTTCCCACCCTAAGTGTGAGTGTAGCATGAGTGTAACTGTATGTGGGTGGAGAGTGTATGCATGATTATCTGTATGTGTGCGAGTGTACGCACAAGTGTATCTGTATGTGTGCGGGTGTTGTATCTGTATGTGTGCGGGTGTATCTGTATGTGTACGAGTGTATCTGTATGTGTACGAGTGTATCTGTATGTGTGCAAGTATGTGAGTGTATATGTGTGTGAGTGTATGCATGAGTATCTGTATGTGTGCAAATATGAGTATGAATGAGTGTATCCCTCAATCCCTTTTTTATTTAAATGTTAGGGGAAATTAATTCATGAATTATTTTATATATATTTTATATTTATTTCTATATACATATATCTTGATAGGTTACATGTCTATCCAAAGAAATTTGGAGCAATGAAGTTGTGGCTCCAACTTTTTGAATGATTTGTCCAGCCCTGACTTATGAAGACCACAGTTCCCCTTTAAGTAGTATCAGATTTTTTACGTTTGAAGCAAATTCCAGCTGGGTAGAAATTTTTGTATTTTGTGACCGAAGCTCTGTGACTTGCTCCTGCAACTTTTCATTCTGTTCATTTATCATTTATCATTTACTGCTTTCTCCTTTCTGTAATTTTCAAAGTATCTGAACGAGAGAAACCAACAACACGATTTTCACTTTTATAATAAGATTTACTACATCTTTGTTATGTGCAGAAATAATTACAGCATTCTACAAAATGGTAAATCCATTACCATGCATGAAAAACTTACCTGTTTTAGTGCAGCTTTAGCTTCTGCTGCCTCTGTAGATTCAGAAACAATAGCTGAAGGTGTGGAGGTGGATACAACATGAGATACTCCAGGAGACTTCCTGGAGTTGAAGTCAAAGACATCTCCTCTAATAGAAATTTAGAAGCAGAGTTAAAGTTTTACCTTCATAAATAGGCTTAATTTAAAATTAGAGCTTAACAAGTAAAAAAAAAAAAAAGTTTGACCTTGCCAATACTTGCAACACATTTTAAGGTTGTTCTTTACCTTTTATGCTAGGTAGCTATTCTCAAAATCTCATGAGGTTTATTTTTTACTGAACAAACAAAAACACTTTCTCCAGAACTGGCAACATGGAAACAATGGAAACAAAGTTTAAGTTTAAGACTGCAAGAAACTCTATTTTTACATTTGTTCTGAAGGACAAAGGGTGTTAACGTCAAATAATAATAAAAGCCCTAGAATCTTGGCTTCTGAGGAACTGTGGACATTAAACATACCTGCAGAGAGGAAAAGAGCAACTTGAAAAACCAAGTAAGGGGTTGTGAGAAATATGCCGACTTATTTTGAGAGGCCAGGGGTTATCATTGAAGACGTCCATCGCTAGTCTTGAAAATCTAGGGCAAAGACCCTTATTTCCCAGAGTGCCCCAAGATAAAAATCGCTCACACAATAAGGCATTAAGAAGCATGGTGTGTGAGAAAATCTTTGAAACCTCTAAAAGCCCAGAAGAGAAAAAAATCTTCTGCAGAGAGACACGTAAATTCACACCTCAAGTATTAGACAAACTCTAATTAGATTCTTAGAGGCAGAAATGCAGGATAATGAGATATGCAACAATTTACAGTGGTGCACTGTATTTTCTTAAGGACCAGTTTTTAATGTGAATGCACTCAGCAGTTCAGATCATTTCACCCTCTTTCAAGAGAGAACCCACAACCCCAGATAAAGCAGTCTATAATAACATATAATCATTCCAATACCCTTCTTTAACATTTAAATGGTTTCACCCTGCTGCACCACCCTTACTACTTCTCTCTTGGCATTATGATTCAGACGTGCCTACACTCCCCCAAGGTAATCTTCCCCACAAACCCCCAACACTCTTTCCTCTCATCTGTCATGATATGGCTCTGCTGCAAGAAGCTCTAGTGATTTTTTTTTTAATCAAACTGTTGTAATAGCAGATTCCATTAATTTTTAATACTGTACATTGTTTCCTATTTCCTTCTGTACTCCTCTACCATTTAGCTCATAAACCCGGTAGGGAGCCAAGAATTGCTATTCCTGTACCTACTCTAAAGGATACAGTAGACTTGAGTCTCCTAATATCAGCAGGAGGTCAAACTGACCTGGGAGTGTATATATGGCAAGCAGATATGGAGATATGAGGTAGGGACACATTCGGTACAAGCCAAACATCACGTATGTAAGTCTTAGTGAGGCTGGAGAAACCGTCATAGTCGTTTGCGTCAATAGTATTTCCCCGTCATGTTTGGTGTCTATCAACTGGTAAATTCATACAATAATTTAGTAATTTCCAGTTGGTAGTACCTTGGGACACAGAGATATGAATTCTCTAAAAAAATAATGTCACTGCAAGTGTGTCTTCCAAAGGTAATCACATATTGACACACCCTCAGTCCAGCCTACACCTGTGGTGATGGTTGGGGAATTATTTGCCCCTTTTGCTGGGGTTAGATAAGGCGCCACACAGTTACTGGAGGGAGCTACTGATTACACTTATGGAAATCTAAACTGTGGATTATCCACACCGTTTAAGTATTTTCACCTTTTATCCCTTTGTTTTACCATTTGTGTTTTAGGTGTTTGTTATATTTTGTAATCAATATTGCACGTTTTTGTTTTCTTTTATTAAACAAGATTATATAAAAACGTTAGGCTGATTCTCCTAGTGCTGTAACAGAACTAAGTAAGAATCCTGTCTCTGTGACGCTACATATAGTAATGTATTCTGTATTCTTTATTATCTGGTACTATTCCTGCCTGAGTGTGGCAGCGAGTGATACAGGTATTTAGTATATTTTAGATTTATAGCCGTTAAGGGTGGTATCTGTTTCCACGGCCGTTAGTAAGTGGGTTTTTGCAGTAGTTTAGTGACGACAACCTTCAAACTGGTTTTGACCCGGTGAGCTGGGAAAGCTCTGTTTGGTTGAGGTTGAGAGTTGTGGTATCGTCACTGGTATCTGTTCCCACAACCGTTAGTGAGTGGGTGGTGGCAGTGTTTTTATACCTGGTAAGTGGTATATTGTAAGTGACGGCAGCCTTCAACCCGGTTTTGACCTGTGAGCTGGGAAAGCTCCGTTTGGCCTGAGGTTGAAAGCTGCTGTTCCGTAACACATCTTAAAACATTCTCTTGATGCTCTATACCTTTGGAACACTTTCCCTCTCTATGTTGCCAGGTAACATTCATTATCACCTTCACAAATTTATCATATATCCTACCATTCAAAGCAGCAGCACAATAAATGTAGATGTCTTGAGCACTTTGTACCCTCCCCACACACACTTGTATCTTTATGTTGTCCCTCCCAATTAGATTGTGAGCACTTCTGGGCAGGGATTTCATAGTATATCTGTTGTATTCAGTTAGATCAAATGAACTTCGTTCTTAATGAAGTTTTGCGAGTCATCTGACTGGCTTTCTCAAGAAAGTCTAGTTGATCTAACTGAATACAACAGACATTCCTAATGTGATGACACACCACAATTATTTTATATATGTATTCCTAACCTATGAATAAAACTTACATTTATGTAATTTTATTTCTCTAATTGCTTTTTTAAAAATCTGGTTAATGCACTTTTCCCTTTGTTGCATACTCTGTATGCATACAGATTCTTTAGTTAATCCAATATGCTGTTTTGCAACCCTTTACATACCATGGGTAGGTAGTGAGACACCAGTTGTTTGAGTTAGAAGTATACGATACAATATCACGCTGACGTACAATGGACTCAACCAGAGTCATCTGATGGTGCGAGCCTTCGTAACTGTTGTAACTCTGAAAGAGCAGTTTCTAGTTCTTTTTTCCAATTCAGAAATCCTAATTTAACAAATACAAAATGATTAGCTGCATGGATAGATAAATGCCTTTTAAAACAGTCACAGGACACACACACACACAAATCCAATTTTTTATGCAACTGTGGAAACCTTTGCATTAATTATCTAAAATAAAAATCACCAATTTGTGTGAAAATATAAATTTCAACTTTAAAGATGAAGCCTCCTGCTCTTCCTTTCTTTAGTCTCGCCAAGCTCCTTTAGGGCCACCAAAAGTCTTTGATTTTGTTGCTGTAACTCTTCAATGTTTCTGTAAGTGACCAGATGTTGTGATATCACTTCAGAGGAGCTGCTAATGTTAGCAGAACTACATCATATCTCTCTGAACATAGTTTTCTCTGGCTTCTTCCAACTCCATAAGCAGAACTCTGATCTGCAGTAGATATAAAAAATAATTAAAAATATATGGTTTGTTCAATAAGTAGCTTTTTAAATTCTCTGAAGCAGTCAGAAAGACCTGGCACAATGGGGTTAATTCCCATTTCTAGAAGCAGCCACTAAGATAAAGGCTCCTTCTTTAGGGAGATACCACCAGAATACTTAAAATTAAAGAGGAAAAAAAAAAAGAGTGGGAAGGAAACAAGTAAAACATTAAGATCAAAAAAGCAGGAAAACCCGTGGTTTTAGAAGAAAATGATTTACAGCAGAGTAAGAAGAAAAACAAAAATCTCCAGCAGCCTAGAGGGGCTCATGAGACATTCTAATTGACACACAAAATAAGAGGGCAGGACAATCTACGGCTTGGCTATCTGCAAGATCAAGCATTTGAGGTATGCAGGGGCAAAATCTGTTCGAAGAAGATTTTATTATTAAATGCACATGAAGGACATAGCCTAGTAGAATGAGCCTAAAGGGCATGTCCACCCCCAAAACCAACTTTTTTTTATTATTTGGCCCAAATAAGTGCTCCAAAACAAACTTTACAGCATGTAAATCGGTCCAGTGGTTCAAAAGAGAGAGACACACAAGATTTTTTTCCCCCTAATCTGCAGCGGGGTCATCTAAAGAGGAAGTGGAGAGGAAGTGAAGCCTGAAATATATCTCATTAAATATCGGGCAAGGCAAATGTTTTTGAAAAATGAACATGGCGTTTGAGGTTGGTGACTATATATAAGAACATAATAAAAGTTTAATTTTAGGTGTACATACCCTTTAAGTAAAAAAAAAAAAAAAAAAAAAAAAAAAAGCTTTACAAGATTTACAGGGCATTCCACACACTAAAAGCTGCTCATTTGTCACCGACCTGCCCCAAACCCCAATAGATATATTCAGCACTAGATGCATTATGAACCAAAATATTTAAAGGGAACTAAACCAAAATACAAAGGAAGCTCCACAGACTCTATAACTGTCACTTCGTAAAACCATTTGTTTCTCACCTCTGAATTCAGCCTCTTAGTATAGAAATCATTTATAGAACATTTCTGAGTACTGGCAATCTATGTCACAGCTGGCTTCTAGTGTTGCCTCTTCCTGGTGGTCAGGTACCAAAACTCCTTCTGCATATGCTAACTAGCTACCTTGTTTTTTTTCCCACTCTTCTTATGCTAAGCTGCATGTAACAGTTAACCTTAGAGTCCCCACCTGCCAGTGTCTCCCAGCCATCCTAGCATGAGTGAATTTATTAGCAAAGGTTGTTATCCCTTTTCTTATGTATTTAGGAAGCAATTGTTATATAATTGTGAGCATTTCTGCAAGACTGTAGGCTCATTTACCAGACTGCGGGACAGACGGGGCAGACATATGACAGAAGTCGTGCTAGCTGGTTCTTACAGTTAGTGCGACTAACTCTATATAAGCGTTGGATGGGGGGGGGGGTTATACAAAAATCACCCGCGCATCCGACACTCGTGATTCAATACAATGTTTGCAATAGTTTTAGCACAGATTTTAACGACAGCAAATAGCTGGCGTTAATCCCGAGTGGGTAAATCCCTTACAGGATTTATCCACATTCGCAAACGTGATATTGAATCGCGAACTGGACATTTACCCACAGTGATAATCGGCTCTGGGTAATGAGCCGGTGTGTGTGTTATTTCTGCACTCTACCATTTATATTAGTGTGTGTATTGCTGCAATGTACATTAGGGCACAGCCACACTGCAACACACAACAATCGCACCCATTTCCATGCATTTGCGATTTGTCCATTTTCATTCTGAAAACACATGCGATTGCGATTGCAAATTTTTGGTGCGTTGCTGCAATTTTAATACAATCGGAAAATTGCATAGCCTGAAACACGCGCTTGTGAGGCCTAGTCCTAAGAAGTGTAATGCAAGCTGCATTGATTTCAGTTTAGCCATACAGCATGTATTTAATGCAATGGAACTTAGCTTTGCAGCAGGTCAATTTTCCTGAGGCTGTGCCCACGCTTCTGCATGGGTGTTGCGCTTCCACAATTGGACCCTAGCAGAGTGCAAAAAGTTCTTAAAATCTGATTGGTTGGGGGGTGGGAAACCTATTTGGAAGAGGGTTTTTGTTTATGCAAAACTTCCCACAGGCAGCCCACCTGCTGCATTAATTTTATAACACATGTTTGCGTTCCCTCTAACAGTACCCCTTTAATTGGCATTCCCTCCAATAATTCCTATTAACATGTACATTTATATAAATAACATGGTGCAGAGCTGCAAGTGGCATACCCTCCAACATTTACCTTTAATAACATACACTTATAGAACATGGTGCAGTGCTGCAGGTGGAGGATAATATAATGACCCTGATCTTATCACAGCTCTGTGCAATGCATTCTTAGCTTAGCTCTATAATACAGTTTGTTGTTTTTATACAGACAGCTGAATCAAAAACACACTCTTCCTACCTCCCAACATTCCCTTTAACAAGGTACACTGATGAGAAATGCATTGCACAGAGCCGTGCTAATATCAGGTTTACTTCACTATCCATCTCCTACAGTTCTGCACCATGGGGTTTCTACAAAACACCACTTTCCTACCCTCATTTTTTAACCCTTTTAACCCTTTAAGCAGTTACACTTTCCAGTAATATTGCTGAGCTGACAGGGAGAGCTAGAGACCTTCACACTATGGGCCATATTTATAAAGGTGTGGAATCGCCTCTTAGCAATCATTATGGCGATCGTTAATTAGGATCTCAAGTACGATAGCGAACGTAAATTTACGACCACTGTAGAATATTATTACGGTAGCTTACAGCATGGTAAACTACTGCCAAGGTCGTACAGTAACGATAACCCGCGGTTAAACATACAAAGACACAGGTAACTAACTGTGAATAGTGCAGGTTTATTGCAAAACATGGCACACATGTTTTGACCCACTGTCCTTCCCCAAGTGCTCGAGTGGGTCTGAAACATGTAGTACGCATGTTTTGCAATAAACTTGCAATATTCACAGCTACAGACTGTGCCCTTGTATGTTTCACCTGCAATTTATTGTTATGTATTGGATGGTGGAGTGAAAGCGTAGGTGAGACATACATTATTTCAGATCCGGACACCACAGATACCCAGACCTATATACATCACACTACAAAACTGCTTAGGAAAGTGTTAATCAGCTGCACCACCAACTTGAATATCGAGGATTTAATATCATACATCATAGGGGTTAAGTGGTGGGAGTGGAAATCACACAGGTGCTGAAAATGTAACAAGGCAAAAGTACTGTCAGGCAAGGGAAAATGTCAGCTTTAGATTCAGGGAACAACAGAAAATACAATGAGCTCATAGAGGTAAAGAAAAGGCCCCTGAGTGGAATCTTCCATGCTGAGAAGGATGTTGAGGCAAGTACTTTCTAACTTAAACTTTGATTGTTTGGTTAGTTATCCATTAAATAAAATGAGTTGCCTCCTTCTGACCAGGTAAGCTGGCTCCTTCCTTCATGCAGTCAATCAAGGCTTGTACTGCTGAATCACAGAGTGATTGCCTGGTTCCCATCCTGGCCTCTGCACACGCTCACGCTTTAAAAAAAAGCTCATTGAGAATACAGAGTTAGCAGAAAATCTCTTCCATTCTGGCAAAAGATATCATTAAATATCCAATCAAAATGCATTTAATAAACTGGTAAAATAGCAGGTAGGGTTTTGTTTTAAGGGTGCACATGTCCTTTAAAAAACTACATTCAAATCTCCTTTAAATATTAATGACTACTACAACAAGCAGTCTGGCCAACCTGTTGAGAAAGGTCTTACTTGCAGTTCCAATCTTTGATTCTCTCTTTCAAGCATAGAGGCACATTTGTTGGCTTTATCAGTCTCATCTTGCATTCGCTGAATTCCTTAAGACAAAAAAAAAAAAAAAAAAAATTCTATATATTAGACACTTTAACAGTAGCATAGAAAACCCAAAGTACTGTATAGGTAGGGGGTACAATAATTTGATTATACAAGTTTGCTATCTAAAGTCCGGAGATCTAAAATAATTACTACAGATTTTTAATTACTTATACACACCCCTCACCCTCCCAATGTTATAGGTGAATAATGCGAGTGTACGTTACTCATCTATGCCATATTTAAAGGGGAACTGTGGTCTCCAAACAAGTTAGCTTAAAGGAAAGGCCAGTGGTCCTACCTTTAAAATGAGCCTCTCACGTGCTCCACAGCCCAAGATATACAGAAATGACTGACCCGAAAGTAATGGGTGGGAGGCTGACATGTGACATTCCTAGGCTTCTCCTGCACAGTGGCCGCCGGCAAGCACAGTCTCAGACTCCCTCAGTGTGTAAGGAAGACAGGAAGTCCCTCTCCTCTCTGCTGTGTGAAGTCCTGACATAGAAGGTAAGGGAATCTACAGCTTCTCTTTCACTGTGTGAAAACAGTTCTCACATCTGCCTGAAAAGGCTGTTTCCAGAGTTTTCTGTAGGGGGGGGGTGTCTGAGTACCCCCCGGCAACCGAGAGGGGGCAGGCCTAGGCACCCGCGAGTGGGCGCTTCCACATGGGCTGTAAGATAATGGGCCATGGGGGGCGCAACTGGAGGGACCATGGGGTCTATGAGTGGGAGGGACCAGGTGGGCTGCAAAGGGGAGGAGCAGGGCAGATTGACTGACAGTTTTAGAGCAGGAAGCAGGAAGTGCAGGGAATGGTGATGTGCTGCCAAATCACACAAAAAAAAGTAAATATCTTCAAAACTATGCAAAATAAACAATGGAAATAAATTGCAAAAATTCTCAGGGGAGCAATTCCTATCAATTTACCTAAAGTAATTTTTGGACTACAGTTCCCCTTTAATACATTTATCCAAGCATTCTCGTTACATATATAAATATGGTTTATTTGTATGGGAGGATTGCATTAATTGCAGCTTTCCACTGAGCTAGGGAGGGAAGGAGGGAATGATGAATCTAGGTTCTGGCTATACAAGGTTTAATTATGGAATCTCCAAAAAGGGACAGGATAAAGAAAACACAGAAGTACAGAAAACCTTAAGGCTCCTATAAGGGACATTTATCCCTGCCTCCAATGTTGGAGTTGTATTATTATCAGAAGGGGTAACGAGTTTGTGTTTTTGGCTATTTTTCCATTCAAGTACAACATAACCCTATCATGAATTGGAGGGTGGTGGTGGGTGAGGGACTACACAGAATGTATTTGTTTAACTGCAAGATTGTGAATTGAAAAAATTTATACAAACACTTGAAAATACCCGCATTGCTTGTTCAAGTTTGGCAGACAGGCTTGCAACGGTTTTCTGCATGCGCTCATACTCTTCTCTCTGACGTTTTAAAATTGGTGCCTTTGCTTCTACTTCCTTCACAATTTCATCCAGGTACTTAGTCACTTTTTTGTTTTCTTGTTTCTCTACCAACAATTGGTCCTGAGTTTCTACATATGCATTGTAGAGCTGCTCACAGAAAATAGGTCATTAAAAGATGACAGCATTTGATCATCATTAACTATACATCAGCCTTTGCAAGACAGCCAACTTCAAACAAACTCACTAATTACAGTATTGTAACAAAACATTTTAACCTTGCAGTTTCTCAGACACCGAGACATCTAATTGAATTGTTTGCAGATAGAACTTTCCTGGTTGGTCTTAAACTATCCAGTTTTCCAATTAGATTTTAGGCAGGTTTTTGGGTAATCTAACCCTCTATTTGAGGTTTACCTAATTCACATGCAATACTGTAATGAGAATTTTTATACTTACCGGTATGTAAAATGCTTTTCTCTGAAGCCGAAGGGGGACCCAGACACAGTGGGGTTAAGTTCCTACCCCAAGGAGCGGACACTTTAAATTCTTAAAGGGCAATTATAGTGAGAAAATTGTTTTTTTTTTAATTTCTTCTAATGTATCCTATACGTCATCCCATCCACCAGGGTACCTTTAGTTTCTTTAAATTCTACATAGTCCCCGAGATATAAGCCTTTGAATATGCTGTGATTTGTAGGAGCTGCTACACCTCATCTGTCACTCAAAGGCACACACCCACACAATCCAAAGCTCCCCTGCAGTACTGTCACACACTCTCTCACCCACACTATATGTACCATGTGCAACATATAGTCAAATGCTGTAGTGCTCAACACAATCAATAAACCATTAACCCAGCAATATGAGCATAACACACTATAAAACAGCCCCTCCCCCCAAAAAAAATCTTATATACATACAAAACCAGTGACTCAAATGGAACACTAATACAGTATCTATAATACAGTAATACAGACTATATACCAAACAAGACACACAGTGCAATCTATGAAATATATAGACTAAAGCAACTAAAATGTAAAAGGACAACAAGCAGTGTCACTGTGTTTGTGAAGGTCTCACTACAAGCTGCTGTTACACTGACTCTCTCTTCAGTGATTATGATCTCAGCTAAGCAGGGGGAGAGATATGAACTTTAGGTAAAAAGTAAATAACAATTAGCAAAGTTAGAGAACAGGCAGAGTTCAGTAACTTACTTGTAAAGAATCTCAGCACCACTTGTCCTCCTCTCTCCCCCTCTGCCCCTCCCTTCAGCATATTGCTACTGTATTCCACACTTTGAAGGGAGGGGTCAACAGGATGTCAGCACTTCATTTAAAGTCCTTTCAACTGACAATGCTCGGACTCTGTATACAACCCGTCACTGCTTGACGGGGAGTAGACAGAGAGGGGAGGGGGACTACACAGCTTGGTACAAACTTCTGCCAGTGTGAAGAAACGAAGCCACACAGAAACCTGAGTCAGGGTAGGCTTATAGCTAAGAGTGATCTATCTATACATTGTATACAGACAAAGTTTTTTTTTTCACTATAGTTGCCCTTTAAGAAATGAGGCTCTGGTCCCACCCCATGGCTATAAGTACCTGGGCGCCGGAAGCCTCCTCCAGTTTGTCCCAAAGAGGGAGTGAAGGAGTAACAGATAATAATAACCAACTCCAAACCTTGTGGCAACAAGCCAAATTACATAATAAAACCAGCTACCTAGGCAAATATTACTAGGAGGGAGTGCCTGGGTCCCACTTCTGCTTCAGAGAAAAGCATTTTACGTAAGTATAACATTTTCTATTTCAGCATCAAGGGGACCCAGGTACAATGGGGATGTCCCAAAGTCCCGATAGCAGTAGGGAAGGAAAAACTACCCCTCTGCAGCCTGCAACTCAGATGACCCAATGACACTTCTGCGTAGGAAAAAAGACATGGAGTCTCTAAAACTGAATGAATGTCATAATGGATGACCAAGTTGCTGCTCAGCATATCTGATCCACAGAGGTTCCTTTGAGAGCAGCCCATGAAGCTCCCATAGCCCTGGTTGATCTGAAAGTCTTAGATCTGGCGACGTAAACACGTGGTTGGAATTACTACTGATGGGATGCCTTATGATTTTGGTATCTCAGATTCAGTCTCCACGCCGTCAGGTGGAGGTGATGGAAGTCTTGACGGAGGAGAGGACCCTGCAACAGTAGGTCAGGTCTCTCTGGAAGTTGTAGACTGTCTGATGTAATGGCTAAGAGGTCAGAGAACCACGCTGTGTGGGGCCAAAAAGGAACGATCAATATGGTGGGGACCCCTTCCAGCTTGATCATCTTCAACAGCCAGGGAATCATTGCGATTGGCGAAAAGGCATAGACTAGGGAGAAACCCCAGTGAAGTACTAGGGAATCCACCCCGCATGCCAGGGGATCCCTGGTTTTGACACAAAAGGTTGGAACTTTGTGGTTGTTCCTGGATGCCATGATGTCCACATCTGGAAGGCCCCATCGTTACAGTTGGCCGAATACCTCTGGGTACAGTGCCCATTTTCCCGGGTCTAGTACGTGGCGACTGAGGAAATCGGCTTGTTAATTCTGAATCCCCAGGATATAGACCGCTGAGGGGGCTGGAATGTGAGCCTCTGCCCAGGATAGACGCCTCTGAGTTTAGTCTATGGCCAAGTCGCTGCGCATAACCTTTGGTGGTTCAGGTATGCCACAGCCATAGCACTGTGATTGAATTCGGACGCACTTCCCTGTCAGGAAGGTGGTCCAGAAAAGCAGGGCATTGGCGAATGGCCCAAAGCTCCAGAATGTTGATGGGAAGAGTGGATTCCTGCTGGGATCACTGCCCCTGAGCTTGGCCTGCCTCCGATAGAGCTCCTCAGCCCAGAAGGCTGGTGTGCGTCTTGACTACCGTCCAAGTCAGGAGGCACAGGTCTTTGCCCTTTAGCAGATGCTGTGTTTTTGTCCACCAGTGTAAGGATTGTCTGATGTTATGAGGAATGGGCAGAGAATGGTCCAGGGAAAGGGAGGACTTGTCCCAATGTTGTAGCATGTGTCACTGCTGAGGTCTGAGGTGGAATATCCCATATGGGAAAACTTCCTCTGAGGACAACATCTTTCCCACGAGTCATGGCTTGTCTGATGGTGACTTGTTTTCTGGACATGACATGGCATGCCATGTCCGAAGAAGCAAGAATTTTGGCAGGTTGAGAATCCACCCGAAGTGGGATAGGATTGCGATGCACCTGGCTACCTGGAATTGAGACAGAAGCTGGGATAGTGCCTTGATCAGGACAGAATATGTTCTGGAGACAAATAAATGCCGCTTGGCAGGCAATAATCTTGGTGAACACCCGTGGTGTCGTCGCTAACCTGAATGGAAGGGTGGTGAATTGGAAGTGGGCTTGACCCACTGTGAATCTGAGAAATTTGTAGTGGCCTGGCCAAATGAGGATGTGTAAGTATGCATCCTTGATGTCCAAGAATGCTAGGAAGTCTCCTTTTTCTAAAGTTAAGATAACTGTCCTTAGGGACTCCATGTTGAAGTGGTACTTGAGGACATAGTGGTTTAGTGCTTTTAAGTCCAGCACTGGTCTGAACGGTCCCTCCTTCTTGGGTAACAGAAAAAGGTTTGAATAGAAACCGTGGTATCTCTGAGTAGGCAGGACTGGGGAAATTTCTTCCACTGCCAGAAGAGAGAATTGCCTGATCTAGTGCTTTCCGTTTTACGGGACACCTTGGAAGCCTGGAGGATAGAAAGTATGGAGGCGGCCTGCTGGTAAATTCTATCCTGTACCTGTGTTCTAACACTCATAACGTCCAAAAGTCTATCGTTGGGTGTCTCCAGTGAGCATGGAAAAGGCGCAGGTGTCCTCCCACCTGAGTTGGAAGATAGTCAGGATTGTTTTGACCTCTGAAGGTTCCTCTACCAGAGCACCACGAGACCCTAAATCTTGAGGGCTGTATGGGAGGTGCGGAGTCAGAGGACGAGTCCTGACAAAGCCTTGGAGCCCGAAAGGGACGAAAGGACTGGGACCTACGAAAAGTAGGGATCTCCTTACCCCACTCTGAGGAAGTATGGTGCTTTTACCCCCGTAGCCTGGGCAATAATTTTGTCCAGTTCGGGACCAAACAGGAAACGTCCTGAGAATGGTAAACTGATAAGGGCCTTTTTCGAGGCCATGTCAGCGGCCCAGGCTTTGAGCCATAAGACTCTTCTCGAAGCAGTGACTGTTGCCGAGCTGCAGGCTTTCAGCCGCACTGCTTCTAGAGTGGCATCGCTTATATATGACACTGCTCCCCAGCATTAGACAGCTGGCGGATGCAAAGAAATCTTTGCCGGATATTGCTGGCATTCAAGGATAATATCCTGAATCCAAGTCTCTGAGGCCTTAGCCACCCATGGGAGGCTAACACTGGCCTTTATGCTGTTCCCGCCAAAGTAAAGAATGTTTTCAGCAAGACCTCAGTGCGGCGGTCCAGAGGGTCCCTAAAGGTTGCTGCCTTTGATGTTGCATGAGATAGTCTTGCCACTGGAGGGTCTATGGACTATGGGAGGAATTGCCCAGCGGTCCTAATCAGCTTTTGAAAAGGGAATGAAAACAGTTGGCTGAGCATTGGCGGTTTGTCTGGGACCCACCATTCGTCTGAGACGATCGGCTCTAGTTGGTTATGTGAAGGGAAACAGGTGAAGGGAAACAGGTGATGTTTCTCTTACGTCTTGAGAAAAGGAGGGCAGTAGGTTCTTGTTGGGCCTCTGTATCAGAAATATTTAGGGCCCTTATGGTCGCCTTGATAAGGGTGTCGGTATATATTGATGGATGGAAATCATCCAGTCTCTGGCCTTCCTCTTAAAACTCATCCTACTCTGATAGGTTAGCGGCTTCCATCTGAAAGGTGTAAGGTATGGGCTCTGGCACTGTAGTAGAAGTTCCCGCCATAATATCTGCACCCTGCTGGGTGATAAGTTGGGCCATTTGACATAGGGAAGCAGATATAGCTGCTGAGATATAAGCAGGAGAAATAAAAAGAAAGATTTTGTTCTTACCTTTAAAATCTTTTTCTCTGAAGCCAAACGGGACCCAGGCACAGCAGGGGTTAAGTGCTCCACTTCCAGGAGCGGACACTTGAAATTTGAAGACTTCACAGGCTCAGGTGCTCCTCCCCTTACCTTGTATAGCCCAGCACCAGGAGCCTGCTTCAGTTAGTCCCAAAGATAGAAAGTGAAGGAGTGTAATAAAGGAACACATAACTTATTGGCAACAAGCCCAAACTTGAAAACTGAGTAAATACTCTAATCAAAACTAATTTAACTAACTTAAGGGAGGGTGTCATGCCTGGGTCCCTCTTTGGCTTCAGAGAAAAAGATCTTACAAGTAAAGCTGGGTACGTCGGATCAGACGGTATCGGGGCTTTATCGTTGTGTGTGTGCTCGTTTCCCGAACGAGCGTGCGGCCCCCGAACGATCGGGTCGGCCGTACGCTCGTTCGGGAAAGGCCGAAAATTTCCATCGGCCGCGCTAGACTCCCTATAGAGGAGTCTAGCGCGGCCGATGGAAACACACAGTCCCGAGCGTTTTCCTTATGAAGTTCATAGGGAGAACGCTCGGGACTGTGTGTATGCAGATCTTTGAAAGATGGCAGACAGGATCTTGCAGATCCTGTCTGCCATCTTTCAGAAATCTGTGCTGTGTGTACCTAGCTTAAGAACAAAATCTCTTTCTCTTTCAGCCTAGGGGGACCCAGGCACAGCAGGGGACGTCCCAAAGTCCTGACCAGCACAGGGCGGGCAGAAGATTTAAACCTCTGCAGCTAGCAGCACCCATGATACAGAAGGCAGAGGAGAGATCGTGCTGAGAAGAACGCGGGAGCAGGAAGTCCCACCCCCTGCGTGCGTGCCAAATTATTCGTTCCTTGTGGTAGGATCTTAACCACAGTGTGCCTGGGTCCCACTAAGGCTGGAAGAGAAAAGTATGTTATTTCTAATTATAAATAAAGAATAAAAGGAAACTAGGAGTAAATGTTATGTCATTACATAGTAGCAGCTAGCAGGGCCAACGTAATACATCTCTCTGCCTGCCAGAATCATGTTGCTAGGGGACGCTAGCAGACATTTCACCAGAGATCGAGAAGAGAGCAATTCAGAAGTACTACTGCTACCCAAGTGGTAAGTAAATTACTGTCACTGATAGAAGGCTAGAGGTGAATGAGACATTACATGCCTACATACCTCAGATTTCATTCATATTAGGAGGATTGGTAAAATTGGTTATTGTAAATTTCTAAGCATTGACATATTTTTTAGAATAATTGTACTTTAAAACAGAAAGGCCCAAGACACTAACCTTGAGATGAAATCTGTACACGCTGTAACTCAATTATATTGGGAATAATCAATCCTTCCTCCCTGCCCTAGGCACTTTTCATTTTTAAAAAGTAAAATTTTCACAGTGGAGTTGTCCTTTAAATATAATTTACCTCTGTTAATTTCATTCCTGGTTTTATCACCTTTGCAATGGCAGCAGCTGTTGGAGACATTGCTGTAAGTTCCTCCTCTGAAAGCATTACACCTTTGGAAAATATAAAAACACAGATTTTGATGATCAGAAGTTTTGTAAATATCTTTATAAACTTAATTAACTTAATAACTTAACTTATTAACTTAATAAAGGAAAAAAACACTTCCCCTGCCACTGATAACGTTTTTATTGTTTTACTATCCTATATATTAATCGACAGGTGTAAATAAACATGGACGCTGGACCCATCTGCCTGCACACATGATGTAATGTAACCGCTGCCCAAAGGTGGGTCCGGGGACGCACGGTGGGATTGGGGTTTGCTAGTTAAACTATGAACTCAAAGGACTGAAAGTGCCAAACATGCTGACATGGGTGGAAAAGATTGGATACCTTGCCCTCACACCCAAAAATGCTATGATAATTGTAGTCATTTCCCATAGTAATGTTCCTGAAAAATAACAATGTCAAAAATAACTGAAATATGTCAAGCATCACAATAAATATCCAGCCAATAAGCTTAGATATAAATTACCTTTTCTTTTGGTGGAACACAGCAGGTCATTGGCATTCTCAAGTTCTCTCTCTAGTTTATCGATTCTCTCCCCAAGGTCTTTTTTCATTTGATTTTTTGCAACCTCCATCTCAGACAGTTGTTCCTGGAGAGAACCATTAGCTAAAAATTGGAAGGGGAGAAACATCAGTAGTAATACATACCCTTTCCAAAACGCTAAGTTAAACACATTTTCTGCCCAATAAAGTCACATTAGCTACTGGGAGCAGAATGCTAATATTTCCAGCAATATATCATCTCACAGGCTGCAGTTATACATCCATGCAACGAATCTCCTTTTGAATGAAACAGCTTAACATAAAATATTAGTCTAACTTACAATCACCAGCCTCTTTTAGTAGTTTATGGAGTTCTTCCACTGCTCTTGTAAGTTCTGAACTTTTGGCCTCTGAATCCTCTGCAGCATTCTGAGGAAAGGGGGAAAAAAAGGGGGGGCGATGACCCTTCAGTGAGAAGAACAGAGAATTTTTATACTTATGTAAAATGCTTTTCTCTTGAGCCAAAGGGTGACCCAGCCACACTAGGCTTAAGTCCCTTCACCAAGGAGCGGACACTTTAAATTCTTAACAAGTGAGGCTCCGGTCTCTTGCCCATAAGCACCCAGGCGCCAGAAGCCTCCTCTTGTTTGTCCTAAGGACTAATAATTATATAAAAAATAAAAAACTCCAAACATTAAACTTATGGCAACAAGCCAAACTACAGAAAGGCGACACTGACTGGGAGGGTTGAGCCTGGGTCCCCCTTTAGCTTCAGAGAAAAGCATTTTACGCAAGTATAAAAATTCTCTTTTCTCTGCCTCAGGGGGACTCAGGCACCCATAGTCCCTGTAGCAAAAGCGAGGGAAACAAAAATTAACCCTCCGCAGCCTGCAACACAATGTCCCAATGACACTTCTACAATGGCAAAGTCAAAGTCTGTACAATCTTATAAACATCAAAACGGATGACCAAGTGGCTGCTTGACAGATCTGATCCACCAAGGCCCCCACCAAGGCTCTAGAACCACGGTGTGGGCCTGCCAAGACGACAATAAAAGCCTGAGAAGATCTAACATTACCGATACCTGCCCCTTGACACTTAGAGAGAGACATCCCAGATTACAAGAAATGGAGGATACTAGAAAGCACAAACAACCTTCGTGGGAGGCCAAGTTACTTGCACCAGTATGCATAGCGTTGCCAGGCTCTGAAATCGATCCTTGCTGAGGAGGGCTTTCTGGCTGCAAGCATGGTCGGAATCACTGCCGAATGAATGCCCCTCAAACTTACAGGGAGATTCAATAAAAGTTCTTATCGTTTAAAATGGTGCTAATTTAGCCCCAACCAATCAGATCTTATTTAACATTTGAAAGATAACATCTGATTGGTTGGGGCAAAATTAGCACCATTTTAAACGATAAGAACATTTATTGAATAACCCTGTTAGCATTTTGTATTCTGTTTCCACGCAGTAAAGTGGAGATGCTGGTAGTCTTGATGGAACAGAAGATCTTGCGACAGGAGGTATGGTCATTCTGGAATCTGCAGGCTGTCTGATGCCATGCCTAGGAGATCCAAGAACCATCCTCTGCGGGGCAAAAAAGGGGCGAGGGACTTCCTCCATCTTGACCTTCTTCAGGAACATGTAGATCATGGCACTTGGAGGAAAGGCAGACTAGACAATCTCCAGGGAAGAACCAGGGCGTTCAACCCCAAATGCCAGGGGTTCCCTGTTCTTGGAGCAGAAGGTTGACACCTTGCAGTTGATTCTGGGAGTTCCCAGCGATCTACCAGTTGTTTTAAGACTTCTGGGTGAAGGGCCCATTCACCCGGGTCTAGAACGTGGTGGCTGAGAAAGTCTGCTTGATCGTTTATGACCTGGGTGGTTTAGGTATGCCGCCGCTGTGGCATTGTCGGATTGGATTCAAAAGAGAGGGGAATTGTGAATGGCTCGTAGCTCCAGAATGTGACCACAAACGCTGCGTCTGGCCCACCTCTGATAAGGCTCCCCAGCCTGAGAGGCTAGCATCTGTGGTGACTACTATCCAGGACAGGAAACAAAGTCCCTTGCCCCGTGCTGTGGCTAAGTCCACCAGTGTAGTGATTGTCTGATGTGTAACAGAAGGAGCAAGGTCTCAATACATGTTAGCACTGATGCCTTGCAGCGATGAGGTCCTATGTTCGTTGTACGTGTACATAAAGTGATTAGATTGTAAGTCCTTCGGGGCAGGGCCTGATGTGAATTGAGTAAATAATTGTTAAGCGCTGCGGAATATGTAGCTCTATATAAGAAATAAAATACAAATACATGTCTCTGTAGAGGCCTTAAGCTGGGTACACACATTAACGATAAATCCCGGTTTCAACGGTATCGGGGCTTTATCGTTATGTGTGTACCTTTGTTTCCCGAACGAGCGCTCCCTATAGAGGAGCCTAGCGTGGCCAATGGAAACACACAGTCCCGAGTGTTCTCCTACCATGTTCATAGGGAGAACGCTCGGACTGTGTGTATGCAGATCTTTGAAAGATGGCAGACAGGATCTTGCAGATTCTGTCTCTCATCTTTCAGAAATCTTTACTGTGTGTACCTAGCTTAAGGTGGAATATCCCATATGGGATCGCTTCTGCTGAGGGCACCGTCTAGCCTATGAGTCTGACTCCTGGACATGGCATGACCTGCCATAGTATGGAGGTTGAAGCAAAATCTTGCGATTCTCAGTGTCAAATGACATGCCCAGGAAGGACATCCTCTGAGATAGTAGGAAAGAGGAGTTTGATAAGTTGAGGATCTGTCCAAATTGGGTTAGCATGTAGATGCACTTGGTTACCTGGGTTTGCGCAAGCACATGGGAAGAGACCTTGATCAGGATGTCATCCAGGTATGATAAGATGATTATGTTCTGGAGGCATATGAACGCAGCCTCACATGCCATGATTTTGGTAAATACCCAAGGCGCTGATGCCAGACCGAACGGGAGGGCGGTGAATTGGAAATGGGCTTGGCCCACCAAAAACCTGCAAAATTTGTCATGAGCTGGCCAGACAGGGATATACATCTTTGATATCCATGGATGCTAGTCAAAATGACCAATCAAAGTAACTCCATTTTGAAGTGGAACTTCTGAACCCAGCAGTTTAGTGCCATTAAGTCCAGTACTAGTCTGAAGAGTCCCCCTTCTTGGCCACTAAGAACAGGTTTGAATAAAACCCGCGGAATCTCTGAGATTGTGGAAAGGGGGCAATCACTTCTGCAGCTAGGAGGGAGAGAATTGCCTGGTCTAGCACTTTTCTTTTTATGGGACACCTTCGGAGCCTGGAGGAAAGGAAAACAGGAAATCAAACCATACTCACCGAGATTTCTGTTTCCCAGTCACGTTCATGGCAGCAGTCACCAAAATGGGTTTAACCCCCGAAGTTCCCTAGACAGGAAGTTAAAAAGATTAAGGTATAAAGGTACCCTCCCCCCACACATACCTTGTCTTCAAGCTTACATGCTGTTCTATACAAATCTCAACAAGGGGAAGGGCATTTTGGTGACTGCTGCCATGAACGTGACTGGGAAACAAATCTCGGTGAGTATGATTTGATTTCCTGTTTTCCCCAGGTCACCATGGCAGCAGAGTCCCCAAAATGGGATATACCAAAGCTACAATAATGGGCGGGCAACGAAAATATGCTTAAACACACACTAACAATACAGTCTGAAGGACTTTATGTCCGAATTTTATCTTCTCCTCTGCCACCACGTTCCAATTTATAATGACGGACAAACGTCCTCATCGAAGACCACTTTGCAGTTTTGCAAATTAATTCTTTAGGCGCCCTAGCCTCCGCCACCCAGGAACATGCTATCGCTCTGGTAGAGTGCGCTTTTAATCCCTCCGGGATCTTTATGCCTCTGGTTTGATAGGATTTTGAAATGCACGACACTATCCATCCACTTATGGTTTTTTTACTAGGAGCATGACCTTTTCGATAGCCCCCTGGTACCACGAATAGGTGGTCAGTCTTTCTGAAAGTCTTTGTTCTTTCTATGTATACTTTTAGGGCTCGCACTAAGTCCAGGCAGTGCCATTTCTTTTCTTCATCAGACTTTGGATTCCGAAAGAATGAAGGTAGGATGATCTCTAAGTCTAGGTGGAACTCTGATATGACTTTAGGTAAGTACTGGAAAGATGGTTTTAATTTAACTTTATCCCCATAGAATTGTAAGTGGGGCTTTTTGACAGACAGAGCCCCAATTTCTCCCACTCGACAAGCCGATGTTATTGCTGTTAAGAAGACCACCTTTAGAGTTAGCAGCCACAAGGAGATCTTCTCCATAGGTTCAAAGGGTGACTCTGTCCAGACTTGCAAGACTAATGGTAGATTCCATGGAGGAGGCTTGGGAAAAGTTCTTGGTCTAACTCTACTCATTGCAGCAAAAAATCTTTGGATAAGGGAATCCGCCACCCAATTTGTTCCTGATATTGCTGACAAAGCAGACACTTGGGCCCTGAGAGTATTTATGCTTAATTGTTTTTTAAACCAAGGAACAGGAACTCCACCATATTCTTCGAAGAGGCTTGGAGTGGCAAGAAATTCTTCTCGATGGCATACTCTGAAAAGATTCTCCATGTCTTATAGTATTTCTTTGAAGTTGACATTTTCCTCGACTTCAGCAAAAATTCCACCATGTTATCTTGAAACCCTGCATGACTTAATCTCTGCCTCTCAACTTCCAGGCCGCTAGTCTCAATTTGCCGACGCCTTGGCAGAATATCGGACCCTGGGTCAGCAGGTGGGGAATTTTGTCTAGCTCTATGGGAGGCTCGGTTTTCATTGCCAGAAGAAGAGGGTACCATGGTCTCCTTGGCTAATTCGGTATGATTGCTATTGCTTCTGCTCTCTGAGCTTTTATCTTCTGCAGAACCCTCCATATTAGGGGGATAGGTGGAAAAACGTACAAGAGACCCCTGCTCCAGTCCTGCTGCAGAGCGTCTATGGAAAATGGCTGAAGAGGTTTTGACACTTCCTGTTGTTGTTGGTTGCCATGAGGTCTACTACTGGCTGCCCCCACTTGAGTAATAATTCTCCAAAGACCTGGGGATCCAAACTCCATTCCCCTGGCCGAATCTCTTGGCGACTGAGGTAGTCTGCCTCCAAATTGTCCTTTCCCGGAACATGAACAGCTGTCAGATACTGAAGGTTGTGTTCTGACCATTCGAAAATATTTTTGACTTCCTCGAAAAGAGTTTTGCTCTTTGTTCCTCCTTGCTTGCGGATGTACGTGACAGTGGTGGTATTGCCGCTCTTTATCAACACCTGCTGCCCCCTGACTGTGTCTTGAAAACTCATTAGGGCCATAAATACTGCTCTCAATTCTAGTAGATTTGAGGATTCGTCTTCCCTTTGCCATTGACCTTGGGCTACCTAGCCCTGAAGGAGGGCCCCCCAACCTGTTGCTGAGGCATCTGTCGTTATCACAAGAAGTCGAGGCTTTTCTAACGGAAACCCCTTGTTTAGATTTTCTTGGATGGACCACCATTCTAGATCCTGCAACACCCTCTTCGAGAGGATCAGTTTCTTGTTCATACTGAGATGCGGTATGCTTACTCTGGTTAACAGAAATCTCTGAAGAGATCTCATATGCCACCTGGACCACTTGACTAGGAAGACTGTTGCCGCCATCAGTCCCAAAACCTGCATAATTGAACGCACTGTTACCTGTACCTGCTGCGTTAGATGTTGAATTGCTTCTTTTATTTTTGTTGTCTTACTAATGGTAGAGTATCCGTATCACTATCTGGGTTTGCTCTGCTGCCTTCTGTCTTGACTCGGCCACGATCAGAATATCGTCTAGATAGTGATAGATTTGAATACCCCTTTTTCGGGTCTCCGCCACCAGAGCCACCAGAACCTTTGTGAATACTCTCGGTGACTGGGAAAGACCAAAAGGAAGGCTTGTGAACTGAAAATGTTCCCCTTCGATGGTGAACCTCAGAAATTTTCTCCAGTCCGGGTGAATTGGGACATGCAGATAGGTGTCCTTCAAATCGATGCTCACCAGCCAAGCATTGGGGAATAATGCCTGAATGATTGAGGCCAGAGACTCCACTTTGAATTTTTGATTCTTGACGAATTTGTTCAAAACTCGTAGGTCTAGCACAGGCCTCATGTCCCCTGAGGCTTTTTTTTACTAAGAACAGTCTCGAATAGAAACCTTTTCGTCTTTCCGGAAGAGGCACCAGCTCAATTGCCTCCTTTGCTTGCAACTGACAGATGTAATTCCTCATTACCTCCATCCCTTCCTGGGTGGCTGGACTCATAAACGGAAGAAATTTGTCTTTTTTTGGTAACTCCTGGAACTGAATTTTGTATCCCTGGTGTATAATTCTTAGAACCCAGGAGTCCGATATGCTTGAGGCCCAGACATCCGAGAAGCACCTCAACCTCCCTCCTACTATCTCCAACCG
The DNA here is from genome assembly GCA_019447015.1 of Hymenochirus boettgeri. Taxonomy (NCBI): domain Eukaryota; kingdom Metazoa; phylum Chordata; class Amphibia; order Anura; family Pipidae; genus Hymenochirus; species Hymenochirus boettgeri. The sequence goes on from CM033472.1 coordinate 204,756,057, forward strand.
GGCCGGCGTGTCCCTATTGTTGGGAGGACTGGGCTGCAGGAAAGGTGTTTTTTCGCTGCGTACCTGCCGATTGTCTTCCAGTTTTCCAGACGGCTGATCTATTGGTTTCCTTTCCGGGCCTATAAAACTTTGCATCTCGAAAGGATTTATCCCTATTGAACGTTGGTTCGAATCTAGGTTTTTTATTTCTGTGTTCTTGAGGGAGAAACATGCTTTTACCACCAGACGCTTTACTGATAATAAGAGTCTAATCTTTGCCCAAACAACATTTCTCCTTCAAAGGGTAACATGCACAAATTCGTTTGACGTATTATCTGCCAGCCATGACCTTAGCCACAATGCTCTGCGTGCTGATACCTATAATGCCATGGACCTGGCTGACAGTCGGACCATGTCCACCGAGCTGAGGCATAGTCAGGACTGTTAAGATCATGCTCCAGAACCCCTGAATGTTCCTTTTTCAGAGGTCCATGAGCCCCTAGGTCTTGAGGGCAGACAGGGATGTGCGGTCTCAGAGGGGGGGGTTGTGACGTGGTCTAGATGTTCGAAAGCACTGAGACCTATGAAAAATAGGTGACCTCAGGTTTTGTTTTGAGTGGCATGGTACTCTTATCTCCAGTTGCCTGGGCAATAATCTTATCCAGTTCTAGACCAAACAGGAGGCGTCCTGAAAATGGTAAATTAAATGAGGGTCTCCTTAGAGGCCGCATCTGCCGCCCAAACCTTAACCCAAGGGACCCTTCCCTGACTGTTGCAGAGGTGCGCACGATTAATATGACCGCTTCTATCGCGGCATCACCAATATATGTTACAGCATCTGTAAGCTGTCTGATCTGATGTTAGCGAGAAAAGGGATCTTTGATGGGTCTTGTTGGCATTCAAAAGTAAGTTCTGAGACATCTGAGGCTTTTACCACCCATGCTGAGGTGAAAACTGGCCTCAATGCTGCTTTCAGTAAAACCTCTGTGCGGCGGTTTAAAGGGTCCCTAAAAGGTCGCTGCCTCTGAAAGTGGAATAGTTGTCGCTCTTGATAGCCTAGCAACTGGAGGGTCGACTATCTGCAGGCAAGCCCACATTGGATCCACATCCAATTTAAGAAATAGAAAGGAGTTGTGGAACTGCTGACTAAGTTTTAATGATTTTTCTGGAACTGACCAATCGTAAGAAATGATCTTCTCGAGCTGCTCATGACACGGGAAACACGTAAAGTTTTTCTTCCATCTGGAGAAGAGAAGTGCTGTGGGTTCCTGCTGGGTGTCTGTAGCAGAAATATTTAGGGTCTCTATAACCGCCTTAAGGGCATTCGGATCTATGGATTATTGAAAATCAATGGCTATGATTGCCTGGGTCGATTTCGCCTTCCTCTAAATACTCCTACTCAACTGATAGATTAACAGCTTTCAACTGAGGGGTGGAAGGCGAGGGCTCTGGAAAGGATTTAAAAGTTCTCGCCGTTATGTCTGTGCCTTGCTGCATTATTTGGCATAAGTAAGCATACAGGATAGACATATTTACTGCTAGAGATCTAGTCCAAGCAGGTTCAGCCTCCTGTGGGAGAACCTCAAGAGCTGTCTGCGCCACAGACCCAGTGTTTTTCGATACCTAAGGTAAAGTCTCCTGGTTGTCTGGGACCTTGCTCACGGGATGGGTCATGGGCCTTGCTGCATCAACCACATACTTGAACAGGGTGACCGGCTGGCAACTTGGTATTGCATGTATTGCAACTGTAGTGCTGAACTACAGGCCCAACTGGGTCTTTGCATTTTTGCAGCCTTTTTCTGTAGCAGACATTGCTGCAGTAAATTAAAAAGGGAAAAGATTTTGCTTAACTGGAGGAGACTTCGACGATCAGATCCTTGTGAACTGGAAAGTTGTTTCCTCTGAGCTGAATCCAAAATGGCAGCCACCACGTGGAACTGTAAGATATAAGCTCTGTCTCTTTTGCCAGCTGGTCAAACAGCGAGGGGCAAGGTGGCATGTTAACCTTTTCTGCAAAAAGGTGAGAGCCTCCTGACTCCTTGCTGGCAAAGCAGCGCGGTGTTAGGCACCCTCTCCATGGTCGACGATCAGATCCTTGTGAGCTGGAAAGGTGTTTCCTCTGAGCTGAATCCAAAATGGCAGCCACCACGGTGGAACTGTAAGATATAAGCTCTGTCTCTTTTGCCAGCTGGTCAAACAGCGAGGGGCAAGGTGGCATGTTAACCTTTTCTGCAAAAAGGTGAGAGCCTCCTGACTCCTTGCTGGCACAGCAGCGCGGTGTTAGGCACCCTCTCCATGGTCGATAGTTTCCACGGATAACTATCATTTCCGAAAATGTTCCTGTTCATGCGTAAGGAGGTGCACTGGTGATCCTACTCCTGAGCGGACACTTAAACTGGAGGAGGCTTCCAGTGCCCAAGTGCTTATGGGCAAGGGGCCAGAGCCTCACTTAAGAAATTAAAGTGTCTGCTTCTTGGGGTACGAACTTAACCCCAGTGTGCCTGGGTCCCCTGAGGCTGATAGAGAAATAACATCCTTGCTTATCCTCCAAAAAACAAACATCCCATTCCTGAACCTAAAATAAAGTAGTTAACTACAGTCTCAAAAAAAAAAAATGGCTGGATATTCTTCCCCTTAGAAAATAATAAAATAACAAAGATAAAATTATAAAATGTGGTTGCTGAAAAAGTGTCAATGTATTTACCCATGTTATGATAATTAAAACAAACAAAAAAAAAGTCAATGTTTCAGCCAATTTTACTCAAGCCTGAGAAAGGATGGAGCACTGCCACATGGGTGAATAAATGTCGACACTTTCTGCAACCACATGTAAGAATCTCTTGCAGTTTTTTTTTGTTTTTTTTTAATGAGCTTGTAGTCTACCTGCAAGACAACCAGTCAGGCAAGAGAACGTCACAAACATCTGTCAAGGAGATGAAAGCTGCACAAGCTCAGTAGCAAAACTTGTAATGTTAATAAGAAACAGTTACCACTCAGCCACAATGATTAAACAGTATACCTCTATTTTATACAGTAGTGGGCCACTTTTTTCAGGCAATGCCTTACCTTATACAGGTTACCCAACTTAATGTTTGCATTTAGTTCATTGTGAAATTTTTCTTCTGAACTTGCTTGCTGTTCTTTGGCCTGTAAATGCAAAATTAAACCCATGATGGATTAATGAACAAAACACTGTTCCAAACAGTGTCAGAGCAGCACCATGCTCAATTAAAAAGCAAATGTCAGCTTGTACACAGTGGGTATGCACATGCCATGCACTCGCAATCAAGCATGCAGTTCATATAAATAGCCCAAATCTACTATGCATATGTAAAAGAAAAATACAAAATTACTACTTTCTTAATAAATTAACATTCTTCCATTTTTATTGAATACCCCAATTGGATATTACTACAAACAAAACATTCTACAATTATTTATGATAGAGAGGAAGGTTCAGTCGTAAAAAAAAAAAAAATAAAAAAAAAAAAAATCATTAGCTATAATTTTGCATTGAGTAATATTTGAGATTACTAAAAATATGTCGCGGTACAGCACATACGTTACAAATCTTCCAAATAAATTCTGGAAAGTCACTTACCTCCTTTAGTTTAGTCATAAGTTCTTCAGCTTGTTTCTGTAAGTTTTCATTGCATGATTTTAGGCTTTTTAGTTGCTCCTCTAACCTTGAAACCTAATGGGGGGGGGAAGGTACAGTCTCAGGCTAGGCACACACAGGCCCAATGGTCCGTCGTTTCCATTTAACGGTTGGCAGGGCCAAAATATAGTCTGAGGTGTTGTAATTCAACACAACTGACATTTTAGTTGTGGTGAAGCCTGTGTAGCTAGCCTTAAATCCAAAGCTCCTTGGTAATTTGTGATAATTAAGCTCTGATCTTGGAGGCAAATAATAGCAACAGTTAACCACAATTCATTTAACTTAACAAAAAGTGAGAATTTAAAGGAATGAAAACAGAGAAAGCATCAATATTTAAATAGCTTGTCCATATGTATCCCTGTGGTGACAGCATTACCCCAGTTTAGCAAAGTAAAACTGTGTCCGCTTCTGGAGAATGGTGCATTAACCCCATAGTTCCTGGAAACCCCTGCAGACTGATAGAGAAAAGTAACTAAAGCTACCTACTTTAATATAATATTTAAGGATAAGTTATTCCAAATATTCACCTTGAGTTATATTGACATTGCTTAAACAAAGCACATATGCCCAACACTAAAGTGCCCTGGGTTAACAAATCATATGCTCCAAGGGTGGCCTAAAAAAAGTATATAACTGACTGGGCTGCACTGATTGGAATTAAACAAAATTAATTGTAACTCATGCGGCATTTCTTTTTTAATTGGCGTTCCTACAGTTTTATATGATCTGGCAACCCTGCCTTTGTCAAAGCATGCAACAGTATGACAAGGTATGAGTAGGAAAGCGCTCAAACACATCAAAAGCAGCCATGATTGAATTGGTTTTTCGGAGGTGGTAGGAGTTGCCTCCCTGGGAATAATGCCCTTAATTTTTATTGTTTGCTTGTTTAGTAAGAAACTAGCCTCGTATGTATAGCATTGTAAGAAACTAACACCTTGTTGTTTTGCGCACTTCAGGCTGTGATGCACAATGGGCTGTAATCTTCTGACATGTCCGATCACCCTGTGATGAATGGTCTAAATTGGGTCAAAACTACCAACAACGGACAGTCGCGGTCAGAAAAAAAAAATATATATATTTTGGGCCATCCTAAAAATATCCGATTTAAATATTGGTCGGTCAGCCAAAAATATCTGCTCATATATACCAAGACTTAGTTACCCTTTGATGGAAAACTTATGTAATTAACAACTAATATTTACAATCAAAATTCACTATGTACAGTATTACACAGGTAAAAACTCCATATAAGACTGGAAGTGGAAATACACATAAATGTGAACGTCTGAAAATAATATTCTTATATATTTTTCTTCAACCAAGCTATTATTAAAAAAAAAAGCCTTACCTCATCTTGTTTGTTTTCCAGGTTCCCTTTTAACTCCAAGATCTCATTCCCCTTTACTTTTTGCACTGACAAGAGCTCATCAGTTTTGCACTTCAGCTCATTATTTAACCAGGTGTTTTGACTTTGCAAGAGTTCCTTTTCTTGTTCTAAACGTTTTTCCCGATACTAGTGGGAGGAAAATATTGGTTAGTAATTAATTCCCTTTAATTAGATCTATACCTACTGCACCCAAATCCTGACAAAGATTTAGGAGACAAATGATGTACCCTTTGCTACATAGCGGACCTTCCTTAGGTAAACTATCACATGCTCTGAGAAACTGCTCCGATTTAAGGAGTTAAAATAACTATACTTAAGTTAAAAATTTAACTTTTTAAAAATGGAAAGTACTTGGGACAGGAAGATAGGACTGATTATTCTCACCTCACAATGTTATTTGGTTAAGGAGCTAGAGCACTAACCATTTTCATTTGCCAGGTTAGTCCTGGACTAATCTTTTATTAGGAGGAAGACTGGCAGAATCAGTTTTCTTTGGGCTGGTGCTCCTCACAGAAACAATATTGGGAGGTAGGAATTACCAGTCCTATATCCCTGTCCCAAGTACTTTTCATTAACTGTAAAAAACTTTTTACACACGATAGTTACAGTTTATTTATTAGCAACTGCATATGTAATGCCAACTAAAAGGACAATTAGACAAACACAAAAAAAAAGTTAGAATTAGAATCAACTTTTAGCAGAGGTTCTTTGTGTTCAACTTTAACAGCAAGTTCAGAGCAATGCAATCTTCATTCTTTGCCTCAACTTCTGGCAGTCCAGAAAAGAATTACCGGTACTAAATTTCTCCTGACTGGGAGTCTAGATTAATGTGAACAGGCAAAAACTGGATTTTTTCTCTTTTTTTAAAGGGCAACTATACTGAAAAAAATAACGTGTTCTTCATCTATAGTTAAATACATGTATGTAGCACTTAGTTGTACAAGGGAATTCCTCACCATGCTGTTTACACAGAAAATTAACTTGCCCTCTCTGCCACCATGAAAATTCTTACAGAATGAAAAGATATGGTGGTGGTTGAGAAAAAAAAATACCAATTTTAATTTTTAAAATGGGCAATTTAAAAAAATATTTATTTTACCAATATAGATGCCCTTGTAATTTTACCATGGGTTATTTTTTTGTATAATTGTCCTTTAACTGTTTCAAAGTATTAACTACCGGTATTTTTGGATATAAGGTCATTTTCTTCCACACCCCTACTACTGGTAATCTAAATTTAGACTAAAGGTTGGTATAGACCTGTGGTTTTGCAACAACAAACAAGCACCTGTGCTGCACAATAACCAACAAAGCATAACCGAACAGTGATACACTTACAATTATCATACTGAACACATAATTGTAGGAGGCTCCACGTATAGATAAAACTTCTTTTATTTCAGCAGTTAAGTACTTACAGCATACAATGAAACGCTGTGCCAAATAGATAGGAAGGGAAGGTAACAGAGGCAGAGCACCGCCTTATGTGTTTCGTAACGCTATGTCACTTCCTCAGAGGCCACACCTCCCATACTCCCTTTTATACAAACGGGAAAATAAGGGAGGAGAAACAGCAGGGAGGGGGAAGGGAACAGATAAAAGAACCAAGGGCCCAAAGTACACTGTTAAAATACAATATCGTAACCTAGACCATTTTATACTTAAAGGGTATGTCCACCCAAAAATAAACTTTTTATATGTTCTTTATATAATAGCACCAACCTAAAACGCCATGTTAATTTTTCTAAAAATCATTTGCCTTGCCCGATATTTAATGAGATATATATCAGGCTGCACTTCCTCTTTAGATGACCCCGAGCTGCAGCTTAGGGGGGAAAAAAAAATTTGTGCGTGCGTGCGTGCGTGTGTGTCTCTCTCGGCTGGCTGGCTGCAGCTGTTGATCCTGGATTTCTTCAGTACACATAACTTTACAGCTGTGATTGGTTGAGAGGGAAAAGAGGGCGGGATCCAGGGGTCAAACCATTACTGATGCAACTTCCTCTGTTCTCACTGCTGGATGTTAACAGACATGCTCAAGAACATGAAAAGAACAGAGGTAAGGTAATGTCACCTGTCTCTGTTCATCGCTGTATTGGTCTATGCTGCAGGATTAAGCCAGCTACAAAGGTCTGTAACTTTTGAACCACTGGACCGATTTACATGCTGTAAAGTTTGTTTTGGAGCACTTATTTGGGCCAAATAAATATAAAATGTTTTGGGGTGGACATGCCCTTTAACACCATAACACCATACACTGATCTCAATTGCAGAGCATGTAAAGTATGAAATACGACTATTTAAAAATACTAATAACAGTGTCGCAATACCTTAGTCATAGAAGAAACATTTAACATTTCAAAAATCAATTATCTAGACATATATTGAACATTAAGAGAGGAATCTAAACTTATTCTTCTTCAATAGAGGGCTCACCATGTTATTAAAAATATGTGATTAGACCCCCCAAGAATACCCACTATATTATCTACTATATTCATGTATTGAGGCCACCATTATCCTCTATTCTTGGGGGGTCTAATCACATTCTTGCAATAGCTGTTACTCCCTTGCGGGTTACAACTCATTCTACTTAAGTGGTCGGGGCCTCTTGGGCAGCTCGCCATGGCGAATCAGCTGAACAGATTATGTCAGGCGGCAACATGGTCCTGCATCCACACTTTTATCGCCTCCATGTGTTTGCAGAGAAGGATGCGGCCTTAGGTTGCTTTATCCTGAGAGCTGTGGATTATTTATTCTGCCCACCCTGAATTTCAGGACTTTGGGACGTCCCCTATGTCCCTGGGTCCCCCTGCAGGCTGATAGAGAAAAGGGGATTTTTGTACTTGCCAGTAAAATCTTTTTCTCTGAAGCCATAAGGGGGACCCCGGGACTCCATGTTTGATATGTTCTTTTGTGTTTATTCTGGCTTGTTACCATTGTTATGGTTGTACTATTTCTTCTGTCTGTGCTCACTCCGTCTTTGGGAAAAACTGGAGGAGGCTCAGAGAGGTATACCCTAATGGAAGGAGCACTGGAGCCTTACTTACTTTCAATTTTTTTTTTCAAAAAGAGTAAGGTCTGGATTGGAGCACATTCAGGGTGTGCTGGTAAATAATAAATGTTGTAGCACAAACCTATTGAGGATATTTAATGCCTGCCATGATTAATCAATAGTATTTTCTCTGCTCCAGAAAACTCACCTTTACAGAAACCTCAGAAGACTGAATTTCATCCAACTTTAACTGCAGTTCTACCTTCGCAGTGTTAGCTTCTTTCAGTTTATCACTGAGACGTTTTATATCATCTGTAAACAAAAAATAGGTCTCAATATGCCAAGTTTACATTTAAGAGGAATTAACCTAGGCACTTGCATAACAGCCAATATCATACCCAGAAAAATTAGAATGTTAAAATAAAATATTTACTGAAGACGTAAGGATGGATTCAATAATAGAATAAAACCGTACAATTAGTAACTATGGAAGTTTTTTTTTTCCAGATGCCTTAAAGGGCATCTGTAGTGGGAAAATGAACTTTTTTTTCTCTTTCCATGTGTTCTATAATTTCCCACAACCCCCAGTCTTCACTTTTATCAGATTCACTCTGTCCTGAGATACACCAGTTACAAGAATACGTGATTCCATTCCTCTACTCCTACTTGAACTGTCAATCAAATCCCTGTGACGTGATACCCCCTCCCTGCTCTGTAATAAACAGAGATAAGAGCATTAGCAGGGGGAGAGAGGTAGCTTTGATGGCAGATATAAGGCTGCACTTGACCCCCTTCGTAATAGCTTTCACTGATTGATGATGGGTCACAAAGAGATCGTAAACTGTACTGTTCTCCTCCTTCCATGTCTCCAGGACAGCTTGCTTTCTATTGGCCACTGTGCGTGGGTGTGTTTTTCAGGATGTTGAACTTTTTAACTCCTACTACACACGATAAGCTTGTCGGTTAGCCGGAGTTGAGACATGGAGGAGGTAACAAAGGGGAGGGGGAAGGGGGGAGTGCTGCACACAGATCTGACACCATGGTTAAACAGAGTCACTGACAAGAGATAGGATTAAGGCAGTACAGAGTACATGAATTTAACTTTGCATTGGGGCAATGTGTTTTTTTCACTATAGATGCCCTTTAATTAAAGCATGAATTGCTTGATGTTGGTTTCCCATTATAGGCTCTGGAAGACTGCTGTTTGACATCATGCGTGTGAAACTTTTTGGCAAGAGCAGATCTATTTGAGAATAAGAAGGGAGGTGCTGGAGGATGCTCTTTTGAAATCTACACTTATTATTATGGATTTATATAGCTCCAACATCTTCCACAGCGCTTTACAATTACACGTATACATTCACATCAGGCCCTGGCCAGAAGAGCTTACAATCTATGCACATTTATTTGACACATTTAACTTTTCAGTATGTCTTTATGATTGTGGGAGAAACCGGAGTGCCTGGAGGAAACCCACACAAGCACAGGGAGAACATACAAACTCCTTTCAGAGATCTGTAACTTTAAAATCATCAATGGAGAGAGTGGCATCCTTACCATACAGGTGCCTGGTCTTAAAAGCTTGTAGATCATCCCTCCTTGTTCGACCAGTCACAGAGTGTGAGATTAGCTCCTGAAAATTTAGCGATCTAGAATAATATTTTCGACTGTTTTATTATAAATAATGGGGCTTATGTCACATACCATTTAGATGCTCAATCTCTTGAGCTCTTCTTTCATTTGTCCGGACCAGGTCTCTCTTCTCGGCTTCAACTGAATCTTTAGTTCGGGTTATCTGACTCTGATACAGTAGAAGAAAGGAAAAAAATGAATAAATATTTTTACAGAAAAAGTAACAAAATTCCACAGTATAAAGAAAACGGCTTACTAAAAAGAGGATAAACTTCTATAACCCTGTCAGGCTGCTAAACATGTTTACAAAACGTTTAATAACTTAACACTAGCAAATATACATTCCTTAGTAGCTTGCAAATTGGACAAAAAGCATACCTGTAAGGCCACAAGACGATCATTTGAAGTCTCCAAGTCTTTATACTTTTCATTTAACTGCTTCTGTTCTAAATCTAATAAAATAAGAAGTTAGTGCATTCCCTAAAAAAGTTTAACATTTACACCCACATTATGTCCACATTATTTTTTGTTTTCTAAAAATTAAATCCGTTTATAGCCAGTAGACAAACATTATTATTTAAAATTATACACAGGTGGAAAGTAAGTTTACAATTAATCTGACCAGATTTCACTGTGGGTGATAATTATCGCTTAAGGCCACATTTCATCTAAGGGCATGTCCACCCCTTCTATAAAATTTAATATGGAATGTAGGACCCCCCAAATCCCCAAATGCGTTGTACTCACCGTGTCCAACAATGCTGCCAGGCAGAGGAATCCGACTTACAAACTCCATGGATCCACCGCTGCAGCTCCCTTCTGATGGGCGTGACAGTGACATCACGGCAATGTCTGATCGAGCCTCCACTGCTGATGCCTATGAACATGAAGGGCACATTGCAGAAGCAGAGGAGGTGGAGCCCACAGCATTGGTTGTGGAGTTTTTAAGTCGGATTATTATTGGACAACGAGTACAACGCATCTGGGATTTTGGGGGGTCCTACATATGTTAAATTTTTATAGAAGGGGTGGACATGTCCTTTAAACAGAGTGCCTTGACAAGCAAAGAACTTTCACTGTTGTCCTTTAATTCCAAGACGGAGGGAGAATCCTCTCTCTTATTTACGGAGACCATTGTATTCACTAGAGAAACCTTGTGCTTAATAGTACTTATAGCAATGACTAATGTATGTATGTATAATTTTATTTATAAAGCACCACTTGGGTATGCAGCGCTGTACACTGACAAATACTGAGTATACAAACAAGGTGATAAGTGCAAGCCATTAACAGATAAAAATTAAATACAATTTCATACATTGGTTAAGAAAGCATATAGATATATAAATGATGTATAAATTGATACAAGTGCAACAAGCCATGACACATTATGAGATCCCTGCCCCGAAGAGCTTACATAATAAGAATGGTAAAAAAGAAGAATATTAATTCTAGCTGACAGAGGATATGATACAGAAAGAAACAATCAGACAAAGTTAAGATCAATAAAGCTCCAGGACCTGATGAAATACTTCCTTAGATCTTAAGAGAGCTCTCTAGTTTTATCTAGATGAATGTTCCTCCTCTTTTCAGATTCATTTTTATCTTTATATATGCCTCTAGATTGGAAAAAAGCTTGTTCACAGCTTGGTAACTACAGACCTGTAAGTTTAACATCAGTGGTGGGAAAACATTCTTATGGGTTTATATTCAAGACTGTCTCAAGAACGGATCTTATAAGTAGTAATCAGCATGGATTGGTAAAAAATCTGGTCAAACTAACTTAGATTTTGCTAAAGTTTTTGATGCTGTGCCACACAAGAGACTTCTGTATAAACAAATGTAAGTTGGTCTTGAAAAAAACATTTGTACATGGATAGTTTGATCGTGTACAGAGAATAGTTGTCAACAGAGCTTCGTCTATGTGGGCTAAAATAGAGTACCTCAGGGTTCTGTACTTTGGCTAATTCTATTTTATCTATTTATTAAATGACATAGAAGTGGGTATTGAGTGAAATGTCTGTTTCTTGATGACACAAAACTAAACTTTTTACCCTCCCTCAAAATCTGTTCCCCTCCCTAGACTTACTATTAATATTGACGACACACACAATCACCTCATGTCCGTTGCCTGGGAATAACGCTAGATTCCGATCTTTCCTTTAACCCCCATGTCAACTCACTTGCCAACTCATGTTAGCTCAAAATATTTTTTGCATTCAGGGTGGATAAAAATCAATGATTTTTTTCAAAAAATCAAAAATAAAATCGTTTGATTTAAATCAGATTTTTTTTTTTTAAATAAAATGCTTTTTCAGGAAAATATATTACCATCCAAAGGTTATTCCATGATGACAAAGATCTGCTTTTTAATTATGTAGAATAAGGCTGTATACCATATATACTCGAATACAAGTCGACCAGAGTATAAGCCAAAGTACCAATTTTTACCTGAAAGGAGTAAAAACTGCTTGACTCATGTATAAACCGAGGGTGGAAATGATGACCACTACTGCCTTCTGATTCAGTATTGCTTTGAGGCTTAAGTTTCCCTTTAAATGGACAGAAGAATTCCCATACAGTAGTCCCATACAGTAATATCCAAATCCAGTATGGCTTTTACTGTATGGGACGACTGCATGGGAATTCTGCTGTTCATTTAAGGGAAACTAAAGCTTCAAATCAATACAGAATCAGAAGGCAATCTTTTCAACAACGATACCATATACCAAACATCTGCAGTGGCAAGCTCCCCCTGGGCAGGCCAGGTCACTACTCGGCACCAGGAAGTGAGACCGGCGCCGAGTAGTGACATCAGGCAGAGCAGTGGATGCGGATTGCAGAGCTAGCAGCAGCCAGATTGCAGTAAGTGATTGACCCGAGTATAATCCGAAGTTTGATTTTCCGGCTATTTTTAAAGCCTGAAAACCTCTGCTTATACTCAAGTATATACGGTATGTTTAATTTTTTTGGTAAATAAATTCCACTAATCCATTCAAGTCATGCTCTTCTAGAGGTTTTTCTAAGATTATTGGGCAGTTTCTCTGCCTACAAGATATTATCACAGATGCTTGGTTTACATTTGCATGCCTCTTTTTCACAGCAAAAATATTATGAACATTCTTCACTGCACTGCACTGCGTATATGATGTCGCTTTTCTTGTGTTTAGGTATTGGGTCTTTCGGATGTACCAATTGCTGCCTCAGTGTGTTGTTCGGTTTAAAGCAGACAGGGATACGATGTTTTTTGAAAATTCTTCTTAATTTCTTGGAGACCCCTGCTACATATGGGATGACCATGTTCTTCCTCCTGTCTTGCTTTTCCCCTTCACTGTTGGTATTTTTGTTCTTTTCTTTCCTTCTACTTCTTTTGACAAAGGCCCAGTCTGGATATCCACAAGTTTTAAGGGCTCCTCTGAGATGTTTCATTTCTTTAGCCTTCGCCTCTGTGCTAGTGGGGATGTTCTCGGCTCTGTGTTGCAGGGTTCTGATGACACCCAGCTTGTGATCTAAAGGGTGGTGGGAGTCAAACATCAAATACTGATCTGTGTGTGTTGGTTTTCTGTAAACCTCTACTTCCAGTTTACCATTTTCCTTAACTTCTACCAAGCAGTCCAAGAAAGCCAGTTTGTTGTTTTGTACCTCTTCCCTTGTGAATTTAATGTTTTGGTCTACCGCATTAATGTGTTCTGTGAAAGCTTGTACTTCCTTCTGGTGGATTTTAACCCAGGTGTCATCAACATATCTGAACCAGTGGCTGGGTGCTATGCCCTTAAACTGTCTGCCATGTACAATGCTGTTTTAACACCTTACTCTGGGCGTTCCTTTAACACCTCTTAGCCACTATCCAATCACACCCTTAACACCTGGCTGTGATATGCTAATTGGGATTTTCCAGGGTACATAATTGCCACAGATTCTTGTACAAGTCATTCTGAATTGAGAAAGCCAGTCGGATGACTAGCGAAACGTCTTCAAGAACTACATTTCAAGTCCAGTTGATCTAATTGAATACAACAGATATACCATGACCTGGATGAATGAGAACCTTCACAAGCAATTTATCACACTGTGTTCTTATAATTTATGCTTTACATTTGAAAGTAATTTATATGACTTTGTATAATATGTATTACCCTTGTATCTAATGTATGATTATGTAATTGTAAAGTGCCATAGAAAATGTTGGAGCTATATAAATCCATAATAACTATGCAGATCATTGGAAACCTTCAAATGATTCTGCAGTCGAAAAAGGAGAAAAATACAGTATCCCAGAAAAAGTATCCCTCTGCACACTCCATAGTTTATATTACCTTTCTGTATATTATGCAGGTAGAAACCTTTCTGACCTGTTTAGCTAGGAAATAATCCAATAATAGACATCGATGTTCAGTAGAAACTTAGCATTTGTTGTTTATATTCAATCACAGGCAGCCTTTTGAAGTTTATACAAACATAGAAAAGATAATCAATGCACATTCCTAGGCCCCATACAATATCAGAATTATCTGTACACTGGCATACTTTATAAACAAAGGGGTTTTAGTATACATTACTGTGATCACATGAATAAAAAACCCCAAGGTAACCCCAGTCTGGAAGGTCCTAACGTCTAACCTTTTCAATTTCTTACTTCAATTACGATTAGCAAACTTTTGCATTTCTCAGTCTTACACACTGGATCCATATAACAGGCTCTCTCCCTTCCCCCCAGCCCTTTGGCTTTTTAAAATGAGGGAAGAGGACTTTCAGTGCTTTATATTTAAGGCATAGGACCTCCCATAAAAGGGGCGTGTTGGGGGTGCTATTACCACATGAAGGCTTGACCAAGCCTCCCAATAAATACATACAATACAAGAATTGTGGAAGCACTTGAAGCACTTTTACACACTACATAGTGGGGCCAGTGGTGGGTTAAATTATAGTTTGGGGGTGGACATGCCCTTTAAGAAGCCAACGTCATCGGCGAGTTCGTACGACATTCCTCATGTGTCTGCAGCAGACAACTTAGTGGTGCACTGATCCCATGCCTGGAAATTTTCAACGGCTTTATGCTTTTCTGCCTTTCCAAGACTAACTACAGACAGGGACAGATAAGGCTTACTTTTTGACTGCACTTTAGTTGTTACTGGCAGTTCTAGGCACATTTTATGGGCACCGGACACACTGTTATATATGTATTTTAAATGTTTTTAAGGTTTTCTGTCTATAGAGTGTGCAGAGGATTTTCTGGTATATTTCTCTCCTTTTTTCACTATATTCGTACTAATATCCCACTTTTAGCTCCTCCACACTATTCCAATGGGGTAATTTAATAAATGTCTCATTAAATAAACGCTAGTGCCCTATCAGGGGAGGACTGGGACCTTTTGGCCTGGGGGGAAAATACAACCAAGCTGCCCTTTCACAGTACATTGCAACATTTTTGATCACACCCACTTTGCAAAGGTCACACACACAAGTTATGCCTATTTTTAAGACTACTATTCCTATTTTACATTTTCAAGTGTATGATGTGGTTAAAGGACAATTATAGTACTAAAATCTTCTTCCTCCCCCTTACAAGTACCTGGGGTGAGGACCAAAGTCCTCACCTCTGGGTATACTCTCTAAGCCAAGTTATACTTACCCAAAGATCCTTTGTTCCTAATGGAGGGCTGACTAACACCGGCTAATGAACTTGAGGACTGACAACACTGCTAATGAACTGATCGCGCGTATGCAGGAAACATATATACATACATACATACGCGCAACCAGCTGTTTAAAAGACTGGACCTGAACTTTCGGAACTGAAACGAAAGTTTGTGTCCGGTCTTTTAAACAGCTGATTGCACATATGTTTCCTGCATATGTGCAATCAGCTGCATAAAAACGGCTAAACGGCTGATCGTGGCTTAGGAGATCTTGGCAGGCATGTCGGGAAAAGGGGATCAGGGACCCGGCCTCCAATCTGGTGGGGGGGGGACCGGGCCCCTGCAGGTACACCCCTGGAGATGATCTGTGCCCCACTACAACCAATAGCATTCACCCAGTGATTTTGTGTTATAGTGAAAGTAAAACTGCTTTGCTATGGGAAGGTAAGCAGCACTGGGAGCTGTAATAACTGCTTGAATCAAGTAAGATTTTCTTTCAGCTGTAAGAGTTTGAAGGTGTGTGTGTGGGGGGGGTTTGACTTTGTAATTGATTTCTTTAGGTACAGTGCTACATTGGGACAGCAGCAGCTAACTGCAGGGTTGGGTTTATCTGCACGGAAAGAGCACAGAGAAACAGATAATGCTTATTCCTGCTTTCCTGATCTTAAAGCTGAATCCATTAGCCATGCAGTGACAGAGAAATAAGCTTTATTTTTATAGAATGGATAGTATAGTAGTGTGCCAGGGGAAGGGGCTGGGTGACATTGTTCTTTACTGACTAGCTGTGCCCTGTCCCCTTTAAAAAGCTCCCAGAGCTTTAAAAAAGGGATAAAAAGGTCAGAGAAGAAAAAAGAAAGAAAAAAAAAAGATTTAAAAAAATGATTTTCCTCAGTTTACATGTCCTTTAAGAAAGGTTTCTTTACAGCAAGACAGTGAAACTCTGGAACAGTCTTCAGGCATATGTGGAAATTGCAGGTTTATTAAATAGCTTCAAGAATAGGCTGCATAAGTTTCTAAAATTTAAGAATATTGAAAATTACTAGTCTTAAGATGTAATGGGCAGATGTAATAAAAGCTCTTATTAAAAATGGTGCTAATTTTGCCCCAACCAATCAGATGTTAGCTTTCAAATGTTAAATAAGATCTGATTGGTTGGGGCACAATTAGCACCATTTTTAACCATAAGAACTTTTATTGAATAACCCTGTTAGTTTTCAAAAATCTAGTGGTGAGAAAGCTAGACATATCTGGCCTATATAATGAGCACAATGCAAGGATGGTCAGTATTCCATTAAAATATGAAGTGGGCTATATTGGTTTCATCGTAATTATACAGTGTGTGTTAAAAGAGTATGTCCAACCTTACCACTGAAAAATAATTAATAATAATATTTATTAACTAGTAAATATAATTCACAAAATAATTTATTTTCTCCTTGTATTCATACTTAGTTTATTTAGTTCTTCCTTCACATTCTGGTTCTCCTGTGATTCAGCTATATGTCTTTCTTGACTTTGTGCAAGCCTCTTCTCAACTTCAAAGTACTGTTGATCTAAAAGAGAAATATCAGTAACAATTTTAACAATGATTTAACACAAGGGTGGTGCCAACAGTTTAAAATTTCTTTGAAAGATTTCTGGATTTGTGAATGCCAATATTCTAAAATGGTCATTAAGTTAAACGTGAAACTGCAAATTATATGATCCAATTAAAGTTTTTGGTGTTTCAATAGATCTAAATGGGTTTAAGCTTCTGTTAAGGAGACATTTGTCACTAGGTTAATGATGTTAATTCAGGATGTTATATTTAAAGTTCCAGCCTTGTCTGATTTAATAAGATGTGCTGCTGCTACATTACAGAAGTTATGGGGTTATAT
Source organism: Hymenochirus boettgeri (assembly GCA_019447015.1). Lineage (NCBI taxonomy): Eukaryota > Metazoa > Chordata > Amphibia > Anura > Pipidae > Hymenochirus > Hymenochirus boettgeri. The sequence continues at coordinate 204,773,221 of CM033472.1, forward strand.
CTGTTGTATTCAATTAGATCAACTGGACTTGAAATGTAGTTCTTGAAGACGTGTGCTAGTCATCCGACTGGCTTTCTCAATTCAGAATGACTTGTACAAGAATCTGGCAATTATGTACCCTGGAAAATCCCAATAGCATATCACAGCCAGGTGTTAAGGGTGTGATTAGATAGTGGCTAAGAGGTGTTATAGGAACGCCCAGAGTAAGTGTTTAAAACAGCATTTACATGGGAGACAGTTGGTGTCGAACCCCCCCACCTCTATTTAGGCTTGGTTTATTTTCACATAAATGGCCTCCTTAACACCTCTCTTGAACCAGTCACGTTCCATCGCCAGTATGTTAACATTACAATCTTCAAAGGTATGTCCTTTATCCTTAAGATGCAGATACACGGCTGAGTCCTGACCCGAGGAATTGGCTCTTCTGTGCTGGGCCATACGTTGATGCAGTTGCTGTTTGGTCTCCCCCACATACAAATCAGAGCATTCTTCACTGCACTGCACTGCATATATGATGTCGCTTTTCTTGTGTTTAGGTATTGGGTCTTTTGGATGTACCAATTGCTGCCTCAGTGTGTTGTTCGGTTTAAAGCAGACAGGGATACGATGTTTTTTGAAAATACCAACAGTGAAGGGGAAAAGCAAGACAGGAGGAAGAACATGGTCATCCCATATGTAGAAGGGGTCTCCGAGAAATTAAGAAGAATTTTCAAAAAACATCGTATCCCTGTCTGCTTTAAACCGAACAACACACTGAGGCAGCAATTGGTACATCCAAAAGACCCAATACCAAAACACAAGAAAGCGACATCATATATGCGGTGCAGTGCAGTGAAGAATGCTCTGATTTGTATGTGGGGGAGACCAAACAGCAACTGCATCAACGTATGGCCCAGCACAGAAGAGCCAATTCCTCGGGTCAGGACTCAGCCGTGTATCTGCATCTTAAGGATAAAGGACATACCTTTGAAGATTGTAATGTTAACATACTGGCGATGGAACGTGACTGGTTCAAGAGAGGTGTTAAGGAGGCCATTTATGTGAAAATAAAGAAACCAAGCCTAAATAGAGGTGGGGGGGTTCGACACCAACTGTCTGCCATGTACAATGCTGTTTTAACACCTTACTCTGGGCGTTCCTATAACCTCTTAGCCACTATCTAATCACACCCTTAACACCTGGCTGTGATATGCTAATTGGGATTTTCCAGGGTACATAATTGCCACAGATTCTTGTACAAGTCATTCTGAATTGAGAAAGCCAGTCGGATACTAGCGAAAGTCTCTCAAGAACTACATTTCAAGTCCAGTTGATCTAATTGAATACAACAATATACCATGACCTGGATGAATGAGAACCTTCACAAGCAAAGTTATGGGGTTAAAAACATATCTAAGAAAAAACCAAAAGGTGCACACTTCGTTTAAAAATACTTTAGAATATTACCCATTACAATGTAAGGAACAGTAGTGGCGTGTTTGGTGGGGGGGGGGGGGGGGGGTCACTGGTGCACGGAATTCCCCCTTTCTGCTTGCTCAATGCTGTCTGCGATTCAACAACTCCTGGTGCCAATTGATTGTTACATAGACTGTTACGTTGTTAATTTAGCTGGGAGTGAGGAACATTTATTATTTTTTTTTAAGTATCCAGTCGGCGCTGTGATTGGCAGCAGCAGATAGAACTGTATCAACATTAACCCTGGAGCTGCCTCAGGTGATTACAGAGACTGGGTCTAGCTTTAGATACAGTACTTACCTACTCCACCGTGTTAAAGGGTATCTCCACTGATGGAAAAACGTTTTGTTTTTTTTTCCCCTATATGAAAGTTCACCTTCCCCCAACCCCCCTCCTACCTTTCCCCCCCCAAAATTCAGCTCTGTTTCTTTGCAGCAGCCTCTGCAAGCTGTTGTAGCTCTGGGGTTGTGCTGCTACTGTGCTGGGCAGGCTGTCAGTCAATGTGCATCATCACATGCATATGATGATTTCTGCCACACCCACTTGACCCCAGTGATGCCTGATGTAAACAAAGCCTTTCCTTCCTGTCTCTATGATTCACAGTCTCTCTATGATTCCTGTCTCTATTCACAGCTGATAGTGCAGGGAGAGACAGAGGGGGGGAGTTACAAGGTTCAGCACACACAGCTTTATGTAAGGAGACTTTAACAATTGCAAAAGTAATAGAATATAATTGCAAAAGGAATCAAATGGGGGGGGGGAGGTGTGTGTGTTTGTAAGGGAGACAGAAGTGTGTATTTCAGAGGGGATGCTGGGAGTGTCACAAGTTGGATTGCAGGGGGGATTGTGGGAGACGAAGGTGTATTTCAGAGGGGATGCTGGGAGTGTCACAAGTTGGATTGCAGGGGGGGATCTGGGAGACAGAAGGGTATTTCAGAGGGGATGCTGGGAGTGTCACAAGTTGGATTGCAGGGGGATTCTGGGAGACAGAAGGTGTATTTCAGAGGGGATGCTGGGAGTGTCACAAGTTGGATTGCAGGGGGGGGATCTGGGAGACAGAAGGTGTATTTCAGAGGGAGACAGGGGAGGAAAAGTTAAACCCTCTTCCCACACTACTGTAACAAATACAGGGGAACTTGTGTTGTTTTTTAATAAGATTTGTTTTGTCTAACTCTAAGATTGATTTCATAGGGGATGCTGGGAATATGGAATCTGGTATGGGAGGGAGTGGGAGAGAGAAAAAGGTAGTACCTGATTACTCCTCCATTATTAGTGAGGTCAGCAAGCTGCTGTGATGGTCATGTGTATTTTATCTCATTTAGAGTGAAATAAGTAGCTTGGGGTGTGTGTGTTGTGTGGTGTGTGGGGTGTGTGTGTGTGTGGTGTGTGGGTGTGTGGGGTGTGTGTGTGTGGGGGTGTGGGGGGTGTGTGTGTGGGTGTGGTGGGGGTGTGTGTTGGGTGTGTGGGGTGTGTGTGTGTGGTGTGTGGTGTGTGTGGTGTGTGGTGTGTGTGGGGTGTGTGTGTGTGTGTGTGTGTGGGGTTGTGTGTGGTGTGTGTGTGTGTGTGGGGTGTGTGTGTGTGGGGTGGTGTGTGTGTGTGTGGGGGTGTGTTGTGTGTGTGGGGTTTGTGTGTGTGTGTGTGTGGGGGGGGGTGTGTGGTGGTGTGTGTGTGTGGGGTGGGTGTGTGTGGGGTGTGTGGTGTGGTGGGGGGGTGTGTGGTGTGGGGGGGCTGGTGTGTGTGTGTAGAATCGACCGAGCAGCGTCCCGACGGATCCTCTCACATTCTGCGCATGCACTAAAGGAAACCGCGCGTCAGACATTTTACATGCAGGCAGTCAATGAAAGTGGGCGGACCTGCACCATCCACAGCGTTCTGGGACAAACTCATTGGATTTCTTCTAAACTACTGCTCACAGACACAGGATACTGCAGGTACATTTCCACCTTACACATATCTATCCTTACAACCCAGGTGACTTTTAGCAGGAAGAAGGGACATTAAGAAATCCTGGAGGTGGTTGAACAGCTATCAACATTACAATACATTATTATAGGAGCGACCATGTTGTATATTCTTTATATAGAACAATTATGCAATGTGCCCATACATGGTTCAATGTTAACAGTTCCCTCTAGTAAAGGGAGCCTGTAATCAAAATATTCCATCTTGCCTAATAGGCCCCGTTACCGAAAATATCCAGCAAATTCTGTCAGATGCGCCATAAGTTTCACAGCTCTGACTTTGCAAGACAAATGATAAATGACATTATGACAATGTCTTATGATAACTGTGATAATAATCATGGCGAGTAGAGAATATATAGTTATATATGACAGCGCTTTCATTTCTCTGTGTAGAACTGCTCTACTATTCATTTTAGCAGAGTTTCAACTCCCCCTCCCTTTCACTATGTTCTGTAACTGAACGTTTGCAACATGAATAGATTGAGCACAGTTAATCACTCCCTACTCTGCAACAATGTTGCAAATGTAAGAAGGTGAAGGGATGGGGAATAGGAGCTCAGCTAAAACACAAAGGAAAGCAGTTTGGGGAAATAAAAAGCTTTTTTTAACACAAAAAGCAGCCTCTGCGACAGGCAGCTCTGAGATCCTGACACTTTATTATGCTGAAGGGATAGTCTGCTGGCACTGGGAAAGCTAAAGGGATAGTCTGCTGGCACTGGGAAAGCTAAAGGGATAGTCTGCTGGCACTGGGAAAGCTAAAGGGATAGTCTGCAGGCACTGGTAACAAGCTAAAGGATAGTCTGCTGCACTGGGAAAGCTAAAGGTAGTCGGCTGGACGGGAAACTAAAGGTATAGTCCTGCTTTTGGGCAACCACTGGGAAAGCTAAAGGATAGTCTGCTGGCACTGGGAAAGCTAAAGGGATAGTCTGCTGGCCACTGGGAAAGCTAAAGGGATAGTCTGCTGGCACTGGGAAAGCTAAAGGGATAGTCTGCTGGCACTGGGAAAGCTAAAGGGATAGTCTGCTGGCACGGAAAGCTAAAGGGATAGTCTGCTGCACTGGGAAAGCTAAAGGGATAGTCTGCTGGCACTGGGAAAGCTAAAGGGATAGTCTGCTGGCACTGGGAAAGCTAAAGGGATAGTCTGCTGGCACTGAAAGCTAAAGGGATAGTCTGCTGGCACTGGGAAAGCTAAAGGGATAGTCTGCTGCACTGGGAAAGCTAAAGGGTAGTCTGCTGGCACTGGAAAGCTAAAGGGATAGTCTGCTGGCACTGGGAAAGCTAAAGGGATAGTCTGCTGGCACGGGAAAGCTAAGGGATAGTCTGCTGGCACTGGGAAAGCTAAAGGGATAGTCTGCTGGCACTGGGAAGCTAAAGGGATACGTCTGCTGGCACTGGAAAGCTAAAGGGATAGTCTGCTGGCACTGGGAAAGCTAAAGGGATAGTCTGCTGGCACTGGGAAAGCTAAAGGATAGTCGCTGGCACTGGGAAAGCTAAAGGGATAGTCTGCTGCACTGGGAAAGCTAAAGGGATAGTGCTGGCACTGGGAAAGCTAAAGGGATAGTCTGCTGGCACTGGGAAGCTAAAGGGATAGTCTGCTGGCACTGGGAAAGCTAAAGGGATAGTCTGCTGGCACTGGAAAGTATAAGGGATAGTCTGCTGGCACTGGGAAGCTAAGGGATAGTCTGCTGGCACTGGGAAAGCTAAAGGATAGTCGCTTGCATGGAAGCTAAGGGATAGTCGCGGCACTGGGAAATCTAAAGGATAGTCTGCTGGCACTGGGAAAGCTAAAGGGATAGTCCTGCTGGCACTGGGAAAGCTAAAGGGATAGTCTGCTGGCACTGGGAAAGCTAAAGGGATAGTCTGCTGGCACTGGGAAAGCTAAAGGGATAGTCTGCTGGCACTGGAAAGCTAAAGGGATAGTCTGCTGGCACTGGGAAAGCTAAAGGGATAGTCTGCTGGCACTGGGAAAGCTAAAGGGATAGTCTGCTGGCACTGGGAAAGCTAAAGGATAGTCTGCTGGCACTGGAAAGCTAAAGGGATAGTCTGCTGGCACTGGGAAAGCTAAAGGAATAGTCCTGCTGCACTGGGAAAGCTAAAGGGATAGTCTGCTGGCACTGGGAAAGCTAAAGGGATAGTCTGCTGGCACTGGGAAAGCTAAAGGGATAGTCTGGCTGGACTGGACTGGAAAGCTAAAGGGATAGTCTGCTGGCACTGGGAAACTAAAGGGTAGTCTGCTGGCACTGGGAAAGCTAAAGGGATAGTCTGCTGGCACTGGGGAAAGCTAAAGGGATAGTCTGCTGGCACTGGGAAAGCTAAAGGGATAGTCTGCTGGCACTGGGAAAGCTAAAGGATAGTCTGCTGGCACGGGAAAGCTAAAGGGATAGTCTGCTCACTGGAAAGCTACTGGATATCTGCGCACTGAAAGCTAAAGGGATAGTCTGCTGGCACTGGGAAAGCAAAGGATAGTCTGCTGCACTGGGAAAGCTAAAGGGATAGTCTGCTGGCACTGGGAAAGCTAAAGGGATAGTCTGCTGGCACTGGGAAAGCTAAAGGGATAGTCTGCTGGCACTGGGAAGCTAAAGGGATATGTCCTTGGCACTGGGAAACTAAAGGGATAGTTCTGCTGGCACTGGGAAAGCTAAAGGGATAGTCTGCTGGCACTGGGAAAGCTAAAGGGATAGTCTGCTGGCACTGGGAAAGCTAAAGGGATAGTCTGCTGGCACTGGGAAAGCTAAAGGGATAGTCTGCTGGCACTGGGAAAGCTAAAGGGATAGTCTGCTGGCACTGGGAAAGCTAAAGGGATAGTCTGCTGGCACTGGGAAAGCTAAAGGGATAGTCTGCTGGCACTGGGAAAGCTAAAGGGATACTGCTGGCACTAGGAATAGGAGCTGTGGCACTGGGAAAGCTAAAGGGATAGTCTGCTGGCACTGGGAAAGCTAAAGGGACAGTCGCTGGCACTGGGAAAGCTAAAGGGACAGTCTGCTGGCACTGGGAAAGCTAAAGGGACAGTCTGCTGCACTGGAAAGTAAAGGGACAGTCTGCTGGCACTGGGAAAGCTAAAGGGACAGTCTGCTGGCACTGGGAAAGCTAAAGGGACAGTCTGCTGGCACTGGGAAAGCTAAAGGGATAGTCTGCTGGCACTGGGAAAGCTAAAGGGATAGTCTGCTGGCACTGGAAAGCTAAAGGGATAGTCTGCTGGCACTGGGAAAGCTAAAGGGATAGTTCTGCTGGCACTGGGAAAGCTAAGGGATAGTCTGCTGGCACTGGATAAAGCTAAAGGATAGTCTTGCAGGCACTGGGAAAGTTAAAGGGAAAGCCTGCAGGCACTGGGAAAGCTACAGGATCGTCCCTGCTGCCACTGGGAAAGCTAAAGGGATAGTCTGCTGGCACTGGGAAAGCTAAAGGGATAGTCTGCTGGCACTGGGAAAGCTAAAGGGTAGTCTGCTGGCACTGGGAAAGCTAAAGGGATGTCTGCTGGCACTGGGAGGAAGCTAAAGGGATAGTCTGCTGGCACTGGGAAAGCTAAAGGGATAGTTCTGCTGGCACTGGGAAAGCTAAAGGGATAGTCTGCTGGCACTGGGAAAGCTAAAGGGATAGCTGCTGGCACTGGGAAAGCTAAAGGGATAGTCTGCTGCACTGGGAAAGCTAAAGGGATAGTCTGCGGCACTGGGAAGCTAAAGGGATAGTTCTGCTGGCACTGGGAAAGCTAAAGGGATGTCTGCTGGCACTGGGAAAGCTAAAGGGATAGTCTGCTGGCCTGGGAAGCTAAAGGATAGTCTGCTGGACTGGGAAAGCTAAAGGGATAGTCTGCTGGCACTGGGAAAGCTAAAGGGATAGTCTGCTGGCACTGGGAAAGCTAAGGGATAGTCTGCTGGCACTGGAAAGCAAGGGATAGTCCTGCTGGCACTGGGAAAGCTAAAGGGATAGTCTGCTGGCACTGGGAAACTAAAGGGATAGTCTGCTGGCACTGGGAAAGCTAAAGGGATAGTCTGCTGGCACTGGAAAGCTAAAGGGATGTCTGCTGGCACTGGGAAAGCTAAAGGGATAGTCTGCTGGCACTGGGAAAGCTAAAGGGATAGTCTGCTGGCACTGGGAAAAGCTAAAGGGATAGTCTGCTGGCACTGGGAAAGCTAAAGGGATAGTCTGCTGGCACTGGGAAAGCTAAAGGGATAGTCTGCTGCACTGGGAAAGCTAAAGGGATAGTCTGCTGGCACTGGGAAGCTAAAGGGATAGTCTGCTGGCACTGGGAAAGCTAAAGGGATAGTCTGCTGGCACTGGGAAAGCTAAAGGGATAGTCTGCTGGCACTGGAAAGCTAAAGGGATAGTCTGCTGGCACTGAAAGCTAAAGGGATAGTCTGCTGGCACTGGGAAAGCTAAAGGGATAGTCTGCTGGCACTGGGAAAGCAAGGATAGTCTGCTGGCACGGGAAAGCTAAAGGGATAGTTCTGCTGGCACTGGGAAAGCTAAAGGGATAGTCTGCTGGCACTGGGAAAGCTAAAGGGATAGTCTGCTGGCACTGGGAAAGCTAAAGGGATAGTCTGGCTGGCACTGGGAAAGCTAAAGGGATAGTCTGCTGGCACTGGGAAAGCTAAAGGGATAGTCTGCTGGCACTGGAAAGCTAAAGGGATAGTCTGCTGGCACTGGGAAAGCTAAAGGGATAGTCTGCTGGCACTGGGAAAGCTAAAGGGATAGTCTGCTGGCACTGGGAAAGCTAAAGGGATATCTGCTGGCACTGGGAAAGCTAAAGGGATAGTCTGCTGGCACTGGGAAAGCTAAAGGGATAGTCTGCTGGCACTGGGAAAGCTAAAGGGATAGTCTGCTGGCACTGGGAAAGCTAAAGGGATAGTCTGCTGGCACTGGGAAGCTAAAGGGATGTCTGCTGGCACTGGGAAAGCTAAAGGGATAGTCTGCTGGCACTGGGAAAGCTAAAGGGATAGTCTGCTGGCACTGGGAAAGCTAAAGGGATAGTCTGCTGCACTGGGAAAGCTAAAGGGATAGTCTGCTGGCACTGGGAAAGCTAAAGGGATAGTCTGCTGGCACTGGGAAAGCTAAAGGGATAGTCTGCTGGCACTGGGAAAGCTAAAGGGTAGTCGCTGGCACTGGGAAAGCTAAAGGGATAGTCCTGGCTGGCACTGGGAAAGCTAAAGGGATAGTCTGCTGGCACTGGGAAAGCTAAAGGGATAGTCTGCTGGCACTGGGAAGCTAAAGGGATAGTCTGCTGGCACTGGGAAAGCTAAAGGGATAGTCTGCTGGCACTGGGAAAGCTAAAGGGATAGTCTGCTGGCACTGGGAAAGCTAAGGGATAGTCTGCTGGCACTGGGAAAGCTAAAGGGATAGTCTGCTGGCACTGGGAAAGCTAAGGGACAGTCTGCTGGCACTGGGAAAGCTAAAGGGACAGTCTGCTGGCACTGGGAAAGCTAAAGGGACAGTCTGCTGGCACTGGGAAAGCTAAAGGGACAGTCTGCTGGCACTGGGAAAGCTAAAGGGACAGTCTGCTGGCACTGGGAAAGGCAAAGGGAGTCGCTGGCACGGAAAGCTAAAGGGATAGTCTGCTGGCACTGGGAAAGCTAAAGGGATAGTCTGCTGGCACTGGGAAAGCTAAAGGGATAGTCTGCTGGCACTGGGAAAGCTAAAGGATAGTCTGCTGCACTGGGAAAGCTAAAGGGATAGTTGCTGCACTGGGAAAGCTAAAGGGATAGTCTGCAGGCACTGGGAAAGTAAAGGGAAAGCCTGCAGGCACGGGAAAGTTAAGGAAAGCCTGCAGGCACTGGGAAGTTAGGAGCCTGCGTGCACTGGGAAAGTTAAAGGGAAAGCCTGCAGGCACTGGGAAAGTTCAAGGGAAAGTCTGTAGGCACTGGGAAAGTTCAAGGGTAATGGGATAGTCTGCTGGCACTGGGAAAGTTAAGGGTAATGGGAAAGTCTGCTGGCACTGGGAAAGTTAAGGGTAATGGGAAAGTCTGCTGGCACTGGGAAAGTTAGCTAAAGGGATAGTCTGCTGGCACTGGGAAAGCTAAAGGGATAGTCTGCTGGCACTGGGAAAGCTAAAGGGATAGTCTGCTGGCACTGGGAAAGCTAAAGGGATAGTCCTGCTCGGGGAAGCTAAAGGGATAGTTCTGCTGGGCACTGGGAAGCTAAAGGATAGTCTGCTGCACTGGGAAAGCTAAAGGGATAGTCTGCTGGCACTGGAAAGCTAAAGGGATAGTCTGCTGGCACTGGGAAACTAAAGGGATAGTCTGCTGGCACTGAAAGCTAAAGGGATGCTCTGGCACTGGGAAAGCTAAAGGATAGTCCTGGCACTGGGAAGCTAAAGGGATAGTCTGCTGGCACTGGGAAAGCTAAAGGGATAGTCTGCTGGCACTGGGAAAGCTAAAGGGATAGTCTGCTGGCACTGGGAAAGCTAAAGGGATAGTCTGCTGGCACGGAGAAGCTAAAGGGATAGTCTGCTGGCCTGGGAAAGCTAAAGGGATAGTCTGCTGGCACTGGGAAAGCTAAAGGATAGTCTGCTGGCACTGGGAAGCTAAAGGGATATGTCTCTGGCACTGGGAAAGCTAAAGGGATGTCTGCTGGCACTGGGAAAGCTAAAGGGATAGTTGCTGGCACTGGGAAAGCTAAAGGGATAGTCTGCTGGCACTGGGAAAGCTAAAGGGATAGTCTGCTGGCACTGGGAAAGCTAAAGGGATAGTCTGCTGGCACTGGGAAAGCTAAAGGATAGTCTGCTGGCACTGGGAAAGCTAAAGGGATAGTCTGCTGGCACTGGGAAAGCTAAGGGATAGTCTGCTGGCACTGGGAAAGCTAAAGGGATAGTCTGCTGGCACTGGGAAAGCTAAAGGGATGTCTGCTGGCACTGGGAAAGCTAAAGGGATAGTCTGCTGGCACTGGGAAAGCTAAAGGGATAGTCTGCTGGCACTGGGAAAGCTAAAGGGATAGTCTGCTGGCACTGGAAAGCTAAAGGGATATCTGCTGGCACTGGGAAAGCTAAAGGATAGTCTGCTGGCACTGGGAAAGCTAAAGGGATAGTCTGCTGGCACTGGGAAACAAAGGGATAGCTGTCTGGCACTGGGAAACTAAAGGGTAGTCTGCTGGCACTGGGAAAGCTAAAGGATAGTCTGCTGGCACTGGGAAGCTAAAGGGATAGTCTGCTGGCACTGGGAAAGCTAAAGGGATAGTCTGCTGGCACTGGAAAGCTAAAGGGATAGTCTGCTGGCACTGGGAAAGCTAAAGGGATAGTCTGCTGGCACTGGGAAAGCTAAAGGGATAGTCTGCTGGCACTGGGAAGAGCTAAAGGGATGTCTGCGGCACTGGGAAAGCTAAAGGGATAGTCTGCTGGCACTGGGAAAGCTAAAGGGATAGTCTGCTGGCACTGGGAAAGCTAAAGGGATAGTCTGCTGGCACTGGGAAAGCTAAAGGGATAGTCTGCTGGCACTGGGAAAGCTAAAGGGATAGTCTGCTGGCACTGGGAAAGCTAAAGGGATAGTCTGCTGGCACTGGGAAAGCTAAAGGGATAGTCTGCTGGCACTGGGAAAGCTAAAGGGATAGTCTGCTGCACTGGAAACTAAAGGGATAGTCTGCTGGCACTGGGAAAGCTAAAGGGATAGTCTGCTGGCACTGGGAAAGCTAAAGGGAGTCTGCTGGCACTGGGAAAGCTAAAGGGACAGTCTGCTGGCACTGGGAAAGCTAAAGGGACAGTCTGCTGGCACTGGGAAAGCTAAAGGGACAGTCTGCTGGCACTGGGAAAGCTAAAGGGACAGTCTGCTGGCACTGGGAAAGCTAAAGGGAATCTGCTGGCACTGGAAAGCTAAAGGGAAGTCTGCTGGCACTGGGAAAGCTAAAGGATAGTCTGCTGGCACTGGGAAAGCTAAAGGATAGTCTGCGGCACTGGGAAAGCTAAAGGGATAGTCTGCTGGCACTGGGAAAGCTAAAGGGATAGTCTGCTGGCACTGGGAAAGCTAAAGGGATAGTCTGCAGGCACTGGGAAAGTTAAAGGGAAAGCCTGCAGGCACTGGGAAAGTTAAAGGGAAAGCCTGCAGGCACTGGGAAAGTTAAAGGGAAAGCCTGCAGGCACTGGGAAAGTTAAAGGGAAAGCCTGCAGGCACTGGGAAAGTTAAGGGAAAGCCTGCAGGCACTGGGAAAAGTTCAAGGGAAGTGGCTGTAGCACTGGGAAAGTTCAAGGGTAATGGGATAGTGCTGCTGGCACTGGGAAAGTTAAGGGTAATGGGAAAGTCTGCGGCACTGGAAGTAAGGGTATGGAAACTGGCTGGCACTGGAAGTTAGGGTAATGGGAAAGTCCTGACTTGCACTTACCATAGGTAAATAGCCCTTACTTTAAGGTGTGCGTGTCTTGCGGGCATTGTCCGGGACAACACAAGCACTTGATTTGGTCAGACTCGGTATCCCCCTCTCTCCTAAAAAGACACTGCTTCCAGCCTTCCAATTTAAAGGCAAGTCCAGACCCAAAAATGAAAACGTTAACATACAGGTAAATCACCAACACAAAACCCTAAACTGTAATAGTTTTGAAATCTGAAAATATGTAGGTCTAACCTGAAATCCTGCACAAAGTCTATTCCCCGTTTCTGCTTCCTGGTTTCTTCAGTTAGAAAAATAAACTGTCAGTTAGGGATTGAACAGTTGACATCAGCAAGAATGAATGAGAATATCCTGATGCCTTTCCTGAGCCTGCCCAGGCTCAGTACAGGTTTTCTAAATTGCCTCAGCTTTCCATGAGGCATCCAGAAGCTAGCAGCTACAGTAATGAATTCATAGACAAAAACTATGAATATAACATATTTAAAGAGGCCATTTTCTAAAAGATGTTCTTATGAGGGTGAGTTGCTTTAAAGGATAAGTGCACTGTAAAATCAAGTTATGTCATTTTGGAGCTGCAGCTTAAAAAATACCGTTGGCCATATTTTTTTTCCTATGCCCCTCCAGAAGCCTACCTTGGTTGCCTGAAGTTGCGGACATTTCGTACTGGTTTTTGCTAAATGTTAAGCTCCGCCCCTCTGAAGATTTCCTCTGCTTCTCTCTGCTTGAGCCTCAAACAGTAATGCCTGAGAAATCCTCAGAGGGGCGGAGCTTACATCAGAAAACCAGTAACAAGAGTCAGCAACTTTCAAGGCACCAAGCTAGGTTCTGGAGGGGCATATGGTATTAAAAAAAAATTTATGGCAACGGTATTTTTGAAGATGCCGCTCAAAATTGAACATAAACCTTTGATGTTACAGTGCCACTTATGCCTTTAAAACAACTATTTTTTTCAGTATAGATTGCATTTTAAAGCTAACATAAATCTAATAAGCAGCAAAAATAATACATATTTAAATCTAAATACACGAGAAAGCATCACAACATTGAATATTATTCCATTATAGTCTAAAGTATGATATTTTATAATGAGATGTGTGAAAATGTAAAAAATGTAATTAGGTGGAGGAGGGGAAATGGTTCCACAATGTTTCAACTTTGAGACACCATGCACACGAACATACTAACCCTTGTAGATTTCTGATGGTCTTGAAAAGAGGAAGACGTTTTAAGTGGGATCGTCACCTCAGGTGAACATTACAGTCAATCAGTAGCCAGGATCGAAGCAAAATTTTGGTATTTCCAGTCTGCCTGTTAGCTGTACTCTTGTAAAAATCAAAACAAAAATAACTCTATTGCATGCAGTATACTATGACAATGCCCCTGCATAGTATTAACAGTTTATTTTTTGAAGGTGGTTTCTATTATGATATAGAAGGAACAGAAGGTAAAGCACTTACTCTGCGGACCCGCTCCAGCGACGACTTCACTGACAGTCTCCGAGCGTCCTTGCTCCTTCGCATTTGTGTTCGCATGCACACACGGTGCAAATAACTGGAGCTGCGTTCTGGCATTCAGGTTGCTGGAGAGGGTATGCGGGTAAGTGTGCCTCCCCTCCTGTAGATTTACTGAAGAACAGGAGTAAGATCAGATAGAAAACCAACTTTTTTGATGGGACATACCTTTAAGTTGTTGCCAAACCTGTGTACTACAGGTGCCATACATGACCCAATCACAAAAAAATGGAAAACCAGGCTGATGGACTTCCATCATTTAAATTAAGTTTCCCAACACTAAATACCCACAAGCTGCAGAAGCCAATAGATAGGAGCCCCATCATAGTTTTATGGGGGCCCAGTGACAAAGAAAGCCAGGTTGAAGAACAACGAGAAGGAATTCTTAAAGGCATGTTCACTCCTCATGAATAATATATATAGGTAAATAACCAATAACAGCAAGGGGTTACGTCCAGCATTCTGGTGGTCTAGGGAATGTGTTCAGTTGAGTGGAGGCGGCCTGCACTGCGAGTTGTCCAGAAATTGTTTATAAAATTCTCTAAGGTTTCTTGCCTGCGTTTGGGATCAGTAACTGTTAAAAAATCAGTTCAAAAAATGAGATTCCATTATATTGAAAAACGATTAAAAAAACTCAATTTTATCTACTACCACTAGGGCGGTATTCTGCGGCTGGTTTGTGCTAGAGTATTAGTCTGATAGCCTCCAAAAACCTTTTTATTATTGACAATTAAAAATCACTAAAAAACCCTTGAGGAAACACTATAAGAGATTCTAGGCTAAGTAGCAAAATTCTTTTCTCTACCAGCTCAAGGGGGGACCCAGCACAGCAGGGGATGTCCCAAGTCCCAAAACATCAAAGGGTGGGCAGAAACCTCAGCAGCGAATGCCCAACTCACACTAGCCAACCCCCCATGCTCGGTTCTGATGTGAGAAAAATACGTTCAAGCGATTTTTACAATTTGACAAATGTATTAATGGATGACAGGTTGCTTGCCCGGAAAATCTGATTCCACTGTGGCCGTGAGGTACCGCCCACCAACGCCAAGTAGAGGAGGGCTGCAATCCTCAATGGCAGAGCATCCCTGCTACTGCAGTAACAATGCAGAAGGCAACAACAAATCCATTGAGCCATGGCCTGGGGCTATGCACGAGATCCTACAAGGACCACGGTGCGTCGGGAGATAGGAGAGTAGCTTGATCTCTGAGGAGGAAAATAAAAGGGGGTTTAGGAAAGAGCTGCCACCTCGGGACCCGGGCTGAAAGGACAACTCTCAGGGTCTAGACAGTTTGGTCTGAGGAGTCTACCTCCACATTCAAAACTCCTGGGAGGAAATTAGATTTGCTGATAGAGCCGGAGGAAGTGTTCTGCCCGGACATATTCAATGGGTTCTACCATGGGCCATCTTGCTTCCCCGTGCTCCATGGTGTTGTATAGGTGGCACATATTGGACATACGTGCCAGAAAGATATTGATTCGGTCGGACAGAGTCACTCTCCAAAACCATATGACCCGGACGTAATGGTTTTCACGTGTGAGCAAATGACATCAAAACTGTTTCCCGTGTTAACGTTTGCGCTTATGGTGCCTGCACCACAGCTACACCCGGCACATACTTATGAGGACCCAGTGTAAGTAGGAAATCTCGTGGGGGCGAACTCAGAGGCCATTACACAGGAGGAGAAATCCAGCAACTTTGAAGCAATAAAAGGTCGGGCTCTGGGGTGGGGGGTGGAGGGTGGAATAGAACGAAAAAAAAATTAGCCATCATTACTTTTAAAGAGACACAGCTTCTACTAAACTAAGGTTTTGACAGTTTACTTATTCTTTACAAAGTCACCTTTCCGGACAAGGGAATAGTGGTTAAGACCTGGAAAGTAGAGCCACAGGAGAGTCGACCTATGGGGGGCACGGACCTCGGTATTTGTCCAAATGGGGAAGGGAGTATTGAATTGGCAGATTGTTTGTATGGTAAGTGCATTCAGGAAAGCCCATGTTTAAGGGACATTTTGTCCAATTGTTTTTTATAGGATGTATGATTCGATGAGGCCAGAATACTTTGGGCACAAGAAAAATGGATTTGAAATAATTCTGTTGGGATATGAGAGAGAGCTTAAAGACCGAGAAGGAAAGAAAGTCCAAGAGTAAAAGTTGCGCCAAAAAAAGATTGCGGCTCAGTGCATGGTTTGCGACTCCAGTGCAGTCTGGAAAGCAAGGCCTGAAAGGAAGTGCTTACCTGGAGGCGCGGGGTTCCACCCATTTAGTAAGCAAGGCATGATGTGTGTCCCCTCCGCCAGACAGAGAAGAGCCTAATAAATCACTACGCCAAGCGCTCCCAGTAGGGAGCAAAGGAAGTTTTTTTCAGGTATTGAACTTTCAGTTGCTCCCGAATGATCCCAGGCTCACAGCGGGAGAAGCCAGTCCAATCCTGAAGCGGACATTCAAGCAGTCATCTGTTTGTGCTGCAGCGGATAAGGTAAGTGAGGCGCACTGAGAGCCTGATATTTTTTAACTTCTTGTCAGGGAGGTTAGCTGATTAACCCCCTGCTGTGCTTGGGTCCCCCTAAAGGCTGATAGAGAATTACAGATGCTACAAGACCCCTCTCTGGAGACCCATACGTTTCAATTACTGACTGCATCTGGACTACAATCACAGCCATAACACACAAGTGCACTTTGTTGTAGATACACAAGCTACTTCCAGGGATCTAGTTCTAGCTAAGTGTATCAGGGAATAAGGTGAGGTAACCAAGAAAGTTTCTACTAATGGCCGTTATACATAGAAAGATATCACTACTTTACAGATGGAAGAAAGAGCATATAAAAAATGTAGTAGGAAAAAGATAATCACACAGGAGTACTCCTTACCTCTTGGATCATTACCTCAAATGTCGCATGTAACTCTTAAAAGAAAAAACCGATGACACAGATTGAATTGTTGAAATCTGTGCAAGCACCTATAATTTTATGACAAAATCTGTATTTAAGACCAACATTTGCGGTTGAGTATGGTGAGATTATTTATGTTCCCAATATAAACCCCTAGTGACCTCATGAGGATAGGCTGCATTTATGCTCAGTTCCTGTAAAAGGGAATCTTCAATGTGTTGTATCTAGGTCCAAATGTCCCCGTCTCCCCTGCTTAGTGATGTAAAAACAAGGGACACATATAAACATACCAATTCGGATTGCTGCCTGCTCACATTCATTTTTCTTCTCACTTCTTCTACATGCCTCTCCTCTCTGTCAGTCCTCCACTGGTTGCCCATCACGCAAAGGATACAGTTCAAATGCTTACCCTTATCCTATAAAGCACCATCAAACACAGCCCCTCCATATATCTCAGAGTGATCCAGTGATCCGCCCCAGGCGCAACATACGCTCAGCCAAACAATACCTCTTCTCTCCACCCTGGTCACCTTCTTCCCATGACCCGCATCGGACTTTACTGTGGCACTCTGCTCTGGAAAGGACTTCCTCGTCTGTCACACACTCACCGTCCTTAACATCTTCCAAAGTAACCGTTAAAACCCATCTCTTTAGGCAAAGCATATAACCAACCGGGCCTAACATTACACTCGTAACCCAATATGATCCAACCCCTGCCATCTAACTTACGCTACTATTCTGTCACCTGATATCTCACCCCCATATACTCTGTCATGTAAGCTCTTTGGGAAGGTTCCTTTTTCAATTGAATCACGGTGTATTTGCTGTAAGAAAACTTCCACACTCTGTTACTTATATTATGTATTACCTGTGTATGTAATAAGTACGACTTTGTATAACATGATTACCCTGTATTGTAATGTATGGGACTATGTAATTTAAAGTGCCACGGAAGATGTTTGCGCTATATAAATCAATAATAATATAATGAGATTATGATAATTTTAAAAGGGAATTTTGGTACTCCCTTAAAATCATTTTCTCTAAAGCAGTCGGGTCTTCTTTTGTCAAGACAAGCAGAGGTTAAGCACCTCTACAGGAGCAGGCACTAAGTTAAAGTTTGAGCCTCGTACCACATGTTGGATAATGTCGACAATGCGCACATGGATAATTGTCGTACAATGCAGCCGCACGATACGAGACATAATCGCCCGAATTTGTCTTACGAAATATAGCATCAACGATCGTCCAAAGACCAAGAAGTCAACTATTGTCTGCTTTTTACGAAAGATCGGCCTTGGGATTTTGTTCTGTACCGATTACTGTTATTGTACATGGTCAGCAGCGTATTGTTAACGTTCTACGGAAAATATATAAAGGCGCATGCTCTGCTTTCGTAAATTACGCGAGATACAAACTTACGTACGAACATCGAATCTAACGACTTAGTGGGACTATTGGTGCTGTGTGCACAGAGTCGTTCCATTTATAAGGATCTTAACATAATGTTGTTAAATGTTTGTCGGCGGCATTCATACGAAAACGTGTCCAACGTGTGTACGAGGATTTGGAGAGTTAAAGGAAAGTAAGGGCTCTGTTGCTCCTCTCTAGTTCTATACTTATTGCTGCACTGGAAATCTCATACAGTTTGTCTCTCTAAAAGTGGAGCACCAGGAAAGCAAAAAATGTTGACAAGTCAACAGGAACAAGGAGACAAAATGGTAAAGGGTATCTAGCTTAAAAAGGCATGGCTAACTAGCACGAAACGTGTAGGCGTTTGGTTTTCGGAGTATGCCGAATAAAAAACTTAAAAGGGCATTTAAACTGAAAATAGGTTATTTAAATTTGACCTAACTGCGAACATAAACCACACTGTATAATTTTTTGTGTGTGATCTGCCCTTCTAGTTTTTAGATATCCAATCTAAAAAACTTCTTATGTTAAGATGTCATTCAAGTTCCTTGCTCGAAAAAACTTGCTTCTGTGAGTAGTTTACTGTAGCTGAGAATGGTGGACAAGTTTTGACATTTTGAATGCTGTATGCTGGGTGCAGGCCTTGACAGTTGGTTTGTGGAAAAATCAGGTCGGATGGAAGTGGGAGGGTTGTGGTAAAGGGGTGGGGGGGGGAGAGTAAGCCACTATTACATGTATGTAATTATAGATTAGTGAGGAAGAAGTCATTTTTTCAGTATTAGTGTACCTTTAATCTTATACACTCATTCCTTACTGTACATAGTGGAGTGCCTTTTGGATGCGCGTCCTGTTTTACCTGATTGTTGTTGTATTGTATATTTGGTTGAAGACCCAGGGCACTGAGGCGACACCAAAAAGTAGTGCCATGGAAAATGCTTCCAACTATGAACCATAGAAATTGGTTGATGGACCAGCCAGATGGGGCATGGAAAAGCTCAGATTTAGAAGAGCCGCTTCAGGACCCCCTTTTGGGCACTCCCCTAAGGAATTAAAGGCAGCATCTAGACCGTGTTTTTGCAGCACATTAACAGAATGGAGCACCGTCTTGTTATTAACATAAAGAAGAGGGGCGGAGTTGACCGGGCATGAGGGGAAACTACACATGATGCCTCCAATGCCTCCCAAAAGAACTCAAGCAAAAGGGGACTGGAAGATGGCTGAAAGCAGATCACCCCAAGGGCTACAAGGCCGACGTTTCAATCAACAGAGGACACACCTTGCACAAAAATGGGCATGAGACAAAACTTATAGTAGCTTGGAAAGGAGAAAAAAGCAATCCAAGCATCACAAGCACAGATTTTAAAAGGAAGTCCGACAAGAAATAGCACAACTAGGAGACAGAGATCCACACTGGAAAACTACAACAGAACATCTAACAACTTAACTGTCAACAAACGGAAAACGAATAAAGGACTGCGCATAATGTATTCTCCTCGCCGACCAACAAGAGGATATGGAGAATCGCGCCAGACGTGGGCCACATAAGAATAAGAGTGTCACAGACGAGGTAACAGATGTATCTTCAATACTACCGACCCTCTGTTACCAATGTGGACACCAGATACTCAAGAGAAAAGTTCCTCACGGAGCGTGAGACATAGAGCACTACGTGCTAAAACCGCCTCTGCCCAATGAACCACCCAGAGACATTATCGGTAAGATGCATTACTACCCAGAAAAGAACTTTTAATGACCATGCCAGAGGAGAAGGGCCTTATTGAATTTGAAGGGGCTAAAATCAGCTACCAAGATTTCCAAAACCCGCTAGCAAGAAGGCGCGAATTTAGGGCCCCTGATAGACATTACTGCTCCGTCATCAACGAAAACAGAT
Organism: Hymenochirus boettgeri; assembly: GCA_019447015.1. Taxonomy (NCBI): domain Eukaryota; kingdom Metazoa; phylum Chordata; class Amphibia; order Anura; family Pipidae; genus Hymenochirus; species Hymenochirus boettgeri. The sequence continues at coordinate 204,792,652 of CM033472.1, forward strand.
GGGGGGGATTTCCTTTTTAAATGACCGTCCTAAAAAAATGGCAGACTATCCCCATCATTGATTGGAAGACATGGAGGACGTCTAAAAAAACTTGGAATCCAACAAAATACAGTGCCGCTTACCAATGAAATCCGTATGATAGGGCAAACACACCCAAAAACCATGTGGATATCAAAGTGGCACACCGAAATGGACACCAGCGGCAGCCCAAAGGAACAATTATGGGACCCACAGACACAAATTCTTGCACTGACAACAGAAGTATGCCCGAAAACAAAACCAAAAAAAGGACCACGGGCCACAACCACAGAAATATGCACCACTTACTACAGAACTGAATATACAAACATGAAGAACTTCATTGATCTGCCTATACCCTCCAACCTCCATACCCATGAGAGTTGGGAAAGTAGAACCTACCAAACAAAGACTGCCCCCAAAAAGTTGAGAAACACCGAGATAACTAACGGAATCCCAAGGGATACAACACAAGCAATTACACTGATATATCTGCAATGAGGAGAGGACCCCTCGCCTTATATACCCTATTGCCAACCCAAGATGACTGAACCCATCCACACAAAGAGGAAAAAGGATAAATGGATAAACCTCCCTCTATTCACACCCAAACAATTTAGCTTCCCCACACACTCTCTATTTTCAATATGGTATTTGTATTAGATGATATATAACAAACCTGATTGAAAAATTAACGTCACATCGGTTTTTGAACTATGACTCTTGGTGAAACTATTCACCGCATTGGGAAGCACCACCCTCCCTCTAAGTATAAAAGGTTATGTGAAGGAGGGGGGGGGGGGGGGGGCGGGGGGGGGGAGGAGGGGATAAGGAGGACAAACAGAGAACTCAATCTTAAAGTCTAACAATGTCTCGATAAAGAACACAGCCACTATATGTGTGGAAGGATCCCAAATGGGGTGGTGAAACTGGTGCGGCTATGGATGGGGAGGGAAACTTGATGGGTATACACGCAACGAACCAACCCAAGATATATATGAAAGCATAATATCATATGAGAACAAGATGCTGTTGCGGGATGTTCCCCCCTCACTTCGAACACGCCACACACCATCCCCAGACAATTAATACAAAACAATATATGTATCATGTGAAAATGTGGACCATTATGAATAAGCTATAAAATGTAATGTTATTCTTATGAACAATCTTTGTGTTGTGGCGATTCAACGGCCAGGATGGAGTAGTGACTCGAATCAAACTGCCCTAACATTTACCTGTAGGGGGGAAAACTCCCAAGATCGTTATCTTAAATACAAAATTATCCTAGCAAGGATAACTAAAACTAAGGAGTACGACTCCGGAACTCTATATTCTAAAATCGGCCTGCCCTTGGGGTGGCATCACTCAAATAATGTTTTTACGTAAAACAGATAGACAGCACCCTCCTATATCTGCGACCTCTACATCCCATGGGCTAAAAAGACATATGGAAGGAGGATTGGTCTTCTGAAAATTCTCTTATCAGTCTCTCCCAAATAACTTGATCAATGATGAATACAGAGCTTTATCTCCATGTTGGAAAATAAAGCCGGGTTTTGCTATATAACTGAGATAATCATAACAAAACGCCACCTTCTCACAATATTAATAAATATTCCTTCCCCCCTCTGGTTACGAGACCCCCTCTGCCTCACTCCTACTATACACCGTTATTCTGTATAGAAAGAACATATCGTCATGAGTCAATGGATTATAAACCTAACCAATCTGAAGGTGTTATATGACAACGGGAGGCAAATACTATTTATTATAAATGTTGAACATCCAGGACTCAAGTATATATCAAAACATGAGCTATATAATAAATGTATCTACAGTTATAACTGTTACTAAATACTATGGGGCAAGGAGGACAAACCCAACTCCCCCCCAATAGACTAATATAAGGACAGGGCTCTACAGAACCAGAAATAAATATAGTTAAAGCAAGAGCTGGTAAACCATAATCTCTCAAAAGACCAGGAAATATGATAAGACTATCTATGCAAGGAAACATGTATACGTCTATACTCACCTAATGACTGCTTGCCTCCCTCCCTTCTAATGAGAATTGATGCATATCTAAATACAAATTTAGCGAACCCCTTAAAACAATATCCCCAACTTAAAATAACCAGGAGCCGTGACGGTCAAGTAGGCAGGAGCGCACCCCTAGTAATACCCGGTAGGGTAACCACTTGGGTAGCCTCTTCCCCCCAGAAAGATAAAGATGGTTAAGGACATCTCTGATAAATCCACAAACTGTAAGGACTGAAGGATCCTTACCTACGAACATACAGCAAGCTGAAATGGTCTGTCTATGCATAGACCTAAACTATGGATTATTAATTGCCTTAATTCCTTCTAAGGTAATAAGTTAATGTTTACTGTGGTTACGTTATTCTGTCCATATGAAACAAAAGTAAACTTATGGCTTATCCTATACAGTCTCATACAGATTACAGAGGCCAGCTGCCCCGGACTCTGGAACACTCTACTATCCAAATAAAACTACGGAACGCTATCGGGCATACCATTGAATTCTCCCAGCTCCCTGAAAATACCTCCCAACCCAGAGATGTCCAGCCCCATTTAAGGTAATAAATCACAACCCGAAGGCCCTCAACGCCCCTAAAAAAAACACCAAATGGCACTACAATACTACACAACAGAAAGTAGATATCCTTATGCTACAGGAAAAACCCATTTCAAAAAGGGAAGGAACCTAATACTGGGGTTCCAAATTTACCACCCACTTCTATCTGGTGTCCTCGGGACAGGAAAGGCGGCGTGTTGGCCAATATTATACATAAGAACTAAAGATAACTGAAAAAAACTCGTGTTATAAGGACCCACAGGGGAGATTTATTATAGTGAATATATTTACTACACAATACCAGATGGACCATAATAAACGTAATGCCCCTAATACCCAACAAAAAAATATTTCTTCAGAAACTAAACAAAACAAAAGCTTGTATACCTACGCCATTTGGCCCTATACTAATGCGCAGGTGATTTAACGTCTCCATAAACCACCCCACCAACCCCCAAAACTGGATAGATTCGAAAACAGTTAAATTATATGTCGGGACTCTTCCTCATTAAACATTACAAAACATTCACAAAAGGACAATAACCTATTAGAGGTACAGGGAGACTAGCCAACCCGACAAAAAGAGGAATACACCTTTTTTCACAGAATACAACCAAAATTTACACTAGAATAGAAGAGTTATTTGTTTCTCCCCAACCTAATATCACCACATACATATGTAAGGACTTACATCTCCGAGATACATGTCCGATCATGGCCTATGGATCAGTGACTCTCGAAGAGGCTAATAAAAGCAAGCCCCCAACCAACTGGAGACTCAAATGAGGTCCTACTGACAAACGAAACTATGTAAAAGAGCTAACCACAATCTCAAAAAAACTCATTTTAAGGAAGGACCAAATAAGCGGAACGGAAGTGCAACTTATGGGCCGCGCACAAAACCGTTATCCGAGGGCCAAAAATATTCAATTAGCATCCAGAAAGAAAAGAGAACAACAAATACACAACTAACCAAACTATCAGAGGAGGGGGATAAAAACCTTAGCTCACAGATATGAGGAAAATAAGGCAACACAAACACAAGCAGATGCAGAATAGCCAACTTCTACAAACAGAGCAGAATGGCCCTACGACTTACAACCAACGATACTAATACAAAAGTAGCAGGCCTGACACCATGTGGCAAACAACTCATCAGAAAATGACCCCCAAATAGATTTTTGCCCCTAAGAGATAACAAAGGTAGAATTCAGATCCAGTAACCATCACCAATATCTTCGCAAAAATTTGTACCAAAAATTATACAATGCACCACAACTAATGAAAAACACAAACAAAGAAAGATAGAATCAACAGCATCTTAAGGATATTAACCTACCAACTCACCACAGAGCAACAACAACTTATGCGGCAGAAATAACGACAAAAAATTCACAAAGTTATAAACCCCCCCCCCCCCCCCCCCCTTAAAAACAGGAAAGCCTCGGGCCCAGGTGGGCTTTCTGCTCTGACTACAGGGAATTCCAGTCGCCTGTCCCCATATTGAGAGGACTCATGCAATGAAAAATTACTCGCAGGAACCCAAGTTAACCACCGGATATGCTACGAGCCGCACATAAATGTTATCCCTAAGCAGGGACAGGGACACTAGCCCAACCATTAATTACTGGCCAATTCCATCATTAAATCTAGATGTAAAAATAATAGCGAAGTTTTAGCAAACAGACTGAAGACTAATATGCCCGAATGAGTTACATTATGATCAGACAGGGTTTGGTCCCCGGTTAGACAAAACCACAGATAACATCAGAAAAACTACAAAAATTAATGCAATACGCAGAACTTAATAAAAATACCTCTGAATACTGTCCCTAGACATTGAAAAAGCTTTGACGGGTGGGACGGACTTCCTACGATGGCGTACGCACATAGATTCCAGACACACTTAAAACAGGAATATTAGTTTATTACACGGGGACCCTCGCAGTAAGTCAGAAACATGGGCTATCCCTCAAACAAAATAAACATAAAAAAAAACAGAACGCGGACAAGGCTGCCCCTATCCCCCCTCCTATTCGCCTGTCAATGAACCCTAGCCGGCTAAATAAATTCAACCTGGACAGCAAAGGCATACAATTGGAAAACACATATACAATACACTAGTGATAAATTCATTCAAGTGAACAACAACATACTTCAAATATTTAGGTATACACTAAGTCCCAAAACAGAAATCCTTGCACTCACAAAACTATGACAAACCACTTAGAAAGGACACCATACCCCCCCTATCTAGCAGGTAGAATAAATGCAATGAAAATGCCTACAATACAAAAATACTATACCTATTTAGAGCCCTACACATACCAGTCAAACATACAATCACTAAAAGACGCCAAACAGAAATCAGAAAATTTATATGGAAAGGGAAAAAGCCCGAATAAAATATGAGGACTATTGGAAGGCCAGAAAATAAAGGAGGCTTCGGTCTCCCCATGCTGCACCACTATTTATAAAGCAGCAACCCAAATCGCCCAAAAATCCTCAGTGGATTCAGGGAGCCAGGAAAAAAAGCATGGGTGATATCGATAACGAGAAACTAATTGCCCCTCCATTCCTCAATTTATTATGGATAACAAAAGGAAAAAAAAAACTATAAACCATTACTCTGAAAACCACTCACCCATTATACAAATACGTTACCAATTCTGGAAAGATAACCAGACAATTACTCTATCTTTCCCAAACACTCCATACTAACCCCCATTCATATTTTCCCCAGGTCTCCCATGTGGGTCTGACGGCTTACGACACAACAATATTGGAAAAAAAAGGTATAACTAATATTAGCAATCTTAAGAAAAGAGATGGCACTTCAGCCATGGGAAGAAGAAGCACTCTCACATCCAGCTACCAGCTATCACAAAATTGGCTTATACATATACAAAATGTTGACTATGGCCCACAATGTTCCTGGTGTGATGCCAAGAGTAAACATAACCCCAATAGAAAAACTCTGAATGACTTACCCTACTGGCACCGGTAAGATATCAGCTATATATAACAAACTATGGCATGATAATACCAATCAAATCCAAAAACTCTCAAAAAAGGGAAGAATGACTCCAGCAAAAACTAATGACAACAAGGCAAACCAATATATAATAACTCACACAAAAGCTCATTAAATATAGCGGACGAAAGAAAGGACCTCAAAAATTCTTTATGGACTGGTATACAAACAACCTGAATATATACACAGATTAATCCTTCCATCCCAAAAATCTATGTTTCGTAACTGCAATAACAAGCATCAACACACGCACTGTGGTGGTATGTGAAGAAGTCCAAAAAATTCTGGAAGATAACTGAATCAAATGATACAAGATGTAACCGACCTAATATAAACTGTCCCATACACAAGGCTCTCTTTAACTTACCTGATCAGGGATTAAATAATATACCAGAGACTAATTCCCATATTGCACAGCTGAAAAAGGCCTATTAGCACGTACATGGAAAGACCAGCACCAACCAGAGCACAGATAATTTCTAGGATATGGAGAATAAAAAACAGATGAAATATTTAGGTATAGCTTACAAAGTCATGTTCAGCCTAAAAGAATGGGCCCTAATAAAAAACAAAAACAATTTGGCTGAACCGGAAAGGCCGTGGTCGGGCCAGAGCCAGTTTCATAGAAGCTAGAGTGGAGGGGGGGCTCCAGCACATTGAAAGCCTAAAGAGGTATGTGCTACGGGTCCTCTGCAGCAATGAGAAGGGGGGACCGAGGTCTGCTATGCATGCCCTCCTACCTGGTGATGGGTAAGAAGACTGCTCACTCTAAGAAGAGGAGGAAAAATGTCTAATCCTGAAAGCGAGAGAGACGTAGACTTAATAAAGCAGGAGGTTCCCTAGCAGCCAGGAGTTATAAACTGGAGAAAAATCATTGGACAAGGAAACATAAAAGAATGGGTGTCCCTCCGATATACAGGGATAACAAACTTTATTTATCTATCAGGCACCATAGTAAGTAGTGTCTGTATATAAAAAAAAAATGTTATCCAGTATATCAGAGGGGGGACACCCGTTCTTCTATTTGTTCCTTGTGGAGATGATGGACGAGCATGGCAGGGGACCCGTACATAGGGAACGTGGTATCAGCAGTGGGGACTCCCGGTGTAATTAGATGATGGTGGCGGGGGGATGATGGGCTCCCGCAGCACGGTATGAGGATGTATGCCGTAATAGAAAAAGCTCGGAGCTTACTTACTTAACTCTAAGTGTTCCCTCTCCTGGAGGGATGGTGCTTAACTCCTGCGTGACCAAGGGCCCCTGTGATAAAGAAAAAACCGTTAATACGCTTCAAACAAAGTATAAAAAGGGCACTCCACCTCTTTAAAATATGTTGAAGAGATCCACTTTATTCTATGGTGAATCACAACTGTATGCCCTATGCATCTGGATTGACCCTGACATTTAGTGACCGGTACTGAGCCTGAGCATGCCTCAGAGGAGGCAGCTTTAGGAGATTAGCAGTTAAGTCATAGTGTTTTTGAGTGATGTCAATTATCAATACAACAGGATATTCTGCAGGATTTCATGTTTAAACCTATATTTCTATTTCACACTATTACAGTTTAGGGTTTTTAGGGGATTTACCTGTTTATACATTTCATTGAGGGCTGGACTTGCCTTTCACAGGAGCCGTTCTAGGCACAAAACAGTTGTACGTTATCAGGATATTCTTATATGTACAATATTGGACGGTAGACCAATGGTCCTGTTTCCCCCCCCCACATCCTCATGCTAGAAAATACTGATCATATAAAATATGGGATTGTACACTGTTAAAGGCTGCGTGTATGCGAATCTTGAATGTGCCCTGACATGTTACATTGGCTTTTAAAAAATGGTGAGCGATCCCACTTTAAATAGGTTAGACTGACAGTAAGATTCTTCTGCTTGCAACAGGAGAAAACATTCTGGACAGTTGCTTTCGGATTCTTGACTGGTAATTTGTGGGAAGGCTGATTTCTGCACCAGCAGAGCGGAAGAGTGGAGCTTGCGCACGTTCCTGATGTGCCGCGAAGCACAAGTTTCAGCTGAAGGCAGTCTACATATTTAACAATAGAAGGGGGTGTTTACCCCAATTAATTGGTTCAATATTGCCTTTATTTTTTTTTTAAAAATAATATCAATAATACATTTGGTCCCTCGAAAAAAAAACAACGTCAAATATTATAAAACCCATTAAAGAAAAGCTGCTCCACATGCTGCAAGCTTCTTTTCAGGCTCTTTTTCATGGGGTAAAATTTATGTATCTAGACTCCGAAATTGGGGCCAATATGTATAATGAAAACAGGAACCTGGGGTATAACTATAAGAAGGATTCAAACCTACTCGGTTTTATGATTATAGACATAATAAACACATCCGGTATCTTATTTATTGTGTGAAAGAGACAGCTTTGCTGTTAAGAATTAATTTTTCTCAAAAATAAAATGGTTTGTGATTTTCAGGAAGTGGTTGTTATAGATTGTTATAGTAATTCCGCGCCCACCACACACATTATTTACCTGCCCAACCATTTTGAGATCAACATTTCAGAGCAGAGAATGTCCTAGGAATAAAACTCTGGGCATTCTTATCAGAAGGTTAGAATCAATTAATGAACACAATTGATAAATAGTTGTAATAACATACAGTATATAAAGGACCTTTTTTAACAGACAATAGTGGTAATAGGCATACATTAACGGTCTTAATAATAAATTATATAATAATTATATTATAAATAATAACAACATACTTTCTGGTTGCAGAACAAATATGAAGAGCAATCCTTCAGCAAATCGCCCTCCTCAAAATGCCACAGTTGTCTTCATTGATGACTTTTCAACTGCAAAAAACAAAGCTAACCGGGCCCTGGGATCTTAGTATTTAAAAGGCACAAAGCGCAATAAAATAAAGCCCCTACAGCATAGTATATTTGCAGGACAGATTCTAACAAGTGTTGCATTTACAGTAACACTGATATCAGTTCCATTTAGACTCTTCCCTGCAGCGATGGTGGGTTTGTTTCATTAGAAAGCACTAATACAAAGGCAGCCCAACTGATTCTGGACAGGATAAACAGCAAACTTAGCCCTGGGATAAGCCCCTACTAGATCCTTACAAAAATATCGTACTAATAATGTTGGTGTTTGGGGTGTAAGAAAATCCCAAACCCTTTGCCTTAATTCAACAAATCAGATCAAACGCAGAATTCCAAACTTCAATCCTTATCACCGACTCCCCAATGGTGGTCAGGGTGCGCCTGCCCGAATCCTTGCTTAGCTCAGACAATCACAGTGATCCAAAATTAGGCTTTCAAGGCACATCGGTTCAAAAGATGGTCTTGTATAAAATCTGTTGTTTGTGTGCTGCATACATGTTAATAAATGATTCTTTTAGGAGAATCTTTTCAACCAGTTGTAGATGAAAAGCTCTTAATTTTGGATACACTTTGTTTTATTTTTTTTTTTTTTGTAGTGTGCACACCCACTGGCTAGACAATTAGAAGCATTTTTAATGCCAGAATGCGTTCTTTTCATTGAAAGACAAGGGGAGAACCAAAAAGCAATAAAAATGTTCCATCCTTATTTTTGGCTCCAAATATGTTACATTAGAATTTTCTCTTAAGTTAACAAGCAACTAATTTTCATTCATTGTAATTTCTGAGATGGACCGTAAACCCCTCACTAAACTAATGCAGCCAATACGGTCTAGTCCAGGGATGTCCAACCCTGGGTCCTCCATTGTTTGAAACTACAACTCCAGCATTCCCAGTGTAGTTTGAAAACATCTGGTGGGTGCCAGTGTGCAAATCCCGGATCTAGTTTAAGCTTTGCTTCACAGAAAAGCTGCCATGCTGTTCTTCTAAAGGGCACAGGACAGATTGTACCAACTGTCCTTGCTCCATTAAATATTTTTTTATTTACCTTTCTCAGTGCATTCTGAACATCGTTAGAAAGGTCAGGTGAATGTTATGAGAAAACACCAAGCACCACCAGACCTCCAGGACCAGCATGCGCCCTACTGGCAAATACAATATAAAAAAAATTCAAACCCATAATTAAAGGCATGGCCACCACCAAAACTATAATACCCCCCCCCTGTAGTGTATAAAAATCATTACTTAGCATCCCAGCTCCAAATTGGTTCTCTGTAATACCCCACCCAAAAGGCCAAAAACTGGCCACCAGGAGGGATAGCAGAGTCCATATAGGACTCGCTCCTGTCCCTCTGGGAGAGAAGTTGGCATGCGCACGCCGCCCTTATCCCCTCCCACCCACTTTGTCTCATCCCCATAGCGTAAATCCCTTGTGTATATTATAGTTCATGTTCCCCAGACCCCACGATATAATTATAGTCTCAGAAAGTCCCCCGATCATACTTACCTTAACTCTATCCTTCGCCGGTCTGCGCAGCCGGCGGCACATCCGTGGATTCGCTGCCTCTCAGCCAATTAAAGACGCGGCTGCCGGTTCCTGCCCCCTGCTTGCAGTCCGTTGCAAGCAGAGGCCGGGGCATTGCGACGAAAAGGAGAGCAGAGGAGGGAGGGTAAGGTAAGTAATGATCGGGGGAGTCTGAGAATATAATTATAAGTGGTGAGGCTGGGGGAAAAGGACTATAATATATTAAAAGTTTTCTATAAAGGGTTGACATTGCCCGTTCTTTAACTAACAGTTTATGGGTGTATTTCTTTAAAAACAGAAGGGGGAAATGTAGTTTTCTATTGCTACTTGGCCATTTATAGTGAATCTGTCTGAAGTCTGACATAAAATACAACAAACAACACTGAGGGAGCGGGTCCAGACGTGGAGGCGGAAAGTGATGACTGTGAAAAAATGTTATTCCTTCCATCAGTACCAAGTAAAACAGTGGCAACGTTTAGAGGACCACACTTCAGCACTTCTCAAACCACTAAATTCAAGTGACTGCTAACAAACCTTTTATACCACACATTTGGGTAGCCCAAATCTCGTTAAGGGCCAATCAGTGAAATCTCATTTAAAGGGACAGGGCCAAAACCCCTTAAGGCTATAAAGTTTACAGTTGCAAAAATCCACATTTATGTGGATTAGGACAATGTTTGCTTTTTTAAAATGTCTCTTAAGATTATAATATCTTATATAACAAATATCATTATAGAAAAAATTTTTGAATACTTAATATATAAAATAAATGTGCATTATTAAAAACAGTGTCTGTATATGTGTCAAAAAATGGCATACAGCTTCCCAATCATAACAGAATAAAATGTCATTATTCTTCAAAAGATCGTCCCTCTTATTTGGTTATCCTAATGGGACTAATAAGAGTCCATGACTTTTACTTGTTGTTCAAGTTCATTTTAATTAGTCCTTAAAAACACTTTATATGAATCTAAAGATAGTTTACGTTTAACTAGATAAAAATATAAAATAGTGCAGTCACATAAAAACACTTAGTTTGATTTTCATTCCTACCAATAAACATGCCTGGTGTATATTCCCTATTCATGACCATTTGGCCGCATAGTCAATTTATTAATACATTTCATCATCAATTATTGAAATTTTCTTCAAATCTGTTCCACCTCTTCTCAGTTTGGGGACATGATCTATAACTGACTAATATGTCTGTATGTTTAGCTGGTAAATGCGTGGCTGCCCTTCTAATGGTTGATTTGGTTGTGTCAAACGTTCCGTATGCGTGTGTTTCCCATAAAGTAGGCCCACAGGGCATTAGTTTTACACCACAAATTCATATTATAAGTATATTGAATCTTATATAAAAATTTCTTCCCATTATGAGGATGGTAAAATATTCCTCTCTAATAACATATTGCAGTGTGTTACCCAAACAGGGAAATGTCCTGTTGGGGTCCCAAATGTATCTGTGTCACTGTCCCAAAAAAAGTTTTTTTTGTATATGTTATATCGCCTTGGGCCTATATATGATTTGATCAGTTTATATTTTATACGTTGTGGTCTCTTATATGCCTCCATCTAGGTGTATTTAAACTCCCTTATTATCATGGCAGGTTTGCAAAGATGACCAATGTTTACGTTAATTCTGTATACACTGTCACTCTTTATTATAGGTGCTGACAAATGTCATTCTCTTATCCTGTCGTTTTGTCTGTTTAAGTTTTAAAAGTTCTTCCCTGGAAATCTGTTTGGACTTATTCATTATTTCCTCTGTAGCAAACGCTGGTGGGATACCCTCTTCTTTAAATTTACACCCATTCCTTGTCTTCTCTTATCATGTGTCTGCATTAGACACAATCCGTGACTCTCATAAATTGTGTATACGGTTATGGATTCTCTCAATGAATGGGATGCGTAACCTCGAGACTATTTATATATATATATCTGTGCCTATTTGTCACATACCCTCATAGATTTGAGAATCCAACTAGTCAATCAAAAATTGTCAACCTGGTGAGAGGAATTTAATAGATCTCCTTGGTCACTTTAAATGTGGATTTGCACGTAAACTTATATGCCTTTAAGAGGGTTTTTTGTACTGTCACTTTAAATTTAAGATAGCACTGATTTGCATAAACGAGGTGTGGGCGGACCACAATGTGTGTATAAAAGATGTTACCAGTCACTTGAATTTAGGCTTGGAGAAGGGTCTGGCGTGTGGGCCCGAAACGTTGCCACTTGTTTTTATTGGTTTCTGTGGGAAATAATTGTCACAGTCATCAACTTTAGCTCAACGTACTAAACCTCCTCATGGTTGTTTGTTATATAGGATATTGGAGTGCTGGGGCAGTGAGCCCTTGCCAGGGAGTCCCAGTGGGCATATAAGACGGTTTTTTGGTACCACATTGTCTTTTGTCCTCATAACAAGACAAGATTTAAAGGCACAAGGAAAGATTAGTGTGGTTTTTTTAAAAGGGAAGTATGAAAACATCTTACTATATTACATATACCTAAGCTTGTCTACATATTTTCTGGCCACTTTGAAACATTCAATTGATTTCATATCCTTCCATTTGCTATGCCTTGGTTACGATGGCGTACCTGAATGGGTCAGGCTTAAAACATATCAGACACTGCAAACGGAAGTCAGTACTTTGGAAGAATTTATTTAGGCACAGAGAAATCAATCCAATGGGCAGAATAGGTATTGGGAATGAGAAGTACTCCATTTTCTTTTGAAAGCTTATGTATTTGTAATACTGTTCCATGCGCATAAGGGAAAAAAATTTTCCAGAGTACTGAGTTGTGTAAAAAACATCCATTATTAAGATTCAATAAACTTTTGCATTTGTCTTAACTATGAACTCTTTGAGTGGGAAATGTGTCATCATGTATTAAGGAGAATTGTTTTTATAAGTTTATCGGACAAGACGAATTTCAATTTCTGTACATTTATAATGATCAAATCATTTTACTGATATTTTTAGGTTTGTGTTAACACTTCTGTAAAATTACAGCATTACCCCAAGTGTTGCAATTAAACAATAAACATACACACAGATTTAAGTCAGTTTAAAATGACTAATATTTTCTAAGCTAAAGTGGTACAGTTGAAGATCTCCAGCTAATTACTAAACTCTTCCACAGTCAACTTAATGCTGGCATACATACTTGTTGTATGTTAAAATGATCAGAGGTGTTTTGTCTATTCGACAAACCTGCCCCAACTTCCAATAACAAACATACTTTCTGGACCTGACTGGCATGCATGATATCCCATTCCGCATCTATTCCTCTTAACTGGATAAACAGGGACTTTAAACCCACTCACTTGATCTTCTTGTTGTGGTTTGTCTGTGGCAGCCAGGAGTACATTTAACTCTTTGAAATGAAAACTGAAAAAAAAGAAAAGTCAAGAGATTAGGTAACTTGATGTCCACGAAAAAGAATATCTAAATATTTATTTTGCATCCTATAGTGCAAAACTTGTTCCCATGGAGTAGGGACAGTTGACAACACTTGAGTTCTCTCTCCTGGTTCTGCCTCTAACCCCAGGACAAATAAGCAAACGTATGAATACAGATACAGTGGTTTTGTTTCTTTCTAACCATATGGATTTAATCTCTAAACAAAAACAAGAAAATGAAGATTTGGATAATGACAACAACAAAGCCATTAATAAAACGAAGAATTTTGATGGAGGACTGCTGTATTCAGCAGACTCCTAATATGACATATAACCATGATCAAAATGTCCTCATTTCCTTTGCATCCTGTGTTAAATAAATTGAATGCGTTTGTAGTGGTTAGAGTTCATAAAAAGCACTCAATTGTTGATCTCACCTAACTAATAAAAAAGCTTTTCATGTTCACGTAATTATCTTTTCCTGGTCTGGAATGACAATGGGGAACATAGGCTTTAAAAGGCATCTATGTGGGAAAAATTAAACTTTTTTTTTTTCTTTCTTTCAATGTGTTCTAATTCCCCACAAACCCCCAGAGGTCTCACTTCAGATTCCTCTCTGTCCTGAGATACACCAGTTAGAAGAATATGGCCCTGCAATTAAATTCCTTGACATAATCGCCCCCCCTGATCCGTAATAACATAGAGATAAGAGCATTAGCAGGGGGAGAGAGGTAGCTTTGATGGTAGAATATAAGGCTGCACTTGGACCCCCTTATTAATAGCTTTCACTTGATTGATGAATGGGTCACAAAGGAGAGCATAAACTGTACTGTTCTGCCTTTTTTCCGTGTCTCCAGGACAGCGTGTTTTCTATTGACACGGTGCATGGGTGTGTTTTTCTGGATGTTGAACTTTTAACTCCACTGCACCTATAAGCGGTCGGTTAGCCGGCAGCTGAGACCATTAGAGGAGGGTATAACAGAGGGGAGGGGGAGGGAGTTGCAGAGAGGGGGAAGTGCAGCACAGCGATGGAAAACCATGGATAAACAAGTCACTGACAGAGATAGGATTAAGGCAGCAAGAGTACAAGAAGAATTTAACTTTGCAAAGGGGGCAATGTGTTTTTTTACTTATAGATGCCCGCTTTTAAATCCGATTGAGCCATGCGAATGGAAAATGAAGATCAGGAAAAACAAGATGTTTTCTGCTGTTATTTAAAGGTTAAAAAAAAGTGGCACTTAAGAACGGGCAGGCAAGTAAACTTACATGGCCAACAATAAGCCCGGTAACAAGGCTGTCTGTTGCTGAAATAAGCTAGAAATGTAGATATCGATCATCTTCATCTACATAAAACTTTCACTTTTGTAAAAATGCTTATGAGCGGACATAAAAATCTGAAAGTACAGACAGAAATGTATATAGTATATTACACATACACACACCAGACTTTCTGCCTACAACAATGTGTTAACAATCGTTTTATACATATTGCTTAACATCCGATAAGCGTTACAACCGTGGACGTTTATGGGCTATCGTTAAAAGACTTCACCATAGGACCAGTTTGAAAATTTGGCTGACCGGGCAATCCAATCATACGGACCCACGGATGTACAACCAGATTGAGGCCTATATGGCCCCATAAGTATTAGGTGCTGATAAAAAGGTTTGAATGAAGGTGAATGTAGACGGATGGAGAAAGTCATGAACAGAGTTAATAAAGGCTTTTAGGTGCTAATCATTTACACATTGTACCCATTCAGCCAGACACAGAAAAGAATAAGTGTGTAGCTGCCTTGGCTATACATAGGATTAGCCATTTACCATATCGGCAAGCTGTAAAGTTACCAAACCCAGATAGAGGAACAAGTCAAGGACATTTTATTTTTGTGCAATAAGTTAACCATCTCTTACCTCGCCTCAGGACTGTCACTTGCACTGCTGATGGACAGTAGGGAACTGCAACCAATCAAAGCTGCGTTAGCTTTTTGCACGTCATACCTGACAATGAATAATGCCTCAAAACCATCTTTAATTGGCAACAGCTTTTCTATATTACTGACCCAGTCTGGAGAAATACCAAATACTTTCAAACCTGTATGCATTCTGTAGTGCTGTTCGTTATTAAAAATCAAATCCCGGATACTCTCCGTCATGAGAAGATGCGACTACTTTGCTCTATATTTCCCATGATTTCCTTTAGGTGCGCCAAACTTTGCTGATTTTAAACGTCAATCACGCGATCTTCAAGAGTTATGTAATTCCCAAACAAGCTGTGCGCCTTTGCTTATCGGCGGGTATCTGCGTTATATACGGTTAAGCCGCTGGGAAGATGGCGGTTGGTTATGCACCAAGTGGTTGGAGAAGTCTAGCTGCCAAATGCATAAAGCTATACAAACAAAATGGAGACGATTGATCTAGACCAACAATGTGAAAATAAGAAGACATGATTGAAAGCCAGACCACAGAAGTGACCGTGTGGACTGTGGTAAGGACGGAGAGGAAGGAAAAGGGGAATGTCCTGGTTATATCCCTGGCAGGGCGGTGTGGACCATGTCTATAGTTCTGTTTGTAACCGCTCAGCACGTGGATTTAGGGGTATCCACAAGACAGAAACTGCACTGGTTCTGTGCTAACACTTGCATGTTAACATGGGGATATCTGCAGCAGCTTAATCTATTTTAACCATTCTATTACTTTAATGATCCGTGCGACAATGCATTGCAGGTCCCCCTCCACACTTTTTCCAGAACTGTCAACGTTTCTGTTTAAAGGGAAAGTTCAGAGGAAAATCTCATTATTTTTAAAATTTTTCGTTTGTATTAGGCATACCTAGTTCTTATACATTCATGTGTTTGACCATTAAGTGGGATGACATTTTAGGTTCTTAATGGTGCCTTCTTCCAGGAATGCACACTTTCTTAAATGTTCCTAATTTTTACGATTGGCTGTGGCATGGGTCAAAGAGGCTCAGATCTCTACTGACGCAACTGAAGGGCAACCCAGGCGATGGGCATGGACAAGACAATAGACGGTCTTTATTAGGTGGTCCTGCAAAACAGAAAGTCAGTATTTCAAAGCATTTATTGATTACACAGACTGAAATGCTGAATGGACAGGTTAAGTTCATTAGGATGAAAAAAAAAAGGTTCTTTTTTCTTAAAAGTATATGTATTTGCACGGAAATTTCCCCTTTAAAACTAAACTTCCGAATTTTTTTAAACAAAACCTTATTAAATTGACATGGCTGGATGGGAAACGTGACCAGACTGAAATCCACGGACAATCACCATGCAGTCTGGTACAGCGGGAGTCAAGGGGAAATCCCGTACATGTCCGGAGACAATGGGACGTATGTCCGCTGACAGCAAAAAATATAACATAGCAAAAAGAATTGAACTAAAGAACTTGATTGATAGCTGAAATTTGAAGCCCACCAGACACACAATCGTCATTTTGAGCAATCCCATAAAATTAGATTGGAGCGTTCAAAACTATTGATCCCATGTATGATGTTTTTTGATCAACCATTTGGACAATATCGTGACTTTATCAGAAGAAAAGGGAAATATATGGAAGACAGGCTCAAAGGTGGAGAATTCGAGCGGTTCTGTCCACAGACAGAAAGATAGAATTGAGAGAAGGATGGGCGGACAGACAGTTTGAGATGTTTGGGGAGTTAAGATCACTCTCCATTAGAATTAAGGCTGGGGTACATACGGGTAGTAGGAACTTTTTGTCCCACCCAAGAATCACTCAGAGGGACATATTACTGTGGATTGTGGCCAGTAGTGGCCACGGCCCACAGTTCGCATGACCGATTGTGTCAGGTTCCAAGGGAACCGCATCATATTGCTCCGTATTTACCAAACATTTCTGTGGCCCGTTTATCTGATTACGGCAATCGAGCTTGGTCAGGCCCAGTCGCACCACACCCATCAGATATTTCCAAAACCGATTGAGACATGGCACGATCAGTCGGTCAGCCATTAATATCTGCTGGTGTGTTTCCAGGGCCAACAGATTTTTCCCGTTGCCTTTAAAGGGATGTCCACCACCCAAAAACTATAACTAATACTGGCCCCAATGTGTAGTTTAAAATGATCCTACCTTGCATTCCAAAATCCTTTAGGGTATCTTCTGCGCTGCCTTTCCAAAGTCACAAAAGTGAGGAGTAGGAGCTGTCTTCCTGTGGGAAAGGTTTTGCCTCTGATGCGTCCTATTAGTTGTTTCTGGCAAGTGCATCGGGAAGGCCCTTTTTCCCCCCTCCTCCAATGTTCTGAATCACTATTGTGTAATCCTGTTATGTCGATGTAGTTCTCCACCTTGCCCATACACAAATTGCCTCATTATTTAAAAAAATGATTTAAATATACTCTCATGGCCTTTTCCCGCGGTTGCTCCATTGCCAGCAACCACTCTGGCCCCTGGTAGCAACTTTCTGCAAAAACGGGTCCGTGTGGAGTGCACCGCTGGAGTGAAAAGAGCTGTAAATAGATGCTTTGGATTTGTTTTTTAAAGAAATAATACAGATTTAATTCTGGGAGGGGGGAGCTGCATTATTATTAAAACTTTTATTTAGGGAGGACATTTGCCCTTTAACCAATTCCCCTTAACTTTCCCAGTGCAGCAGGGATTCCCTTGAACTTTTCCCCGTGCCAGCCAGGGCGTTCCATTGAACTTTCCCAGTGCCGCGGCTTTCCTTGAACTTTCCCAGTGCCAGCAGGCTTCCCTTGAACTTTCCCAGTCAGCGTTGCCAGGCAGGCTTTTCCCTCTGACTTTCCCAGTGCCAGCAGGCTTTCCCTTGAACTTTCACCAGTGCCAGCAGACATTTCCCATTACCCTTAACGAACCAGTGCCAGCAGAATTTCCCATTACCCTAACTTTCCCATGTATAGTGTACTGATAGTGTTATGTGTATAGTGTACTGATAGTGTTATGTGTATAGTGTACTGATAGTGTTATGTGTATAGTGTACTGATAGTGTTATGTGTATAGTGTACGCGTACTGATAACCTTGAGGTGACAAAAAAAACTAAACCAGCAGAAAGGGGAATCGTACTTGACCCCCTACTCAACTGCTCTCAGGATTAAAGGGCAGATAAAGTGTTGCTCGGTCACATCCTTTCTCTACTCTTCCTGTTCCTAACAGGTCTATGAGGGCTGGGACAGCTTTAAAGTCATGATATATTGAAGTGGTTTGGAATCTTATCAGTGGATCCAGTTTGAGCACAATGAATGAGGACAGGTAACAAAAAACCAACCTTCCCTTAAGTTCGTACACAAGTACGATGTTGCAACGACCTCCGAGCGCGACAACCGACCATTTCGGCTGATAATTTCACGTGTGCATGCGTTCGGTCGGGGATTGTTCAGGGGGATCAATGAATGTTCCCAACCAACACATGCGGGGTTCACCCAAAATGGCGTTCGACGGGGTCGCTGCAAACCTTGTACGTGTGTACGAGCCTTAAGATTGGGTCTTATTGGTCCGTTCCAACCTCCAATATTCTAAACTTTGTGTGGCTAAGCAGGGGCGTGGCTTCTTCTTTCCATGGATCCTACAGAAAACATGGAGAAATGGAGGAGCAAACGTGTACACTGTCCCCCTACCTCCTGGTACCCAGAATTCATGCCATTGTGACTCGCAGACTAGAGCACAACAACCCACTGCTTCCGGGCAGCCTGCAGGGGACAGAAGAGAGCAGCTTTGTAAGTGGATCCCTGGTCTGTCCTTCTGTATGTTTCATTGTATCTACAGTAACATGCTTAGATCCCCGTATTTCAAATGTAAAGTTAACCCAATATTTCGATATATTTTCACATTTAATTACATACAAAAAAGGGCCCATTGCTGTAACCATCAGTGATTAATACTAATTAAAGCTAAATTCTAATTGGTGAATTATTTTTATATTTCCCAGTTGTTTCAGTTTTCTGTCTGAACTGACATCAGTGAGAGCGGAACTACTGGGCTTTCTAACACATCTGCTGCTTGGAGACGGCCTGGCTGCAGAGTATTTCATCCTACACCTCATCTCCACTGTGTAAGTCACATTTGGACACCTAATCGCCTTGGGGGTGGAACGTGTCGTGTGTGTATCTGTTGTATTCAATTAGATACAATGGACTTGAAGTTTAGTTCTTGAAGACGTTTCGCTAGTCATCCGACGGATCTCTCAATTCAGAATGACTTGGACAAGAATCTGTGGCAATTATGTACCCTGGAAAATCCCAATTAGCAAATCACAGCCAGGTGTTAAGGGTGTGATTGGATAGTGGCTAAGAGGTGTTATAGGAACGCCCAGAGTAAGGTGTCAAAACAGCATTGTACATGGCAGACAGTTGGTGTCGAACCCCCCCACCTCTATTTAGGCTTGGTTTCTTTATTTTCACATAAATGGCCTCCTTAACACCTCTCTTGAACCAGTCACGTTCCTTTGCCAATACACCTAAGATTTGCAGATTAGTGTCAGGTGACTTGTCGCCTTCTGTGGTCCTCATAGTCTTTGAACATCTGCTTGTTATGGCTGATTTTTCCAGGTGTGAACCATAGAAGATAATGCAGATAACTATTGTCTTATCGTCTTGCACTCAGCCTGGCGATTTAACTTAATAGGTGTAAGATTGCTCAATCTCCTTCCTTTGTGGCCAGGCTTTTGAAGGTGTTAAATGTCAGCCAGGGTGATTCCACTTTTCTCTCCCTTATGGTTTCAGATACGCTAGGAGGGACGTTCTTCCTCTGGGAAAGTTTTCACTTAACCTTAGCGGGCTGCCCGAGAAATGGACAATTTACAACATTACTGTACCAGGTTCTGCAGCAGCTCGTCCCTGCGGTAAGTTGGGTGGTACCAACAATGCAATGTGTCCATGGCCAATCAATTCTGTGGTTTCAGAGGACAAAAAAATCCCTTTCCCTATGATAGTGCCCAGGTCCTCATCTAATTACATAGAAAAAGCCCTGAAAAGTTGTCGCTTTGTGTCGCCGGCCCCTCCACAACCTGGTGTTGAAACTATGGAATGGAATGTCTGCAAGGAGCGTCTTTCCATTGGTCAGTTCTGCCATAGTCTGGGGCTATGACACGGGGAGCTCAGGAAGTGGTTTAATAAAGCCGACTTTGCAGGGCTTGTCCTTAGTAATATGTTAACCCCTAGGGGTTAGGACAGTTTAGGTTCTCATCCTGGGTACTAACAAGTGAGGGGGGGTCATTGCCCTTTAATTTTAAAAGAATGACGAGCTTAATCCCAGCTGATATGATTTGTAGACATGTCTGCAAATAAACTATATTTTTATCCATGTCTCCTGGTTAAGATGATCTGATAATTCCTGTGGTTTTCATTTTCTTCAGGCTCATTACCTTCCAATGACTATAGAAAACATGAACAGTCTGCGTTTTATCCCACACAAGGATTACAATGCTAACCGGCTGGTGAGTGGCCTATTGCAGCTCTCGTCTCACACCACCCTGATGGTGGATGAGACGTTACTGGAACAAGGACAGCTCGACACCACAGGTGAGAACCAGGAAGCTGAAATCTCCCTCTGATGATCTTTTACTAGCAGAAATCGTGTGAAATGGCAGTTTCTATTTTTAAAGGGTGGCACAGGAGTGTGACTATTTCTGAACTGATTAACGCCTGCTAATGGCGACATGCTATCGCTCTATTACATTGGATATGGCAGGCACCACATCTGTTGAAGGAGAATGAAAATATCGTTCAGGTTCTTCTCCATGTAATGATCAAAATGTTTAATTGGCTGAAACATGGTTCAACTACTGCTCCTCCTCCTTCCCAAGCTCCTCCGCTTCTGATTTCACCTCCCTGTAAGCCAAATCCTGATTTATGAATCCCCATAGAGTTGAATGGGGCTTAAATTACCAGAAAGCATTAATAATTGGGATGGTTTTAAAGGAATAGTTCACTACTAAAGTGAACTATTCCTTTAATGTATTGATTGAAGACCGGGAGGATAAGGAGCTACGTCTTCTTACCTTCCGTTCTTCAATCAATGCAAGTGGATCCAGGAACAAACTTACCTGTTACATGACCCTCCACAGCAGCACTGAAATTCCCAACCGCTTCCTGGGTTCTGTTTAACTATAGCGCACATTATTGTGCATGTGCGCTTTAGCTGTACAGAACCCGGAAGCGATCGGGACCTGTGGAGGATCATGTTACAGGTAAGTTTGCCTTTATTCCTGGCTCCACTTGCATTGATTGAAGAACAGGAGGTAAGGCACCTGATAGCATTTAAAATATATATATGGTCCTAATTTCATAGTAAATCACCTGAACTTCTATTATTAGACTTTGTTCTCCATTAAAACAAAGTGTTTTGGGAAAGTTTAACATTTCTGTTTTGTTTTTTTTATATATATTCTTATACCATAAGATCTGCAAAACGGTTAGCACAGTAGCCATTGGCCCAGCAGCAGGGGGAGCTTCACTGCGCATCTGCCATCTCCCTTTTTGCTGTATGTTGGAGGGCCCTGCTTAGTTCTTACATTAGTCAATTCCTTCCACTTTATAGGTGCACAGAGAGTCCAGTTCACTTACAATGTCCCAGCTCTCCGAACCCCATTTTACCTATTATGGACCTTCCCTTTTAGACATTCACAGAGCGACAGGTCATTCCATTATCTTGTCAGGTCTGTAGCCTGACACCTTGGTTTTCTCCCTTTCCTATAGGAGTGCACAATGTGACGGCTCTCGGGAACTTAATAACTTGGCAGAAGGTTGATTATGACTTTAGTTACCATCGGATGGAATTCCCCTGCAATATTAATGTCCTGGTTACATCCGAGGGCAGGTCGCTTCTTCCAGTAAGTAGATGTTCTGTGATGACAGATATTCTATATGGCCTGTCTGTAGTGTTTGAAATGCTTCACCCTCCCTATTGGGTGTTTGGTTAAACCAGCTGCGAATGCCTAAATCTCACACATAGGAAAATGTACCGATTGAAAAACACTCAAACCCCCTTTCTAACCTCATTGGATAGGAACAATCTAAAGATGGGTACACACAGTAACGATAAAGCGCCAGACAGTGTCGGCATTGTATTGTTTGTGTAGCGCATTTCCGAATGTTCACAAGCCTGACGGACATCCACTGTTGGCCTTGCGATCATTCAGAAATGCCCGAAAATTTCCCCTGACCGCGGTCGTCTCCCTGTATTAAAGTATTGGGGAGTCAGCCACGGCTGAGCGAAAAGTGCAGTCCTGAGCGTTCTCTCTATACTTTACATACTATATATACTATCCTGTATGCTTTACACAGGGAGAACACTCGGGACTCTTTGTAGGGGGATCTTGCAGATTCTGTCTGTCATCTTTCAGAGATCTTTAGCTGACGGAGCTTGCACTGTATGTGCATAGGTTAAAGGGTATCTCCACTCGTTTTTAGAAGTTTTGGGAATCCAGTTCTTTGAAGAACGGGGTAAAGGAGCTGTTGCCTTACCTTCCGTTCTTCAATAGAACACACAGGAGAGAAGGTAAGAAACTCGCTGCTCGCTCCCCCGGGTGTAGTCTGACAGGTCCCGACGGACCTTGTCTTGATGCGCGATCTATGCGCTAGAAGACCAGGTCCGTCGGGACCTGTCAGACCAAGCGCCGGGGGAGCGAGCGAGCGGGTAAGTTTCTTACCTCTCTCCTGGCTCCTGTGGTGTTATTAGAAGAACGGAAGGTAAGGCACAGCTCCTTTACCTCCCGTTCTTCAATAGAACTGGATTCCCAAAATTCTAAAAATGAGTGGAGATACCCTTTAAGAACATGTGCGCACAGTGCAAGCTTCATCAGGGCCTATCGGAGAAATAGCGCGATTGAGGATAAGTACTCTAACTTCCCTGCCTGCTCCTCATCGTTAATTGGAAAAAAGGAGGCAAGACACGGCACCATTATAAGGAACCCTGGGTAAAATAAATTTTTTCCTGACTTATAACCCAGACATTGTTTAAACGATAACACATTATAATTTCTTTAAAGAAATTGATGTATCTTCTTTCCATGAAAAATCGCTATTTAAAGGCGAATTCTACTCTGCAGTTACATCTTAGTGCTCCTCCCACAGTCACTGACAATTCTCCTATATCTGACATTGAAGAACGTATGTTAATGAAGGGGAAAGGGCTTGAAAACCATCTGTGCTGCATGTGTATAATTCTCCTTTTAAGTATCACCAAGTATCGTTATTTAGGTGTCATTATTTAAGGGATTGGTTATTCTTTTAGGGACTGGTATCCTTATTAAGGAGGGGTATTTTTATTCAAAGAGCTGGATCTTTATTTAAATATTGGTATTATGGAATGCGTAATGAAGAGTAAAGGGTGTCCAGCCCTCCCCATACTATTTTTCCTGATTTTCCTTATTAAGGATACGCCTGCTTTCTGTTTGTCAAGTGTCTCACAGCCAGTGATTTTCTGTTCTCTACAGTCAGACTGCCGGGTCCATTTACAACCACAGGCAGCACCTCCAAACCTGGAGCAGTATTGGGCGCTCTACTCATGCTTCCTTACCCTCCCTGCTCAACAAATTCCGGGTCTACATTGGCCTCCTACGGCTCCTCGATACAGCATTTCAGAAGAGATCACCAAGGTGTCTATTGGAAACTGTATGAATCCACAGCTGTAAATTCAGCAAATTGTTACATTTTATATCTCTGCTAGGATCGCTTACAAAGACAAGTGCTAATATCTACTGTCTGCAAAAGGCACCACCTCACCATTGGTAGTGTTTTATAAACTGATCAACCGTTAGGCAGGAAATGGGGCATTGCTGGAGTAGGTTGGACTGGATGGACGTTGTCTTTATTCAACCATCAAATACTATATTATACTATACTATACTATACTATACTAACTACTATACTGTACTATACTGTACTATACTATACGATACTATACCTTACTATACTATACTATACTATACTAACAGTTAGGCAGGAAATGAGGATATTGCTGATGGGTTAGACTAGATGGACGTATGTCTTTATTCAACCTCAAAATACATATTATTATACTTACTATACTAACAGTTAGACAGGAAATGAGGATATTGCTAGATGGTGGGGACTGGATGGAGTATGTCTTTATTCAACTCAAATACTATATTATACTATACTATACTAACAGTAGACAGGAATGAGGTATTGCTAGATGGGTTAGAACTGGATGGATGTATGTCTTATTCAACCTCAAATACTATATATACTATACTATACTATACTAACAGTTAGACAGGAAATGAGGTATGCTAGATGGGTTGGACTGGATGGACGTTAGTCTTTATTCAACCTCAAATACATATTTATACTATACTGTACTATACTATACTATACTATAATGTACTGTACTATAGATGACTCTGCCTGGGTCGTTGATTAAATTCCATACTCCTCTCCAAACCCCCAACATTTCATAGTTACCTACCCCCTAAAGCCCGGAATACTTTTATTGGCCATGGCATCAAATTCAGGATTAGCTGTGTGTTTGGTTTATTGATGTACAATCCGTATCGCACTGCTGTGTTTACAAACCCGGAAATAGGTGGTCCATAAAGTTTGGTTTGTCCAATCTAATTATTAGGCCTTTCTCCTGTATGTTAACTTTCCTTTTTTTTATCCAGGCGGTGGAAGATGATTTTGTGGACATGCGCAAGAAGACCCACAGAGCATCACTGCCGACGACTTGCACCGATTATTGGTTGTTGCCAGGTAACACACTAACATTCTAACTGACTTTAAAGGGCATGTCCACCCTGACAAACTTTAAGCCCTACAATCCTAATATCAACAACCTACCTTGACGCCACTTCCACATCAGCCACGCCCATGAAATAGGTGGACCCAGTGCAGCGAGGGGCTGGCGACTGCAAGGTAAATATCTTAAAGGAACCCCAGGGAGCAAGGCAAGCATTGCAGTTTTGGGGGGTAAAAATTTTGTCTGGAGTGGACATGCTCCTTAAAGAAAATGATCCGGGTCAGTAACGGTGACGCCTTTTATACAAGAATTTCTTTGGTGCACCTTTTCCCCCAGTATTGTGCACCTGTACATATCCTACCCGGGTGATTGGTGAGTAGTCGTACTGTGGACCTGTCAGCTTAATAACTACTGTGTGCGTACATAAGGACCCAGCTTAGACCAGAGTTTAGCATGTTAGTTCGACTTTGAGAAATCATACCCCATGTCTCTAAAGACCAAGAATCCGTCGTATGGAAACTTCCATTACCGTGGGTTATCGTAAAAGCATGACTACGGCAAAATGGTAAACTATGCCAATGATATTGTACGGGCAACCGGAAATCTACGGCCTAGTAAAATCCGATCTCACCCTTTATATATACACCCATAATATGTATATGCGGTAACCACTGGCTAGATAATAATGATGATTAAAGTAATAACTAACTGCACTTGGAGTAGAAGGAAGAATTTAGAAGCCTGTTGGGAAAATATATGAAATTAAAGTTGCGCTAACCAGTTCGCTACCATAACTCCATATTAGCGTTGGATGGCAGGTTACACAAAAATGGCCAGTGGGTAAATCCCTTACCAGGATTTACCCAGATTCGCAAATGCGATGTTGAATCGTGGAAGGAGCATTTACCCAGAGCGATAGCAGCTCTGGGTAATTGAGCCACTTGTGTATAGTTGAAATAAGGACATTTGGCAGCTGAGATGTGACTTATCTGGGTCATGAAATCAAACTTTGTTCTCAATCTCTGGATGCTAAAGTTGTGGTGTGACCCTAACGGGTGTAATGAATAGTAAATGATAGGTAGTGTTTTATTTCCAATTTGGGATAATGAAGCTTCTTGGGTTCCTAGGCTGTTGTCATAAGCGTGGTCAGAAAACTCTGTCACGGGAAAGGTGGCAGAGAGCAAAAGAACGGAACTTCAAAGAAACAACAGACTTCAGGAACAGAAATACATAAATGGCAATGAACTATAGTCCACTGCTTGCCTGCACCCTGGGGGGATTTCCAAGATCTGCCACAGGTATCTTCCCTTATGGACATCTTCCTTCTGGAATCCAGATTTGTGTTCTATAGAGAATCGCCAGATGACGTTGAGGGCCATTTTTTTATAAACTGTTTTTGTAAATTTTCTAACCACAGTTATGAACAGATTTGGTATTTAGCACTAATTTAAAATACACAGTTCACATTTTCCCCGTGTGCATTTTCTCTTTTGTAGGAAGTTTGTTTCTGTTTATGAACTTTATTACTCCCCCAGTCATTCCCCTTCTCTATCATATGCACATGTCCATTCGAAAGTCAGGGGCACTGACAAGGGGAGGAGCCAGTGAGCATTCTGTTACTGCATAAATACATTGTCCAATTAATGTGAAGCAGGATACAAACGTGCGGATAGCTACATGGGAGATAACGTCCAATCAAAGTGTTTAGTTCATAGATAGGGCTAGGCCATACTACTGCGCTTTTAAGTGCGATCCGATTGCGCTTTTAAATTCGCACAATAGTATTGGGCTGGCCACATGTCCATTGGTATCTGCTGCAATCCGTTATTGAAACGCATGCATTCACCGTTTTTGGTGCAATACACATGCACTCCAATAATTGCAAATTGCCGAAATCACACACGCAAGGGGACAACAATTTGCGATAGCGTGTACCATTGGCACGTTGTAGTGTGACCTCGGACTTACTATGCATTTCTGAATCCACTTACGGCTAAAACTACCAAAACAGATAGATATAGATAAGTGTCACTGGAAATCCTTTATAAATCTCGTTACAATCACCAATGACCTTTCATTTGTTTTTCCAGTTTCTTTATTAAAATAGTTCTCACGTGAGTTTTCCTTATAAACGTATACAGTAGCGTGTACAGTAACACTTCTGTTCAAACACTACAAATCTGAGAATCTGTTAGTGGTGCTGGAAAGAGCCGAGAAGAAAGGAAACAGTCATTGACAAACACCCCCCAATACAGGAACAGGACGGATGGATACAAAGCACTTACAAAGGGCACAAGATAGTGTTAAATACTGAGAACATACAGCGGATACAACACTGAGATCCAGGGTTATAGATCTGAATCTCTTAGAATCTTTACTGGCTGACGTTCTATAAGGTACACACAGCGGCTATTTCTAGCTGTAAAGTGATGACCGTTCTATGTATTACACAATTTCTAATCAGCTATAGTGATTGCATTCTCATAGTTTAGTCCAAAGCATCTCAGCAACTTGAATCGTGATTCAGTAGGCCTGCTTGTTTTTCTCAAAATCCAGTAGGAAATGCCTAATCTGCTCTTGGCAAGAATTAAATTGCCCACCAGTGTCTAGAACTCCATATTAAAATACAGCAAAACAACAACCCCAGAAATCCCGCAACCTCCCACCACAAACCAAACTATGACGCCGCGAACCATATTACTGTAAAATGAACAATATACAGAACTGAAATTAGGCACTTTCAACTTCTGTTCTAAAAACGGAGCTCCGGTTAACAGCCGGTTGACATTGAGCTAGTCTGTGGTCAATCTGGTTGTTTGATGTATGGGGGAGGGGTTATAAATGGAGCCGGCTGTTAAAACAGAGCTCAGAATTCACAACATAAAACAATATGGATTTTGCAATACATTTTAGGGCGGGGATGTCCAACCTGCAGCCCATCAGATGTTTGAAGACAACTCCCCAGCATGCCTTAGTTGCTTTTGCAATGGAGGAATGCTGGGAATTGTAGTTTTAAACATTAAAGGTTCGCAGGTTGGACATCCCTGTTTTAGGGCTTCATATTTTCTGGTACTGTTTCCCTTGGGTGAACGGACATCCCTTTAGGCTGGGTACACAATCAGACAATATTTTCGGCCGACCGACAGATTTACGGCACTTTCAGTCAATAGGGCTGAAAATATTGGCTGTGTGGGGCACCGATCTTTTATCCGGATCGGACAAACAATCAGGCATGTCGGAAAATTCCGATCGTTCGGAATTGCCGCAGCCGACGGCCATTTGTCCTCGGTGGTACCCAGCCTTAAGATGTCTTTACTGCGTCTTATAAACTACGGCACAAAACTATGGAAAAAAGCAAAGTGCCACAGTAATCTTAAGGCAAGTGAGTAAAAGAAAATCTCACAATAATACAATCCACATTGACGTCCATTCGTACCCAAGTGTCCCTCTTCATCCTCAGCATAAAACAAGGTATAAAAAAAAAGACCCTAATATAAATAGAAACTTAATGACATGCTGGGTCTATAAATAATAAAATAGACCGAAGGGAAGATTATTGCCGTCTCTAAACAGTCTCTGCCTATCCCAGTGCGTTATTGCCAAGGAACGTGGGAATGAACCATAAAGAAAAGGAACGTTGTAAACAAATCAATGCGTTGATCCCAGTTCCAGAAGGCAATTTTGTTTTACCCCCTGTAGGTCACGTTTCAAGGGGCTACGTTTGGTGCTGTGTCAGTAAGATGAATCCGGGTCATACTGTCCTCATATCTGTATGATACGTGTTTGACACTGGGTAAACATCTCTTTAAAGTCGTTTGGGGGAGGATTTGGTGCGCTGTTGGGCTCTGGGCTCTTTTGAACTTTCGCCACAGCAAAATTAATGCCCTGAGCCAGGCGGCTGAGTTATGTTGGCTACCTGAACCACAGAACTGCGGATCTTGGCAAAGGGCGACACCGTTCGGCTGCGTTGCTGTCTGCTGGGGACGGTGCCGAGGTGGTGGCTGAAGCGGGGCTGGCTCGGCCTGATTTGGATTGTGGCGGTTGCTCCACGAGCAGTAACTGTGAACTCCCGTTATTGAGCGTCACATCGAGTTGGGACGGTCGTGGAATGTGCTCCGGTCCCATTCCACAGTGGCGGAATTTTTAGGGGAATTACTGCCTGATACTTCCTGGTTAATTTCTGCTCCTAACAGTCTCGTTAGGGCTTCCTTTGGGCTGAGCGTCATGAAACAAACTGATGGCAATAAGCATCTATGGGGGTCCCGAAATCAATCAGCACGTCACTTTGTGGGGTCTCCTGCTATCACATTCCGTAACATGGATTGTGTGGTCATGTGAATGTCGCACTGCCAATGGACTGGGAGCGGCTGCCCAGACGTGGGACTGAAGCGATAATCCCGCAGCTTGGCAGGACATAGTCCGTCTGTCCTATGTTGTCAAGGGCACCAGCCGATTGTCTGTCATCGTCATCAGACTTGGGTAGGAAATCATCGGAATGGAAAGAGTCGCTGTCCGATGAAATGTCCAAGTCCGACTCTATGCGTCCTTTGTCTGAGCCGGTGTTCTCCAAACTACTGTCCGATTTCCACAGGCCGAGCTGCAGGTTTGGGACCAGGATTCTATTACCGTCTGTTTTGTTAAAGTTCCCCAGTTTGCGCAAGTTGCCGATGTTCGTCTGTTTACCTTCTGGTTCAGAGAGGAGAATTTGCTCATCAGGAAGTTCTTGCTCTGCGCCAGGCCCATGCTGTTCAGCCCGAGTCTCTGGCTCTGGAAGGATGCCAATGATCTCCTCGTGGGGCTCGCTGCTTTTCCTGCAATTTACCAAGAAATAAATGAACAGCGGGTATGTGGCAATAGTCAGGTCAATACCGAGACAACATTCCCGTTCCATAGTACGGGGATCATACAATCTGTGTGGTACGGGGATCATACAATCTGTGTGTAGGGGATCATACAATCTGTGTGTGTACGGGGATCATACAATCTGTGTGTGCCGGGGATTCATACAATCTGTGTGTGTACGGGGATCATACAACTGTGTGTGTACGGGGATCATACAACGTGTGTGTGTACGGGGATCATACAACCTGTGTGTGTACGGGGATCATACAATCTGTGTGTGGGTCACTTCAATCAGGATTTTGTAGCTTAATCTCAAACTGCCACTCACCTTTCCAGCTTCTTCTCAATAATGGGGAGGTCGGAGTCCAGGGCCTGTCTTGTTATCCGCAGCATTTCCGCTAGCACTGAAGTGTATCTGTAATGGAAATGAATGGTTGGACGGTCATGCTACAGATCCTTCTACAGAGAGATGGTGAGAATCTGAAAATCACATTGAAAGGTCATTAATAGGAGTAACTATGGCCCATTCCAGCAGGTCCCCCTAAAATACCCAGAATTCAGCCTGTCTGTACACACTGATGTCATATCCTCCGCACTTAGAGTGTCCAATGTGCCGTTCAATCAAGCTTAGCAGGTCACCACACGGTGTTACTCATCATCCATGTGTATAGGGTCCCGGCAGGCTCACAATGTATACCAGTAGATCCTGGGTGGGAATCCCACTTGCACAAGTTGTTACAATATATAATGGTGGATACAGCGCTAAATGACCTGTGCCTGATGATAAATAATAGGACTATGTAGCAGTAAGGTGCTGTAAATTATATCATTTTAATAATGACACACACTTGGCCTTTATCCAATAGTTGGCTTGGACTCTCTATAGGGTATCAGAGTGATTACGTTCCGTTACCTTTCCCATCCTCCTCTGGGTTTCGTGTCACGGCTCTCAGGGTGTGGAAATAACCTCCGGCCCCTTTGTATTTATAATGTAGCCTCATGCACGAGAACTTGGTTTCCCAAAAAAAGTGGGTTCGGGCCCTGAAATATACAAGTAACAATATACGTCTTTGTACCTTTAAAGGGTTCAGAAGAACTTACAATCCCCAGAATTCATAATACACAACACTGCCCCTGCATTCCACTGCCATGAAACATCACAACAAGAGCTGGCTTATCGACATCACACAATGCAATTTATACTCTGGTACTCGATACCCCACAGAACACGTCCCCAATAACAATCTACGCAAGTTATAAAACTCACCGATTTCGATTTTTTCCAAGTCGTCCAAGTTCATCCTCTGATACTGATTCACTTTATCAACCTCCTCGTCATAGCTAAACAGGAGGGGAAAAACATTTCACTCCATTACAATACTGTGTCCATTGAGAGAGAGGGTGATAGACAAACAGAGACAAATGGACAGACAGCCACAAAGGATTGGAAGGTGGACACAATAACGTGTAAGATATTAGGCATAAAAAAGTGACAATTTCCCATTCAATCTATAAATATATAGGAGCAAATACTCCTATCTCCTTCGTATTCATTAAAGAGTTAAAGGAATGGTTCACTGGAGAAGTGAACGTTCCTTTAATGTAGTGACGGAAGCCGGGAGGTAATGAGCTGTGCCTTACCTCCCGTTCTTCAATCAACTGAGCAGGAGCCAGGGATGAAGGTAAGTATAATTTATCCTTCACATGACCCACCGCTGCAGAGCTGAAAATTCCCAACCACTTCCTGGTTCTAATCCACTGTAACGCATTATCGGCATGCGTTTCAATAGTGTATAGAACCAGGAAGCAGTTGGGACATGTCATTTCTGCTAAAGGTAAACTTCATCCGTAATGCACAGCTTAACCTCCCCGGCGTTTGGCTGCCAGTGGTTGGCTTATTATTATTATTGTTACGAGTCAGGAAATCACCCCACGAACTGTAACTATATTGTAACAATATTTTCTTTGAAGTGAGACAGAGGGTACAAATATAGATTATGGAGGGGGGAAATAATTAATTTGGGGGGTTGTGGCCCTTTAAACCACGTGCATGGTGTCGGGAAGTTTTTTTTACAATTCCTAATGAATACCATAGGTAGCCAATAAGGAACAGATAAGAGAGACATGCAGGTGATGGAGAGGTTAATAGCAGGCGACTAAGTTCCCAGACAATAGAACAACGTTGAAAACAAGACACCTGGGGCTGGATGCAGCTCACTACTAGGCCACATAATAAGCACAGTTGAGAGCAACAGGAGGACGTCAACACTTTGTGTGTCGCATCAATTAGACTGAAATGAGAGAGAGGAAGGTCAGTATTAGACGGCGATGGCTGGGAGTGTTTACAGCCTCCTGCAGAGATACAATGAAATGGAACCATTCACACAAATCTCTATTTCCTCCTACTGGGGTTGTTCATACACATGCAGAGGTTCCAGCCAATAGCCGCAGGTTTATAGACACATTAATCTTTTCAAGTGATATTTAGAATTTATATGTACGAGGCAATGAAGTAAAGGTGCTGAAATGTATTAAAGGCCATGTCCCCACTAAAAACAAAAAAACTGGTGACTTGTCAGTTAACGGCCCCCAAGCCCAAATGCTATTTCTACCAGTTTATTACATGGATTTGTAACCAGATATTGAATAAGTTCATTTCTTTATGGGAAAGGTATCTGCCTCTTTCCTCTGCTCAGTGAGCTTTTATAAGCTTGAGCATGTGCAGTGGAGGCAGCACATGTTACCAGTCACAGCCTTAATTGGCTGCATGGAGGAAGGGACAAGCTTACTCATTGCCAATAATAGAGGCAATCATTTATATATATTAAATATATGATTAGTAATACATCTAATAATGTGCTGAATATATCATTTGGGGCCAGGTAACTGACAATCGACCAGTTTTTGTGTTTTAAGGATGGACACGCCCTTTAACCCACATCAGCAAAAGGCAGGAGGTTCTATGTGTAGATCAGCGATCCTGCACCCTGCCCAATGTCTTATTCTTCTGTACAAGAAATCCAGCTCTGAATCATTCAACACGGGGATATTAACAGCTCTGGATCCTACTCTGATTGGGCTAGAATCTGGGGGAACGTCTGTGCATGTTCCTACACGCCTATGGCCCACGGACTAGGTTAACCACACCACATTGGGTGACCTTATCACCCCAGCCGTTTGGATAGGATTAATATTTAATATTAGGACTTTTTTGTAAGTTTTCAAGTACTGTTAGTACTATTTGAAAGCAGATGAATGGGCGCTCTCCCATTACAGTCACCACCTCAGATCCCAATCAATAGGTCTAGGATCACTGAATGCAGATAGCACAGACCTGGGGTCGCAGTCTATAAGAGGCCCAACCTCCATGGAATTTCTCATTTTCTGGTAGGAGCATCTGCATGTAGTTCTGTAGTAACTGGCTGACCAGCTCCTGGTGGTTCCTCTGACTCTCCCTGTGTAAGCTTCATGTTCTTTCTCTTTGTGAAGATTGAATACAGATCCTCGGTCACTGGGATCCCTGCATCAGATCTGAAAGGACAGGACCAAAGAACCATAAATAATGAAAAGAAAGGTACACTAGCCATACACAAATACCCACTGCTAGCCGTACCCTATATACCCACTGCTAGCCGTACCTATACACCCATGCTACCGTCTATACACCCACTGGCTAGCCAACACTATATAACCACTGCTAGCCGTACCCTATACACCCATGCTAGCCGTACCTATACACCCACTGAGCCATCACAATATACCCACTGCTAGCCGTCCCATTATACCATGCGCCGTACCCTATATACCCACTGCAGCCGTACCCTATAACACCCACTGTAGCCGTACCCTATACACCCACTGCTAGCCATACACTATATACCACTGCTAGCCGTACCCTATATACACTGCTAGCCGTACCCTACACCCACTTAGCCGTACCCTTACACCCACTGTAGCCGTACCCTATACCCACTGCTAGCCGTACCCTATACACCCACTGCTAGCCGTACCCTATACACCCACTGCTAGCCGACCCATACACTATACACCCACTGTAGCGTACCCTATACACCCACTGCTAGCCGTACCCTATACATACACCCATGCTAGCCGTACCCTATACCCCTGCTAGCCGTACCCTACACCCATGCTAGCCGTACCCTATACACCCACTGCTAGCCGTACCCTATACACCCACTGCTAGCCGTACCCTATACACTATACACCCACTGCTAGCCGTACCCTATACACCCACTGCTAACCGTACCCTATACACCCACTGCTAGCCGTACCCTATACACCCACTGCTAGCCGTACCCTATACACTATACACCCATGCTATCCGTCCCTATACACCCACTGCTAGCCGTACCCTATACACTATACACCCACTGCTAGCCGTACCCTATACACCCACTGCTAGCCGTAACCTATACACTATACACCCACTGCTAGCCGTACCCTATACACTATACACCCACTGCTAGCCGTACCCTATACACCACTGCTAGCCGACCCTATACACTATACACCCACTGCTAGCCGTACCCTATACACCCACTGCTGCCGTACCCTATACACTATACACCAATGTTAGCCGTTACCCTATACACCCACTGCTAGCCGTACCCTATACACTATACACCACTGCTAGCCGTACCCCATACACCCACTGCTAGCCGTACCCTATACACTATACAACCACTGCTAGCGTACCCTATACACCCACTGCTAGCCGTAACCTATACACCACTGCTAGCCGTACCCTATACACCCACTGCTAGCCGTACCCTATACACTATACACCACTGCTAGCCGTACCCATACACTATACGCCCACTGCTAGCCGTACCCTATACACTATACGCCCACTGCTAGCCGTAACCTATACACTATACGCCCACTGCTAGCCGTAACCTATACAACTATACGCCACTGCTAGCCGTACCCTATACACTATACCCCACTGCTAGCCGTAACTATACACTATACGCCACTGCTAGCCGTACCCTATACACTATACGCCCACTGCTAAGCCGTACCTATACACTATACGCCCACTGCTAGCCGTACCCTATACACCCACTGCTAGCCGTACACTATACACCTGTCAGCCTTACCGTATACACCCACTGCTAGCTGTAAACTATACGTCTAACAAACACTATCAGTACACTATACACATAACACTATCAGTACACTATACACATAACACTAGCAGTACACTATACACATAACACTAGCAGTACACTATACACATAACACTATCAGTACATTATACACATAACACTAGCAGTACACTATACACATAACACTATCAGTACACTATACACATAACACTAGCAGTACACTATACACATAACACTATCAGTACATTATACACATAACCTATCAGTACACTATACACATAACCCTATCAGTACATTATAACAAACACTCAGTACACTATACACAACACTATCAGTACACTATACACATAACACTATCGTACACTATACACAACACTAGCGGTACACTATACACATAACACTATCGGTACACTATACACATAACACTAGCAGTACACTATACACATAACACTAGCAGTACACTATACACATAACACTAGCAGTACACTATACACATAACACTAGCAGTACCACATACACATAACACTAGCAGTACACTATACACAACAACACTATCAGTACACTAACACACAACACTAGCAGTACACTATACACACAACACTAGCAGTACACTATACACACAACACTAGCAGTACACTATACACACAACACTATCAGTACACTATACACACAACACTATCAGTACACTATACACACAACACTATCAGTACAACTCTACACATAAAACACTATCAGTACCACTATAACACATAACACTATCAGTACACTATACAAACATAACCACTATCAGTACACTATACAAATAACCCATCATAAAAGGTTGGTAATCTGCTTCACAAGGCCGACAGCAATTCGGAAAAAAAAACGAGCAAAATGGGAGCCACGTGAATTTTTTGGGTTGACATCATATCAACATTGTCATCAGTACAAAAACATAAACCCATGTTGGCTGGGATGGCGGTTTTGGCTGATCCGAACCCAGATCCGCCGCGGATTTATCCCGTTTGCGAACGGAGGATTTTTCCGATTGTTCCGATTTTTTTTTTCGCCTTCCGACTTCCGAACCGCGGATTTCTCGTGACGTTCGAACATTGTTAACGGGAAATACGACAGATTGATCTACAGATCTTATTATCGCGAAGCACATAACAAGTATAATAATCCTCACAATAAGTTTCGAAAAATTACGAGAGTAATAATCTTGTATGGGCTTGGTAACGAGGGGGTATTGTGTTCAATTTTAAATGGGTCCGCAAAGGAGGCTCGGAAGTATTTCAGAATTGGTATCGAATTTTTCGAAAATTTCGGCCAAAGGAAGATCTTTAAGGCGGACCAGGATTTAAAATGCGCACAGTGTCGGAAGGAGGGACATCAGTGGCTATGAGTAGTGTGCAGGAAGCTTCAGAAAGAAACATCAATAAAATCAAACAGTGTATTAAATTGTGCATGTTTCTTTCAGGGATGGCCTTGTATTCTCTAAGCGGTGTTTGGGCCATGTAGCGACAGGCTGGGGTAGACAAAGCAACATGGACAAAAGTTGTTTTGTGGACTTTGCTTCTTCTAATACAAATAGAATGGTACCGTGTAGGTAGCGGGGACTTAACTCAGGAGAGATAAGCGTGTGTGTTGGCTAAATCATATCCTGACAATATCTTGTTTTCTCAGGCTCAGTTAATCCCCCCTCCACTCTTAATCTAGCTATACCAACGAACGGCCCCAGATGTTCTTCCAGTCGGCTTTCCGATTGGGTGCAACCGATTGACAATCCGATTTGAATAACACTCGGAAGTTTCCCCACCGTGAATCGCGGAGAGAGGGGGACTGAAGATGGGGTCGCTGCTGAATGCCAATCCCCTTGTATAGGCTTTCGCCACCTCCTCCATCAGTTCTGACATTAAGTCGGCAAAGTCAATGCACAACTTCGAACTAGCTTAGTGTGGCCATAGACTCTACATCTGATTGTCAATAGGAGTGTCCATCAATAACAACTAAACTGTCCTAATGAAAAAAAATATTGTCGAACCATCGCAGATCGAATAAAATATCAGAATAGCAATAACGTATGATTGGGAACATCTTTCCGATTGTACAATCAAACTGTCGCGTTATGGCCATCTTAGCCAGCACCCTGTGAGGGGTAATTTCCCACATGCAATTGACACATACCAACTGTCACTATTCCATTTCAAAACAGCAAAGCTGCCACACACAGCACAAAATATCTTTACAGTTACAAAAAAATCACAGACCTAGATTATTGTTGGTTTGTACCCCGGAGAATGAGACCAAAAAAAGTCTGTAATGACCATCAATAATAGGGGCTGTCATGACAAAAAACAGAGGTCACATTCGAGAATAGGTTGGGCAGGGGCTGTGAAGGAGTGTCCTGGTTGGGGTTGAGTAACCCACAGCAGCACGCGAGAGTACGCACTCCTGTCAATATTAAAGCCGGCCGACTGGGAAATATGCACTAACGGGCTGTGATGAAGGCTGTTAATACGGAGTTTTGGGGAAAACTGGGCACCTTGATAGAAGTTTCTTGAACTTAACTAGGACATCTTATGGGTAAGTATTGGGTCTGATGTATAAGTCATTGTATAGAGGATTCTCCTGGGTATAAGTTGGCAACCAGTAGGCGAATTATGCTTGGGGGGGATTGAACACATGCGCGCTGAAAGTACAAAAAATCATTATTTGTGGGAGAATTGGTATGGTAATCCATATACAGCAGACAGGAATAGCCGAAGAGGAAAAATTGAGACACATGAGGTTGAGCCAATAAATGGTGAGGGTGGTGATTTGCGAAATATAAATCTCACCGTAGGAATTTTGCACAAGTGTGTGGCCGATGGGTGTAACATGAGATTGGCAGCCAACTCCACCAATGGAGAATCATCTTGAGTCTAAGACCGGGGAGGGATGTGTGGGGAGGCATTTCGAGATGGACAGTGCTAATATGAGAGGACATCATTATTATTAACCAGGTTACGGGAAATAACTAATAGGGGGAAGAAGGGGGTGCCGTAAACCATAATTGCAGTCTTGTTATTTCAATATTGGTAATAGGAGATGGTATTGTTGATTAGGTGGTGGTGATATGGAACCCCACCACGGGAGTGGCAACGAAGCTACGGTAAGTCAAAAAATCAGT
Organism: Hymenochirus boettgeri; assembly: GCA_019447015.1. Lineage (NCBI taxonomy): Eukaryota > Metazoa > Chordata > Amphibia > Anura > Pipidae > Hymenochirus > Hymenochirus boettgeri. The sequence goes on from CM033472.1 coordinate 204,830,908, forward strand.
GCCACCAAAGGAATGTGCCAAGTGTTTATGATGGCTTTAACGGTATGAAAAATTACACTTGCGGAAAGCTCCGTTGCAGGGATAAAGCACTAAACCGTATAATCCGGGAAGAAAAGGTTGGAAGACGTCACAACTTGTCCCATGGATTAACAAGCAAAAAGTGTGCAAGACTTGGGTGGGGCAAGCAGATACATCTTGTAAATACATGTTATGTATAGGGGGCAACATGGCAGAGAAGATTTGTGATGTGCTGTCGGTGATGATGACTGAAAATGGCACGAGCCGCTGAAAAGACAAACAAAACTAAATTAGGTAAATAGGCCGGGATAAACCAGGTTGTGATATATTTTAGATTATCCATATCCAGAATAGAAACACGTGCTAAGCAGATACGTTGATGGTGGTGGGGACCGATAGAGGCATCGAGAATGCTGTGATGTCAACTGATATTAGAATGAAGCGATATCACAATGGTGGGAGAACCAAGCGAGACCGGTCTATAAGTGGTTTTAAATTCAGTTAGAATTGTGAGGGCCATATAGCAAAGTACGTGTTGCGAGGGGCATTCACCCCAATCATTGGTAATATCCAATCCCGCGTGTCATAAGTAATAATCGGCAAAAATTAACGAACTTCAAATGAGACCCATGGAATGGTCAGAGGCACAATTGGCCTATTGAAAAGATGCATAAAGTGCCAGAGACCATGTTTAACCAACCTTGTTGTATGTTGTACAGATAGATCCAGCGGGGACAATCTTTGCATTCCAGGAAAACATATAGCATATCTACTCATGGTTAAAGAGATTAACCTTGGTACACAATACACGGGAAAATAAGAGAAATGTATATTTAAATAGGAAGCAAAAGCCACGAAGTTGGGTAACGCGGCGCTGTAACATTATAAAATGACACAGACTATACAAGAGCACGGGATAGGGTGCTGAGCCACTTAATACAGAGTGATATGAAAGGAATTCAAATGGTAGAATACAATTTCATCAAGGCGGTTAGAGAAAGCAATATATATAACAAGGGGGGGAGAGGGGGGGGATTGCTGTGGTATAAATGGGAGGTATAGAACAGTTGGCCGGACAGAAGCCTTATACAGCATTAGGGATGTGAGTATCCCTGGCCCAAGAGCTTAGGAAATCTGAGTAAGGGGGGGAACACATAACATATACAAGGTTGGAAGGGGGAGGTGGGGGGTGGGGTACAATGGATGGCTAATAAAAACACAGGGGGGGGCGACCAGAGTCATTTAAAGTAAATAGTGAGCTGGAGACGATGGCGTCAGAAAAGTAGGAAAACAGTCCCTTAAAAAAATTTGGAAAGTATTGAAGATTGGGAATGTCCCACGCGGAGGGTGTGAAGAACGGGATGGAGGGGGGGGGACTGGATCGTCCAGAAAAGGTAAACAGAGCAGGACAAATGAAAGCAGAAGGTTATAGAGCTGGAAGAGGCATGTGTATGTTGGGAGTGATTTATGAGGGAGATTTCACTGGGTGGCCGCAGAAACGAGGCGGAGCATTGCTAGTGGGGAACGGAGTGAGAGGTGGACCCAAAAGAGAAGATAGTAGGGGATGGGGTGCACGTAAGCACAAAATAGGATTGTAAAGGTAAAGAGAGGTTATTGAATATGTATAATTCTTTGTTTTGATGTGGAACGCCAAGCCCTATGGGACCTTAATGGGTAGCAGGAAAAGTTACGGTTGTCTCCTTTTAGGGAGGGGTATCGTGCGCAGATGCCAAATAGACTGTTCGGATGGTATGTTGAATATAGGGACTAGGAGATAATAAGGAAGGATTAATAGCCCAGGATCCCAAAGTAGGTAGAGAACATGATGGTTATGCGAGTATAGTAACAAGACGGAGAAAAAGAAAATCTAGGAGGGCAGTGTGCGTTAGGCGAAATGTATAATAGGTAGTCGGGAGAGGAGGAGAAAACAGACGGATCTTGTCCCAAATGATGAAGGAAGAGAAAAAGAGTGCTAACGGAGCAACATGAGACCGCGTCGAGCAGACATGTTGATTAATAGAAAAGGAGTGATGATTGAAGGCAGCGAATAGATCGGGCGCCAAAAAGATCAGAAAAACTCCAAGGCACCAATGCAGATTCACAATGGGTTAGTAAGAACCATACATATGGTCAAGAGATGTGAGAATGGGTGGTCTGACTAAGGATCGGGGCCTGTTAAATGGGGGGATGTGTCGGGAATTCTTAAAATGTTGGAAGAAAAGGTAAAATTAGTTAGTAAATACGTTTATGTGGAAGATAGAATTTGAGGTTTAAGTGACCACATCCAGAGGAATAAGACATAGAGAGCAGTAAACAAAGTTATAAGATTTCAAAGATTGTACCGCTTCCTGCATATTAGGCCTACATGTACGGGGTAAAATCACCACGAGAACTGATTTGATATTTTCCCAGAGAATATGGTCGAGGTGTTAAACAGCAAGGATCCTACAACTGAGCCCTGGGGTGACGCAACCACACACAAACATACAAGCGAAACAGCAGAATGGAATTCTTATTCGAAAAAACAGACAGAGACAAAGATCTGTTAGAGCGATAAGCGGACAACCAGGACCACGCAGCTATGGAGTTGGTTAGGGATTCCCGAAAAGTAATAAATAGAATCTGTTGGGCGCATAAGGAAGAGGAGTATAAAATCTCACGGGATATGAGGAATCAGAGGAATTTAAAACAATGGATAGTCAATTTAGTGTTTACAAGATAACGGGAGAAATGGGCATTAACAAAATACGGCATGGACGTGACTGGTTTTACAGATGCAGACAAACCTGACCTAAACAAGGACACATATGCCGACCAACAAATTACAGGAATTTCCCGGGCGGTAGTAGTTTTTGGAGCATAGCATTGTGGATTTACAGGTAACAAGCGCCAGAGACGAAGAAAACGGGCGAATGAGGCATCATTTATGGGCGACACAAGAGAGGCAATATTTGGACAAGAGTGGGTGTAGACGTGTAGGGCCCAGGAATTTTACATACACACGATATATGTGATAAGATATTCCAATTGTGCTAACCGGCATGGGTATGGTGTGAGTTGAGGAAGTTCCCCGTTTACGTAAAGCTCCGGAGGGTGAGGGATAGTCATGACAAAAAAAAATTGCCAGTTTGCCTAGCCGATTTGCATGTATACAATGTAGGCGGGGGGGTTCGTATCTGTGATAGTTTCTAGGGGTCTAGCCTCGTTATGCGGGTCTATCTACATGGTCTCAAATTAAGGTCAACCTAGTGGGGGTGTGGCTTAATTAAATAATGGTGTGAGTGGTGTGGTGCCTAAACTTTTTGCACTGGCCACTCCGCTGCCACCACCGTGCGAAACATTGCCGAACAAACATATGCCCCCTTCATCTTCTGAGACCTAAACGCAAGAAGTCACAGCTATGAATTATTGGGCGCCCCTATCCCCTTTAGAGTGTTGTGTCCGTTGTGATAATGTTGCCAACAGGGTTTTTCCCCATTGTAAAGCCGGGAGCTCCATAGACTACAACCATTAAAAAAAGAAAGAATGCCGACTAAAAGAAAGGGCACAACACTTAACCAATAATGAATAGCAAAAACGGGCAAGCAAACGGGGTTAATCATTTTTACTATATCAAAAACTGGCGAACCTGGTATTGGGTATTTTTGTCATGTTGTTTCCATTGAAAAACATTGCTGGTCAGATGCATAGCCAAACGGGTGTAGTCCTTATGTATGGGGAGGGTTCAGGAGAACAAGGGGTATCCCGTACGATCATAACACGAAATGGAAAGTCTGTTGGGTGAAGTGACGAGATCCAAGCCAACCTGTGTTTGCTACAGCACAAACTACAGTTACCCAAAACAGGAAACGCGGGGAAAAATCCATTTACCAACTACTCAGTAACTAAAGTCAAGAACTGAATAAGGATATTGGGGGTGAAGCAAAGCAAAGGGTAGATTAAGTCGCCATTACGTTATAGGTAGGATACTATGCAATGCACTGGGTACAAGAACAGGGTGGAGAAAAATAGCGTCGTGTCATCATATCCAGGTTGGAGGGCTGCAGATCTATAATGGGAAAGCGATGGAGAAAAACCTTCGCGGCATTTATAAATGCTGCTTAGTGGAAGGATGGAATACGAGCAACACAAATGGTATCTACAGGCGATGGGGATTCTATAGCCTAGACAAATCAAAAGAAATTCAATGAGACAACTAGAAACACATGAAGACAAAAGGTAGGATATAGGAATCGTTGGTAGTAATCGACCAGGTGATCTGTAACACAAAATTTCCTGAATGCACACGTTAGTAACTTGGTAGGCGGCGGTAGACGTTCAGCAATCATGGGGGACGAGGCATTGCAGTGAGTCCTTGTCTTTGTAGACATGAGCCGCTAAGTGTGATATTGTGTAGCAGGTGAAGTCCTAGGGGATGTTTAAGACGGGGAGGGGAGGGAAGAAGGGAGAAAACAACGCCACAATTGAAATGTAAGCGCATATGTGTAAAGATACTGTTTTTGTTTGTTCGATTTCAGTAGGAGGGGGGAGCAAAACGGACCATAAATAGCTACACAGCCAGTTGAGGCGCAAGATATTGTAGGGGTAGAGACACACGTTTCCACAAGATTCTTCTAATAAATGTGGGACGCGGGAGTTAATGAACTTAACAGTATCTCAAACGTATTAGTGCCACCACAAGGCTGTAAAAATCAAGCAAGACTTATGTCATGAGTGGTGAGTTGGTGGTGAAGGGAGGGGGACAGGATCAGCGAGGGAAGAGGCAACGAGCGCGTCAGTTGGTGAAACGAGTAGGTGTAATTTAAAACCCTCTGTAAGTGGATTAGAGTACCCGGGCGCGGGAGACCATGTTGTGTGTCTTCCCCTTTGCCAGGCTGACAACGAACGTTGGTTTGTCTCGGGCTGATTGTAAAAAAGGCCATGACGGGGCGAAACTCTAACATGATTTATGTCCCACTGGACGCCAGTGACTATAACGGGCTCTAAAACAACAGGGGAAAAGAGAGATATAAGAATGATCACCAACAATATGATTGTAAGAATTAGCTGGGGGGGGAGGGCCCTTGGTTTAAATGTGCTGTGAGTAGGATAGAACATAAGTATCAGACCTGGGGGGGGTACGTCCCGTGGAAAAAAAAAAAAGGGAAGGGATGTGTTTGTAGATAAGGCTGTAGGAGTGAACCTATTAAGAGGAATGGAATGGTGCCCACAGTGGCCAATTAGCACCATAAAACAACGAGCCAGAGTCATGTTCCATACCAAAAATTGGCTTGCCAGTACCTTTTAAATTAAACTTTCGAATGCTTGTTTGTGAAATGACAAAATTACAAAGAGATATAAGCCTTGTTTCGTTGGGGATGCGAATGGGATCATAAGACTTGAAGGTACAGTTGCTATTGTATTGTGGTTGTTAGGGGCTCCATGGGCCAAGAATCCACGTTATTCTCATTATGTTCTAGTTTCTGAGAACATTGTCTATTTATATATCACTAATCATTATTGAAATGAACTAGTGCCCTATGGTTTTCTAGATTGTAGTTTATTAAGGCCCAATATATAGAGCTTCAGTTGAGATTTAACATATTAAGAGATTTTTCCTAGTAAAGGAAGGGGAAGGATAGTTTTGTGTTCATAGACAATTTAAAATGTAATAATTGTTTATGAACATATGGTGGGTATAGAGTAGAGAAAAAAGTATGGATCTCCTACTATTTGGACTGTTAATACATTTTGGTACCTACCCCATCTGCTTTGTAAAAAAAAAATCAGTATTCTGTCAAACTCTGACCATAAAAATGTAATTTTTAAAATTACTAGGCCAAGTTTTCTTACAACCATTTATCATCCTACACACTTCAAAGAATGACATCCACATACACAGGATAATTTATTGTACTAAATTCTTTTGGTGGTTAAGTAGCTTGTAAGCTGTCACCTATCCCCCTGGTGCTAGCACTATTGACAAATTTCTAAAAGGTTGTGTCATATATGCACTGGTTTGGGTAAAATGAAATCATCCCACCTACCCTCAGATCAAAAGCAAAGTAGAAGTAGATCTTACAGTATTTTCCTAATGTTATTGATGTGCCACTCACAATTTCCCAAACATCAATAATTTGGGGTTCGGGGTCCTGTTTGGGGTTCAGATCCCCACCTGGGTGAGAATCTAACGCTGATTTTAGTTTTTTGTGTCTTTTCTTATTACGAAAAATGGAACTAATGTTTTTGTTAACATTAAGCTTGCAGTTAAATTTTTTGTTTAGAACAGACAGGGTTATTCAATAAAAGTTCCTATTGTTAAAAACGGTGCTAATTTTGCCCCAACCCATTAGGTGTTAGCTTTCAAATGTTAATAAGATCTGATTGGTTGGGGCAAAATTAGCACCATTTTTAACAATAAAAACTTTTATTAAATCTCCCTGACTGTTTTTTGAATTTGAATAGTTACTCTAAACTTTAAAATATTTTGCATTGCAAACGGCAAATATATTAAAGGGCATGTCCACCCCAAAATTTAACTTTTGATATGTGGTAGGGCATGCTCCCCCAGCCCCAACCGCATTAATATAATGTTAGAAAGTCCCCCATTCTTACTTACCTGCCTCTCCCCTCCGCTGCAGTGTTCAGGCCTTCTGCTTGCATGGAATTGAAAGCAGGGGGCGGGACCGGCAGCCGCGTCCGTGATTGGCTGAGAGGCAGGGAGGGCTGCACTAGCATGCCTCAACTTGATGAGGTTGAGGAAGTCTCAGGCACAGCATGAGTCACACACTGCTCCTACACAGCAGTTTCCTGGACTTTGAGGGCACAGCAGGGGAACTATTTTAGCAGGAATGTAAGTAAGGATTGTTTTAAAACTACTTGATGTGGCCAGTAAGGGGTTAAATTTAGTTTTGGGGGTGGACATGCCCTTTAAGTGGTTTAGGTGTCCATGGAGCATTATTTCTGTAAGTATGGTATAGAAAATAAGAGAGTGCAGTGTTTATAATCACTACTAGAGTAAGGAGTAACATAAGTTGGAAAATAAGAATTCTGAGCTTTTTATCACTCACTTGTGTCCTGTGTTATCTCCTTTGTATGAGTTTCCTTTGGATTTTGATTTTCTTTGTATCAGTAAAATTCAGTTAACTGCACCCCCTGCCACTCCTATGAAACTCTCTATCACACACATACTCGTGTAAAAAATAACGCACATTGTGCTGTGAAAACCCATTCTATGAGTTTTTGACCTCAGTATGTATCAAACATATGAGTCACAAAACTGACACGTGAGAAATTATTTTTTTAAACCTAAACTAAATTAAAAGGTAAATTAAGATTCTGTATTTTGATCAAAACTCCCCATCCACCAAAATGTAGATTTCATTAGGATTAACATTTAAAGTGTTTATTGGATGGGAATGTGGGTGACACATTCTGGGGATTAGACTTTTTTGTCATCATTTAATAACATATGTTTTTACATTATATAATTCACCTGACAATTCTATTAAATCTCACGAAAAAATATAAACATTGGTGAAATTCCATCCATAGCTTAGCATAAAAATAACACTGTTTTAGGATACTTCGCACATAGATATAAATAAATACAGTATATCTGCAGACATCCCACCCTGCCCTTTAGGCTTCCGGACAGGGTTGGAAAAGGGGCGTGGTGAGGGGCATGGCGTACCGTGGGGGAAGCATGATGTAGCGTGGAGGTGGGGCCAGTGTTCTAGGGGTGGTGGGGAGGCGGGGGTAGGAGGAGTTAGGGGCGTTCCAGAGGCTGGTCTTAAAAAGTGGGCGTGATTGAGGAGGACGCTCTAGTCTGCTCTCAGTCACGGGAGTCTGGGGTGGTCTAGGGGGAGTGCAGGAGACCACACCAGAAGGAGGGACTCCCAGGCAATCTGGGAGAGGTGGCATACCTGTATCTGTGTGTGTGGGTGTGTGTGTGTGGTGGTGTTTGTTGTGTGTGTGTGGGTTTGTTGTGTGTGTGTGTGTGTGTGTGTGTGTGTGTGTGTGTTGGTGTGTGGCGTGCACATGTATAATGTTTCTTTACTCTTCTAAAGCAAATGAATGAATAAAAAAATACAACAATATTACCAGATTACGGCGTTAAACATCCATTATTTTGATGGGCAGTGAATTATAAATGTTTTGCTGCTAATTTGGTTTGGCTTTTAACCAGCTCAGTGTTTATTAGTTTTTTTAATGAACTTAAACCATAAAGATTTCTATTATCCCTCTGTTTGCTAGTAGTATCTGTAGATAGGTTCTGCCTGTTTGTATGTAGGTATCTAATGAGACACAATCGTCATTCCTTTACAAATTCTTTTGCTTGTTTGAATCCTTGTTTTGAGCGTTCTACATAATTTCTTTTATAACACATCATCGTTATAAATAAATAAACGTCCTAAAATTCATGCACAACCCATGCAACCCAGTGTTTATTGGGTTAGCGTGGGGTATCTAGTGGTTTTGCGGAGACCTGCCATATTGGTACTTTTGGCAGTAACAAGCTCATAATGATTACTGCATCATGGGAGCAGGGTCTAGCAAGTAGCGTGTAGGGGTGATATTACATTGCCCTGAGTGTGTTTCCGATTCTTGCTGAGTTATTCGCCCTTATTAGCAACATTTAACCACATAACTTTGTCCTGACAGATTTACTGGATAACTTACAGTAATAGTCTGATTTAAGACTGTAGTCCAGCTGTATTGGACTGGGTTCGCTGTGATTTTATTTCAGGCGATTTGAAAAAACAATCAAGAACAATTGTGTTTAGAAGTCCTGCCAGATCTCACCGGGACCAGATCTGTCACTTTTAATCAAGTACAAAAGTAATTGAATCTCTTCTTCTAGCTATGGGCAATGAAACCTGTCCAGACATTAACACTGTCCCTCGGCATAATACAATGTTAACTCTTAAATAACTTCAGTTTCTTGCTTGGCACTCATTCTACCTTCTTAATGGGATCAACATGTTAGTGTATTTTTAATTTTTTTAAAATAAATCTGTTATTTTATTAGTTCATATGTAAACTTGTATTACATCAGACCAATTAAACATACAGTCAAGAAACTACCAAATGTAAACTGGAAGGTTTATTAGATACATAAACATTCTTTTTTTATACAGTCTGTACTTCTACCACATATTGTTTTTAGAGAGAATGCATTCATACAACAAAGGTACTACTCCCTTAGCGGCCAATACCCCATATTGTCTATGTGCATTAAGGTTGTTCAAATGATGAATTCTAAAATAAATAAAGGCAAACGACCAACCTATGTAGTCTCCAAAATGTAGTAGGTAATACAGATCCAGATTAGTGTTACTTTATCATTATAACATGTCTTCAAGGCAAATTTCTTAACATAATGAATCGTCTCAGTTTTCAAGCTTTCACCCCCCACTGGTATGTTGAACAGTAATGACGGATTATGACAGGTAATCTTAAAATCCAAATCTGTCTCTTAGCTGATAATTTAAATGAATAGTGTTTTCTAGTGATTGCTGTAAAAGGCAAAATCTACCTAATACATATACATATCACGTAAGTACCAGTTCATTGGTGTAAGGGGTTGAATGAAATGGGGTTGGTAGATATTTCGGCTTGGTCAATCTCCCTGGGAGAGGGTGATTACTACAATAATTATTTGATGCAAAATTGGTCAAAATGGAATTAAGTAGGGGAGAAAATGAGTCAGGCTGAAATATTCACTTTAATATTAACCAGCATATTCCCTTTGCTGCCCCTTTACAGCTTTACAACCAAAGTATGCTGGGAGTTTCCAACATCACTGTACTATACGAATCAGTCTGTCCTTTTGACATAGATGCAACAGAGCTGTTTTGTAGAGATGGCCGAACTTAATAAGTTTGGTCCGTTTTTGAACTTTCGAACTTCAGTAAAGTTCGAAAGTTTGAAAGTTCAAATTCGGACCCATTAAAATTAATGGGGAGTATTAGTTTGAAAAGTCCAGATGGTAATTACAGCAATGGTAACTTACTGTAAATGGCTGTGGCACCTGGGAAATGGTCAGGAAACATGTCACTATCACCAAAACTTGTTTAAAACACTTCTTAACTAACTTAACTTTCAAGGGTTACCGAAAATAGAACCATAAATTTGAGGGTTACCGAAATCGAACGATACTTTCAAGGATTACCGAAAATAGAAGGCTACATTTCAGGGTTAGTGAACGATACTTCTAGGGTTAGCGAACGACTCGTAAATTCGAGTTCTAGTCAACCTCTACTGTTTTGTACTTTTTCGCCTTTATGCCAAAGGTTTTGTTATTGCATGACAAATTCAAAGTTAACTATATAATTTACATTATCAGTTGTATATTTAATATAACATCACCTGGAAATTGTCTTCAATTTAAAATTGTTTGTAGGCTTGGATGATGTAAGAATGCGCTATACTGTGTGGAAGAGGAGGGGTGTAGCTTCAGGTGCACAATTATTTATACTGATACAAATCTTCTGAAGTGAGTTCCCATTTATTGGAACCTGCACTCGCAGTTTCAATCTGAAATACAGTATCTGACAAATAATCCAGCCATTTCTTGCCATTTCGACCATTTATTAGTAGTAATAAAACAAACCAATAGAGATTACCAGAGCTGACACTCATGTTTAAAAGTCATAAATGGTTTGAGTGATTTTCCTATTTATTAGAGCTTGGCTACAGGGTGACTCATTGTCTCATAAACAGTAACTATAAATCTTAGCACCCCCTCCGTTTTAAGTACCTGCTAATTTAGGGCTTGGTGCCAGTTTCCGGAACTGGTCTTGCACAACTCTGATAAGATGCATTATCGTCTTTCACTATACACAACCTGCAATAACTATTTTAGGAACATGGAACATTGAGTAAGAATGTGCAAGGCATTTGAATGTATAGATTTGTCTCTGTTTTAAAAGGTGGTTATTTTCTCACGTTTGTTTTATGCTACAGAATGCAACAATACAGACATCTTTTCATGCATGGGAGATTCTGGCGTCATGCTATCATTATCCAAATAGAACACAGTGACAACTAATTGTAAGGGATTGTGTCTACAGAAGTTACATAATAAATTTCACCTTGTAAGACAAGATCGTGTATTAAGATTAGTTGATGGAAAGGACTTAAGATCTATTTCTTTCTTCTTTCTTATACTACAACCATTCTGCTAACTTGGGGTAAAAGTCAATATTTTGGTTGGATCATTTCTAATCGTTTTTCTGTTATTGGATACTAGCAAAATACCTGCGCTTCTCAGCGGAGATGTATTGAAATAACCTTTTTAGTAAGAAAGCATAATGTATCAAGATTGCTGTAATCACTCGGCACTTGATTATTAAAGAAAGACAATTCAATAGCTTTACGATAATGCAACACTCATTAACTTTAATTTAATATTATATTTTTTATTCAACTATGAAATTTTGGTGAAAATAACCCCCACCACCCCTCCCCATCCGCCCCTAATACCCCCCACTATTCCTCTCTGTCCACCTCCAAACCCTTTCCCTTACACCTCAGCCAGTCCCCGCACACACCCTGAATTTTTGGTAAAAATCGGTCCAGCCTTAGTGTGCAGAGTTTCAAAATTCTATTCCCCCCCCATTCACCCCAACCCTAAAAAAATATTTCGTTAACCTTTTACTGGTAAAGAGTATATGCATACAAATTTGGTTGAAATCGGACCAACCTCTGTGCAATGTCAGATACTCACCGTTACAGGTGCAATGCAATACTCACCGTACAGGTGGAATTTCGAAACGAAGCCTGCTAACTTTTGTAATAAGGTGCAATGAATGAGCCTGCCAAATTTAAGCCGTCTGCCTCCACGGCAAGTTGGAGAATTAGTGGTGAGTGAGTTAGTGAGTGAGGGCTTTGGCTTGTATTAGTTATCGAAACAAAACCTGCTAACTTTTGTAAGTAAGGTGCAATGAATGAGCCTGCCAAATTTAAGCCGTCTGCCTCCACGGCAAGTTGGAAAATTAGTGGTGAGTGAGTGAGTGAGGCTTTCCTTTTCGAAACGAAACCTGCTTACTTTTGTAAGTAAGGTGCAATGATGAGCCTGCCAAATTTAAGCCATCTGCCTCCACGGCAAGTTGGAGAATTAGTGATGAGTTAGTGTGAGTGAGTGAGTGAGTGAGGGCTTTGCCTTTTCGAAACGAAACCTGCTTAACTTTTGTAAGTAAGGTGCAATGAATGAGCCTGCCAAATTTAAGCCTTCTGCCTCCACAGCAAGTTGGAGAATTAGTGATGAGTTAGTGAGGAGTGAGTGAGTGAGTGAGTGAGGGCTTTGCTTTTCGAAACAAAACCTGCTTAACTTTTGTAAGTAAGGTGCAATGAATGAGCCTGCCAAATTTAAGCCGTCTGCCTCCACGCAAGTTGGGGAATTAGTGATGAGTGAGGCAAGTTGGAGAATTAGTGATGAGTGAGTGAGTGAGTGAGTGAGGACGGCAAGTTGGAAATTAGTGTGAGTGGTGAGTGAGTGAGGGCTTGCCTTTTCGAAACGAAACATGCTTAACTTTTGTAAGTAAGGTGCAATGAATCAGCCTGCCAAATTTAAGCCGCCTGCCTCCACGCAAGTTGGAGAATTAGTGATGAGTGAGTGAGTGAGGCTTTGCCTTCGAAACGAAACCTGCTTAACTTTTGTAAGTAAGGTGCAATGAATGAGCCTGCCAAATTTAACCGTCTGCCTCCATGGCAATTTGGAGAATTAGTGATGAGTTAGTGATGAGTGAGTGAGTGAGTGAGTGAGGGCTTTGCCTTTTCGAAATGAAACCTGCTTAACTTTTGTAAGTAAGGTGCATGAATGAGCCTGCCTAATTTAAGCCATCTGCCTCCATGGCAAGTTGGAGATTTAGTGATGAGTTAGTGATGAGTGAGTGAGTGAGTGAGGGCTTTGCCTTTCGAAACGAAACCTGCTTAACTTTTGTAAGTAAGGTGCAATGAATGAGCCTGCCAATTTAAGCCGTCTGCCGCCTCCATGGCAATTTGGAGAATTAGTGATGAGTTGTGAGATATATACTAATAAAAGGCAAAGCCCTCACTCACTCACTCACTCACTCACTCACTCCCTCATCACTAATTCTCCAACTTGCCATGGAGGCAGATGGCTTAAATTAGGCAGGCTCATTCATTGCACCTTACTTACAAAAGTTAAGCAGGTTTCGTTTCGAAATTCCACCTGTAACAGTGAGTATCTGACATTGCACAGACTTATGGTTACCTAGCTTACAAGCTATACAAATCTATATGGTTGTTCCGATTTCAACCAAATTTTGTATGCATATACTCCTCTACCAGTAAAAGGTTAACTAAATATTTTTTTTAGGGTGGGGGTGAATGGAGGGGGAATAGAATTTTGAACTCCTGCACACTAACGGCTGGACCGATTTTTGCCTAAATTTCAGGGTGTGTGCGGGGACTGGCTGAGGTGTAAGGGGAAGGGTTTGGAGGGTGGACAGAGAGGAATAGTGATGAATTCCTATATATTTACTGGGTAAGCAAGAAAATATTTAACAAAAAATCTCCCCAGTTACCCCACTTCAAAAAGAATGAATTCCTACAATGAATATTTTTACATAAAAGCTATTTCAATTTAATTTTATTGCTTGGTGTTGAAATGTAAAAGTCTCTTTCTTCCTTGATAATACTCCCATTTTTTACCTCCTGTAATGACACATAATTGCTCATGTGCATAGAAAACTAAAATTAAAGAATACAGTAGGTGTGGTTAGGGTCCTATTTGACATATCATAGGACTCCCTGTTGGAGGTTGTGGGAAATAAGGCAAACCAGGCAACACAAGTTCTTTTTCGATTGCAGGAGCTTTATTATAAGCACAGTATCAGCAACCTTATCCTACCAAGCAAGCATGTCCTTGGGATGCAATCCCTGGGTCTGTGGGCTCCACTGCCTTGGTGTGCCAAACTGCTGGGCTGTGCTGGCGTCTCCTGTGCTGCTGAATCCCAGGCTCCTGGAACCCTTGCTCTCAAGCTAAGGGACAGGGTAGTGTGTGTTACAGCTCTGAGCTGCTGGATCTGCCTAAGCATGTGTCCTAGCTCTGTTCTCATTTAGTGGGCTAAGGTGATCCGGCTGCCTTTTCTCCACGATTCATCAGGCTTGGAACAGCAGACCAATCAGCCATTACTAACTCAGTCCAGCCACATAACCAAGCCGGCACCAAACTAATGAGCTTATGACAGGCAGTCCCAGGAGTTTTACCCATTGAGCCATCTTGTGGGCAAAGGACTAAATGTATATCCCTTACAGTGTGCTTGGTACATTTTACATATACAATATTTCCATAGGATATAACACTGAGAGGTGGTGCCTGGAAGAAACGCTGTTGTATTATTTATTAAAGACTGGGTGCCACTCTCTCCCTTACAAAGAATTAATCATATAAGTATAACGCCCGGGTACTCCATCACAACCCCTCCCCCTCTTAAATATGGAGCCTGCCACATGGCTTATACAGGTTCTGGCAGACTCACCAACAAAAAAGTCTCCTGCTGTCGCAAGAGTCCATCTGCATTTTGGTGTTGGTTGCCTCTGCGGTACTGTATAGTAAAGTTGTATGGCTGTAGGGATAAGCTCATCTTAACAAGCGTCCATTTTCCCCAGTACCTGATTGAGTCAGGTGAGAGGATTAGTGGTGTGACAACCGCAAACTCACAACCAATAGATAGGGTTGCAGCAGGTGTTCAGTACCCAGACCACAGCCAGGCATTCTTTTTCATGTTGCCTAGGCTACTTCCTGGTCTAGTAATTTTCAGCTAAGGAAAGCAACTGGATGTTCCTCCCTTTTGTCATTGATTTGACTTAAAACAGCTCCAAGTCCTTAGGTAGAGGCATCCGTGTGTACCAAAAAGTGTTTGCGATAATCGGGGCAGCAAGTAAAGGGGCACTGGTAAGAGCAGGCATGAGGGATGTAAAAGTGTCCAAATTACATGGCGGGCAAGTTCTTTTTCCTCAGGTCTGTCAACGGTTTCACCATAGCATTGAAATAAGGAACAAATGTATGTAGTATCCTGCAGTCCCAAGAAAAGCTAACACCTGTTCTTAGTTTGGAAATTGGCCACAAATTTATGGCTGGTTCTGGGCGTTTTCCCTCCCCCTATGCGGTGTCCTAAGTACTGTACCTCTGCCATACCTATCTGAGATTTATCAGGCTTAAAATGCAAACCTGCCTTCTGTAATTATCTAGAACCATCTCTAAAGTTCATACACACATGCGATATTCAGCAGACCTCCGAGCCCCGACGACCACCAATCACGACCGATATGCAGTTGGACCCCAGAGCGACCGCATACACATGCACGACTATTGGCCGAAACACCATTGTCCAGGGTGTGAGTCATGATTGGGGGTCTGTTGAGATCAGAGGTCTGCTAAATATCGTACGTGTGTATGAACCTAAGTTTTGCAGTGTTTCCTCCCAAGTGTTACTGTAGATAGCAATATTATCCAATAGCACATGCAAGCCCCGGGCATCTTCTAACAACTGTCCACTAATCTTTGAAAGGTTGTTGGAGCACTTTTCACTGCCTAAGCATGTGTCCTAGCTTGTTCTCATATAGTGAGCTAAGGCTGTTCATTTTTAAATGAGCAAATTTCAACCAGTAGCCAATAATCAGGCTGCTGAACAGTAGTGATTACTTAACTCAATCCAGCCTCATAGCCAAGCCGGCACCAAATTAATGAGCTTATGACAGGCAGTCCCAGGAGATTTACCCATTGAGCCATCTTGTGTACAAAGGAAAACTGTATATCCCAACAGTGTGCTTGGTACATTTTACATATACATTACTTACATAGAATATAACACTGGGAGGGTGGTGCCTGAAGAAGAAACAGTTTTTGTTATTTATTAAATACTGGGTGCCACTCTCTCCTTACAAAGAATTAATCATATAAAGGTATTAAAGCCCGGGTGCTCCATCACAGACATCATTTACCAACAGGAATTATTAATGAGGAAAAATGCCTTAATAAAGCAGTGAGTGGAAAATGATACCCATCACTTTCTATAACTAGTTCTCACCAAGAATAGCTTTAATTCTAAGGGCTGGTACACATGAGACATTTTTACCCCAAGCACAAGCATTGAAAAATTGACCAATCAGAATTGGATTAGGTCCTTCAGCAAACCTATATAAAGAGCTGCAACTCAGCGGAGCTCAGTCATCACAGTAGATGGCAGAAGGCAGTAGAAAGAAGCCGGCCTGTTGAAGCTGACAGTTCAGCGGGGTCACTGGCGGCCGCAGTGACCTTGCCTGGCATTGGCGACTTCAGAAGAGTTGGTGTCGCTGGCAGTGAAGAAAAAGATGACGGACCAAGACGCTAGCAACATCGGCTTTGTTGAAGCCACTAGCACCGGACATGCCCTGGCGGCCGCAGGGGCATTCGGTGTTAGCGACTTCAGCGGAGTTGGTGTCGCTGATGGAAAAAAGAAGACACACCCAAGGGCTCAAAATGGGGTCCTGTTCGAGCTGCGGGGCCCAAAAGGGTTATTTTTAGGGCCACAAGGGCACTTGCAAGTGCTGTAAGTGCCTTATAAGGGGTGAGGAGGTGGGTCCCGATTCAAGGAACAGGACCCCCCTGACCTAAAAGGCACTTCTCAGTGCCCTGAAGGGTCCCTCCATCCCCCCAGATGTTTTTAAAAAAGTTAAAATAAAAAGTACCTGAGGCAGGGAGGTTGGATTGGTACTTTTTACCTCCCAAAATCATTTCTATGAGGAGCAGCAGCACAAAGAAAACTGCTTCTGCCAGTTTTCCTGTATGCTTCAGCACTATCTTTAATATAGAATGGCCCAGGGCCATAACCTGGCAGGTGAAAACTGAATGTGTTGTAGCTCCTCAACAAAACAATATTGGGAGCTAGGAATAATCAATCCATATCTCCTTGCCCCAGGTACTTTTCCTTTTTAAAAAGTTTATTTTTACAGTATAGTTGTCTTTAATTTGCCAGGTTAGTCTGGACTTTTCCTTTAAAACATAATGTTGAAGCCAGGAATATGACCTATAACTATGTTCCAGTTTTCCAAGGAAATATCTAATACTCTGCTCTCTAAAGCTGTGTACACACTATCCAATAATCGGCCCAATGACAACCTTTCAGTTGTTGGCAATCGGGGCGAAATATTGAATTTCTTTGCGTGCCGGGCGCGACTGACATCCGACTGTTTGTTCGTCTGAATTGGACGAACAAATGATCTGACCTGTTGGAAAACCATGACCGATAGTGCGGTTCTTGCGGCTAACTGTTGGCGGTGGCTATTTTGCCGCAACTGACAGTCCGGAAGTGCCAAACGAACGATCAGAAGGCAAAATTGGAAGTGTTTACCATGCCTAAGGAATCATTCAGTTTATTCTTAGATCTTTACAAAGGTTTTTCTATGTGTCCCCCCCCCTTTTTTTCCCCTTTACATATTTTGCACATTTTTACCTGCAGGGGGGGATATGAAATAGACACAATTCTAGGTTGTTACAATCAGTGACATCTTAAATTACATTTGTCCACATCAGACCTATTAGCATGTATTCCTTGGATTGTGGGGAATCCAAGGTGTTTAGAGAAAACAAAACACTAAGGACAATAGGAACACACTAACTGTGGGCAGATGGTGTCCAGGGTTTGGTGATGAAATAGATTTTACTTACCCGACCGAGCGCTCACACGATGTTCATCGATGCTGGGAACCGCTTCTCCCGATCTTATATTCGACCGACATGCGATCGCAAAATCCCATTCATTTTGTGATCGCATGTCGGTCGAATGTAAGATCAGGAGAATCGGTTCCGGCAGGATCAAAGGAACATCGGGTGAGGCTCGGTCGGGGTAAGTAAAATCTTATAGATGTATGGGCACTTTAGGCTGGGTACACCACCAGCAGATATTTTCAGCCAACCGACTGATCTACAGCACTATCGGTCGGTCGGCCAACGGACGTGTGGTAAATTATGATCGATCGTCACATGAACTGTCGAACATTTGTCCAGCCGAGGCGTCGGTCGGGACGAAAAGTCCCTTCGTGTGTACCCAGCCTTAGTGCTACAAGATAACATTACTAATTACTGGTCCATTATGTGCCTAAAAAACCTACAAAACCACAAAAGGAATGAAACATTTGGGCGTGACTACTTTTGCCGTGACCGACAGTGATTTGTCCTGGCTGTCCGCTCACTAGTGGCAAACGTGAGGGGACAAATCTCGGCCCGTGTGTACACAGCCTAAGACCGATATCCCACCGTAAAACTCATTTCAGGGAGGATACCCACACATTTCAGGGAGGATACCCACACATTTCAGGGAGGATACCCACACATAATCCATGCATCAGACCCACACCTGTATACAGTGCTTCTCAACAGACACACACTCAAGAAAAATGTCAGACACACATGCATACAACAAATCATGTCACTATTAAGTGTTTTTGTCACTAAAGTTTCTGACATCATTGTGCTCCCTCACTATATTCAAAACAACACATTCAGGGAGATTGTATATTATTTCAGGGAGTCAGGGAGCTGCCATTAAAATCAGGGAGATCCCTGAACTTCAGGGAGAAGTGGGATGCCTGCTAAGAGTGAAAACCAAACCAGACATGGAAGCTAGTGGCAAGGTATTCAGTGAAGGTGGAAAACAGGGTTAGCAAGAACCAAATGCAAACAGGCTCAAGAACGGACATGTTTCATGTAGCTTGGTTGGGTCACAACCAGTTAATTAAGCAGACAAAGAGAGAAACTTGTATATACAAAGGAAGGTGCTGATTATTGGAGATAATTTCACACAAAGGCTGCAAGAGTAAGCAACACTAGATTAGACATAGAATAGTAGAAAGAATTTGAATTTAACACCTAGAAACATAATTAAACAAGTAAAAGGGGAAGGAAGCCTGCCATAAAACGCATAAACCCCAGGCAAAGAAAGGATGGAAGAGGGTACACTATATTTAATTAACATTATGTTAGCAAGCAAGAAACATCGTAATTATTCTAACGTGTGCTTGCTCTAAGGACATTTTACTTTTCTTTTATTGTGAAAAATATATTCTGTATTTCTAACACTGACAAATTTTAAGAGGTCCCACAGCTCCAAACTGTCCCCCCATCCCTGTCACTTATAAGTGCCATTGTGGCACCTATTAGCTCTTAAAAGAGCCCTTGTGGTTTTATTAAGAGCCTTTAGGATAAGGGGTCCCACAGCTCAAACACCACCTTGTCCTAAAAATTACCTTGTCAGTGCCACAAGGGCACTTATAAGTGCAGTTTCGACCGCGGTACCCCTTAAGCCCCAAAAGACCCCTGATGGAGTTTGGAGTCGTTGCTATGGAGGTTAGGAGGCCCCCTACAGTAGTGGGGCAACCCCTCGCACCCCACCATGCAAAGTGGGCCGCACATAGACATTTTTAGGCTGTTAGTGCTGCTTTATAAATATGGAGCAATAAGGCAAAGATAATGACTTTTCACCACCGGTTATCACCACTATACTAAGTCTGATTTTAGCGATAATGGTGATAAGAACTCAGCTTTATAAATATGCCCCTCACTGGGGACTCAAGTTTACAATCTGATCTACAAATGAGCCAAAAGCACTGGAAGTAGCTTTTACTGCAGATACCCTGCTAATGCCACGGGTCCGATTGCCCTGCAATATGGTTAGAAGAGCGTGAGGCTGCTAAAAGCATAATGCAATCATTTATGATAGTAGAAGAACTATTATCAAACTAAAAATAGCATGAGGTTACATATAAGCCATCTGAAGTGAAAAGAGTAAAAAGATTTACCAATTGATTGATTAGTATCGTATATACTTGAGTATAAACCAAGGTTCTCATGCTTTAAAAATAGCTTGAAAACCGAATCTAGGTTTATACTTGAGTCAACCACTTACCATCACAGTTATCTGGCGGCCACTTGCTCGCATCCTCTGCTCGCCGGTTGACGTCACTTCCTCTGCTCCTCTCACTTCCCAGAACCGAGTAGTGACATCAAGTGGCAAAGCAGAGGATGTGGAGTGAGCAGCCGACTGATTACTGTGAAGGTTGGAGAAGAAATTATCGCTGGCGGGCTTGGTGGGAGGGGGGGGATGTTTAGGGAGGGACAGTAATCCCTGCAGTGCAATTCCTTGCACTGCAGATGTTTGGAAACTATAACTCCCAGCAACTAAAGCATGCTGGGAGTTGTAGTTTCCAAACTTCTGCAGTGGAAGGAATTGCCCACTGCAGGGATTACTGTCCATTTAAAGGGCAACTAATGCCTCAAAACAATACAGAATCAGAAGGATGGTATAGTTATAAAGGTTACTTCTGATTCGTATTGTTTTGAGGCTTTAGTTGCTGTTTAAATGGACAGCAGAATTCCCATACAGTAGTCCCATACAGTAATAGTCATTTGGATTTGGCTATTACTGTATGGGAATTCTGCTGTCCATTTAAAGTGTAACTAAAGCCTTAAAACAATACAAAATCAGAAGGCAGTAGGTCATAATTTCTACCCATGGCTTATACTCGAGACAATAACTTTTACTCCTTTTTCAGGTAAAAATGAGTGATTATGCAGCCTGTAGAAGATTCACTGTTATTTTCCAACATCTATACTAATAAAAGGCAAAGCCCTCACTCACTCACTCACTCACTCATCACTAATTCTCCAACTTGCCGTGGAGGCAGATGGCTTAAATTTGGCAGGCTCATTCATTGCACTTTACTTACAAAAGTTAAGCAGGTTTCATTTCGAAAGGCAAAGCCCTCACTCACTCACTCACTCACTCACTCACTAACTCATCACTAATTCTCCAAATTGCCATGGAGGCAGGCAGACGGCTTAAATTTGGCAGGCTCATTCATTGCACCTTACTTACAAAAGTTAAGCAGGTTTCGTTTCGCAAAGCATTCTTTTTTAATTGGCGTTCCTGACAGTTTTATTGATATGGAACATGCCTTTGTCAAAGCATGCAACAGTATGACAAGGTATGGTAGGAAAGCCGCTCAAAACAATCAAAAGCAGCATGATGAATTGGTTTTTCGGAGGTGGTAGGAGTTGCCCCCTGGGAATAATGCCCCTAATTTTATCTGTTTGCTTGGTAGTAAGAAACTAGCCTGTAGTATAGACATGTAACAAAATAAACACCTTGTGTTTTGCCGCACGTAAGGCTGTGATGCACATGGCTTGTAATCTTCGTGACATGTCCGATCACCCTGTGATGAAATGGTCTAAATTGGGTCAAAACATTACCAACACGGACAGTCGCGGTCAAGAAAAAAAAAATATATATATTTTGGGCCATCCTAAAATATCCGATTTAAATATTGGTCGGTCAGCCAAAAAATATCTGCTCATATATACCAAACTTCGTTACCTTTGGAGAAAACTTAGTAATTAACAAACTAATATTACAAATAAGAATTTCACTATGTACGTATTACCAGGTAAAACTCATATAAGACTGGAAGTGGAAAAAATACAATAAATGTGACGTCTGAAAATAATATTCTTATTATATTTGTCTTCAACCAAGCTATATTATTAAAAAAAAAGCCCTTCTCATTTGTTTGTTTTCAGGTTCCCTTTAACTCCAAGATCTCATTCCCTTTACTTTTGGCACTGACAAGAGACCTCATCAGTTTTGCACTTCAGCTAATTATTTAACCAGGTGTTGACTTGCAAGAGTTCCTTGCTTGTCTAACGTTTTTCCCGATACTAGTGGGACGGGAAAAATATTGGTTAGTAATTAATTCCCTTTAATTAGAGCTATACCTACGCACCCAAATCTGCACAAAGATTTAGGAGACAAATGGATGTACCTTGCTACATAGCGGACCTTTTTTGTTTTCCTTAGGTAAAAATATAACATGCTCTGAGGAACTGCTCCGATTAAGGGAGTTTAAAATCACTATACTTAAGTTAAAAATTAACTTTTTAAAAATGGAAAGTACTTGGGAAATGGAAGCTAGGAACTGATTATTCTCACCTCACAATGTTTTTGGGTAAGGCGAAGAGCACTAACATTTTCATTTCCAGGTTAGTCCTGGACTAATCTTTATTAGGAGGAAGACTGGCAGAATCAGTGTTCTTTGGGCTGGTGCTTTCCTCACAGAAACAATATTGGGATTTTTTTTTTTTTTGGACGGTTAGGAAGTACCAGTCCTATTATCCCTGATCCCAAGTACTTTCATTAACTGTAAAACAACTTTTTT
Organism: Hymenochirus boettgeri; assembly: GCA_019447015.1. Taxonomy (NCBI): domain Eukaryota; kingdom Metazoa; phylum Chordata; class Amphibia; order Anura; family Pipidae; genus Hymenochirus; species Hymenochirus boettgeri. The sequence goes on from CM033472.1 coordinate 204,853,126, forward strand.
ACACCACGATAGTTACAGTTTATTTATTAGCAACGCATATGTAATGCCCAACTAAAAGGCAATAGACAAAAAAAAAAAAACCCCAAAAAAAAAAAAGTTTGAATAGAATCAACTTTAGGCAGAGGTTCTTTGTGTTCAACTTTAACGCAAGTTCAGAGCATGCAATCTTATCTTTGCCTAAACTTCTGGCAGTCCAGAAAAGAATTACCTGGGTACTAAATTTCTCCTGTGGGAAGTCTAAGATTAATGTGAACAGGCAAAAACTGGATTTTTCTCTCTTTTTAAAGGGCAACTATACTGAAAAAAATAACGTGTTCTTAATCTATAGTTAAAACATGTATGTAGCACGTAGTTGTACAAGGGAATTCTCACAGCTGTGTACACAGGAAAATTAACTTGCCCTCTCTGCCACCCTGAAAATTATTTACAGAATGAAAAGATTATGGTGGTGGTTGAGAAAAAAAAATACCAATTTTAATTTTTTAACAATGCCGGCAATTTAAAAAAATATTTATTTTACGCAATATTTAGATGCCCTTGTTAATTTTACCATGGGTTATTTTTTTGTATAATTGTCCTTTAAAACTGTTTCAAAGTATTAAACTACCGGTTTATTTTTGGTATAGGTGGTCATTTTCTTCCACACCCCTACTATGGCATCTAAATTTAGACTAAAGGTTGGTATAGACCTGTAGGTTTTGCCAACAACAAACAATCACCTTGTGCTGCACCAATAACCAACAAAGCAATTAACCGAACAGTGATACACTTACAATTATCATACGAAACACATAATGTAGGAGGCTCCACGTTATAGATAAAAATTCTTTTATTTCAGCAGTAAGTACTTACAGAATACAATGAAACGCTTGTGCCAAATAGATAGGAAGGGAAGGTAACAGAGGCAGACACCGCCTTATGTGTTTCGTAACGCTATGTCACTTCCTCAGAGGCCACACCCCCATATCCCTTTTATACAAACGGGAAATAAGGGAGGGAGAAACAGCAGGGAGGGGGGAGGGATGGAAGGGCAAAAGATTTTAAAGGAACCAAGGGCCCAAAGTTCACTGTTAAAATACCATAGCGTAACTAGACCATTTTATACTTAAAGGGTATGTCCACCCAAAAATCAACTTTTATATGTTCTTAATAAAGCACCAACCTAAAAACGCCAGGTTAATTTTTCTAAAAATCATTTGCATTGCACCGAATTAATGAGCTATATATCGAGGGCTTTTTTTGTTTTTTGCGGCCTTTTTTTGAGCTTCCTCTTTAGTTGAACCCGAGCTGCCAGCTTAGGGGGGAAAAAAAAAAATTTGTGCGGCGTGAGTGCGTGTGGTCTATCTCGGCTGGCTGGCGGACAGCTGTTGATCTGGATTGATCAGTACACATAAGCTTTACAGCTGTGAGTTGATGATTGGTTGAGAGGGGAAGGGAAAGAGGGGCGGGATTCCAGGAGGGGTCAAACCAGTACTGGATGCAACTTCCTTGTTCTCACTGATGGATGTTAAACAGACCTGACTCAAGAACATGAAAAGAACAGACTGCGTAAGGTATGTCAACTGTCTCTGTTCATCGATGTCTTGGTCGATGCTGCAGGATTAAGCCAGCTAAAAAGGTCTGTAAAATTTGAACCACTGGGACCGATTTACATGCGGCTTAAAGTGTGTTTTGGAGCATTATTTGGGCCAATAAAGATAAAATGGTTTGGGGTGGACATGCCCTTTAACACCATAACACCATACACTGATCTAATTGAGAGCATGTAAAGTATGAAAATAGACTATTTAAAAATAATATAACAGTGTCGCCAATCATTAGTCAAGAAGAAATCATGTAACATTTCAAAATCAAGATCTAGACAGAGATTGCAACATAAGAGAGGATCTAAAACTTATTCTTCTTCACTAGAGGGCTCACCATGTTATTAAAAATATGTGATTAGACCCCCAAGAATACCCACACTATTATCCTACTATATTCATGTTTGACGGGCCACCATTATCCTCTAAAGTCTTGGGGGAGGTTCTAATCACATTCTTTGACAATAGCTGTTACCCCTTGCGGGATTGTTACAACGCATTTACTTACGTGGTTCGGGGTCTTGGGCAGACTCGCCATGGACGAATCAGCCTGAACAGATTATGTCAGGCGGCAAACAGGCTGCATCCACACGTTTTATCGCCTCCATGTGTTGCCAAGAAGGATTAGGCCTTAGGTTGCTTATCCGGAGAGCTGCTGGATTATTTATTTTGCCCACCTGAATTTCAGGACTTTGGGACGTTCCCCTATGTCACTGAGGTCCCCTGCTAGGCTGATAGAGAAAAGGGGGGGGGTTTTTGTATTGCCAAGTAAAATCTTTTCTCTGAAAGCCATAAGGGGGACCCCGGGACTCCATGTTTGATATGTTCTTTTGTGTTTAGTTCTGGCTTGTTACCATTGTTATGGTTGTTACTATTTCTTCTGTCTGTTGCGCACTCCGTCTTGGGAAATATACTGGAGGAGGCTCAGAGAGGTGTTACCCTAATGGAAGGAGCACTGCGACCTTACTTTACTTTCAATGTTTTTTTCAAAAAAAGAGTAAGGTCTGGATGGAGCACATTTGAAGGGGGTGCTGGTAATAAATAAATGTTTTGTTGTAGCACAAACCTATTGAGGATTTTTAATGCCTGCCATGATTAATCAATAGTATTTTCTCTGCCTCCAGAAAACTCACCTTTACAGAAACCTCAGAAGAATGAATTTCATCCAACTTAACTGCAGTTTACCTCGCAGTGTTAGATTCTTTCAGTTTATCACTGAGACGTTTTTATATCATCTGCAAACAAAAGTTAATAGGTCTCAATATGCCCAGTTTAATTTAAGAGGAATTAACCTAGGCACTGCCAAAACAGCCAATATTCATACCCAGGAAAAATTAGAAGGTTAAAATAAAAATATTTACTGAAGACGTAAGGATGGATTCATATAGAATAAACCGTACAATAGTAATATGGAAGTTTTTTTTTTTTTTTTTCCAGATGCCTTAAATGGCAGTCGTAGTGGGGGAAATGAACTTTTTTTCTTTTTCCATGTGTTCATAATTTCCCACAACCCCCAAGTCTTCATTATCAGATCCCTCTGTCCTGAGATAACACAGTTAAAGAATAGTGTTCCATTCAATTATTCCTACTTGACTTCAATCAATCTGGCGTGACCCCCCTGTCTCTGTAATAAATCAGGGATAAGAGCATTAGCGAGGAGGGAGGGGGAGAGAGGTAGCTTTTGATGGTCAGATATAAGGCTGCACTTGACCCCCTTCGATTAATAGCTTTCACTTGATTGATGATGGGTCACAAAGCAGAGATAGTAAACTGTTACGTTCTGCCTTTTTCCTGTCTCCAGGGACAGCGTTGCTTTCATTGAGCCACTGTGCATGGGTGTGTTTTTCTAGGATGTTGAACTTTTAACTCCTACTGCACACGATAAGCGGTTCGGTTAGCCGGAGCTGAGACATTGAGGATGCCCGGTAAGTAACAGAAGGGGAGGGGGAAGGGAGGCGGGGAGGGGGAGTGCGCACACGATGCTGAACCATGTTAAACAAGTCACTGACAAGAGATAGGTTAAGAGCAGTAAGAGTACAAGAGAATTTAACTTTGCAATTGGTGGGCATGTGTTTTTTCCTAGATTGCCCTTTAATTAAAGCATAATTTGCTTGATGTTGGTTTCCCATTATAGGCTATTGGAAGACTGCTGTTTGACATCATGCGTGTGAAACTTTTTGGCAAGAGCAGATCTATTTGAGAAGAAGAAGGGAGGGTTGACTGGAGGATGCTCTTTTGAAATGTACACTTATTATTATGGATTTATATTAGATCCAACATTCCACAGCGCTTTACATTACACGTAACAGTCCCATCAGGCCTGGCCAGAGAAGAGCTTAAACTATGCAACATTTATTTGACACATTTAACTTTCAGATGTCTTTATGATTGTGGAGAAAACGAGAGAGTGCCGGGAGGAGGAAACCCACACAAGCACAGGGAAACATAAAAACTCCTTTCAGAGATATGTAACTTTAAAATCATCAATGGAGAGAGTGGCATCCTTTACCATACAGGTGCATGGGTCTTAAAAAAGCTTTGTAGATCCTCCCTCCTGTTTACCGTCACAGAGTGTGAGATTAGCTCCTGAAAATTTAGCGATCTAGAATAATATTTGGACGTTTTATTATCCATAATGCGGGGCTTAGTGTCACATTACCATTGAGATGCTCAATCTCTTGAGACTCTTCTTTCAATTTGTCCGGACAAGGGTCTCTCTTCTGCGGCTTCAACTGAATCTGTAGTTCGGGTTATCTGACTCTGATACAGTAGAGCGAAAGGAGAAAGAAAAAAAATGAATAAATATTTTTACAGAAAAGTAACAAAATTCCACCAGTATAAAGAAAACGGCTTACTAAAAAGAGGATAAAAATCATACCCGTTCAGGCTGCTAAAACATGTTTACAAAACGTTTAAGAACTAACACTAGCAATATACATCCTTAGTAGCTTGCAAATTAGGAAAAAAAGCATACATGTAAGGCCACAAGGACGATCATTTGAAGTCTACAAGTCTTTATACTTTTTCATTTAACTGCTTCTGTTCTAAATCTATCAAAATAGAAGTTAGTGCATTCCCTAAAAAGTTTAACATTTACACCCACATTATGTCCACATTTTTTTGTTTTCTATAAAAATAAATCCGTTATAGCATAGACAAAAATATTATTTAAAATTACACAGGGGTGGGCGGAAAAGTAAGTTTACAATGATCTTCGGACCAGATTTCACTTTGTGGTGTAATTTCGCTTAAGGCCACATTTCATCTAAGGGCATGTCAACCCCTTCTATAAAATTTAATATGAATGTTAGGACCCCCCAAAATCCCAAATGAGTTGTACTCACCGTGTCCACCAATGCTGCCAGGCAGGGAATCCGACTTACAAACTCCAGGGATCACCGCTGACCAGCTCCCTTCGAGGGGGCGTTGACAGTGACATCACGGCAATGGCTGGACGAGCCTCCATGCCCTGATGCCTAGAACATTGAAGGGCACATTGCAGAAGCAGAGGAGGTGGAGCCCACAGCCCACAGCATTGGTTGTGGCGTTTTAAGTCGGAATTATTATTGGACAAAGCGTACAAACGCATATGGGTTTTGGGGCCGGGTCAGACATATGTTAAATTTTTATAGAAGGGGGGGACATGTCCTTTAAACAGAGTGCCTGACAAGGCCAAAGGAACTTTCCTGTTGTCCTTTATTACAAGGGAGGGCGAATCCTCTCTCTTAAAACTTAACGGAGAGACCAATTGTATTCACTAGAGAAACCTGTTGACTTAATCGTTACTTATAGCAATGAACTAATTATGTATGTATAATTTTATTTATAAAGCACCCCTTGGGTATGCCACCGAATGTGTTACACTGACAAAATACTGAGCTATACAAACAAGGTGATGATAAGTGCAAGCCATTAACAGATAATAAAAATTAAATACAATTAAACATTGGTTAGAAAGCATATAGAATAAAATGATGTATATTGATTTACAAGTGCAATCAAGCCATGACACATTATGAGATCCCTGCCCCCGAAGAGCTTACATAATAAGAATGGTAAAAAAGAAGAATATTAATTCTAGCTGACAGAGGATATGATACAGAAGAAACAATCAGACAAAGTTAGATCAATAAAGCTCCAGGACCTGATGAAATACTTACTTAGATCTTCAGAGAGCTCTCTAGTTTATCTAGATGCATGTTCCTCCTCTTTTCAGATTCATTTTATCTTTATATATGCTTAGATTGGAAAAACGCTTGTTCACAGCTTGGTAACTAAAGACTGTAAGTTTAAACATCAGTGGTGGGAAAACATTTTATGGGTTTATATTCAAGACTGTTCAAGAAGGTCTTAAAGTGAGGTTAATCAGAAGATTGCAGTAAAAAAATGGTCAAACTAACTGAGATTTTGCTAAAGTTGTTGATGCTGTGCCACACAAGAGACTTCTGTATAAACAAATGTAAGTTGCGTCTTGAAAAAACATTGTACATGATAGTTTTGATGTTTGGTGTACAGAGAAATAGTTGTCAACAGAGCTTCGTAAGTGGGCTAAATAGAGTACCTCAGGGTTCTGTAATTTGGCCTATTCTATTTTATCTATTTATTAAATGAAATAGAAGTGGGTATTGAGTGAATTGTCTGTTTCTTGATGACACAAAACTAAACTTTTACCCTCCTCAAAATCTGTTCCCTCCCTAGAATTACTATTAATAGTGAAGACACACACAATCACCTCATGTCGTTGCCTGGGAAATAACGACAGATTCGATTTTCTTTAACCCCCATTGGCAACTTCACTTGCCAACTCATGTTAGCTCAAAATATTTTTTGCATTCAGATGTGGATAAAAATCAATGATTGTTTCAAAAAATCAAAAATAAAATCGTTTGAGTTAAATCAGATTTTTTTTTTTAAATAAAAGGCTTTTCAGGAAAATATATTACCATCCAAAGGTTTATTCCATGATGACAAAGATCTGCTTTTAATTATGTAGAATAAGGATGTATACCAATATACTCGATACAAGTCGACCGAGTATAAGCCAAAGTACCAATTTTTACCTGAAAGGAGTAAAAAACTGCTTGACTCATGTCTAACCGAGGGAGGGTTGGAAATGTTGACACTAATGCTTCTGATTCATATGCTTTTGAGGCTAAGGTTTCCCTGTAATGGCAGAAGAATCCCATACAGTAGTCCCATACAGTAATATTTCCAAATACAGTATGGCTTTTGACTGTATGGGACGACGCAGGGAATTTGCTGTTCATTAAGGAAACTAAAGCTTCAAATCAATACAGACTCAGAAGGCAATCTTGTCAAACACGATACCTATACCAAACATCTGCAGGAGTGGCAGCTCCCCCTGGGCCGGCCAGGTCATACTCGGCACCAGGAAGTGAGACCGGCGTCGAGTAGTGACATCAGGGCCGAGCAGTGGATGCGGATTGCCAGAGATAGAGCAGCCAGATGGCAGTAAGTGATTGACCCGAGTATAATACGAAGTTTGATTTTCCGGATATTTTTAAAGAATGAAACTGAAAACCGTGCTTATACTCATAGTATCTACGGTTATGTTAATTTTTTTGGTAATAATTCACTAATCCATTCAAGTCATGCTTTCTAGAGGTGTTCTAAGATTATTGGGCAGTTTCTCTGCTACAAGATATGATTCACAGATGCTTGGTTTAAATTGCATGCCTCTTTTTCACAGCCAAAAATATTATGAACATTCTTCCACTGCCACTGCACTGCGTTATGATGTCGCTTCTTGTGTTTAGGGTATGGGTCTTTCGGATGTACCAATTGCTTGCCTCAGTTGTGTTAGCCGTTTTTAAAGCAGACAGGGATACGATGTTTTTTGAAAAGTTCTTCTTAATTTCTTGGCGCCCCTGCTAATATGGATGACCATGTTCTCCTCCTGTCTTGCTTTTCCCTCCTGTGGTATTTTGTTCTTTTCTTTCCTTCGACTTCTTTGACAAAGGCCCCCCCACCACAGTATGGATATCCACAAGTTTTAAGGGCTCCTCTGGAGATGTTTCATTTCTTTAGCCTTCGCCTCTGTGCTGTGGGGATGTTCTCGGCCTCTGTGTTGCAGGGTTCTGATGACACCCAGATTGTGAATAAAGGGTGGTGAGGCAAACATCAAATACTGATCTTGTGATGTGTTGTGGTTTTATGTAAACCTCCCTTCCGTTTACCATTTTCCTTAACTCTACCAAGCAGTTCCAAGAAAGACAGTTTGTGGTTTTGTACTCTTCCCTTGTGAATTTAATGTTTGTTCTACCGCATAATGTTGTTCTGTTGAAAGTATTCGTACTTCCTTCTGTTGGTTTTAACCCAGGGGTGTTGTCATCAAACATATCTGAGACCAGGGGAATGGGGCTTATGCCCTTCAACTGTCTGCCATGTACAATGCTGTTTTAACACTTACTCTGGGCGCTTCCTTTCAACACCTCTTAGCCACTATCCAATCACACCTAACACCTGGCTGTGTTTTTCTTCGCTGTGATATGCCAATTGGGATTTTCAGGGTACATAATTGCCAAAGCATTCTTTGATACAAGTCATTCTGAATGAGAAAGCAGTCGGATGACTGAGCGAAACGTCTTCAAGAACTACATTCAAGTCCAGTTGATCTCATTGAATACAACCAGATATTACATGACCTGGATTGAATGGAACCTCACAAGCAATTTATCCACTGCTGTCTTATTAATTTTGCCTTTACCATGTGAAAGTAAGTTATATGACTTGGGTATAATATGTATTACCCTTGTATCTAATGTTATGATTATGTAATGTAGTTGCATAGAAAGTTGGAGCTATATAAATCCCTAATAACTATGCAGATCATTGGAAACCTTCAAATGATTCTGCAGTCGAAAAAGGAGAAAAATTACAGTATCCAGAAAAAAGTATCCATCTGACACACTCCATTAGTTTAGATTACCTTCTGTTATATTATGCAAGGGGTAGAAAAAAACCTTTCTGACCGGTTTTTAGCTAGAGAAATAATCCAATAATAGACATCGATGTTCAGTGAACTTTAGAATTTCTAGCATTTTGTGGTTTTATTCAATCACAGGAAGCCTTTTGAAGTTTATACAAACATAGAAAAGATAATCAATTGCACCATTCCTAGGCCCACATACAATATCAGTAATTATATTGTTACACTGGCATACTTTATAAACCAAAAGGGGTTTTAGTCTACATTACTGTGATCACATGAATAAAAAACCCCAGGTAACCCCAGTCGGGAGGTCCTAACGTTCTAACCTTTTCAATTTCTTAATTCAATTACGATTGAGCAAACTTTTTGCATTTCTCAGTCTTACACACTTGGATCCATATTACAGGCTTCTCTCCCTCCCCCCAGCCCTTTGGCTTTTTAAAATGAGGGAAGGAGGACTTTCAGTGCTTTATAGTTAAGGCATAGGACCTCCCATAAAGGGGGCGTGTTGGGGGGTGCTATTACCACATGAAGGCTTGACCAAGGCCCCCAATACAAGACCTTACAATACAAGAATTGTGGAAGCACTTGAAGCACGTTTAACACTACATAGTGGGGCCAGTGTGGGTTTTGTTAAATTGGTTAAATTATAGTTTGGGGGGTGGACCATGCCTTTAATAAGCCAACGTCATCGGGAGTTCGACGAAATTACTAATGTGTCTGGCAGCAGACAACTTAGGGTGCACTGTCCCATCCTGGAAATTTCAACGGGCCTTTATGCTTTTCTGCCTTCCCAAGACAACTACAGACAGGGACAGATAAAGGCTTGTTTGTTTGACTGCCCCTTAGGGTTACTGGCAGTTCTGGCACATTTTATGGCACCGGACACATGTATATATGTATTTAAATGTTTTAAGGTTTTTCTGTCTATAGAGTGTGACAGAGGATTTCTGAGTATAGTTCTTCCATTTCTCAATATTCGTACTAATATCACCACTTTTAGCTCCTTCCACACTATTCCAATGGGGGTAATTAATAAATGTCTCATAATAAACGCTAGTAGTTGCCTATCAGAGCGGAGGGACTGCGGACCTTGGGCCTGGGGGGTGAAATACAACCAAAGCTGCCTTTCACAGTACATTGCAACATTTTTGATAACACCACTTTGCAAAGGTCACACACACAAGTTAGGCCTATTTTTAAGATACTCGTCCTCTTTATACATTTTCAGTGTATGATGTGTGTTAAAGACAATTAAGTACTAAAATATTCTTCCTCCCCCTTACATGTACCTGGGGTTGAGGAAAAGTCCTCACCTCTGGGTAACTCTCTAAGCCAAGTTATACTACCCAAAGATAATTGTTCCGAGGTGGGCTGGACTAACACCGGCTATGAAACTGGAGGACTGACAACACTGTAATGAACTGATCGCGCGTATGCAGGAAACATAATACATTACATAATACGCGCAACAAGCTGTTTAAAGACTGGACCTGAACTTTCGGAAACTGAAACGAAAGTTGTGTCCGGTCTTTTAAACAGCTATTGCACATATGTTTTCCTGCATATGTTGCCATCACGCTGCATAAAAAAGGGCCTCTCCTAAACGGGATTTTTTTCTAAAAGGCTGATCGTGGCTTAGGAGATCTTTGGCAGGCATGTCGGGAAGGAAAGGGGATCAGGGGACCCGGCTCAATCTGGTGGGGGGGGGACCGGCACCTGCGGTAAACCCCTGGAATGATCTGGCCCCACTCCAACCACTAGAATTCACCCAGTGATTTTGTGTTATAGTGAAAGTACAAACTGCCCCCCTTGCTATGGGAAGGTAAGCAGCCACTGGGAGCTGAATAACGCCCTTGAGATCAAGTAAGATTTTCTTTCAGCTGATAGAGTTTGAAGGTGGTGGTTGTGGGGGGGGTTGTGTGACTTTGTAATGATTCTTTAGGTACAGTGCCCCTACCATATGGGACAGCAGCAGCTAACTGCAGGGTGGCGGTTTAATACGCACGGAAAGGAGCACAGAGAAAACAGATAATGCTTATTCCTCTGCTTTTCCTGATCTAAAGATGAATTCCATATCATTGCAGTGACAGAGAAATAGCTTTATTTTATAGAATGGATAGCTTAGTATAGTAGTGTATTGCCAGGGGAAGGGGCTGGGTGCGGTGTGCCAGTGTTCTTACTGACTAGCTGGCCCTGGCCCTTTAAAAAAGCTCCCCAGACTTTCAAAAAGGGAGTTAAAAAGCGTCAGACAGAGAGAAAAAAGAAAAAAAAGAAGAAAAAAAAAAGATTTTAAACAAAATGATTTTCCTAAGTTTACAGTCCTTTAAGAAAAAGGTTTTTTACAGCAAGACAGTTGTGAAACTCTGGACAGTCTTCAGCATATGTGGAAATTGCAGAGGTTATTAAATAGCTTCAAGAATAGGACTGCATAAGTTTTTTTATAAAATTAAGAATATTGAAAATTACTAGTCTTAAGATGTGAAGGGCAGAGTAATAAAGCTCTTATTAAAAATGGTGCTAATTTGCCCAAACCAATCAGATGTAGCTTTCAAGTTACATAGCATCTGATTTGGATTGGGGCACAATTAGCACCATTTTTAACCATAGAACTTATTGAATAAACCTGTTAGTTTTCAAAAATCTAGTGGTGAGAAAGCTAGCCAATTGGCCTTATATAATGAGCACAATGCCAAGGATGGTTCAGTATCCATTAAAATATGAAGTGGGCTATATTGAGTTCTAGTAATTATACAAGTGTGTGTGAAAAGAGTATGTCCAAACCTTACACTGAAAAATAATATAATAATTAATATTTATAACTATAATAAATTCACAAAATAATTTATTTTTCCTGTATTCATACTTAGTTTATTTAGTTCTTCATTACTTCTGGTTATCTGTGATGAAGCTATATGTCTTTCTGACTTTGTGCAAGCCTCTTCTCACTTCAAAGTACTGTTGATCTAAAAGAGAAATATCAGCTAACAATTTTAACAATGATTAACACAAGGGTGGTGCCAACAGTTTAAAATTTCTTGAAAGATTTCTGGATTGTGAATGCCAAGATTCTAAAATGGTCATTTAAGTAAACGTGAAATGCGAATTATCGATCCAATTTAAAGTTTTTGGTGTTTCAATAGAATCTAAAGGGTTTAGCTTCTTTAAGGAGACATTTGTCACTAGGTTAATGATGTTAATTCAGGATGTTATATTTAAAGTTCCCGCCTTGTCTGATTATAAGATGTGCTGTACTGCTACATTACAGAAGTTATGGGCGTGATATTGTTGTATTCAATTAGATCAACTGAGACTTGAAATGTAGTTCTTGAAGACGTTTCGCTAGTCATCCGACTGGTTTCTCAATCAGACAGACTGTACAAGAATCGTGGCAATATGTACCCTGGAAAATCCCAATTAGCATCTCACAGCCAGGTGTTAGGGTGTGCTTAGATAGTGGCTAAGAGGGTTATAGGAAGCCGAGTAAGGTGTTAAAACAGAAGGGTACATGGCAGACAGGTGGGTCGAACCCCCCCACCTCTATTTCGGCTGGTTTCTTATTTTCACTAAATGGCCTCCTTAACACCCTTATTGAACCAGTTCACGTTCCTCGCCAGTATGTTTAACATTACAAGCTTCAAAGGTATGTTCCTTATACCTTAAGATGCAGATAACAGGCTGGTCCTGCCCGAGGAATTGGCTCTTCTGTGACTGGGCCATACGTTTGATGAGTGGGCTGTTTGGTTCCCCCACATACCAAATCAGGAATTCTTCACTGCACTGCACTGCATATATTGATGTCCTTTTCTTGTGTTTAGGTATTGACCGGTCTTTTGGTGTACCAATTGCTGCCTCAGTGTGTTGTTCGGTTTAAAGCAGACAGGATACGTGTTTTTTGAAAATACCAACAGTGAAGGGGGAAAAGCAAGACATGAGGAAGAACATGGTATCCCATATGTAGAAGGGGGGGGGTCTCCGAGAAATAAGAAGCATTTTAAAAAAAACATCGCCTATCTATCCCTGTCTGACTTGTAAATCCGAACAACACACTGAGGCAGCAATTGGATACATCCAAAGACCCAATACCAAAACCACAAGAAAAGGACATCATATATGTGCGGGACAGTGCAGTGAAGAATGCTCTGATTTGTATGGGGGAGGACCAAACAGCAACTGCATCAACGTATGCCAGCACGAGCGAAGCAGCCAATTCCGCGGGTAGGACTCAGCCGTGTTCTGCAATCTTAAGGATTAAAGGACCTACCTTTGAAGATTGTAATGTTACCATACTGGCGATGGAACGGGACTGTTTCAAGAGAGGTGGTTAAGGAGAGCATTTGAGGTTGAAATAAAGAAACCAAGCCTTAAATAGAGTGGGGGGTTCGACACCAAACTGTATGCCATGTACAATGCTGTTTGAACACCCTTTACTTGGGCGTTCTATACACCTCTTAGCACTAGCTTCTAATCACACCCTTAAACATGGCTTTGTGTGTGATATGCCGAATTGGGATTTTCCAGAGTACCACTAATTGCACGATTTTGTAATGTACAAGTCATTCTGAATGGAGGAAAGCAGTTCGGTGACTAGCGAAAACGTATTCAAGAACTAACATTTCAAGTCCAAGTTGATCTTAATTGAAGACAACCGATATTACCATGAACTGGATGAATGGAAACCTTCACAAGCAAAGTTATGGGGGTTAAAAAACATATCTAAGAAAAACCAAAAGGTGCACACTTCGTTTAAAAATACTTTAAATATTACCCATACAATGTTAAGGAACAGTAGTGGCGGTTGTTTGGTGGGGGGGTGGGGGGGGGGGTTCCACATGGTGCACGGAATTCCCCTTTCTGCACTTGCCTCATGCTTGTCTGCGATTCAACTAACTCCTGGTTGGCAATGATTGTACATAGACTGTCGTTGTTAATCTTAGCTGGGCGTGAGGAACATGTATGTTATTTTTTTTAAGTATCCAGTCGGCGCTGTGCTTGGCAGCAGCAGTAGGAAACGTGAATCAACATGAACCCTGGAGCTGCCAGGTGATTACAGAGGACTGGGGTCTAGCTTTTAGGATACAGTACTTACTATCCACCGTGTTAAAGGCGTATCGTCCAGCTGATGTGAAAAACGTTTTTTGTTTTTTTTTCCCTATATGAAAGTTCACCTGTTCCCCAACCCCCCTCTACCTTTCCCCCCCCAAAATTCGCCTATGTTTCTTTGCCCAGCAGCCTCTGCAAGCTGGTAGCTGGCCTGGGGGTGTGTGTCTGCTACTGTGCTGTGGCAAGGATCTGTCATGTCAATGTGCATCATCCACATTGACCAGATGATGATTCTGCCACCCACCACTGTGCCCAGTGATGCCTGATTGTAAACAAAGCTTCTCTTCATGTCTCTATGAGTAACAGTTCTCTATGATTCCTGTCTCTATTCACAGTATAGTGGCAGGGAGAGACAGAGGGGGGGGGGAGTAGTTACAAGGTTCAGCCACACGCTTTATGTAAGGAGACTTTAAACAATTTGCAAAAAGTAATAGAATATATATTGCAAAAGGAATCAAATGGGGGGGGGCGGGGAGGGTGGTTTTTTTGGTGTTTGTAGGGAGACCGAAGGTTGTATTCAGAGGGAGGGAATGTGGGATGGTCACAAGTTGGATTGCAGGGGGGATTGTGGGAGACAGAAGGTGTATTCAGAAGGGGAGCGGGGATGTGGGAAGTGTCACAAGTGGATTGCAGGGGGGGATCTGAGGAGGACAGAAGGTGATTTCATGAGGGGATTGCTGGGGAGGTTGGAGTGTCACAAGTTGGATTGCAGGGGGATCTGGAGGGAAGAAAGGTTGTATTCATGACCCCCGGGGAGCTTGGGGTTTCGTCCAAGTTGGAGTGCAGGTGGGGGGATCTGGGACGACAGAAGTGTTTTTGCAGAGGGAGGACGGAAAGTTGGAGGAGGTAAAAAGTTAACCCTCTTCCCACACTTACTGTAACAAATACAGGGGACTTGGTGTTGTTTTTAATAAACGATTTGTGTTGTGTCTAACTCTAAGATGATTTCATAGGGGGGATGATGCGGGAACTATGAGGCACTCTGGTATGGGAGGGAGTGGGAGAGAGAAAAAAAAGGAGTTATAGTACCTGATTACAATCCAATTAATTAGTTGAGGTCAGAAGATGCTGTGATGCGTCGATGTGATTTTGTATCTCAATTTAGCAGTGAAATAAGTAGATGGGTTTGAGTTGGGAGGCGTTGTGTGAGGTGTGTGATGTGGTGTGTGTGTGGTCGTGTGGGTGTGTGTGTGGTGTGTGTGGGTGTGTGTGTGTGTGGGTGTGTGGGGTTGTGTGCACTGTGGGTGTGGTGGGTGTGTGTGTGTGGGTGGTGGGGTTTGTGTGTGTTGTGGTTGTGTGGGGGGTGGTGTGTGTGTGTGTGTGAGGGTGTTGTGTGTGTGATTGTGTGTGTGTGTGTGGTGGTGGGTGTGGTGTGTGGTGTGTGGGGGGGATGTGTGTAGCGTTCGTGGGGGGTGGTGGTGTTGTGGGGGGTTGTGTGTGTAGTGTGTGTGGGGGGGGGTGGGTGTGTGTGTGTGTGGGGGTGTGGGTGTGTGGGGGTGTGTGTGTGTGGGGGGGTGTTTGTGGTGTGTGTGGGGGCCTGGATGTGTGTGTGTAGAATCGACCAGGAAAGCAGTCCCGACTGGTATCTCTCACATTCTGCCGCATGCCACAAAGGAACGGCGTTCAGACATTTTAAATGCAGGCAGTCAATTGAAAGGGGCGGACACGCACCATCCACAGCCGTTCTGGGACAAAACTCATTGGAGTTTTTTAAACATACTTGCACACAGACACAGATAGTTGCGGTACATTTCCACCTTACAACATATCTATCCTTACAACCCAGGTGGACTTTTAGCAGGGAGAAGGGACCATTAGAAACCTCACGCGAGGTGGTTGAACAGCTATCAACATGACATAACATTATTTATAGGAGCGACCATGTTGTATATTCTTTATTAGAACAATTATGCAATGGTGCCCATACATGGTTACAATGTTGAACAGTTTCCCTAGATAAAAGGAAGCCTGTAATCAAAAATATTCCATCTGCCTTAACTAATAGGCCCCGTACCGAAAATATCCAGAAATTCGGTCAGATGCCGCCATAAGTTTCACAGCTCTGACTATTGCAAGACAAAATGATAAATGGACATTATGAAGCATAGTCTTTGAATAACGTGAGTAATAACATGGCGAGTAGAGCATATAAGATTTATTATATGACAGCGCTTCATTCTCTGATGATTAGAACGCTCTTCACTATTTCATTTAGCAGAGTTTTCAACTCCCCTCTCCCTTTCAAACTAGTTCTGCTACGACGTTTGCAAATGGAATAGATTGAGCACGGTATAATACTCCTACTCTGCAACATGTTTGCAAATGTAAGAAGGTGAAGGGATCGGGGAATAGGAGCTCAGCTAAAACACAAAGCGGGAAAGCAGTTTGGGGAAATAAAAAGCTTTTTTTAACACAAAAAGCAGCCCTCTGGCGACAGGCAGCCTCTGAGATCCGGACACTTTATTATGGCTGAAGGGATAGTCTGCTGGCACTGGGAAAGTTCAAGGGAAAGCCTGCTGGCACTGGGAAAGTTCAAGGGAAAGCCTGCTGGCACTGGGAAAAGGGATAGTCCTGCTGACTGGGAAAGCTAAAGGGATAGTCTGCTGGCACTGGGAAAGCTAAAGGGATAGTCTGCTGGCACTGGGAAAGCTAAAGGGATAGTCTGCTGGCACTGGGAAGCTAAAGGGAGTCTGCTTGCACTGGGAAAGCTAAAGGGATAGTGCTGGACTGGGAAAGCTAAAGGGATAGTCTGCTGGCACTGGGAAAGCTAAGAGATAGTTGCTGGCACTGGGAAAGCTAAAGGGATAGTCTGCTGGGCACGGGAAAGCTAAAGGGATAGTCTGCTGGCACTGGGAAAGCTAAAGGGATAGTTGCTGGCACTGGGAAAGCTAAAGGGTAGTCGCTGGCACTGGGAAAGCTAAGGATAGTACTATGGAAGGGATAGTCTGCTGGCAATGGGAAAGGGGACTAAGGGGATGTCTGCTGGCACGGGGAAAGCTAAAGGGATAGTCTGCTGGCACTGGGAAAGCTAAAGGGATATGTTGCTGGCACTGGGAAAGCTAAAGGGGGTAGTCTGCTGGCACTGGGAAAGCTAAAGGGATAGTCTGCTGGCACTGGGAAAGCTAAAGGGATAGTCTGCTGGCAATGGGAAAGCTAAAGGGATAGTCTGCTGGCACTGGGAAAGCTAAAGGGATAGTCTGCTGGCACTGGGAAAGCTAAAGGGATAGTCTGCTGGCACTGGGAAAGCTAAAGGGTAGCTGCTGGCACTGGGAAAGCTAAAGGGATAGTCTGCTGGCACTGGGAAAGCTAAAGGGATAGTCTGCTGGCACGGGAAAGCTAAAGGGATAGTCTGCTGGCACATGGGAAGCTAAAGGGATAGTCTGCTGGCACTGGGAAATCTAAGGGATAGTCTGCTGGCACTGGAAAGCTAAAGGGATAGTTGGCTGGCACGGG
Organism: Hymenochirus boettgeri; assembly: GCA_019447015.1. Taxonomy (NCBI): domain Eukaryota; kingdom Metazoa; phylum Chordata; class Amphibia; order Anura; family Pipidae; genus Hymenochirus; species Hymenochirus boettgeri. The sequence continues at coordinate 204,870,217 of CM033472.1, forward strand.
AAAGCTAAAGGGATAGTCTGCTGGCACTGGGAAAGCTAAAGGGATAGTCTGCTGGCACTGGGAAAGCTAAAGGGATAGTCTGCTGGCACTGGGAAGTAAAGGGATAGTCTGCTGGCACTGGGAAAGCTAAAGGGATAGTCTGCTGGCACTGGGAAAGCTAAAGGGATAGTCTGCTGGCACTGGGAAAGCTAAAGGGGATAGTCTGCTGGCACTGGGAAAGCTAAAGGGATAGTCTGCTGGCACTGGGAAAGCTAAAGGGATAGTCTGCTGGCACTGGGAAAGCTAAAGGGATAGTCTGCTGGCACTGGGAAAGCTAAAGGGATAGTCTGCTGGCACTGGGAAAGCTAAAGGGATAGTCTGCTGGCACTGGGAAAGCTAAAGGATAGGTCTGCTGACTGGGAAAGTAAAGGGATAGCTGCTGGCACTGGGAAAGCTAAAGGGATAGTCTGCTGGCACTGGGAAAGCTAAAGGGATAGTCTGCTGGCACTGGGGAAAGCTAAAGGGATAGTCTGCTGGCACTGGGAAGCTAAAGGGATAGTCTGCTGGCACTGGGAAAGCTAAAGGGGATAGTCTGCTGGCACTGGGAAGCTAAAGGGATAGTCTGCTGGCACTGGGAAAGCTAAAGGGATAGTCTGCTGGCACTGGGAAAGCTAAAGGGATAGTCTGCTGGCACTGGGAAAGCTAAAGGGATAGTATGCTGGCATGGGAAAGCTAAAGGGATAGTCTGCTGGCAATGGGAAAGCTAAAGGGATAGTCTGCTGGCACTGGAAAGCTAAAGGGAGTCTGCTGGCATGGGAAAGCTAAAGGGATAGTCTGCTGGCCATGGAAAGCTAAAGGATAGTCTGCTGGCACTGGGAAAGCTAAAGGGATAGTCTGCTGGCACTGGGAAAGCTAAAGGGATAGTCTGCTGGCATGGGAAGCTAAAGGATAGTCTGCTGGCCTGGGAAAGCAAAGGGATGTCTGCTGGCACTGGGAAAGCTAAAGGGATAGTCTGCTGGCACTGGGAAAGCTAAAGGGATAGTCTGCTGGCACTGGGAAAGCTAAAGGGATAGTCTGCTGGCCATGGGAAAGCTAAAGGGATAGTCTGCTGGCACTGGGAAAGCTAAAGGGATAGTCTGCTGGCACTGGGAAAGCTAAAGGGATAGTCTGCTGGCCATGGGGAAAGCTAAAGGGATAGCTGCTGGCACTGGGAAAGCTAAAGGGATGTCTGCTGGCACTGGGAAAGCTAAAGGGATAGTCTGCTGGCACTGGGAAAGCTAAAGGGATAGTCTGCTGGCACTGGGAAAGCTAAAGGGATAGTCTGCTGGCACTGGGAAAGCTAAAGGGATAGTCTGCTGGCACTGGGAAAGCTAAAGGGACAGTCTGCTGGCACTGGGAAAGCTAAAGGGACAGTCTGCTGGCACGGGAAAGCTAAAGGGACAGTCTGCTGGCACTGGGAAAGCTAAAGGGACAGTCTGCTGGCATGGGAAAGTAAAGGGACAGTTGCTGGCACTGGGAAAGCTAAAGGGGACAGTCTGCTGGCACTGGGAAAGCTAAAGGGACAGTCTGCTGGCACTGGGAAAGCTAAAGGGAAGTCTGTGGCAATGGGAAAGTAAGGGACTAGTTGCTGGCACTGGGAAAGCTAAAGGGATAGTCTGCTGGCACTGGGAAGCTAAGGGATAGTTGCTGGCACTGGGAAAGCTTAAAGGGATAGTCTGCTGGCCATGGGAAAGCTAAAGGGATAGTCTGCAGGCACTGGGAAAGTTAAAGGGAAAGCCTGCAGGCACTGGGAAAGTTAAAGGGAAAGCCTGCAGGCACTGGGAAAGTTAAAGGGAAAGCCTGCAGGCACTGGGAAAGTTAAAGGGAAAGCCTGCAGGCACTGGGAAAGTTAAAGGGAAAGCCTGCAGGCACTGGGAAAGTTCAAGGGAAAGTCTGTAGGCACTGGGAAAGTTCAAGGGTAATGGGATAGTCTGCTGGCACTGGGAAAGTTAAGGGTAATGGGAAAGTCTGCTGGCACTGGGAAAGTTAAGGGTAATGGGAAAGTCTGCTGGCACTGGGAAAGTTAAGGGTAATGGGAAAGTCTGCTGGCACTGGGAAAGTTAAGGGTAATGGGAAAGTCTGCTGGCACTGGGAAAGTTAAGGGTAATGGGAAAGTCTGCTGGCACTGGGAAAGTTCAAGGGAAAGCCTGCTGGCACTGGGAAAGTTCAAGGGAAAGCCTGCTGGCACTGGGAAAGTTCAAGGGAAAGCCTGCTGGCACTGGGAAAGTTCAAGGGAAAGCCTGCTGGCACTGGGAAAGTTCAATGGAACGCCCTGGCTGGCACGGGGAAAAGTTCAAGGGAATCCCTGCTGGCACTGGGAAAGTTAAGGGTAATGGTTAAAGGGCATGTCCTCCCTAAAATCAAAGTTTTAATATAATGCAGCTCCCCCCTGCCCAGACTTAAATGCTGTATTATTTCTTTAAAAAACAAATCCAAAGCATATATTTACAGCTCTTCACTCCAGCGGTGCACTCCACACGGACCCGTTTGCAGAAAGTTGCTAACAGGGGCCAGACGTGGTTGCTGGCAATGGAGCCACCGCGGGAACAAAGGCATGAGAGTATGATTTAATCATTTTTTTTAAAATAATGAGGCATTTGTGTATGGGCAAGGGGGAACTACATCACATTAACAGGATTACACAATAATTGATTCAGATGGAGGGAGGGGGGAAAAAGGGCTCCCCTGCACTTGCCAGAAACAACTAATAGGACGCATCAGAGGCAGAAACCTTTCCCACAGGAAGACAGCTCCTACTCCTCAGTTTTGTGGACTTTGGAAAGGCACTGCAGAAGAACCCTAAGGAGTTGGAATGCAAGGTAAGGATCATTTTAAACTACACAGTGGGGCCAGTATTAGTTATAGTTTTGGGGGTGGACATGCCCTTTAAAGGCAACGGGAAAATCTGTTGGCACTGGAAAACACACCAGCAGATATTTATGGCTGACCGACTGATAGTGCCATGTATCAATCGGTTGGAAATATCTGATGGTGTGGTGCGACTGGCCTTGACCAAGCTCGATTGCCGTATCAGATGAACGGGCAATCAGAAATGTTGGTAAATAACGGACAATTATGCGGTTCCCTATGGAACCTCACAATCGGTCATGCGAACTGTTGGCCGTGGCCACTACTGCCACAATCAACAGTAATTTGTCCCAGCTGAGTGAATGCTTGGTGGGGACAAAAAGTCCTACCGTATGTACCCAGCCTTAAGTTCTAATGGAGAAAGTGATCTTAAACTCCCCCAAACATCTCAAACTGTCTGTCCATCTATCCTTCTCTCTATATCTATCTTTCTGTCTGTGGAAAGAACCGCTCGAAGTTCTCCACCTTGAGGCTCTGATCTTTCCATATATTTCCCCTTTTTCTTCTGATAAAGTGCACGATATTGTCAAGTGGTTGATCAAAAAAACATCATACATGGGATCAATATTTTGAACGATCCAATCTAATTTATTGGATTGCTCAAAATGACGATTGTGTGTATGGGGGGCTTCAAATTTCAGCTATCAATCAAGTTCTTTAGTATCAAATTCTTTTGCTATGTTATATTTTGCTGCAGCTGGAACATACTTCCCAATTGTCCAGGACATGTACGGATTTCACCTTGAATCCCGCTGTACCAGACTGCATGGTGATTGTCGTGGATTTCAGTCTGTCACGTTTCCCCATCCAGCAATGTCAAGTTTAAATAAAGTTTTGTTTAAAAAAATTGGAAGTTTATTTTTAAAGGGGAAGTTCAGTGCAAATACATATACTTTTAAGAAAAAAAGAACAGTTTTTTCATCCTAATGAACTTAACCTGTCCATTCAGCATTTCAGCTGTGTATAAATAAATGCTTTGAAATACTGACTTTCTGTTTGCAGGACCCCTAATAAAGACCGTTATTGTCTTGTCCATGACCCAGCGCCTGGGTTGCTTCAGTTGCTCAGTAGAGATCTGAGCATCTTTGACCCATCCAACAGCCAATCAGTAGAAATTAGGAACATTTAGAGAAGTGTGCATTCTGGGAAGAAGGACCATTAAAGAACCTAAAATGTCAGCCCACTAATGTCAACAAAAGAATGTAGAAGAACTAGGTATGCCTAATACAAACGAAAAATTTTAAAAATAATGAGATTTTCCTCTGAACTTTCCCTTTAAACAAAACAGTGACAGTCTGGAAAAAGTGTGGAGGGGGGACCTGCATGCATTGTCCTGCACGGATCATTAAAGTAATAGAATGTTAAAATAAGATTAGCTGCTGCAGATATCCCCATGTTAACATGCAGATTGTTAGCACAGAACCAGTGCAGTTCTGTCTTGTGGATACCCATAAATCCACGTGCTGAGCGGTACAAACAGAACTCTAGACATGGTCCACACCGCCCCTGCCAGGGATATAACCAGGGACATTCCCCTTTCCTTCCTCTGCCGGTCCTTACCACAGTCCACACGGTACTTCTCGTGTCTGGCTTTCATGGCTTCTATTTCACATTGTTGGTCCGAGATAAATCGCTCCAGTTTTGTTTGTATAGCTTTAGGCAATTTGGCCAGCTCAGACTTCTCCAACACTTGGTGCAGAACCACCGCCATCTTCCCAGCGGCTGAACCGTAAGAGAACGCAGATACCCGCCGATAGCAAAGGCGCACAGCTTGTTGGGAATTACAGAACTCTTGAAGTCGCGCTGATATGACGTTTAAAATCAGCAAAGTTTGCGCACCTAAAGGATCATGGGAAATATAGAGAAAGTAGTCGCATCTCAGTGACGGAGAGTATCCGGGATTTGATTTTTATAACTAACAGGCACTACAGATGCAGACAGGTATTAGAAAGTATTTGGTATTTTCTCCAGACTGGGTCAGTAATATAGAAAAGCTGTTGCCCAAATTAAAGATGGTTTTGAGGCATTCATTGTCAGGTATGACGTGCAAGCTAACGCAGCTTTTGATTGGTTGCAGTTCCCTACTGTCCAGTCAGCAGTGCAAGTGACAGTCTGGAGCAGGGTAAGAGATGGTTAACTTAGCAGCAAAAATAAAATGTCCTTTACTTGTTCCTCTATCTGGGTTTGGTAACTTTACAGCTTGCAGATATGTTAAATGGCTAATCCTATGTTATGCCAAGGCAGCTACACACTTATTCTTTTCTGTGTCTGCTGAATGGGTACCATGTGTACATGATTAGCACCTAAAGCCTTTATTAACTCTGTTCAAGTTACTTTCTCCATCCGTATACATTCACCTTTTTATCAGCAACTATACTTATGGTGGCCATAGAGGCTACAATCTGATTGTACATCCGTGGGTCGTATGATTGGATTGCCGGTCAGCCAAAATATTTTCAACTGGTCCGATGGGGAAGATCTTTTAACGATAGCCCATACACGATCCGACGGTTGTACGATATCGGGATTTAAGCAATATTGTATAAACGATTTAACACATTGTTGTAGGCAGAATGTCTGTGTGTGTATGTGTATATATATAATGAACATTTCTGTAACTTTCAGATTTGATGTCCTCTCAATAAAGCATTTACAAAATGGGAAGAAGTTTTTATGTAGATGAAGATGTCGATATCTACATTTCTAAGCTTATTCAGCAACAGAAAGCCTTTGTTACAGGGCTTATTGTTGGCCAGGTAAGTTTACTTGCCTGCCCGTTCTTAAGTGCCACTTTTTTTTAACCTTTAAAATAAACAGCAGAAAACAGCTTGTTTTTCCTGATCTTCATTTTCCATTGCGCATGCTCAATCGGAATTTAAAGGGCATCTATAGTGAAAAAAACACATTGCCCCTTTGCAAAGTTAAATTCTTGTACTCTGTGCTGCCTTAATCCTATCTCTGTCAGTGACTTTGTTTATCCATGGTGTCCAATCGCTGTGCTGCACTTCCCCCTCCCCTCTGTTACCTCCTCTATGTCTCAGCTCCGGCTAACCGACAAGCTTATCATGTGCAGTAGGAGTTAAAAGTTCAACATCCAGAAAAACACACCCATGCACAGTGGTCAATAGAAAGCAAGCTGTCCTGGAGACACGGAAGAAGAAGCAGAACAGTACAGTTTATGATCTCTCACTTTGTGACCCATCATCAATCAGTGAAAGCTATTAAGAAGGGGGGTCAAGTGCAGCCTTATATCTACCATCAAAGCTACCTCTCTCCCCCTGCTAATGCTCTTATCTCTATGTTTATTACGGAGCAGGGAGGGGCGATTATGTCACAGGAATTTAATTGACAGTCCATATTCTTCTAACTGGTGTATCTCAGGACAGAGAGGGAATCTGAAGTGAAGACACTCTGGGGGTTGTGGGGAATTATAGAACACATGGAAAGAAAGAAAAAAAAAAAGTTAATTTTCCCACTATAGATGCCCTTTAAGCCTTTGTTTCCCATTGTCATTCCAGACCAGGAAAAGATAATTACAGTGAACATGATAAAAGCTTTTTATTATTAGGTGATCACATTGAGTGCTTTTTATGAAATCTAACCACTACAAAGCATTATTTATTTAACACAGGATGCAAAGAAATGAGGACATTTTGATCATGGTTATTAGGTCATATTAGGAGTCTGCTGAATAAAGCAGGCCTCATCAAAATTACTTCGTTTTATTAATGGCTTTGTTGTTGTCATTAATCCAAAATCTTAATTTTCTTGTTTTTGTTTAGAGATGAAATCCAGATGGTTAGAAAGAAACAAAACCACTGTATTGTATTCATACTTTGCTTTATTTGGTCCTGGGGTTAGAGTCAGAACCAGAGAGAGAAGTCAAGTGTTGTCAACTGTCTCCTACCTCCATGGGAAACATAGTTTTGCACTATAGATGCAAAATAGAATATTTAGATGCTTTTTCGTGGACATAAAGTTACCTAATCTCTTGACTTTTCTTTTTTTTCAGTTTTCATTTCAAAGAGATTATGTACTCCTGGCTGCACAGACACCACAAAAAGAAGATCAAGGTGATGGGTTAAAGTCTGGTTTATCCAAGTTAGAGGAAATAGATGAGGAATGGATATCCATGCATGCCAGTCAGGTACAGAAGTATGTTTGTTATTTGGAAGTTGGGGGCAGGTTTGTCGAATAGACAAAACAAACCTCTGATCAGTTTTAACATACAACAAGTAGTGTATGGCCAGCATTAAGTGTGACTGTTGGAGGATGTTTTGAGTAATTAGCTGGAGATCTTCAGACTGTACAACTTAGCTTTAGAAAATATTAGTCAGTTTTAAACTGACTTAAATCTGTGTGTATGTGTATTGTTTAATTGCACCACTTGGGGGTAATGCTGTACATTTTACAGACAGTGTGTGAACACAAACCTAAAAATATCAGTAAAATGATTTGATAATTAATAAATGTACAGAAATTGAAATTACTCCGATAAACTTATAAAAAACAATTCTCCTTAATACATGATGAAAGCATTTCCCACTCAAAGAGTTCATAGTTAAAGACAAATGCAAAAGTTTATTGAATCTTAATATGGATGTTTTACACAACTCAGTACTCTGGAAAATGTTTGTTCCCTTATGCATGGAAAAGTAATTACAAATACATATGCTTTCAAAAAGAAAATGGAGTATCTTCTCATTCCAATAACCATATTCTGCCCATTGAGTGATTTCTCTGTGCATAAATAAATGCTTCCAAAGTACTGACTTCCTGTTTGCAGTGTCTGATATTGTTTTAGCCTGACCCATTCAATAACCAATCAGTAACCAAGCATAGCAAATGGAAGGATATGAAATCAATTGATGTTTCAAAAGTGCAGAAAATATGTAGAAAAGCTAGGTATATGTAATATAGATAAGATTTTTTTTCATTTACTTTCCCTTTTAAACCACCTAATATTTCTGTTCACTTTAAATCTTGTATTTTATGCAGACAAAAAGACAATGTGGTACCAAACCGTCTTATGCCGCACTGGGACTCCCTGGCAAGGGCTCACTGCCCCAGCACTCCAATATCCATATATAACAAACAACAATGAGGGAGGTTTAGACGTTGAGCTAAAAGTGATGACTGTGAAAAATTTATTCCAACAGAACCAAGTAAAAACAGTGGCAACGTTTCGGGCCCACACTCAGCCCTTTCTCAAGCCTAAATTCAAGTGACTGGTAACAATCTTTTATACACACATTGTGTCCGCCCACACCTCGTTAAGGCAAATCAGTGCTATCTTAAATTTAAAGTGACAGTACAAAAACCCTCTTAAAGGCATATAAAGTTACAGTGCAAATCCACATTTAAAGTGACAATGAGACTATTAAATTCTCTCACAAGGTTGACAATTTTATGATTGACTATTTGGATCTCAGAATATATAGGGATGGTGACAAGATAGGCACAGATATATATATATAAAGAGTATCAGAGTTACCATCCCATTCATTTGAGAGAATCCATACCGTATACACAATTTATGAGAGTCAAGCGGATTGTGTCTAATGCAGACACGAGTGATAAGAGAATAAAGGAGATGGGTGTAAGATTTAAAGAAAGAGGGTATCCACCAGCATTGCTACAGAGGAATATGAATAGAGTCAAACAGATTCCAAGGGAAGAACTTTTAAAACTTAAACATGAAAAACGACAGGATAAGAGAATGACATTTGTCAGCACATATAATACAGAGAGTGACAGTGTATACAGAATTATACGTAAACATTGGCATCTATTGCAAACATGCCATGATATAGAGGAGTTTAAAATACCACCTAGATGAGCATATAAGAGACCACAACGTATAAAAGATAAACTGATCAAATCAGATATAGGACCAAGGCGAGAGGAACAATATACATTTGGGACAGTGAACAAAATACATTTGGGACCCCAAACAGTGACATTTCCCTGTTTGGGGTAAACACACTGCAATAGTGTTATTAGAGAGGAATATTTTACACATCCTCATAATGGGAAGAAATTTTATATAAGAGGTCAATATACTTATAATATGTAATTTGTGGTGTATAAACTTAAATGCCCCTGTGGCCTACTTTAGGGGAAACGACACAGCAAATGAAGGAACGTTTGACACAACACAAATCAACCATTAGAAGGGCAGCCACGCATTTACCAGCTAAACATACAGACATATTAGTCAGTTATAGATCATGTCCCCAAACTGAGAAGAGGTGGGAACAGATTGAGAAAATTGCAAGAATTGATGATGAAATGGATTAATAAATTAGACACTATGCGGCCAAAGGGTATGAATAGGGAATATACACCAGGCATGTTTATATAGGTAGGAATGAAAATCAGAACTAATGTGTTTTTATGTGACTGCACTATTTATTTTTATCTATTTAACGTAAACTATCTTTATGATTCATATAAATGTTTTTAAAGGACTAAAATGAAAAGGAACATTGAACAACAAGTAAAAGTCATGGACTCTTATTAGTCCCATTAGGAGAACATAAATAAAGATGGACTATCTTTTGAAGAATAAAAGGACATTTTATTCTGTTATGATTGGGAAGCTGTATGCACATTTTTTGCACACTATATACATACACTGTTTTTTAATAATGCACATTTTTTAGTATATTAAGTATTCAAAAATTTTCTATAATATATTTGTTATATATGATATGATAATCTTAAGAGACATTTTAAAAAATCAACATTGTCACTAATCCACATAAATGTGGATTTGCACTGTAACTTTATATGCCTTTAAGAGGGTTTTGCACTGTCACTTTAAATGTAAGATTGCACTGATTTGCCTTAACGAGATTTGGGCGGACCCAATGTGTGTATAAAAGGTTTGTTAGCAGTCACTTGAATTTAGGTTTGAGAAAAGGGCTGAGTGTGGTCCCGAAACGTTGCCACTGTTTTTACTTGGTACTGATGGAATACATTTTTCACAGTCATCACTTTCAGCTCAACGTCTGGACCTCCCTCATTGTTGTTTGTTGTATTTTATGCAGACTTCAGATCACTATAAATGGCCAAGTAGCAGATAGAAAACTAAATTCCACCTTCTGTTTTAAAGAAAATACACCCATACTGTATGTTAAAGGGCATGTCAACCCTTTATAGAAACTTTTAATATATTATAGTCCATGTTCCCCCAGCCTCATCCACTATAATTATATTCTCAGAAAGTCCCCCGATCATTACTTACCTTACCTCTCTCCTTCGTCGCAATGCCCCGGCCCTCTGCTTGCACGGAACTGCAAGCAGGGGGCAGGACCGGCAGCCGCGTCTGTAATTGGCTGAGAGGCAGCCAATCACGGATGTGGCCGCCGGCTGCTCAGACCGGCGAAGGAGAGAGGTAAGGTAAGTAATGATCGGGGGACTTTCTGAGACTATAATTATAGCGGTTGGGGCTGGGGGAACATTGACTATAATATACTAAAAGGGATTTACGCTAGGGGGAGGGAGACCAAAGTGGGTGGGAGGGGGATGAAGGGCTGCAGTGCGCATGCCAAACTTCTCCCAGAGGGGAGACAGGAGGCAGAGTCCTATATGGACTCTGCCTCCTGGTGGCAGTTTTGGGACTTTGGGGAGGGGGGGAGTACGGGAGAGCGATTGGGAGCTGGGATGAAAGGTAAGGATTTTATTACACTACAGAGTGGGGGGGTATTATAGTTTTGGGGGTGGCCATGCCCTTTAATTATGGTTTGAATTTTTTTTATTTTGTATTTGCAGGTAGGGCGCATGCTGCCTGGAGGTCTGTTGGTGCTTGGTGTTTTTCTCATAACATCACCTGACCTTTCTAAAGATGTTCAGAATGCACTGAGAAAGGTAAAAGAAAAAAATATTTAATGAGCAAGGACAGTTGGTACAATCTTTCTGTGCCCTTTAGAACAGCAATGCAATTTCTGTGAAGCAAGCTTAAACTAGATCAGGGATTTGCACACTGCAGCCCACCAGATGTTTTGCAAACTACAACTGGGAATGCTGGGAGTTGTAGTTTGCAAACACATGGAGGACCCAGGTTGGACATCCCTGGACTAGACCGTATATGGCTGCATTATGTTTAGTGAGGGGTTTACGTCCATCTCAAAATTACAATGAATGAAAATTATTTGCTTGTTAACTTTAAGAGAAAATTCTAATGTAACATATTTGGAGCAAAAAATAAGGATGACATTTTTATTGCTTTTTGGGTTCTCCCTTTGTCTTTCAATGAAAAGAACGCATTCTGGCATTAAAAATGCTTTCTAATTGTCTAGCCCAAGTGGGTGTGCACACTAATAAAACAAAGTGATCCAAAATTAGAGCTTTTCAGCGTACACTGGTTTAAAAGATTCTCCTAAAAGAATCATTTTATTAAACATGTATGCAAGCACACAAACAACAGATGTTTATACAAGACCATCTTTTGAACCGATGTGCGTTGAAAAGCTCTAATTTTGGATCACTGTGATTGTCGGACTAAGCAAAGGATTCGGGGCAGGCTGCACCCTGACCACCATGGGGGAGCGGTGAGTAAGGATTGAAAGTTTTGAATTCTGCTGTTTGATCTGATTTGAATTAAGCAAAGGGTTTGGGATTTCTTACACCCAAACACCAACATTATTAAGTAAGATATTATTTGTAAGGAATCTAGTAAGGGGCTTAAGTCCCAGGGCTAGTTTTCTGTTTATCTGTCAGAATCAGTTGGGCTGCTTTGTATTGTGCTGCTAATGAAACAAACCCACATCTGCTGCAGGAAGAAGGCTAAATGGAACTGATATCAGTGTTACTGTAAATGCAACAATTGTTAGAATATGTCTGCAAATATACTATGCTGTAGGGGATTTATTTTATTGCGCTTTGTTGTCCTTTTAAATACTAAGATCCAGGGCCCGGTTAGCTTGTTTTTGCAGTTGAAAAGTCATCAATGAAGAACAGACTGTGGCATTTTGAGGAGGGCGATGTTTCTGAAAGGATTGCTCTTCATATTTGTTCTGCAACCAGAAAGTATGTTGTTATTATTATATAATATAATTATTATATAATTTAATTATTAAGACCTTTAATGTATGCTATTACCACTATTGTCTGTTAAAAGGTCCTTTTATATACTGGTATGTTATTACAACTATTGTATCAATTGTGTGTCATTATTGGATTCTAACCTCTGATAAGATGCCCAGAGGTTTATTCCTATGACATTCTCTGCTCTGAAATGTTGATCTCAAAATGGTTGGGAGGTAAATAATGTGTGTGGCCGGAATTACTATAACAATCTATAACAACCACTTTCCTGAAAATGCACAAACCATTTTATTTTTGAGAAAAATTAATTAATTATCATCAACGCTGTCTCTTTCACACAATAAATAAGATACCGTATGTGTTATTATGTCTATATCATAAAACCGAGTAGTTTGAATCCTTCTTTAGAGTTTTACCCCAGGGTTCCTGTTTCATTATACATATTGCCCAATTTTCGGAGTCTAGATACATAAATTTACCCCATGAAAAAAGCACTGAAAAGAAGCTTGCAGCAATGTGAGCAGCTTTTCTTATAATGGGTTTTATATATTTGACTTGTTTTTTTTCAGGGACCAAATGTATTATTGATATATTATAGGATATTGATAACCAATTAATTGGGGTAAACACCCCCTTCTATTTTTAATATGGTAGACTGCCCTTAAGCTGAAACTTGTGCTTCGCTGCACAGCAGGAACAGTGCTGCAAGCTCCATTCTTCCTGCTCGTGCTGGTGCAGGAATCATGCCTTCCCAGCAGAATTACCAGTCAAGAAATCAGAAAGCAAACTTGTCCAGAATGTGTTCTCCTGTTGCAAGCAGGAAGAATCTTAGCTGTCAGTCTAACCTATTTAAAGTGGGATCCTCACCATTTTTTAAGCCCAATGTAACATGTGCAGGGCACAGTCAAGATTCGCATACACGCAGCCTTAACAGTTGTACAATCCCATTATTTTATGATCAGTATTTTCTAGCAGGAGGATGGGGGGGGGGGAATCAAAGGACCTTTGGTCATACATGGTCCAATTATTGTACAATATAAGAATATCCTGATAACGTACAACTGTTATTGTGCCTGTAACGGCTCCTTTGAAAGGCAAGTCCAGCCCTCAAATGAAAATGTATATACAGGTAAATCCCCTAAAAACCCTAAACTGTAATAGTTTGAAATATGAAATATATGTTTAACATGAAATCCTGCAGAATATCCTGTTGGATTTGATAATTGACATCACAGCTAATGACTGAATGCTAATCTCCTAGCTGCCTCCTCTGAGCATGCTCAGGCTCAGTACAGGTCACTAAATTGTAAGTGGCATCCAGATGCATAGCAGGCATACAGTAATGAATTCATAGAATAAAGTAGGATATATCAACATATTTTAAAGAAGGTGGAGTTGCCCTTTTATACTTTGTTTTGAGCGTATTAAGGTTTTTTCTTTAGCCACAGGGGGTCCCTTGGCACGGCAGGAGTTAAGCACCATCCTCCAGGAGAGGACACTTAAGAGTTAAAGTAAGTAAGGCTCCGATGCTTTTTCTATTAGGCATACATACTCATACCGTGCATGCGGGAGCCCATCCCCCCGCCACCATCAGCTAATTACACCGGGAGTCCCCGACGTGCTGATACACACAGTTCCTATGGACGGGTCCACCTGTCCATCTCGTCCATCATCTCCACAAGGAAAAATAGAAGAACGGGTGTCCCCTCTGATATACGTGGATAACAATTTTTTTTTATATATCAGACTACTTACTATTGTAGCCTGATATATAAATAAAGTTTGTTATCCCTGTATATCGGAGGGGACACCCATTCTTTTATTTTTCCTTGTTCCAATGATTTTTCTCCAGTTTATAACTCCTTGCTGCTAGGGAACCTCCTTCATTTATTAAGTCTCCGCTTCAGGAATTAGACATTTTTCTCCTCTTCTGTAGAGTTGCCAGTCTTCTTGACCCATCACCATGTAGGAGGGCATGCAGAGCAGACTCGGTCCCCTTCTCATGCTGCAGAGGACCCGTACACAGTACCTCTTTAGGCTGCAATGTGCTGGAGCCCCCTCCACTTCTAGCTTCTAGGAAAACTGGCTCTGGCCCCGACCACTGCTTTCCGGTTCTGCAAAATGGTTGTTTTTATTAGGGCCACATTCTTTTAGGCTGAACATGACCTTTGTAAGCTATGACCTAAATATTCATCTGTTTTTATTCTCCATATCCTAGAAATTAGCTGTGCTCTGGTTGGTGCTGGTCTTTTCCATGTAAGTGCTAATAGGCCTTTTGCAGCTGTGCAAATATGTGAGATTAGTCTCTGGGTATAATTATTTAATCCCTGATCAGGTAAGTTAAAGAGAGCTGTGTATGGGGACAGTTTATAATTAGGGTCGGTTACATCTTGTATCATTGATTCAGTTATCTTCCAGAATTTTTGGACTTCTTCACATAGCCACCAACAGTGCAGTTGTGAGGCTTGGTTATTGCAGTTACGAAAACATAGATTTGGATGGGAAGGATTAATTCTGTGTATATATTCAGGTGTTGTATACCAGTCATAAAGAATTTTGAGGGTCCTTTCTTTCGTCGCTATATTTAATGAGCTTTTGTGTGAGTTATTATATATTTGTTTCCATTGTTGTTCATTAAGTTTTTGCTGGAGTCAATCTTCCCTTTTTTGAGAGTATTTGGATTTGATTGGTAATGTATCATGCCATAGTTTGTTATATATAGCTGATATCTTACCGTGCATATGGGTAGAGTCATTCAGGAGTTTTTCTATTGGGGTTAATTGTTTACTCTGGCATCACACCAGGACATTGTGGGCATAGTGCAACATTCTTGTATATGTATACCATTTGATAGCTGGGAGCTGGAATGTGATAGTGGCTTCTTCCCATGAGCGTAGAGTGCCATCCTCTTTTCTTAGATTGCTAATATTAGTTATACCTTTATTTTTCCAATATTGTGTTTCGTTAGCCGTCAGACCCACAGGGGAGACTGGGGAAAATATTAATGGGGTTAGTATGGAGTGTTGGGGAAAGATAGAGTATTGTCTGTTTAATCTATTCCATAATTGTAACGTATGTTGTATAATGGGTGAGTGGTTTTCAGAGTATGGTTTATAGTGTTCTTTTGTTATCCATAATAAATTGAGGAATGGAGTGGGGCAATTAGTTCGTTATCGATATCCACCCATGCTGTTTTTCCTGCTCCCTGAATCCACTGAAGGATTTGGGCGATTTGTGCTGCTTTATAATAGTGGTGCAGCATGGGGAGACCGAAGCCTCCTTTATTTCTGGGCCTTCCCATAGTCTCATATTTTATTCTGGCTTTTTTCCCTTTCCATATAAATTTTCTGATTTCTGTTTGGAGTCTGTTAAGTGATTGTAGGTTTACTGGTATGGGTAGGGCTCTAAATAGGTATAGTATTTTTGGTAGTGTAGTCATTTTCATTGCATTTATTCTACCTGCTAATGAGAGGGGGTATGGTGTCCATTTCCTAAGTGGTTTGTCATAGTTTTGTGAGTGCAGGATTTCTGTTTTGGGACTTAGTTGTATACCTAAATATTTGAAGGATTTTGTTGTCCACTTGAATGGGAATTTATCACTTAGTGTATTGTATATGTGTTTTTCCAATTTGTATGCCTTTGATGTCCAGGGTTGATCTTATTTTAGCCGCTAGGGTTCAATTGACAGGGCGAATAGGAGGGGGGATAAGGGGCAGCCTTGTCGCGTTCTGTTTTTTATGTTTATTTTGTTTGAGGGATAGCCCATGTTTCTGACTACTGCCGAGGGGTCCGTGTATAAACTAAATATTCCTGTTTTAAGTGTGTCTGGAAATCTATAGTGCTTAAGCACTATGCGTAGGAAAGTCCAGTCCACCCTGTCAAAGGCTTTTTCAATGTCGAGGGACAGTATTACAGAGGGTATTTTATTAAGTTCTGCGTATTGCATAATTGTTGTAGTTTTTCTGATGTTATCTGTGGTTTGTCTACCGGGGACAAACCCTGTCTGATCATAATGTACTCATTCGGGCAGTATTAGCTTCATTCTGTTTGCTAAAACTTTCGCTATTATTTTTACATCTATATTTATGATGGAGATGGGCCAGTAATTAGATGGTTGGGTAGTGTCCCTGTCCTGCTTAGGGATAACAGTTATGTGCGCTCGTAGCATATCCGGTGGTAACTTGGGTTCCTGCGAGTAATTCATTGCATAGTCTCTGCAAGTATGGGGACAGGGCGGACTGGAATTCCCTGTAGTACAGAGCAGTAAAGCCATCTGGGCCTAGGGCTTTCCTGGTTTTTAATTGTTTTATAACTGTGTGAATTTCTTTTGTCGTTATTTCTGCCTGCATAAGTTGTTGTTGCTCTGTGGTGAGTTGGGGTAGGTTAATATCCTTAAGATAGCTGTTGATTCTATCTTCTTTGTTTGTGTTTTCAGTAGTTGTGGTGCCATTGTATAATTTTTGGTAAAATTTTGCGAAGATATTTGTGATGGTTACTGGATCGTGAAGTCTACCTTTGTTATCTCTTAGGGGCAAAAATCTATTTTGGGTCATTTTCTGATTGAGTTTGTTTGCCATCATTGTGTCAGGCCTGCTACTTTTGTAGTAGTATCGTTGGTTGGTAAGTCGTAGGGCCATTTCTGCTCTGTTTGTTAGAAGTTGGCTTAATTCCTGGCATGCTGCTTGTGTTTGTGTTGCCTTAGTTTCCTCATATCTGTGAGCTAAGGTTTTATCCCCCTCTCTTATAGTGTTGGTTAGTTGTGTTATTTGTTGTTCTCTTTTCTTTTCTGGATGCTAATTGAATTATTTGGCCTCGGATAACGGTTTTGTGCGCTGCCCATAAAGTTGCACTTCCAGTTCCTGCTATGTCGTTCTCTTTAAAATAGTTTTTGAGATTTGTGGTTAGCTCTTTTACATAGTCTTCGTTTGTCAGTAGGGACTCATTGAGTCTCCAGGTTGGTTGGGGTCTTGCTTTTATTACCTCTTCGAGAGTCACTGATCCATAGGCATGATCGGACCATGTAATCTCGGAGATGTAAGTCTTACATATGTGTGATATTAGTTGGGGAGAAACAAATACATAGTCTATTCTAGTGTAAATTTTGTGTACTGGTGAAAAAAAGGTGTATTCTCTTTTTGTCGGGTTGGCTAGTCTCCATGTATCTAATAGGTTATTGTCTGTTGTGAATGTTTGTAAATGTTTAAATGATGAAGAGCCCGACATAGAATTTAACGGTTTCGATCTATCCAGTTTTGGGTTTATGGAGACGTTAAAATCACCTGCCATTAGTATAGGGCCAAATGCGTGGGATACTATTTTGTTTTTTAGTTCTTGAAGAAATATTTTTTGTTGGGTATTAGGGGCATATACGTTTATTATGGTCAGTCTGGTATTGTGTATTAATATATTCAATATAATAAATCTCCCCTGTGGGTCCTTATAACACGAGTTTTCAGTTATCTTTAGGTTCTTATGTATTAATATGGCCACACCGCCCTTTCCTGTCCCAGAGGACACCAGATAGTGGGTGGTAAATTTGGAACCCCAGTATTTAGGTTCCTTCCCCTTTTTGAAATGGGTTTCCTGTAGCATAAGGATATCTACTTTCTGTTTGTGGTAGTATTGTAGTGCCATTTGGTGTTTTTTAGGGGCGTTGAGGCCTTTCGTGTTGTGAGTTATTACCTTAATATGGGCTGACATCTGGGTTGAGGTATTTCAGGAGCTGGAGAATTTCAATGGTATGACCGATAGCGTTCCGTAGTTTTATTTGGATAGGAGAGTGTTCAGAGTCCGGGGCAGCTGGGCCTCTGTATCTGTATTGAGCTGTATAGGAATAAAGACCATAAGTTACTTTTGGTTTCATATTGGACATAGAATAACGTACAACAGTAAACATTAACTTAGAAGGAATTATGCAATTATAGAATCCATAGTTTAGGTCTATGCATAGACAGACCATTTCAGATTGCTGTATGTTCGGGGTAAGGATCCTTCAGTCCTTACAGTTTGTGAAATTTATCAGAGGTGGTCTTACCTCTTTATCTTTCTGTGGGGGAAGAGGCTACCCAAGTGTTACCGGGTATTACTAGGGGTGCGCTCCTGCTACTTGACCGTCAGCGGCTCTGGTTATTTAGGTATGGGGTATATTGTTTAAGGGGGTTCGCTAAATTTGATTTAGATATGACATCAATTCTCATTAGAAGGGAGGGAGGAAGCATTCATTAGGTGAGTATAGACGTTAACATGTTTCCTTGCATAGATAGTCTTATCAGTATTCCTGTCTTTTGTAGAGATTATGGTTTACCAGCTCTTGCTTTAACATATATTTATTTCTGGTTCTGTAGAGCCTGTCCTATATTAGTCTATTGTGTGGGAGTTGGTTTGTCTCCTTGCCCCATATTATTAGTAACAGTTTATAACTGTAGATACATTATTATATAGTTATTTTTGATATATATCGTGAGTCCTGGATGTTCAACATTTATATAAATAGTATTTGTCTCCCCGTTGTCATATAGACACCTTCATATTGTTAGGTTTTATAATCCATTGACTCATGACGATATGTTCTTTCTATACAGAATACGGTGTATAGTTAGGAGTGTGCAGAGGGGGTCTCGTAACCAGAGAGGGGGGAGAGTAATATTTATTAATATTGTGAGAAGGTTGCGTTTGTTAGTGATGATCTCAGTTATACCGGCTTTATTTTCCACATTGGAGATAAGCTCTGTATTCATCATTGATCAAGTTAGTTTGGGAGAGACTTATAAGAGACTTTTCAGAAGACCAATCCTTACATTATGTCTTTTAGCCCATTTGATGTAGAGGTAGCAGATATATGGAGGGTGCTGGCTATCTGTTTACGTATAAACCATTATTTGAGTGATGCCACCCGGCAGGGCAGGGCCGGTTTTAGATATATAGAGTCGGAGTCGTACTCCTTAGTTTTAGTTATCCTTGGCTAGGATAATTTAGTAGTTAAGATAAACGATATTGGGGGAGTTTCCCCCCTACAGGTAAATGTTAGGGCAGTTGATTCGAGTCACTCCCATCCTGCCGTGTGGCATCGCCACAACACAAAGATTTTCATAAGATACATTACATTTTATAGCTTATTCATAATGGTCCACATTTTCACATTGATACATATATTGTTTTGTATTATGTTCTGGGGATGGTGTGCGTGTTCTGAGTGAGGGGGGAACAGTCCCGCAACAGCATCTTTTCTCCATATGATATTATGCTTCATATATATCTTGGGTTGGTTCGGTTTGCGTGTAATACCATCAAGTTTCCCTCCCCATCCAGAACCGGCACCAGTTTCACCACCCCATTGGGATCCTTCTCCACATCATATAGTGCTGTGTCTTATCGAGACATTGTTAGACTTTAAGATTGAGTTCTCTGTTTGTCCTCCTTATCCCCTCCTCCCCCCTCCCGCCCCCCCCCCTCCTTCACATAACTTTATACTTAGTAGGGGTGTGCTTCCCAATGCGTTGAATAGTTGCACCAATGAGTAATAGTTGCACCGCTGTGACGTTATATCATTCAGGTTTGTTAGTATATCATATAATACAATACCATATTGAAATAGAGAGTGTGTGGGGGAAGCTAAATTGTTTGGGGGGAATAGAGGGAAGGTTTATCCAGTTTATCCTTTTCCTCTTTGTGTGGATGGGTTTGCAGTCATCTTGGGTTGGCATAGGAGTATTAGGCGAGGGGGTACTCCTCATTGCATATAATATCAGTGTATTGCTTGTGTTGTATCCTTTGGGTTCCGTTAGTTATCTCAGGTGTTAGTCTCAAACCATTTTGCAGTCTTTTTGTTGTGGTAGGTTCTACTTTCCCACTCTCATGGGTATGGAGGTGAGGGTATAGGCAGTCAATGAAGTTCCTTCATGTTGTTATATTCAGTTCTGTAGTAAGTGTGCATAGTTCTGTGTTGTGGCCGTGTCCTTTTTTTGGTTTTGTTTCGGGCATACTTCTGTATGTCAAGTGCAGATTGGGTCTGTGGGTCCCATATTGTTCCTTTTGGGGCTGCGCTGCCATTTCGGTGCCACTTGATTCCACATGGTTTTTGGTGGTGTGGCCCTATCATACGGATTTCTATTGGTAAGCGGCACTGTATTGTGTTGGATTCCAAGTTTTTTTAGGAAGTCCTCCATGTCTTCCATATCAGATATGGAGATAGGTCTGCCATTTTTTAGGACGGTCAGTTTAAAAGGAAATCCCCATCTGTATTTCAGTTGATGACGGAGCAGTATGTCTATCAGGGGCCTAAATTCGCGCCTTCTTGCTAGCGTGGTTGTGGAAAGATCTTGGTAAAAGCTGATTTTAGCCCCTTCAAATTCAATAAGGCCCTTCTCTCTGGCCAGGGTCATTAAAAGTTCTTTGACTGGGTAGTAATGCATCTTACAGATAATGTCTCTGGGTGGTTCATTGGGCAGCGGTTTAGCACGTAGTGCTCTATGTGCTCGCTCCGTGAGGAACTTTTCTATAGGAGTATCTGGTGCCACATGGGTAAAGAGGGTCGGTAAGTATTGAGATAAATCTGTTACCTCTTCTGGGACACCTCTTATTCTTATGTTCCCACGTCTGGCGCGATTCTCCATATCCTCTTGTTGTTCGCGGAGGAGATATACATTATGGCGCAGTTCCTTTATATCGTTTTCCGTTTGTTGACAGTAAGTTGTTAGATGTTCTGTTGTAGTTTCCAGTGTGGAGACTCTGTCTCCTAGTTGTGCTATTTCTTGTCGGACTTCCTTTTATAATCTGTGCTTGTGATGCTTGGATTGCTTTTTCCAAGCTACTATAAAGTTTGTCCAGGTCCATTTTTGTGCAAGGTGTGTCCTCTGGTGAGATTGAAACGTCGCCTTGGGAGGCCTTGGGGTGATCTGCTTTCAGCCAATCTTCCAGTCTCCCTTTGCTTGAGTTCTTTTGGGAGGCATTGGAGGCATTCTGTGTAGTTTCCCCTCATGCCCGGTCAGACTCCGCCCCCTTCTGTCTTTATGTTTAACAAGAAGGTGCTCCATTCTGTAATGGCTGCAAAAACAGGGTCTATGCTGCCTTTAATTCCTTAGGGGATGCCCCAAAAGGTGTCTGAAGCGGCTCGTGCTAAATCTATAGCTTTTTCCATGTCCCCATCTGGCTGGTCCATCAACAATTTCTATGGTTCAGAGTGGAATCATTTCATGGCACTACTTTTTGGTGTCGCCTCAGTGCCCTGGGTCTTCACCAAATATACATACATACAACAATCAAGAAAACAGGACGCGCATCCAAAAGGCACTCCACTATGGACAGTAGGAATGAGTGTATAAGATTAAAGGGACACTATACTGAAAAAATGACTTCTTCCTCATCTTAATCTATAATTAAATACATGTAAGTAGTGCTTACTCCCCCCCCCTCCCTCTTTTAACCACTCCCACTTCCATCCGACCTGACTTTTTCCCACAAACCAACTGTCAAGCCTGCACACAGCATACAGCATTCAAAATGTCAAAACTCTGTCACCATTCCAGCTACAGTAAAACTACTCACAGAAGAATAGTTTTTTAGAGCAAGGAACTTGATTGACAGCTGAAACATAAGAAGTTTTAGATTGGATATCTAAAGAACTAGAGGGCAGATCAACAAAAAATGATACAGTGGTGGTTTATAGTTTCCAGTTATGGTCAATTTAAAATAACCTATTTTCAGTTTAAATGCCCTTTTAAAGTTTATTCGGCATAATCCATAAAAACAAACAGCCTAACACGTTTCGTGCTAGTTAGCCATGCCTTTTTAAAGCATAGATACCCTTTAACATGTTGTCTCCTTGTTCCTGTTGACTTGTCAACATTTTTTGCTTTCTGTGCTCCACGTTTTAGACAAACTGTAGGAGATTTCCAGTGCAGCAAGTAAGTATAGACTAGAGGAGGAGCAACAGAGCCTTACTTCCTTTAACTCTAAAGCCTCGTACACACGTTGGACACGTTTCGTAGGATGCAGCCGACAAACATTTAACAACATTATTGTTAATCCTTATAATTGGAACGACATCTGTGCACACAGCAACAATAGTCACCACGATAGTCGTTAGATGTAGATGTTCGTACGTAACGTTTGTATCATCGCGTAATTACGAAAGCAGAGCATGCGCCTTTTATATATTTTTCCGTAGAACGTTAACAATAATCTGCTGACCATGTACAAATATACAGTAATCGGCAGAACAAATCCGCAAGGCTGATCTTCGTAAAAAGCCGACAATAGTTGACAGTCGTTGGTCTTTGACGATCGTTGATGCTATATTTTCGTACAAATATCGTGCGATTGCTCGTTCGTCGGCTGCATTGTACGACAATTATCCAATGTGCTGCATTGTACGACAATTATCCAACATGTGTACGAGGCTTCAAACTTTAACTTAGTGCCTGCTCCTGGAGCATGGTGCTTAACCTCTGCTTGTCTGGGACACCCTGACTGCTTTAGAGAAAATGATTTTAAGGTGAGTAACAAAATTCCCTTTTAAAAATATCATAAATATCATTATTATTATTATTGATTTATATAGCGCAAACATCTTCCGTGGCACTTTAAAATTACATAGTCATACATTACATACAGGGTAATACATGTTATACAAAGTCGTACTTATTACATACACAGGTAATACATAATATAAGTAAACAGAGTGTGAAGTTTCTTACAGCAATACCGTGATACAATAGGAAAGAGGACCTTGCCCAAAGAGCTTACAGACTAGAGGATATGGGGGTGAGATATAAGGTGACAGGAATAGGTAGGCTGTAAGTAGATTGGCAGTGGGGTTGGATCATATTGGGTAGTAAGAGGTGTAATGTTTAGGCCAGGTTGGTTATATGCTTGCCTAAAGAGATGGGTTTTAAGGTTACGTTTGAAGATGTTAAGGGACGGTGAGTGATGGACAGACGGAGGAAGGGAGTTCCAGAGCAGAGGGGCAGCACAAGTAAAGTCCTGAATGCGGGCATGGGAAGAGGTGACCAGGGTGGATGAGAAGAGGGTATTGTTTGCTGAGCGGAGGTTGCGCCTGGGACGGTATCACTGGATCAGCTCTGAGATATATGGAGGGGCTGTGTTGGATGGTGCTTTATAGGATAAGGTAAGCAGTTTGAACTGGATCCTTTGCGTGATGGGCAACCAGTGGAGGGACTGACAGAGAGGAGAGGCATTAGAGAAGTGAGAAGAAAAATGAATGAGCCAGGCAGCAATACAGAATTGGTATTTTAATATGTGTCCTTGTTTTTACATCATAAGCAGGGGAGGACTGGGACATTTTGGACCTAGATACAAACACATTGAAGAGTCCCTTTTACAGTAGACTGAGCATAAATGCAGGCCTATCCCATGAGCACTCAGGGTTATAATTTGGGAACATAAATGAATCTCACCATACTCAACCGCAAATGTGGTCTTAAATACAGATTTTGTCATAAAATATAGGTGCTGCACAGAATTTCACAATTCAATCTGTGTATCTGTTTTTTCTTTTAAGAGTTACATGCCGGACATTTGATGTAAATGATCCAAAGGTAAGGAAGTACTCCTGTGTGTATTATATTTTTCCTACATACATTTTTATATGCTCTTTCTTCCAGCTGTAAAGTAGTGATATCTTTCTATGTATAAGGCTTATAGAAACTTCTGGTTACCTCACCTTATTCTGAGACACTTAGCTAGAAACTAGATCCCTGGAAGTAGCTGTGTATCTACAGACAAAAGTGCACTTTGTGTGTTATTGGCTGTGATTGTAGTCCAGATGCAGTCAGTAATTGGAAACTTATGGTCTCCAGAGAGGGTCTTGTAGCATCTGTATTTCTCTATCAGCCTTTAGGGGGACCCAAGCACAGCAGGGGGTTAAGCAGCTAACCTCCCGGAGCAAGAAGTTAAAAAATATCAGGCTCCAGTGCTCCTCCCCTTACCTTATCCTCTGCAGCACCAGATGACTGCTTGTAAGTGTCCGCTTCAGGAGTTGGACTGGCTCCCGCTGTGAGCCTTTGGATAATTCTAGGAGCAACTGAAGTTCATACCTGAAAAAAACTTCCATTTGCTCCCTACGTGGGAGACGTGCGGAGTAGATTGATTATGCTCTTCTCATGTCATGCGGAGGGGACACACATCATGCCTTGCTTACTAAAATGTGTGGAACCCCCGCCTCCAGGTAAGCAATTCCTTCAGGCCTTTGCTTCCAGACTGGCACTCGCACCATGCGACTGAGCCGCAATCTTTTTGGGCGGCAACTTTACTCTTGGACTTTCTCTTCTTTCTCGGTCTTTTAAGCTCTCTCTCATATCCCAGAACAGAAAATTAATTTCAAATCCATTTTTTCTTGTGCCAAAAATAATTCTGCATCATCTACATCCTATAAACAATTGGACAAAATCGTCCTTAAAGCATGGGCTTTTCCTGAATGGCACTTACAACAATCTTGCCAATTCAATACTCCCCTTCCCCAAGTTGGACAAAGACCGATGGTCAGTGCCCCCCATAGTCGACTCTCCTGTGGCTCGACTTTCCAGGGCTACCACTATTCCCTTGTCGGAAGTGCTGACTTTTAAAGAATAAGTAAACTGTAAAAACAACTTTAGTTTAGTAGAAAGCTGTGTCTTTAAAAGTAATGATGGCTAATTTTTTTTTCGTTCTATTCCACCCCCCACCCCCAGAGCCTACCTTTATTGCTTCAAAGTTGCTGGATTCCTCCTCCTGTGTAATGGCCTCTGGAGTTCCGCCCCCACGAGATTTCCTACTTACTGGGTCTCATAAGGTATGTGCCGGGTGTAGCATGTGTGCAGGCAACATAAGCGCAAACGTTAACACGGGAACACGTTTGATGTCATTGCTCACACGTGAAACCATGACAGTCCAGGTCATATGGTTTTGAGAGGACTCTGTCCGACCGATCAATATCTTTCTGGCAAGTATGTCCAAGTATGCCACCTATATCAACACCAGGGAGGCACGGGGAGCAAGATGGCCATGGTAGAAACCCATTGAATAATGTCCGGGCAGAACACTTCCTGCCGGCTCTATCAGCAATCTATTTCCCAGGAGTTTTGAATGTGGAGGTAGACTTCCTCAGCCAAAACTTTCTAGACCCAGGAGAGTGGTCCCTTCACCCAGAGGTCCGAGGTGGCAGCTCTTTCCGTAGAACCCCCTTTTATTTTCCTCCTCAGAGATAAAGCTACTCTCCCTACGCACCTGGCCTTGTAGGATCTTGGGCATAGCCCCAGGCCCTGGCTCAATGGATTTGTTGTGCCATTCTGCATTGTTACTCAGTAGCAGGGACTGCTCTGCCATTGAGGATTGCAGCCCTCTCTACTTGGGCTTTGTGGGCGGTACATCACGGCCACAGTGGATCAGATTTTCCGGGCAGCAACCTGGTCATCCATTAATACATTTGTCAAATTGTATCGCTTGAACGTATTTTCTACATCAGAAGCGATCATGGGTTGGCTAGTGTGTAGTGGGCAGCAGCTGCTTGAGTCTTCTGCCCACCCTTTGATGTTTTGGGACTTTGGGACATCCCCTGCTGTGCCTGGGTCCCCCTGAGGCTGGTAGAGAAAAGAGGATTTTGCTACTTAGCCTAAAATCTCTTTATAGTGTTTCTGCAAGGTTTTTAGTGATTTTTATTGCAATAATAAAGAGGTTTTTGGGAGCTATACAGACTAAACTAGCAGCAGAACAGCGCAGAATACCCCCTAGTGGTAGATAGATAAAAGTGAGTTTTTTTATCGTTTTCAATATATGGAAGTCTCATTTTGAACTGATTTTTACAGTTATCTTGATCCCAAACGCAGGCAAGAAACTTTAGAGAATTTTATAAACAATTCAGTGGACAACTCGCAGTGCAGCCGCCTCCACTCAACTGAACAACATTCCCTATGACACCAGAATGCTGGAGTAACCCCTTCTGTTATTGGTTATTTACCTATATATTATTATTCATGAGGAGTGAACATGGCCTTTAAGAATTTCTTTCTCGCTTGTTCTTCAACCTGGCTTTCTTTGGTCACTGGGCCCCCCAGAAAAACTATGATGGGGCTCCTATCCTATTGGCTTCTGCAGCTTGTGGGTATTTAGTGTTGGGAAACTTTAATTTAAATGATGGAAGTCATCAGCTGGTTTTCCATTTTTTTGTGATGGGGTAACATGTATGGCACCTGTAGTAACACAGGTTTGGCAACACTTAAAGGGTATGTCCATCAAAAAAGTTGGTTTCTATCTGATCTTACCTCCTGTTCTTCAGTAAATCTTACAGGAGGGGAGGAGACACTTACCCGCAGACCCGCTCCAGCACCGAATTCCCAGACGCAGCTCCAGTTATTTGCACCGTGTGTTCATGCGAACACAATGCGAAGGAGCAAGGACGCGTCGGAGACTGTCAGTGAAGTCGGCGCTGGAGCGGGTCCGCAGAGTAAGTGCATTTACCTCCTGTTCCTCAGTAAATCAGATAGAAACCAACTTCAAAAAATAAACTGTTAATACATATGAAATTGTATAGTATACTGCATGAATAGAGTTATTTTTGTTTTGATTTTAACAAGAGTACAGCTAAACCAGCAGACTGGAAATACCAAAATTTTGCTTCATCCTGGCTAATGATTGACTGTAATGTTCACCTTGATGTGACTATCCCACTTACGTCTTCCTCTTTTCAAGACCAGCAGAAATCTACAAGGGTTAGTATGTTCTTGTGCAGGGTTTCTCAGAAGTTGAAACATTGTGGAACCATTTCCTCCAACCTAATTACATTTTTCTCACATCTCATTAAAAATATCTACTTTAGACTATAATTGGAATATATTCAATGTTGTGATGCTTTCTCGTGTATTTAGATTTAAATATGTATTATTTTTCTGCTTATTAGATTTATGTTAGCTTTAAAATGCATCTATACTGAAAAAAATAGTTGTTTAAAGGATAAGTGCACTGTAAAATCAAGTTATGTTCATTTGGAAGCTGCATCTTCAAAAATACCGTTGCCATATTTTTTTTTTACCTATGCCCCTCCAGAGCCTAGCTTTGTGCCTTGAAAGTTGCTGACATCTTGTTACTGGTTTTCTGATTGTTAAGCTCCGCCCCTCTGAGATTTCCAGGCATTACTGTTTGAGGCTCAAGCAGGAGAAAGCAGAGGAAATCTCAGAGGTGCGGAGCTTAACATTTAGCAAACCAGTAACAAGATGTCAGCAACTTTCAAGGCACAAAGGTAGGCTCTGGAGGGGCATAGGGGAAAAAAAAATATGGCAACGGTATTTTTAAAGCTGCAGCTTCCAAATGAACATAACTTGATTTTACAGTGCACTTATCCTTTAAAGGACAACTCCACCCTCATAAGAACATCTTTTAGAAAGAATGGCCTCTTTAAAATATGTTGATATATCATAGTTTGTCCTATGAATTCATTACTGTATGCCTGCTATGCTTCTGGATGCCTCATGGAAACTGAGCAATTTAGAAACCTGTACTGAGCCTGGGCATGCTCAGGAAAGGCAGACAGGAGATTATCATTCATTCATTGGCTGTGATGTCAACTGTCAAATCCATAACTGACAGTTACTAACTGGAAGAACCAGGAAGCAGAAACAGGGGAAATAGGACATTGTGCAGGATTTCAGGTTAGACCTACATATTTCAGATTTCAAACTATTACAGTTTAGGGTTTTGGGGGGTGATTTACCTGTATGTAAGTTTTCATTTTGGGTCTGGACTTGCCCTTTAAAATTGGAAGGCTGGAAGGCAGTGTCTGTTTAGGGAGAGAGGGGGATACCGAGTCTGACCAAATCAAGTGCTGGGTTGAAGGCATGCCGCAACACGCACACCTTAGAGTAAGGGCTATTTACCTATGGTAATTTAGATATGTAAATTGTCATCTTTTCATTATAGTTGCCTTTTAAATTAGAACGGGAAAAGGACATCCAAAAAAAAAAAAATTTGACATAACTTGATATTTCTGAGCATCCTTACTACGTGTGTAATTTGTTTCCTACTTTTATTGATTTGCAGCTTGGACTAGCTAAATGGGCAAAAGAAATAGAGAATGCTGTTGTTCTTTTTAATGGACAAACAAAGGATATAAATGAGGACCTGTTTGAAGATCTGGTAAGCTACTATGAAAGTGTGAAATTATAGGGAAACAAATAAGTGGTTAGTTATGGAAGCCAGTCCTGATGTATTTCAGTATTTGTATGGAGGAGTCCTATTAAAGAGCATTAAATAAACAATTAACAGCTGTTAATGTATTAGGTGGTCTCTTTTGCCCACATTTCATTCCCAGGTTCAGTATTTGTTGTGGGCTAGTTTGCCAGGTTAGTTCTGTATTAAAGATGGTGCTGAAGCCAGGCAGGATCGGGTTTCTTTGGGCTGGTGCTACATATAGAAGCAATATTGGGAGGTAGGGGTTACCTGTCTTGTTTCCCTGTCCCAAGTACTTTTCAGTTTAACTGGGTTTTCTTTTTATCTTTAACACACTTTAGTTCTTCTTTAATAGCAAAGTTATATAAATAGCTTTGGTACCTTTATGGACACTTTTAAATACAACCTGTGTGTGTGTAAAATATTCCTTACATCTCTCTCTCTTTATAGTTTGAAATAGATATGTTGAAAATAGTTTATTTTCCTATTGTAATACCACTGACCATAACTCATTTGGAGAAACATAAACCATTACTGTCTGTATGATCAGATTGTTGATCATTTATTTTTACTTTTACAGAAGAAATCTTCAAGATCTGCCAATCACTCCAGTCCCCAGATTATCACAACAAACATTCTTACTTCATCTGTAAGTGCCTTTCTTAAATCTGCTTTTGCATTGTGGGGTTACTTTACACTAGTTATTCAATAAAAGTTATCAGTTTAAAATGGTGCTAATTTTGACCCAACCAATCATATGTTAGATTTCAAATGTTAAATAATATCTGATTGGTTGGGGCAAAACTAGCACCATTTTTAATGATAAGAACTTTTATTGAATCTCCCTGTATGTCATTTAGGGTGAGGTACTTACTTACAGTCAGTGGATACTGGAAGTTGTAGTTGGGCTATGGATGTACACAGTTGGCTAGTTCATTACCGAGATGATTATTTTAATTACAATACCCACAGTATAGTTAAAAGACCTGTGGTCATTGGTGATAAAATACATTACAATATGTTATCACTTGAGGTGGGACTTTTTGGGAAAGGCTTGTGTGTTTTTGGTCAGGGAGGTAACTACTGATATTTCCCTGTTAACACTGCCAGAACAGTTGCAAACAAAAAAATATACTGTACAATAAGTAAAGAAAATCAGATAATTAAAGGATAACTATTTTCTAAAAATTAATGTTTTAAAAATAGAAAGTATCTGGGGCAGGGAAGTAGGATTGATTATTCCCACTTCACACTATCATTATTGCTACAGCACTAACAGTTTTCATTTGCCAGGTTAGTCCTGAACTATTCCTTTATTAAAGATAGTGCTGAAGCCAAGAGGATAACTGGCAAAATCAGTTTTGTTTGGGCTGGTGCTCCTTACAGAAACAATATTGGGAGGTAGGAATTACCGGTCCTATATCCCTGTCTCAAGTAATTTTCATTTTAATGTTTTTTAAGAAAACTTTATACACACGATAGTTCTCCTTAAATGCCTTACCATCTAACTTCAATTGTAAACCAGTTAGGACTTCTAACAATATGCAAGTGTTTTTTAAAAAGACAAACCAAGTACACAAAATGTTGCCACTTAGCATAGCTACAATTTCCAATTTCCACCTCTATAAAGAGCCTTCATTCCTGCAATGGTTTGTCTACAGTCCTTCTGTATACCTTTATTCTACTTTTTGCTATATAGCTATGACTATGTCTGATCTGCCTCTCTAAGAAACAAATCTTGTGTGCTAGGTAAGATCAAGTTGCTTTATTTGTTTGCAGCAGTATTCCTATAATAATATAATTATATTTAGATTGCCCAGTGTTTTCAACATTTCATTCTTTAGATTGATGCATTAGAATGGTTTTACAGTGTTTTTGCCAATTTTTTCATTATGTTTATTAAATGGATGTATGTTCATTTTTTTAGCCAGTCATTGAGGACACCAGGACCACAGCACTGGTTCAGAGCTGCAAGTCTTCTCTAACTATTCATGGTGTAGTAAAGTGCAGAGGATATGTCCATAGCAACAGGCCAAAAGTTAAAGATGCTGTGCAGGTAACACAATTACTAATAACAATCACTTTTTTTAAAAATCCATGCTAAAAATAAATTCTCATTATTAATGTTAAAAACCTTTTATTAATGTTGATCATAGGCTCCCATTGCTTGATACCATAGAGCTATGTAAGGTTCTTGTTAAATTCAGGTCTGTATCTGTCTATTGGGACAATGTTGTCTGGAGACTTTAGTTCTCCATTAAGAAATGAGGCTCCGGTCCCGCCCCCTGGCTATAAGTACTTGGGTACCAGAAACCTCCTCCACTTTAAGTGTCTGCTCAGAAGTAGGATCACTAGCGCACCTCCGTGCACATGAGAACGAACGTTCCCAGAAACAAACATTTCTTCAGAAACCGTGGAGAGGGTGCCTAACAACGCGCTGCTTGCCAGCATGGCGTCAGGAGGCTCTCCCCTCCTGCAAGGGTAACATGCCCCCGTGACCCTGTTAACCCATGCTGCTAGACTGGCAGTCTGTAAGGGCCAGAGCTTCTGCCCTCCAGCTACACGCGGTGGCCATCTTCAATACAGCTACAGCAGAGGATAAACTGTACCAAACCACAAGGACCAGATAAGCAAAAAGCCAGCCAATCACCCTGATCCACTATGTGGTTCATGCAGCAAGGCCCATGACCCACCTCATGAGCAAGGTCCCATACAGGACCAGGAGCTTGAGTGAGCAAAATTCCTCAGAACCTCCATAGATTCCCTTAGGAATCAAAATACAGGGTCTGTGGCGCAGAAAGCTCCTGCGGCTCTCCCCAGGAGACTGAACTTGCTTGGGCTAGATTATTAGGCGAAAATAGGTCTATTCTCTCTGCTTCCCTATGCCTAATGGCCCAACAGGGCGCAGATACTATGGCGAGAACCAATATCACAGTTCCATAGCCCATACCTTCCACCTTTCAGTCAGAAGCCAGTAATTTATCAGAGGAGGATGATTTCTCATCATCACATTAACAATGTCACTAGGACCTGTTGTTTTCTCTTTCGCAATATTGCCATGATCCGCCCTTTTCTCACTCTCTCCACTACTAAAATGCTCATCCATACCCTTATAATCTCCCATCTTGACTACTGTAACATTCTACTACTTGGACTCCCGGCCTCTCATCTCTCTCCTCTCCAGTCTATCTTAAACTCGGCAGCTCAGATCATCTCTCTCTTTCAAAAGAGAACCCGCAACCCCAATATTTCAGACCATAGGGTGGCTTCCCATCAAACAAAGAATCATATTCAATACCCTGATTTTAACCTTTAAATCCCTTCACTCTACTGCACCTCCCTACTTATCTTCTATCTTGGTCCCTTATGTTCCAGGTCATGCCCTCCCTTCCTCGCAAGGAAATCTTCTCCACAAACCCCCAACAAACACTTCTGCCTCCTGCCTTAAACCTTTCTCTCTTGCTTCTCTCAACCTTTGGAACTCTCTCCCTCTCTCGCTTCGCTTGATACTTCTGAATCTAGACTGTTATCCTACCTTTCTGAGCATCGGCTCAACAAATGGTTGTTAGCCCTTTTAAGCACTTTGTACCCATCCCCCCACTTGTATCTGTATGTTGTCCCTACCACTTAGATTGACTCATTCCTAAAGTGTCGAGGCATGTTTTAGAAAGTAAACAATAAAACCGAATAGCAGGGAATAAAAACCAAATGCAAAATTTATTATAGTGATACAGGAATGTTCCTAATAAAAACAGCACAGCGCAGATCCAAACAACCCCACAAGGATGCAACGGCCAGTCCAGACAACGGAACTCCTCCTCGCACGGACGAACAGATCAAATAGGTTCCAGATATAAACTAGCGTACCTCGTTTTGGTAGTTCACACTCCCTAGACGGACTCACACCAGCCAGGCTCTTACTACCCCGTAGCACCACCGAACAGCGCACGGTCCTCTCACCACCAACACAGTCCAAAGGTCTAATCACGTGGTCCTGGGTCAGCTGGGGAAGATCTCTTCACAACCTGTGCAGGGAGGAGGCCAGGTGTCGCGCTAGGATCGTCAGCTAAGGACAGAAACAAACTAGTGATACAAAACAAAATCATCAATAAGATAAACAGAACAAATATCAAAAGGTTGCAAATACAACCAATAAAGTAACAGTGTTACAATAGGGTATTAACCCTGACCAAGCATGCTACGTGTTTCGTTTAAGAAAAAATTCATCAGGCATGACAAGACATTAATTGGTAGACTTATTTAAACCCTTGGGACAAACCAATGTTGATACCAGGGGGTGAACCAATAAAATCCCAAACAGGCAAAAGGTATAGATCTATTTCTACAAAAAAGCATGTAACTCTATCCTATTATTAAACCACCAGGAAAGGATGTATTATAATTAAAAATATACCTTTGCTCTAGCATCAAGAGTTTGTTATTCAAATCGCCACCCCTATAAGAATTCGATTCATCCAATTGGTCCAAGATGACAACTTTACTACCTTTAAAGGATGCATTATGCTTACTATGGTAATGTGCATAAAGGGGGGGAGGCAGAAAGGCTGGCGAAACTTCCAAGGGCAACATCCGTCTTTCAACTAATCTAATATGCTCTTTAATCCTAACATGGAGTGCCCTAATTGTTTTGCCAATATACCTCAAATTACAGGGGCATATAATCATATACACCACCATTTTTGACCTGCAATTCAAAAACTTCTTATAAGGAGTTTTGCCCCCTCTGTAATTAGAGAATGATTTAGAATTATCAATAAAGGTACAAATTTTACACATACCACATTTAAAGAGACCTACTATTCCTGTCTTAGTCGTGTCTCTTTGCACACTAGGTGCTAGTATATTTTTTAAACATTTAGGTTTGGTGAAGAATATTTTGGGTTTATCCTTCAGGATCCCACACAGGTCCCTATCACCCCTAAGGATGTGCCAGTACTTCTTAATCGATTTCACCACCAAGCCAATATCTTTACTATATTGCAAAATAATTTTAGGGGCTTCTGCTAATTTTTTTGTACTTTTATTACCACCATTAGAATTCTTAATATTTTTTTTTTTATTGTTATGTTTGGGGACCAAAAGGGAATGTCTAGTTCTTTTATCAGCCTTAAGCGTGGCTTGTTGGAGAACCATCCATACCATTTAAACCACCAGTGAAGACAATACCTCCATTGTATCTCTTAAGTAAGACCTAGTATTACCATTGCTGTTTTAAGGTAAAAATCAACATATTTAAGAGGGGGATGTGAGACTATTTACCCCCGAATTATGGGTCGTCCAGGTGGCTTAATGCATTTTTTGTGCATTTTAGGGAGGGTATAAAGACTGCAATATTCGGATGTAAATTAGAATAAACTTTTCTTCATTTGGGTTAATGAAGCCCTTACACCTACCCCCTGCCACCAAGGACTTAATTCCTTATAATTCCATTGTCGGATCCCTTGGTAGCTGCAGGTAGGTGTTGGCATCTCCCAACTGGTATAGGGCTTCATTCGTATAGTAGTCCTGATCTAGGATGTTTCTTTCTCGCGTCAGTATAAATTTAGGGGAATGGAAAAAGGTGGGAGAAATTTTGATAACCCCTTTAATAAATCCAGACCCCCTAACCCCATATACAAGAGAAATATGGAT
Source organism: Hymenochirus boettgeri (assembly GCA_019447015.1). Classification (NCBI taxonomy): domain Eukaryota; kingdom Metazoa; phylum Chordata; class Amphibia; order Anura; family Pipidae; genus Hymenochirus; species Hymenochirus boettgeri. The sequence continues at coordinate 204,903,961 of CM033472.1, forward strand.
AATGACACTTTTATACCTGTGGATAAAGAAAATGTTGCCCTCCCCCCAGTTGCGTCACCATCTGTGACTCTTGACATTACCTCACTTTATACGGTAATCCCTCATGTCGAGGGGATAGAACTACAAACACTTTCTTAGTAGTCAAAATTTGCTAGATTGTGATAAAATTGATTTTTTTGGGTGAATGTTTACTGTTTGAACTCCAAAAAATTATTTTAAATTTGGGGACAAATTCTTCCTTCAGACAAATGGGACTGCAATGGGGACCCCCCTAGCGCCTAACTATGCTGGCCTGTATGTGGCCAGATGGGAAGATCTAGTGTGTATACTAATCCTTTATTGTACGTTGGCAAGTACTGGAGAAGATACATTGATGACATCTTGTTGTGTGTGGGGGGTCCCCTTGAGGTTCTTGAGACTTTTATCATCAGTTAAATAACTCATCTGATTGTTTAAAATTTACTTATAAACTAATCCAACTAGTATTGAATTTTTGGATTTAGCGCTGACAGATGAAAGATACAATTACTACTAAGACCTTTTTTAAAAGGTGGATACTAATTCTTATATACACTTGACAGTGGTCACAAAAAGGACTGGCTTAGTAATGTTCCTCTGGGCCAGTTTCTGAGAGTGAAAAGAAACTGCTCGAGTGTTGTTGATTATGAAATCCAAAGTGATCTAATTAAAAGACGCTTTCAAGAGAAGAATTATACTTTGGTGGTTCTCCAACAAGCCAAGCTAAAGGCTGGTAAAAGAACTAGACATTCCCTCTTGGTCCCCAAACATAACAATAAAAATATTAAGATTTCTAATGGTGGTAATAAAAGTACAAAAAATTTAGCAGAAGCCCCTAAAATTATTTTGCAATATAGTAAAGATATTGGCTTGGTGGTGAAATCGATTAAGAAGTACTGGCACATCCTTCGGGATGATAGGGACCTGTGTGGGATCCTGAAGGATAACCCAAAATATCTTCACCAAACCTAAATGGTTAAAAATATACTAGCACCTAGTGTGCAAAGAGACACAACTAAGACAGGAAGTAGGTCTCTTTAAATGTGGTATGTTGTAAAATTTGTACCTTTATTGATAATTCTAATCATTCTCTAATTACAGAGGGGGCAAACTCCTTATAAGAAGTTTTTGAATTGCAGGTCAAAAATGGTGGTGTATATGATTATATGCCCCTGTATTTGAGGTATATTGCAAAAACATTAGGGCACTCCATGTTAGGATTAAGAGCATATTAGATTAGTTAAAAGACGGATGTTGCCCTTGGAAGTTTCGCCAGCCTTTCTGCCTCCCCCCCTTTATGCACATTACCATAGTAAGCATAATGCTCCTTTAAGGTAGTAAAGTTGTCATCTTGGACCAATTGGATGAATCGATTCTTATAGGGGTGGCGATTTGAATAACAAACTCTTGATGCTAGAGCAAAGGTATTTTTTAATTAATACATCCTTTCCTGGTGGTTTAAATAATAGGATAGAGTTACATCCTTTTCTGTAGAAATAGATCTATACCTTTTGCCTGTTTGGGATTTTATGGTTCACCCCCTGGTATCACACTTGGTTTGTCCCAAGGGTTTAAATAGTCTACCAATTAATGTCTTGTCATGCCTGATGAAGTTTTTCTTAAACGAAACACGTAGCATGCTCTGGTCAGGGTTAATACCCTGTTTGTAACACTGTTACTTTATTGGTTGTATTTTGCAACCTTTTTGATATTTGTATCTGTTTTATCTTATTGATGATTTTGTTTTGTATCACTAGTTTGTTTCCTGTCCTTAGCTGACGATCCTAGCGCTAGACACCTGGCCTCCTCCCTGCACAGGTTGTGAAGAGATCTTCCCCCAGCTGACCCGAGTTACCACGTGATTAGACCTTTGGACTGTGTTGGTGGTGTGAGAGGACCGTACACTGTTCGGTGGTGCTACAGGGTAGTAAGAGCCTGGCTGGTGTGAGTCCGTCTAGGGAGTGTGAACTACCAAAGTGAGGTACGCTAGTTTATATCTGGAACCTATTTGATCTGTTCGTCCGTGCGAGGAGGAGTTCCGTTGTCTGGACTGGCCGTTGCATCCTTGTGGGGTTGTGGAGGTTTTTGGTGCTCTTGCTCGTGCTGGCGATATAAGCTCTTAGGACAGGTAGATATATACCGGTATTTATTGCTGAAGATTCGTTATATCTATTGTACTTTTATGAATAGTGTTTGTTGACTGTTTGGCTCTGCGCTGTGCTGTTTTTATTAGGAACATTCCTGTATCACTTTAATAAGTTTTGCATTTGGTTTTTATTCCCTGCTATTCGGTTTTATTGTTTATATTCATCGGTTGATTTTTATCTTCCGTTGTTTGGACTGTGTTTGGGACCCACACAGTTTTTATAGCAGGTGTTCGCATTTTCCCCTTTCCTCTTTCTTGTTATTGTGCATGTTTTAGAAAGGGCTATAGCTATGGACCGAGAGGTTAATGGATAAGTTCCCCTTTTATTAGACAGGTATCATACCCTGTCTAATAAAATCCAAAGATTGTTAAGTAAAGTTGGCCCATATTGCAATCTGACCCAGTGTATGGATTCTTATTTAAAAATCCACCATTATTCTCGTACAAAAGAGTAAAGACTATTGGTAACAATTTGGTAAGGGCTGACTTAATGGTACCTAAATCCAGCACCCAATCTTTCATAGGGGATCCCCGAATTGGTAGCTTTCCTTGCATGAATTGTCAAGCATGCAATGCTATCATACTAGGTAAAACCTTTTCCCATCCACGCAAGGGCAATGAAATCAAACTGAAGGACTATGGGACATGTAGAACCAGTGGGGTAATTTATTTACTCAAGTGCAGTAAATAAAAATACAGAAAAGCGTATGTGGGGAAAATGAAACAAGAGATTAGAATAAGAATTGGTGAGCACAAGGGAGATATTTCAAACTTTGATTATTTATACATAATTTATATATATATGCTTTCTTAAGCATGTATGAAACTGTAATTGCCATATATACTCGAGTATAAGTCGAGGTTTTTAGGTTTCGGTTTTTTGGTTTCGGTTTTTTAGCCTAAAAATCGAATCTCGACTTATACTCGAGTCAATCACCTGTAGATCCAGAAATCCCGCAAATCGCTTCCACATCCACTCCTTCTGGCAGCCGACGTCACTACTCGGCGCCGAGAAGTGACATCAGGCCCAAAAGGATTGGATGCGGAGCCGGATTGCTGGATTGCCGAATGGATTACTATGGCAGCCAAATTGCTGGATTTCTAATTCCTGGATTTCCTCATCACACAGGCAAGTCCTCCACTGAACTGGGGGGGCTCGGGGTGGGGGTGCAGTGCTTGCCACTGCAGATGTTTGGAAACTACAACTCCCAGCAATGAAAGCATGCCAGGAGTTTTAGTTTCCAAGGAATTGGAAAGGAATTGGGGGTAACTGTTGGATTACTCCATTTAAAGAGAATCTAAAAACACAGTTTCACGAGGATGGTATATATTGAGAAAGGCTGCCTTCTGATTCTGTATTGTTTTGAGGCTTTAGTTGTCCTTTAAATGGACAGCAGAATCACCATACAGTAGTCCCATACAGTAATATCCATACTGGATTTGGCTATTATTGTATGGGACTACTATATGGAAATTCTGCTGTCCATTTAAAGGGCAGCTAAAGCCTCAGAACAATACAGAATCAGAAGGCAGTAGTGGTCATAATTTCTACCCGTGACTCATACTCGAGTCAGCCACTTTTACAGCTTTTTAGGTAAAAATTGGTACCTCGACTTATACACGGGTCGACTTATTTTCAAGTATATATGGTAATTAAATTTTTATTCATCTGTATAATGGCTTGCACTTATACCCTTGTTTGTATACTCTGTATTTTATAATGTACAGAGCTGCGTACCCAAGTGGCACTTTATAAATAAAATTATACATACATCCATACATACATTTTCTTCAATAAGCTAATTCACAAAGTGTGAGCATCAAAAAGAGTTTATTTAATGGTAGGTAATACTCAGTAGCCACAGGTTAATTATAAAATACAGTCAGCAGCCACAGGAAATGTACAGTGTAAATGAAATAAATATTTCTCTCTGATTCTTCGGTGGTGCAATGTAACTTGTTTTTTAAAAAGAAGTTAAAATAAATCTACAGCTTGAGCATTTTCTTTTATAAAAGTTACATTTTCTCTAGGCCATAAAAAGAGACATTCTTAACACAACCAAAGATCGTTGTGAAATACTGTTTGAAGACATCATACTTAATGGACTACAAAGAGGTAATTTGCCGATAAAAAAATTGAGTTTCCTTTTTGTATATATGTAGCTACCTTTTTAAAACCGTGCTTCATTTCTGCATACAGAGAAGGATGTTTGGCAACTTCCTCAAAGAGTGTTTGTCCCCATTCATGGATCCAGTTTGTTGCTTTGTGACTATTTGTTTGGGGATGAAACTGCCAATGATTTGCAGAGTCATTTTCTTGAGATACTGGATCAGGATGTACAACAAGACGGGTTAGAATTTACAGAACAGAAAAGCAGCAAGACCATTGCTGGTATGTATTATGTTCTAACAGTATCCTAAATTATTCATAAGAATGCTTATAAAATGAAGCAATGTTAAAGGGTCACTATACTCACTCAAACAAATTAACATTATCTGAAACTAAAATGGTTGTTCTCCCATATTTGTCTGTGCTTACTCTGTCATTAAATCATTAATGTTTAGTGAGTGCTCCTAATTGTCCCCCACCTCCCTTACTCATGGACTTTTTGTATTGTCTGCAACACTTGTAAGCTCTGCACTGCCTCACCATGGACCCTGTTCTGCTTACACCTTCCCCTTCTTTCTTTTCTCTGCTGATTCTCTTAAATGTTGCAGAAAGTGTGCTGACAGGCAGCTAAAAATCCTAGTGAAAGGTCAGAGATGGGGGAGCGGCTTGCAGTGGAGCGGCGGTAAGGTAAGTTCCAGGTCCCCCAAGTGTCCTATTATTCACAGGGAGGTGAGAATATGGGTGAAACATACACCCCATCGATTACCTGTCCTGTGCTTCTCTTACACCCTTTTGTAGACAGAGCTGTACATTCTTATTGAACATAGAATAGAAATATGGAAATAAGTGGCCGGAGAATACATAAATAATAAGCAATCTATACATGTCTTCAAGAATTAAACTTTAAGTCCAATTGATCTAACTGAATACAACAGATATACCATGACCTGGATGAATGAGAACCTTCACAAGCAATATATACAAAAATAAAATTTAACCTATTATGAACATATTAGTGTTATAAATGAGGACTCGGAGCTTACGCTCTATCCTGCTTGAATATTTTAAATTTTTTCTTTGGATTCTGGACTTCAGAATAATATATATAGAGGTAATCTTAAACAGCCTTACTGATAAGTGTTTTAGGTCAGCTCCTCTAATCTGCTATAGAAATGTTAGTAATGCACAATACAAGCTTCTTTTAAACACTCGGTTGTGCGTTAACGCAGGGGAACTTCACTTTTGCGATTAATTGCATTATCACATGGCAGTGTCCATTATTTTAAAAAAGTTTGTTTACAACGCACTATATGGCACTAGCCAAATGTGAATGGTACCGGTCACTTCTGATGGCCAAACGTTTAGTGCGATTTTACCACAAAAAATCTCATTGAAATACACCCTACTGTGAACATAGCCTTACAGACAATTGTGTAATCTTTCAATGCAAGATTACTGTGTCGGTGCCCTAAATTTTTTAAGGTTACATTTTTTAAAATTGTCTGTCCTTTGTAACGTGTTTCTGATGGCTGTGACAGTGAAAGGCCAATTTTATATAACGATGTTTAGTATCAACCCTGCTGTGGAAAATATTAGAAGCTGTTCATCAACAAAATCCAGAGACCACATCCTGTTTTCTGTCTCTTTATTTTAGTTGAACTCAAAATGGCATGGGTGATTATTTGTGTTATATAAGAATGTGTGTGGTTTTGTTTATAAGTTTCCCAACACAGCTGGGAAATAGATAACTTCCCTTTATCCCTGTGGAGTTCTGACTTTAAATTAAGTGTATAGTGAACAATGGCTGCTAGTTAAAGGGGAACTTTGGTCCAAAAATGACTTTAGGTAAATTGATAGGAATTGATCTCCTGAGAATTTTCGCAATTTATTGTCGTTGTTTATTTTGCATAGTTTTAAAGATATTAACATTTTTGTGTGTGATATGGCAGCAGCATCACCAGGTCCCCTCCACTTCCTGCTTCCTGCTCTGAAACCATGTCAGTCAATCTGCCCTGTGTCTCCTCCTCCCCTTTGCAGCCCCCCTGGTCCCTCCCACTTATGGACCCCATGGTCCCTCCAGTTGCAGGCCCCCCTTGGCCCATTCTCTTACAGCCCCGTGTGGCCCCACCCACTTGTGGGTGCACAAGCCCCGCCCACTCGTGGGTGCACAAGCCCCGCCCACTTGCAGGTGCCGTGGGACACTCAGACTCCCTTACCTACTCTTTCAGGACTTCACACAGCAGAGAGGGGGAGGGACTTCCTGTCTACCTCACACACTGAGGGTGTCTGAGGCTGTGCTCGACGGCGGCACTGTGCAGGAGAAGCCTTAGGAATGTCACATGTCAGCCGCCCACCCATTAACTTTCTGGTCAGTCATTTCTTTATATCTTGGGCTGTGGAGCAGGTAGAGAGGTGGTTGATGGCTCGTTTTAAAGGTAGGAAACTGGCCTTTCTTATTTCTCTTATTTCTTATTTCTCAACTTATTTGGAAACCACAGTTTCCCTTTAAGGCACAAAAAAATGATTTTGTTTTTGAGTTTTGGTAACATTCAAAAGAGGTTGTTTTTTTTAGACAAATTCAAATCTTACAAGAAATTGTGTAACACCACCAAGTCCAACCTCCCAGCTGTCTCTGTACTTATGGTCACAATCTTACCACATTAGAGATTGTGGGGGGTGATGAAGTATTGCTCTCCAGTGCTTCTTACCTTACCGCGCTCTGGTGATAAAGTAATTAACATGCAACGATTCTTGGATTGCAGGAGCAGGAAAAATTAAGGTTATTAACTGCAGGTCGCCTTTGTGTGGGAGTTCTCTGATCAGTCCCCTGATGGTTACATGTAGAGTTCTATATCTTGAACCACTTTGAAAAGACGTTTGTTTGAAAGTACTGTAGCTTCAATAGAGGCGGTTTGTCTGCCCAATGAGTTTGTTCAGTTTTATGCTACATCGTAGCAATTACTGCATCGGGTGCCTGGTGCTGATTCCTTTGGCACTCTTTGTAGCAATAGCACTCTTTATAGCAATAGCTTACTATCTTTAAAACATTGCCACTGTATCTATATCCCTCTCCTAGCAGCCCAATGTACTGGACACACACACCTCACAGCAACTCACTAACTAACCCTTCTAACCCTAGCCCACCAAATATTTTCCTGTGCCAATATTAAGCCCGATCATTTTATGTGTCAGGATAGTGGCACAAAAACAGGAATGTCAAATGAGGACAGTTGGCAAAATATCCCACAGACAACAGTCATAGTTGGTAATGACTACTGTAAGAATAAAGCCCAGTACATATTTGTTTTACACGGGGTGGATTTGATTTAAATCAAACTGATTTAAATCACAATTTAAATCACTAGTCAGTAAGGCTTGATTTAAATCATAGTTTTCTACATAAAGACTGTTCTTGCTGGTGTAACTTTAATATGCAAGTAGATGAAGATTTTTAGAATAATAACAATTTAAATAGATAAAAAAACATCCAGATCTATTCCTCTCCAAACAATCAGAAAAATATTCTATTCACTGAACTTCTGACGGGGTTGATTCTGTATCCATAGGTTTGTAGAACAATAGGATTAAGGACTTTTAATCAACTCTGTTCATGTTATAACATTTTTGCTGTGAAGAAGAGGCATGTTATCTCTGCTGGGTCAAATTCAGAGAACTGCAAAAGTAAACCAAGCATCTGTGATAATATCTTGTAGGCAGAGGAACTGCCCAATAATCTTAGAAAAACCTCTAGAAGAGCATGACTTGAATGGATTAATGGAATTTATTTACCAAAAAAATTAAACATATACAGCCTTATTCTACACAATTAAAAAACAAATCATTATTTCATGATGGAATAACCTTTGAATGGTAATATACAGTATTTTCCTCAAAAAGCATTTTTATTATATTTAAAGAAAATCTGATTTAAATTAAAAAAAATCTGATTTAAATCGTGTTTTTATTATTTCATATAACCTTTTTTTTTTGTTATTTTATATGCAGAGTGTGTGCTAAAAAAAGATCTTCCACTAATTCAGGGAATATTATATACATATGTAAGGAGATAGTAAAATAGGGGTATTTAATTTCTCTAGAGACTGTTTATTTATTAGTTTAGTTATTTTGCTGCCTATTAATAATTAACACTACAGATGTATTTTTTGTTATTCTGACATTGTAGAGGAAAAGGAGAATATCAGTCAGCCACAACACACTACAGGAGTTCAGACAAACAGTAGCAAATCTTCTTCAGAAATACGTCTTAATAAAGGTATGTTCCTGTATCGTATTCAGTTTGCCTGTACAAAGATACAGTATCTAACAACAAGGATGGGAAAAATGTTAAGAGGATTTTGTTTTAGCACTTAAATGTACTGCTAGAAGCCATAAAGATATAAAATTTTTGAAATATTTTTTACATTTTTGAAAAATATTTCAACACTGGCAAAGTGGAGGGCTGACTTAACATTGCCTGCTTAACTGGAACTCTGGCTTAATACTGGGTAGTAAAATGGAGGGTTGACTTAACACTGGCTGGTAATTTGGACGCTGGCTTAACACTGGTTGGTAAACTGGAGGTCTGATTTAACAATGGATGAATAACTGTAGGGATGACTTAACGCTGGCTGGTAAGCTGAGGGGCTAACATATATGCAAGACATAGAGTCTGGTTTGCTGAATGTTAAGCTCCACCCCTCTGAGATTTCCTCTGCTTTCTCCTGCTTGAGCCTCAAACAGTAATGCCTGTGAGTTCCATGCACTCTCCTGCTTGAGCCTCAAACAGTAATGCCTGTGAGTTCCGTGCACTCTCCTGCTTGAGCCTCAAACAGTAATGCCTGTGAGGTCCGTGAACGTGCGTGTGCACAGAACTCACAGGCATTATCAGGCATTATCTCAGAGGGGCGGGGCCTCAACATTCAGCAAACCAGTAACAAGATGTCAGCAACTTTCAAGGCACAAAGCTAGGCTTCTGGCGGACATAGGTAAAAGAAAAATATGGCAACGGTATTTTTAAAGCTGCAGCTTCCAAATGAACATAACTTGATTTTACAGTGCACTTATCCTTTCATTTTTATAATTTTTAATCATGTAATTTGCAAGGTGCTGGGTATTACCTTTGTGCGCTCCTGTAAAGCATATATCACTTTGCGACACATACTGCATCGCAGGAGTGTGGTAAGAGCGGGAGTTTAAATCCTGATGTAATGCTCATTAAATTTAACATAACAAGGTAGCATCAATGCACATTGTTATTTGAAATTGAAGCAGGCCCATAAAATGGCATAAACCCCACATTGTGTAGCATTGATTTCACTTTTACTTTGAGTAATCACAGGAGATATTACATCTCCCTGTTTGTTTTTTTTGCTTCCAAATTTATGTGTGCAATATTTTCTAACAACAAATTTACTTTTTAGGTTTCTTATAGCTGGAATAGTTGCCACCATAGCTACATCCATTTCACTTTACTACATAATTTAAAAGGTTTCAGAACCAAGACCTTGTAAACTTTTTGGATTTACACAGACTTCTCCTATTGGCTGGATGATACGTTATTTGTGCCAGAATACAGGACTGTTTATTGAATTTATTACAAAAGGTACCTAACAATGCTGTGTATTTGTTAATAAAAGCTCTATGTTTTAACATGAATTGTAGATGTTTTTCTGTATATTTCAGTAGCTTTAGAAAAGAACTAAACTTAAATTTTCTTTAATCCCCATGTTAAAGTTTTTCTCCCCAGAACACCTATACATTGAAAGATTCTTCTCTAGTAAGTTGCATTTAGTACATGTTAGTAATAGATTCTGTAACAAAGAAGGCTTCCGGGTTGTTGCCAGTACAACTCATAGCCCATGTTGGCTTCAAAGTGCCACATACCCTGACCCCAGGATTCACTGTCTCTGTGCATAGAGTTTCTAGCGAAATATGAAGTTTTTAAATGTACCTATGTTTGTTGTAGAGTTGCTGGTGGTGCATCATTTAAGTGCCATGTTTTTAGGACTTATTTTTAGTGCCATGTTTTTAACACACAGCCCAAGAAGTCACAAGCTCAAATCCCCTATTTTACTTATGAAACAATATAACATAGTCTACTGTCTGAGTTTAATGCTTTTTTTTTTGTTTCCATCACGTTTCTAGAAAAATATAAAGTATCTACATATGTACAAACTTTATAAATAGCAGCTCTGTTTTTTAATTGCCAACCAGCGGGAATTGCTGATAGCCTTCCTGGAGCAATACAAAACAGCGGACTGATTTTACTGACATTTACTGAAATGTACTTACATTTGTTGCATATACAGTGGGGGCTCACTGCTAAAGTGCTGGTTTTCGAAACAAACAGACCATTGTGACACAGGTTCGATTCCCCAGCTTTACTTTTCCTTTTTTTTTTGTACTGTGGTTCTAGCAAAAGATTTTCAGGGAGATTCAATAAAACTATAAGAACTTTTATTGAATAACCCTAAAAGATTCTACATGTACTGGTATCCTGCCTAGTAACCCTTGGTGCATAGAGGTAGAAAGCTTTATTTTTACAAGTCCCAGTTTGCAGGTTCGATTCCCCATCGATTTTCCCTGTTTATTTTTTACTGAAATGCTAATGTTATGTTTCTTACATTCTTGCTAGCAAATAAATAAACTACAAAGAATACTTTCCGTTTTTGTATTAAAAGTATAGGAATTTATCATTGTTAGGTTCATGAGCATTTGTAATGTAATTACACAAAATTACACAAAAACCACTGAAATCTGTGTTCTGTGTCAGAAGGAGGAATGACCTTTGAACTGTAACATGATTGGATGTTGGCTTCCAGGAAGCAAAGCTGGAGCTTCCTGTGAAGTGTACTGTGTACACTTCACTGAGTGTTTACAGATAAGGTATGGTTGCTGATCCCGAGTACCCACAGGCTATTTTCATAAAATCACCCAGCATCCACAGCAAAGGGAAAGGTGAGACACAGCTTTTTGTATCTTTGTGAAGGTGTTCTATCTATTGGGGCAATGTTGTCTGGAGACAACCTACCATCTATTCCTGTTCATGATTAAAGGGGAACTTAATACTCTATATAGAGAGATAATGGGAAGAGGGTGACTGTATAATTTCTATAAATGTATACCTACTTATTAACTAACCTCCCTTTCTGGGATTATGAATGGGGGAGAATATCTATACATTTTTTATGGACATCTGTCTTTCGGAGATTATAACCATGGAGAATAAAATGCATTGATAAGTATTATTCATGATCTTATGTGAGACTTATTGATTAGAGAGGAAATTTCACAGGTCACATGGGAACACAGAAGTCTAAAAAAGGTTTTTTACATAATTACTATACAATAAAAGTTATGTCTGGCCTATATATATATATATATATATATATATATCTGCATTCTAATCTTGGGAACATTGATAACCTGGAACCTTTTTCAGGAATATATATGTTGTATCTTATCGTTTAGGTGTATAGTTTAGATTTATTATATGTTATTATATAGATAGTGTCAATGTATGTAGTATTAACCATAGAAATCTAAAGATTTTAATATGTTGTACATTTTTAATTTAGAAATACAAAACAATTGGGCATTGATCTTTTGAGTGTGACACAAGAAGCACCAACTGGTAGAGTGGCTTTGTTTAATGGCAAAGGAACACACTACTATTGTAATTTCAAATTTTAATTGTGCAAAAACATCAAAACAATGTTTTGGGGAGCTTACTGCCCCCATCCTCAGGTATCTCAAGGCCACTCAGTCAATGTGAAATCATCTTTGCCTATTGCTTTTCATTTGCAGCAACCAATCAAATGATGGGTTACTGCAGTTAGATAACATTGATTAGTTGCTGCTGATTATTTGCATGGACAAGCTTTTGCGCCTTTTTATTGCATCAAACTCCTAGTCATGGGGCATTTAAAATCAAGTCCCCCACCACACTGTTTAACCAAACAATAAGATTGTGTTGCACTTCCCAGTAACTCTGGAACTTTAGTACCTTTTAGAGATGGACTAGAACTTGAACCCGAGTTTGAGCTGAACCTATCGAGTTCAAACAGACTCGGACTCCTCGAATTATCCCAGACCCGGATTTCTCAGACTTTCGAACTTTCGATAATTATCAAATTCAAAAATCGAACAATCTTCAAATCGTTTATGGGCTAATTATCGAATGTTCGAATCAGTTATGGGACAATTATCGAAAATCGAATGCGGGAGCTCGAAAGTACCGCGTTTGAGAATAAAAAAAATTTTTTTTTTGTAAGATCTGGATGTTCAAACCTGTTCCCCAGACCATTTCCCAGGTCCAAGAGCCATTTACATTAAGTTACCATTGCTATTTTAATTGTATTTTTCGAACTATTTGACTCCCATTGACTTTAATGGGTCCGTTTTCGAACTTTCCATATAGTTCGAAAGGTCAAAAACGGACTGAACTTTTGGAAGTTCGGCCATCTCTAGTGCCTTCTCACTGGCAAGGGGGTAGGCCAAAATTTCACATTGGAGCCCTTGTAGCTACACTAACGGGGACGCCCGATAAAGATGAAATTGCCTTTAAATATTCATTTGCTTTGGGGCCACTATATTGTATAAGGGCGGTTTTGAGTTCGAATCCACCCTTGGACACATCTGCAAGGAGTTTGCATGTTCTTCCCATACCTGCGTGGGTTTCCCCCACAATCATAAAGACATACTAATAGGTTGTATGTGTCAAATAAATGTGCTTAAATTCTAAGCTCTTCGGGACAGGGCCTGATGTGAATTTATATATGTAATTGTAAATCACTATGGAAGATGTTGGCGCTATATATATCCACAATAATAATAATAATGTGAATCTAAATTAATAAACACTAATGAAATTAGTGATTGAGTGCTGTTTGATATTTTCTGGGAGATTTTCTGTGTGTAATTACATACAGTAAGATGTAATGTCATCCCAGAGCACCACCCTAGTGGGAAAGTCACAGTTTTGTTCTACATATTTGTAGCACTGATTTTTATGCAGGTTTGCAACACACCTCTAAGCTGCCAGTCATGTATCTTGTACATTTTATAAATATGTGGCATTAAATAGATTGCACAATCTATTTAAACAATATCCTGTATTATTTAAATATGTATGTGTGTGTGTGTATATATATATATATATATATATATATATATATATATACATATACATATATATATACACATATACATATATATACCGTATATAAATACATTATATTAATAACATTGCCCCTTAACTTGAGAACATATTAGAAAATACCACTGTGCAGGGTATCAATCATTTCAATGCATCTGTTCACTCCTATTTTCCATATATGTGCTGTTATCTGGATATAGTTGCTATGCCAGAGAGCATGTTTTCTGTATGTGTAATGCAAACTCATTGGCCTTGCAGCATGATGATTAAGCATGTGCAAAATTCTAAAGAGATAAGGCCCTTTAAAACAAAATCAGGCTCATTTACCCAGAGCAGCTGGACAGTTATATGGAGTTAAAGTCGTGCAAACCATTCCCTATTGGTTAGTATGACCAGCGCAACTCTAACTCCATATTAGTGGCGGATATGCGGGTTACACAAAAGACACCTGCGCATCAGGCACTCGCGGTTTTAGGGCAAGATTTTAAAGCCGGGAATTCAAATCCTTTTAGGATTTACCCACGGGAGAAAGCGCAATATTGAATCGCAGAAGTGTTAAGTGTTAAGGTCTAGGCTATATCCGGCCATTTAAACACGCAATCTGATCCGATCTTGTGTTAAAAAGCACATACTAGTGTGGTCAAATTAAAGTGGCCACACTAGGTGTGCTGAAACCATTTGCACTGCGATCTGTCGATCAGAGCGCATGTGATCACCATTTTTGGTGCGATTCGCATGCACTCAGCACTATCCTCCGAAAGTGACAGGGATTGCAACGTAAGTGGGCAACAACACACGAATCGTGTGCGCTTAGTGCGGCCTGGGCCTAAATATACTTTTTGCCATAGAGATGGCCGAAACTCCCGGGTTTCGTTCCATTTTCGGATCTCGGGGAAAATCCTGAAGATCCGAAAACAGAACTTCGGGAGTTCAGGGTGCGTTTTCATTTTTTATCAAACGTTCAAGCCTTTTCGAAAATTCTTGAACTATTTTCAAGTTTCCAGTCGTATTTTCGAGTATTCTCAAACATTCAAGGCTATTTTTAAACGTTAAATAAAAATCGAAAACCGCTCCGAAGTCCCAAAATCCAAACGATCCGTCTGGTTTCGGACAGAACATTTGGATTTTGGAACCGAGGGGTTCCGTGTCAGGTCCAAGTCAGACCCGGATCCCATCTCTACTTTTCCAGGACAAGAGCTGTTTTCAATTGAAACTCTTCCACCTGCAACATAAATGTCTTTATATAGACAATACTAACTACCGTACATGTTAATATAGTATGTTAGGTAATGTGTTAAATAAACAGTGACATATCGCAAAGAAACACAAGAAAGCGGTGACTTCCAGCAGGCACTCTGTTTATTTTTTGTATTCTACTATGATTCACATTATGGTTGGAGCTTTAAAAGTGGAAAGTTTTTTTTAATAACTTTGTCTTTCTTTTCCCCAATAAATATCCCCCAAAACATCTAATTTAAATTGGCAAAGTATTTCTATGTCAGCTTAAAATCAAATCTAAGTCTTATAAATGTTGTGCATGAATTAATAACCAGTTAAGTGAATATAAAATGTGCAGTCAGGATGGGAGAAATATGACAAATCTGCAACTGTAGATAACAGTAAAATTGAAGCTTCACAGGGAGACTTTATTGCCAGCTATTAGCTGTTAAAATAACACCGTTAACTGCACAAATCTCATAGTTGATTAGTCGCACTGGCTGAGCAGGTGTCATTTGCCATACCCATGCAGGTGGCCCACTGAAGGGGTTAAAGTTGCACTAACCAATATTGAGTCTGTTAGTACAACTTTTACATGAATAAAATGCACAGCACCTTCCTGCAAATTCCCCTGAAATTGTTAATATTACAACTTAAAAAGTATTAAGGCAGCAATAGACTACATTGTAGATTGGTTCTGGGTTTCAGGTGACTGTCAGTATACAATATGGAAAATTAGCCACATTAGTTAGAAAATGAAGGTGTAATCCAGGATGTCTCCATACGCTAATGAGGCACCATCAACAAGAGAGATTCGGGCAGCTTATGGATCACACAGTAATAAGACCCACATTCAACAGATCATCTTGAAAGAGTCTGCCAAAGGATGCCTTTAAGTCTCTGATGGACCTAGGATTTAGAGGGGCAAAAGGTGTCTGGTAATAGTTGGCAAATGAGTATTATCTTGTTATTTTATGACCATTTTCAATTCCCTTTACATAAAAAAAACTTAATATTACTAGAAACAAAACAAGTTGACGTTGGTTAACATAACCATTAAAATGGTTTACTGAAAATTGGGGGCTTTAAGAAAGCTGCCTAATAAACATCAAGTAATTAAGATTTGAGCTATTCAATGTCACCCTCTCCATTATCACTTACAATTCCCTGCACATCTCTTTCAGGCAGTAGGCCATACTCATTTAAATATGATTCTATATCCACTGCAAAAAAATCCTCGTTTAAATTTTCAGTAACACTGATGAAGTTGCTTATAAGTTCACCTGCCTTGTAGACTAAGAGCGTTGGCAATACATCACTAGAGAATCTTTCTCCAGCCCCTGTATCAGCTGATTTGATTTTACAGAATTTTACTGTTGGATATTCTAATGCAAGACAAGTTAAACCATTATTGAGGGCTTCACAGCCCTTGATACCATCAGCATAAATGTGGACAATGACTGTAGTAGATTTTCGCTCTTTCTCTATGGCCTCTAAGAACTCATCCCCACTCTTAAGCTCCAATAAGTAACCATATTTGGGCCCAAAACTCAACCGCTGGTGCATGTCTTGCATACATTGCTTGCGATATTTTTGTAGACAGTTTTCATCTTCCTTGTCATTGATTAATTCGTATTCTTGCATGCTCATCTAAAAGAGAATAAAAAGATGCACATGAATTTTTATTCTGGGGTGATACGTGTTTAACAACATTGTAAAATATTGATAATGATCTTTATTTTGCACTCCAGTTGTACAATAACTGAATACTGCCTTTAAAGGGTATGTCCAAACTAAAATACAACTTTTTCCATAGTATAGGGACTCACCTCCTAACCCTACCCACCATATTTATATTGTAAAAAACTCCTCAGAATCTTACTTACCTTCCTTGGTTCCCACGGGCTCTGTAAAGGAAGTAACAACAGGGGCCGGACCGGCAGCCAATCAAAGACACAGCTGCCGGGTATTGAAACAGCCATGGGAACGAAGGTTGGTTAGTAAGATTCTGGGGGCTTTTTTACAATATAAATATGGCGGTTTGGGTTGGGAGATGGGTCCCTACACTACGGAAATGGTTTTATTTGTATGAATAGACACAGAAGCATGGGGGGGGGGGGGGGGGGAGGGGTGGAGAGGGCTCTACTGTGCATGCCAGAGTCCTCCAGGAGGACAGGTAAGAGGCAGAAACCTTTTCTTACACAGGAAGGCTCCTACTCTTAACATTCTGGGACTCTGACTAGACATTGCAGGAGAACCATTTGGAGCAGAGGTGTAAGGTAAGGATTTTTTTAACACTACACAGTGGGGCCAGCAGTCAGTTAAATGATAGTTTTGGGGGTGGACATGCCCTTTATCTGTTTTTCATCATCTACAAAAAGTTTGTTTCGTTAGCGGTTGTTTATAAATAGGGCCCTTCGAAACCTTAACATCTAGGACCATCATTTTTTTTTCTTTCTACAACACAGGTTTATACGTTTAAACTAAATCCATTTTTTTTATACTCCAGAATCTGAAATCAACCCACCTAAAAACCCCAATAAGCTATAAAATCCCACTCCAGTAAATTGTATTAAAGGATAAGTGCACTGTAAAATCAAGTTATATTCATTTGGAACCTGCAGCTTTATAAATACTGTTGCCATATTTTTTTTCCCTATGCCCCTCCAGAGCCTATCTTTGTGCCTTGAAAGTTGCTGACATCTTGTTACTGGTTTGCTGAATGTTTTATCTCCGCTCCTCTGAGATTTCCTCTGCTTTCTCCTGCTTGAGCCTCAAACAGTAATGCCTGCGAGTTCCGTGCACACGCACGGAACTCGCAGGCATTACGGCTTGAGGCTCAAGCAGGAGAGTGCACGGAACTCGCAGGCATTACGCTTGAGGCTCAAGCAGGAGAGTGCACGGAACTCGCAGGCATTACTGCTTGAGGCTCAAGCAGGAGAGTGCACGGAACTCGCAGGCATTACTGCTTAGGCTCAAGCAGGAGAGTGCACGGAACTCGCAGGCATTACTGCTTGAGGCTCAAGCAGGAAAAGCAGAGGAAATCTCAAGGGCGGAGCTACATTCAGCAAACCAGTAACAAGATGTCAGAACTTCAAGGCACAAAGCTAGTCTCTGGAGGGGCATAGGTAAAAAAAATGATGGCAACAGTATTTTTAAAGCTGCAGCTTCCAAATGAACATAACTTGATTTTACAGTGCTTTAAAGTAAATGTAAGCCTGTTAAGAACTGGATGAAGTAACTGTGTGTATGTGCAGTCACATGCTTCCTTGCTTTATCTGTCCTGTAAAAGGATTGGATAGAGATTATTAATGGGTGTGCCTAACTGTAACAAGTTTCTGCCATAGCTAAAGACTGAGCATGTGCAGAACATAATGGTCGTTGACCAGACTGTGTGATATTAGAATGCTGTGATGTTAAGCACAAACCATATATTATTTAGGTAAATTTCCCAGCACACGTATCACAATAAGAGGTAAGACACAGATTACTGGCTTAATATCAAGGTGTTCTGCCTTCTGGTTCAGTGTTGTTCTGTGGCTTTAGTTGTCCTTTAATACTATGGAAGATATTAAAGGTTATGTACACCAGAAAAAGTTTTTTTAAATTGCCCATTATTGAAAATAATAAATCATAACAACTATTACAGTACTGTTACCTATTTCTTTCGATTTCTAATCTTAAGCATAAGTTGCTTCAGATGTCAAACAAGTACCTTATGTTATGCTGTGTGCAAGTACTGGGTTTTTCTGTAAGTGGAAGGGTATAACTGTAACTGTAACTGGATGGGTGACAGTTGGGGAATTTACTCAGTGCCAGATGATAGTGATTACCGAGCATGCTCAGTTTAAAAAAAGTCAGATCTGAGGAAAGGAGGAGTCAGTTAAGAGAGGGAGGTGGGATACTGAACCTGAGCAAAACAAGTGCTGGATTGAAGGCATGCAGCCACAAACACGACTCAGAAAGAGCTACTTGTTTTTAATTATAGATTAATTGATGGTTAAGAATTTGTTTTCATTATACATACCCTTTAAAGGAGAATTGTAATTCTTAATTACGATTTGAAATTTTCCTTTACATGGGAAGTAGGATTTGGTATTGCTTCATCTATTATCCTCTACAATTTCAGCGTGTTAAAGTGCACTATGTGCGATTCCATCTCTTTTTCAGTCCTATATTTATAATGGGAGTATCTAGGACAGACCTGCCAGGTCTGGATTTAGGAATAGTGACTCCTACCTCCCACGTGAAGGAATTTTCAATTTCAAGCTCCAAGCTTCTTCAAATTGTGAGTATAGTGACCTGTAAAGTCAAGCTTTGTTCCAATAATAATGTTACCTTGCGACTGAATTTTTCCTTTGTGTCTTTTTCTTCTTTGCTGAATGGAGATGACATTTGTCTAAGGATTTCCTTTTTGTTGGGAGGTATTCCTTCCAGGTCTTCACTCTCTAGCTTAAACTTCCTCCAGTCATTTATAACACCTTTTGGACCTATCAATAAATGTAAATGAAATTCTAAACTAATCCTTCTGCATACTGTTAAATGGCAACTGGCAGCATAAATACTTGTTTTTAGAACATACCTTTTCAGGCAGAGAGTAGGAAATTGATCACTACTCCCAATGTATCATAAAGAATGGTGAGTTGTCAAAGAACAACAAAGAACAACACTCTTTCCTCTGAGTTTCCAACGTGACTTTCTCTCCCATCTCTAACAAATGCTTGCTGCATTGAAGTTTTTTTTTCCTAATTTTTCACTGCTGGGTCTTTGTAGTAACCTTTTTAAAAGGCAGGTGATACATATATGTTTTTACAATAGCCTTTATTTGCAATATCTTGACTTTTACAGACCAAACTAAAATGTAAGACA
Organism: Hymenochirus boettgeri; assembly: GCA_019447015.1. Classification (NCBI taxonomy): domain Eukaryota; kingdom Metazoa; phylum Chordata; class Amphibia; order Anura; family Pipidae; genus Hymenochirus; species Hymenochirus boettgeri. The sequence goes on from CM033472.1 coordinate 204,923,479, forward strand.
GCAATAGTAGGACTTTAGTATGATTTTTTACCTGTGTTCGTGGCACATCCTTCAAAGTCAGTTTCCTCTTCAACACCTTGTGCATCAAGGTCCCCCATGGTGCAGAAAGGAATCTGTAAGTGACAAAAATTAAATCCGTCCTTATGCCGTTAGTGAGAAGATTGGTAACATAGGATTGGCACGCATGGTTTATATTTCCAGCCAATCACCTGGTACAATATTTGGGTTGAGATATCAGCTAAAAATTTTCCATTTTTTTTTTCTCTATAATATTCGCAGGGGCCACTACCGTGGTATTTAAGCCACTTTTACTTTGCTAGAAAATTTCTAAACATATATAAAGACTAGCAAATTGTAATGACTTTCCTCCTATCCTACAGTCTGTACACCATCATGTAGCATAATATACAAATATAAAGTCCAGATTAACCAGCACACGACTCCTTGGGATATAATTGGTGCAAGCTCTGCACATTCACCTGCTGTACTCCATCCACAGTTTCAAAACGAGCAGCACTCATTAAAACATAGCGATTTATTGATTACTTTAAAATATAACACATTTTCTGCCAGCACACATGGCTCTCTTTCCTTCAGATACAAAATTACAATACAATACAATACAATTTTGTATCTGAAGGAAAGCGAGCCATGTGTGTTGGCAGAAAATGTGTATATTTTAAATTAATCAATAAATCACTATGTTTTAATGAGTGCTGCTCGTTTTGAAACTATGTAGCATAATATATCCTGCAGATCACATAAGTATCTGGGCCATATTTCTTCTGTGATGTAAACCTCGGTCAGTACTTTGCGTCTGCAAAATTGTATGATATTTTATGATAAATGAACACAACGGAATACAAATGGGCCCATGTGGTATCAATATTTCACACCACAGTCAGTATTTCATTGTACTGATACTGCATTAAAGGAGCAGTAACACAATTCAGCAATGCCACTCCTTGATAAATGTGTTGTTTCAATTTTAATACAAAAACATACCCAGTAAACAACAAAATGACAAAAAGGACAACTGTTTACAAAGCAGGACCAGAGAAGGACAAGAAAAGGTGCAAGAAGCATAACTGCTGCATACAGACCCTCAGTTTTTTTTCACGTGAAATGGTTATTTGTACTCGCAGTACAGACACAGCCTGGGGAGAAAGGGGAGGGCGAGCGGGAGCTGTAAAACTGCGAACACAATAATAGTGAATAATAGTGTTCATTCTTTTTGTCATTTAGTAATCAGGCTTAGCAGGGTGTAAAAAAAAGTTAGCACTTGTACAGGCCTTAAACGGCATTTTCATCCCCTAAAAATTATATATAGGTAAATCACCCCCCAAACAACAGTTAGAAAGCTGAGAGACGTAGGGCTAGCATGTTAGGCAGAAAAATGTCCTTCCCTCCCTACCCTCTGCCTTTGATTGGGGGGGAGGATTTACCAAATTTTTATTTGAGGGGTGAACATGTCCTTTAAAGGAGACCAGTGTGTTCCTCTGCTGATGATCGCGGTTTGCTAAAAAAATTGCCAATGGATACCATCTGGTATGTGATCCAGTAGCGTCATTGGGGTATAGGTATCAGAATGATAGAAACAAATAGAATCTCTGCTCTATATGCACACTTTCAATATGTACCCTTGATCCCATGCCCTCCTTTGTACTCACAATGCGCTAAAATCCTTTCCCCTGTTCTTGCTCACATTTTAATTCCTCCCTGACCTCTGGGATTTTTCTGCCGCCTTTAAACATGTGTGCGTCAAACCTCTTCTTAAAAAACCCTCTCTGGACCTACTGCCTGGACTTCTATGGGGCTGTGTATGGACTTTCTATGGGGCTGGTATGGGACTTCTATGGGCTGTGATGGGACTTTCTATGGGGCAATGTATGGGGCTCTCTATGGGGCGTGGGTATGGGGGCTCTCTATGGGGCTGTGTATTGGACTTTCTATGGGGCTTGTGATTGGGACTTCTATGGGGCTGTGTATGGGAAGTTCTATGGGGTTGTGTATGGGACTTTCTATGGGGCTGTGTATAGGACTTTCTATGGAGCTGTGTATGGGACTTTCTATGGGGCTGTGTATCCCCACCCACTTGTGGGTGCACAAGCCCCGCCCACTTCGTGGGGCCCAGCCCCGCCCACTTGCAGGTGCCGTGGACACTCAGACTCCCTTACCTACTCTTTCAGGACTTCACACAGCAGAGAGGGGGAGGGACTTCCTGTCTACCTCACACACTGAGGGGTGTCTGAGGCTGTGCTCGACGGCGGCACTGGCAGGAGAAGCCTTAGGAATGTCACATGTCAGCCGCCCACCCATTAACTTTCTGGTCAGTCATTTCTTTATATCTTGGGCTGTGGAGCAGGTAGAGAGGTGGTTGATGCTCGTTTTAAAGGTAGGAAACTGGCCTTTCTTATTTCTCTTATTTCTTATTTCTCAACTTATTTGGAAACCACAGTTTCCCTTTAAGGCCAAAAAAAAATGATTTTGTTTTGAGTTTGGTAACATTCAAAAGAGGTTGTTTTTTTTAGACAAATTCAAATCTTACAAGAAATTGTGTAACACCACCAAGTCCAACCTCCCAGCTGTCTCTGTACTTATGGTCACAATCTTACCACATTAAGATTGTGGGGGTGATGAAGTATTGCTCTCCAGTGCTTCTTACCTTACCGCGCTCTGGTGATAAAGTAATTCATGCAACGATTCTTGATTGCAGGAGCAGGAAAAATTAAGGTTATTAACTGCAGGTCGCCTTTGTTGTAGTTCTCTGATCAGTCCCCTGATGGTTCACATGTAGAGTTCTATATCTTGAAAACTTTGAAAAGACTTTGTTTTTTAAAGTACTTGTAGCTTCAATAGAGCGTTTGTCTCCCAATGATTTTTTTCAGTTTTATGCTACATCGTAGCAATTACTGCATCGGGTGCCTGGTGCTGATTCCTTTGGACTCTTGTAGCAATAGCACTCTTTATAGCAATAGCTTACTATCTTTAAACATTGCCACTGTATCTATATCCCTCTCCTAGCAGCCCAATGTACTGGACACACACACCTCACAGCAACTCACTAACTAACCCTTCTAACCCTAGCCCACCAAATATTTCCTGTGCCAATATTAAGCCCGATCATTTTATGTGTCAGGATAGTGGCACAAAAACAGGAATGTCAAATGAGGACAGTTGGCAAAATATCCCACAGACAACAGTCATAGTTGGTAATGACTACTTAAGAAATAAAGCCAGTACATATTTGTTTTACACGGGGTGGATTTGATTTAAATCAAACTGATTTAAATCACAATTTAAATCACTAGTCAGTAAGGCTTGATTTAAATCATAGTTTTCTACATAAAGACTGTTCTTGCTGGTGTAACTTTAATATGCAAGTAGATAAGATTTTTAGAATAATAACAATTTAATATATAAAAAAACATCCAGTCTATTCCTCTCCAAACATCAAGAAAAATATTCTATTCACTGAACTTCTGACGGGGTTGATTCTGTATCCATAGGTTTGTAGAACAATAGGATTAAGGACTTTTAATCAACTCTGTTCATTTTTATAACATTTTGCTGTGAAGAAGAGGCATGTTATCTCTGCTGGGTCAAATTCAGAGAACTGCAAAAGTAAACCAAGCTCTTGTGATAATACTTGTAGGCAGAGGAACTGCCCAATAATCTTAGAAAAACCTCTAGAAGAGCATGACTTGAATGGATTAATGGAATTTATTTACCAAAAAAATAAAACATATACAGCCTTATCACACAATTAAAAAACAAATCATTATTTCATGATGGAATAACCTTTGAATGGTAATATACAGTATTTTCCTCAAAAAGCATTTTTATTAATTTAAAGAAAATCTGATTTAAATTAAAAAAAATCTGATTTAAATCGTGTTTTATTATTTCATATAACCTTTTTTTTTGTTATTTTATATGCAGAGTGTGTGCTAAAAAAAAGATCTTCCACTAATTCAGGGAATATTATATACATATGTAAGGAGTTAGTAAAATAGGGTATTTATTCTCTAGAGACTGTTTATTTATTAGTTTAGTTATTTTGCTGCCTATTAATAATTAACACTACAGATGTATTTTTTGTTATTCTGACATTGTAGAGGAAAGGAGAATATCAGTCAGCCACAACACACTACAGGAGTTCAGACAAACAGTAGCAAACTCTTCAGAATACGTCTTAATAAAGGTATGTTCCTGTATCTTATTCAGTTTGCCTGTACAAAGATACAGTATCTAACACAAGAGGGGGAAAAATGTTAGAGGATTTTGTTTTAGCACTTAAATGTACTGCTAGAAGCCATAAAGATATAAAATTTTTGAAATATTTTTTACATTTTTGAAAAATATTTCAACACTGGCAAAGTGGAGGGCTGACTTAACATTGCTGCTTAACTGGACTCTGGCTTAATACTGGGTAGTAAAATGGAGGGTTGACTTAACACTGGCTGGTAATTTGGACGCTGGCTTAACACTGGTTTGTAAACTGAGGTCTGATTAACAATGGATGAATAACTGTAGGGATGACTTAACGCTGGCTGGTAGCTGGGGGCTAACATTATGCAAGACATAGAGTCTGGTTTGCTGAATGTTAAGCTCCACCCCTCTGAGATTTCCTCTGCTTTCTCCTGCTTGAGCCTCAAACAGTAATGCCTGTGAGTTCCATGCACTCTCCTGCTTGAGCCTCAAACAGTAATGCCTGTGAGTTCCGTGCACTCTCCTGCTTGAGCCTCAAACAGTAATGCCTGTGAGGTCCGTGAACGTGCGTGTGCACAGAACTCACAGGCATTATCAGGCATTATCTCAAGGGGCGGGGCCTCAACATTCAGCAAACCAGTAACAAGATGTCAGCAACTTTCAGGCACAAAGCTAGGCTCTGGAGGGACATAGGTAAAAGAAAAATATGCAACTTATTTTTAAAGCTGCAGCTTCCAAATGAACATAACTTGATTTTACAGTGCACTTATCCTTTAATCATTTTTATAATTTTTAATCATGTAATATGCAAGGTGCTGGGTATTACCTTTGTGCCTCCTGTAAAGCAGTATCACTTTGCGACACATACTGCATCGCAGGAGTGTTGGTAAGGAGGCGGAGTTTAAATCCTGATGTAATGCTCATTAAATTTAACATAACAAGGTAGCATCAGATGCACATTGTTATTTGAAATTGAAGCAGGCCCCATAAAATGGCATAAACCCCACATGGGGACCATTGATTTCACTTTTACTTTGAGTAATCACAGGAGATATTACATCTCCCTGTTTGTGTTTTGCTTTCAATTTATGTGTGCAATATTTTCTAACAACAAATTTACTTTTTAGGTTTTCTTATAGCTGGAATAGTTGCCACCATAGCTACATCCATTTCACTTTACTACATAATTTAAAGGGTTTCAAACCAAGACCTTGTAAACTTTTTGGATTTACACAGACTCTCCTATTGGCTGGATGATACGTTATTTGTGCCAGAATACAGGACTGTTTATTAATTTATTACAAAAGGTACCTAACAATGCTGTGTATTTGTTAATAAAAGCTCTATGTTTTAACATGAATTGTAGATGTTTTTCTGTATATTTCAGTAGCTTTAGAAAAGAACTAAACTTAAATTTTCTTTAATCCCCATGTTAAAGTTTTTCTCCCCAGAACACCTATACATTGAAAGATTCTTCTCTAGTAAGTTGCATTTAGTACATGTTAGTAATAGATTCTGTAACAAAGAAGGCTTCCGGGTTGTTGCCAGTACAACTCATAGCCCATGTTGGCTTCAAAGTGCCACATACCCTGACCCCAGGATTCACTGTCTCTGTGCATAGAGTTTCTAGCGAAATATGAAGTTTTTAAATGTACCTATGTTTGTTGTAGAGTTGCTGGTGGTGCATCATTTAAGTGCCATGTTTTTAGGACTTATTTTAGTGCCATGTTTTTAACACACAGCCCAAGAAGTCCACAAGCTCAAATCCCCTATTTTACTTATGAAACAATATAACATAGTCTACTGTCTGAGTTTAATGCTTTTTTTTTTGTTTCCATCACGTTCCTAGAAAAATATAAAGTATCTACATATGTACAAACTTTATAATAGCAGCTCTGTTTTTTAATTGCCAACCAGCGGGAATTGCTGATAGCCTTCCTGGAGCAATACAAAACAGCGGACTGATTTTACTGACATTTACTGAAATGTACTTACATTTGTTGCTATACATTGGGCTCACTGCTAAAGTGCTGTTTTTTTCGAAACAAACAGACCATTGTGACACAGGTTCGATTCCCCAGCTTTACTTTTCCTTTTTTTTTTGTACTGTGGTTCTAGCAAAAGATTTTCAGGGAGATTCAAATAAACTATAAGAACTTTATTGAATAACCTAAAAGATTCTACATGTACTGGTATCCTGCCTAGTAACCCTTGGTGCATAAGGTAGAAAGCTTTATTTTTACAAGTCCCAGTTTGCAGGTTCGATTCCCCATCGATTTTCTGTTTTTTTTTTACTGAAATGCTAATGTTATGTTTCTTACATTCTTGCTAGCAAATAAATAAACTACAAAGAATACTTTCCGTTTTTGTATTAAAGTATAGGAATTTATCATTGTTAGGTTCATGAGCATTTGTAATGTAATTACACAAAATTACAAAAACCACTGAAATCTGTGTTCTGTGTCAGAAGGAGGAATGACCTTTGAACTGTAACATGATTGGATGTTGGCTTCCAGGAAGCAAAGCTGGAGCTTCCGTGAAGTGTCTGTGTACACTTCACTGAGTGTTTACAGATAAGGTATGGTTGCTGATCCCGAGTACCCACAGGCATTTTCATAAAATCACCCAGCATCCACAGCAAAGGAAAGGTGAGACACAGCTTTTTGTATCTTTGTGAAGGTGTTCTATCTATTGGGGCAATGTTGTCTGGAGACAACCTACCATCTATTCCTGTTCATGATTAAGGGGAACTTAATACTCTATATAGAGAGATTGGGAAGAGGGTGACTGTATAATTTCTATAAATGTATACCTACTTATTAACTAACCCTCCCTTTCTGGGATTATGAATGGGGGAGAATATCTATACATTTTTTATGGACATCTGTCTTTCGGAGATTATAACCATGGAGAATAAAATGCATTGATAAGTATTATTCTGATCTTATGTGAGACTTATTGATTAGAGAGGAAATTTCACAGGTCACATGGGAACACAGAAGCTAAAAAAGGTTTTTTACATAACTATACTATACAAAAGTTATGTCTGGCCTATATATATTATATATATATATTATATCTGCATTCTAATCTTGGGAACATTGATAACCTGGAACCTTTTTCAGGAATATATATGTTGTATCTTATCGTTTAGGTGTATATTTAGATTTATTATTATGTTATATAGATAGTGTCAATGTATGTAGTTAACCATAGAAATCTAAAGATTTTAATATGTTGTACATTTTAATTTAGAAATACAAACAATTGGCATGATCTTTTGAGTGTGACACAAGAAGCACCAACTGGTAGAGTGGCTTTGTTTAATGGCAAAGGAACACACTACTATTGTAATTTCAAATTTAATTGTGCAAAACATCAAAACAATGTTTTGGGGAGCTTACTGCCCCCATCCTCAGGTATCTCAAGGCCACTCAGTCAATGTGAAATCATCTTTGCCTATTGCTTTTCATTTCACAGCAACCAATCAAATGATGGGTTACTGCAGTTAGATACATTGATTAGTTGCTGCTGATTTTTTGCATGGACAAGCTTTTGCGCCTTTTATTGCATCAAACTCCTAGTCATGGGGCATTTAAATCAAGTCCCCCACCACACTGTTTAACCAAACAATAGATTGTGTTGCACTTCCCAGTAACTCTGGAACTTTAGTACCTTTTAGAGAGGGACTAAAACTTGAACCCGAGTTTGAGCTGAACCTATCGAGTTCAAACAGACTCGGACTCCTCGAATTATCCCAGCCCGGATTTCTCAGACTTTCGAACTTTCGATAATTATCAAATTCAAAAATCGAACAATCTTCAAATCGTTTATGGGCTAATTATCGAATTCGAATCAGTTATGGGACATTATCGAAAATCGAATGCGGGAGCTCGAAAGTACCGCGTTTGAGAATAAAAAAAATTTTTTTTTTGTAAGATCTGGATGTTCAAACCTGTTCCCCAGACCATTTCCCAGGTCCAAGAGCCATTTACATTAAGTTACCATTGCTATTTTAATTGTATTTTTCGAACTATTTGACTCCCATTGACTTTAATGGTCCGTTTTCGAACTTTCCATATAGTTCGAAAGGTCAAAAACGGACTGAACTTTTGGAAGTTCGGCCATCTCTATTGCCTTCTCACTGGCAAGGGGGTAGGCCAAAATTTCACATTGGAGCCCTTGTAGCTACACTAACGGGGACGCCCGATAAAGATGAAATTGCCTTTAAATATTCATTTGCTTTGGGGCCACTATATTGTATAAGGGCGGTTTTGAGTTCGAATCCACCCTTGGACACATCTGCAAGGAGTTTGCATGTTCTTCCCATACCTGCGTGGGTTTCCCCCACAACATAAAGACATACTAATAGGTTGTATGTGTCAAATAAATGTGCTTAAATTCTAAGCTCTTCGGGACAGGGCCTGATGTGAATTTATATATGTAATTGTAAATCACTATGGAAGATGTTGGCGCTATATATATCCACAATAATAATAATAATGTGAATCTAAATTAATAAACACTAATGAAATTGTGATTGAGTGCTGTTTGATATTTTCTGGAGATTTTCTGTGTGTAATTACATCAGTAAGATGTAATGTCTCCCAGGCACCACCCTAGTGGGAAAGTCACAGTTTTGTTCTACATATTTGTAGACTGATTTTTATGCAGGTTTGCAACACACCTCTAAGCTGCCAGTCATGTATCTTGTACATTTTATAAATATGTGGCATTAAATAGATTGCACAATCTATTTAAAACTACCTGTATTATTTAAATATGTATGTGTGTGTGTGTATATATTTATATTATATATATATTATTATTATATACATATATATACATTATATATATATATATACACATATACATATATATACACTATACATATATACGTATATATACATTATATATAACATTGCCCCTTAACTTGAGAACATTTAGAAAATACCACTGTGCAGGGTACAATCATTTCAATGCATCTGTTCACTCCTATTTTCCATAATGTGCTGTTATCTGGATATAGTTGCTATGCCAAGAGCATGTTTTCTGTATGTGTAATGCAAACTCATTGGCCTGCAGCATGATGATTAAGCATGTGCAAAATTCTAAAGAGATAAGGCCCTTTAAAACAAAATCAGGCTCATTTACCCAGAGCACTGAACAGTTATATGGAGTTAAAGTCGTGCAAACCATTCCCTATTGGTTAGTATGACCAGCGCAACTCTAACTCCTATTAGTGGCGGATATGCGGGTTACACAAAGACACCTGCGCATCAGGCACTCGCGGTTTTAGGGCAAGATTTTAAGGCCGGGAATTCAAATCCTTTTAGGATTTACCCACGGGAGAAAGCGCAATATTGAATCGCAGAAGTGTTAAGTGTTAAGGTCTAGGCTATATCCGGCCATTTAAACACACGCAATCTGATCCGATCTTGTGTAAAAGCACATACTATGTGGGGTCAAATTAAAGTGGCCACACTAGGTGTGCTGAAACCATTTGCACTGCGATCTGTCGATCAAAGCGCATGTGATCACCATTTTTGGTGCGATTCGCATGCACTCAGCACTATCCTCCGAAAGTGACGGATTGCAACGTAAGTGGGCAACAACACACGAATCGTGTGCGCTTAGTGCGGCCTGGGCCTAAATATACTTTTTGCCATAGAGATGGCCGAAACTCCCGGGTTTCGTTCCATTTTCGGATCTCGGGGAAAATCCTAAAGATCCGAAAACAGAACTTCGGGAGTTCAGGGTGCGTTTTCATTTTTTATCAAACGTTCAAGCCTTTTCGAAAATTCTTGAACTATTTTCAAGTTTCCATTCGTATTTTCGAGTATCTCAAACATTCAAGGCTATTTTTAAACGTTAAATAAAAATCGAAAACCGCTCCGAAGTCCCAAAATCCAAACGATCCTCTGGTTTCGGACAGAACATTTGGATTTTGGAACCGAGGGGTTCGTGTCAGGTCCAAAGTCAGACCCGGATCCCATCTCTACTTTTCCAGGACAAGAGCTGTTTTCAATTGAAACTCTTCCACCTGCAACATAAATGTCTTTATATAGACAATACTAACTACCGTACATGTTAATTAGTATGTTAGGTAATGTGTTAAATAAACAGTGACAATCGCAAAGAAACACAAGAAAGCGGTGACTTCCAGCAGCACTCTGTTTATTTTTGTATTCTACTACTATGATTCACATATGGTTGGAGCTTTAAAAGTGGAAAGTTTTTTTTAATAACTTTGTCTTTCTTTCCCCAATAAATATCCCCCAAAACATCTAATTTAAATTGGCAAAGTATTTCTATGTCAGCTTAAAATCAAATCTAAGTCTTATAAATGTTGTGCATGAATTAATAACCAGTTAAGTGAATATAAAATGTGCAGTCAGGATGGGAAAAATATGACAAATCTGCAACTGTAGATAACAGTAAAATTGAAGCTTCACAGGGAGACTTTATTGCCAGCTATTAGCTGTTAAAATAAACACCGTTAACTGCACAAATCTCATAGTTGATTAGTCGCACTGGCTGAGCAGGTGTCATTTGCCATACCCATGCAGGTGGCCCACTGAAGGGGTTAAAGTTGCACTAACCAATATGGAGTCTGTTAGTACAACTTTTACATGAATAAAATGCACAGCACCTTCCTGCAAATTCCCTGAAATTGTTAAATTTACAACTTAAAAAGTATAAGGCAGCAATAGACTACATTGTAGATGGTTCTGGGTTTCAGGTGACTGTCAGTATACAATATGGAAAATTAGCCACATTAGTTAGAAAATGAAGGTGTAATCCAGATGTCTCCATACGCTAATGAGGCACCATCAACAAGAGAGATTCGGGCAGCTTATGGATCACACAGTAATAAGACCCACATTCAACAGATCATCTTGAAAGAGTCTGCCAAAGGATGCCTTTAAGTCTCTGATGGACCTAGGATTTAGAGGGGCAAAAGTGTCTGGTAATAGTTGGCAAATGAGTATTCTTGTTATTTTATGACCATTTTCATTCCCTTTACAAAAAAAAAACTTAATATTACTAGAAACAAACAAGTTGACGTTGGTTAACATAACCATTAAAATGGTTTACTGAAAATTGGGGGCTTTAAGAAAGCTGCCTAATAAACATCAAGTAATTAAGATTTGAGCTATTCAATGTCACCCTCTCCATTATCACTTACAATTCCCTGCACATCCTTTCAGGCAGTAGGCCATACTCATTTAATATGATTCTATATCCACTGCAAAAAAATCCTCGTTTAAATTTTCAGTAACACTGATGAAGTTGCTTATAAGTTCACCTGCCTTGTAGACTAAGAGCGTTGGCAATACATCACTAGAGAATCTTTCTCCACCCCTGTATCAGCTGATTTGATTTTACAGAATTTTACTGTTGGATATTCTAATGCAGACAGTTAAACCATTATTGAGGGCTTCACAGCCCTTGATACCATCAGCATAAATGTGGACAAGGACTGTAGTAGATTTTCGCTCTTTCTCTATGGCCTCTAAGAACTCATCCCCACTCTTAAGCTCAATAAGTAACCATATTTGGGCCCAAACTCAACCGCTGGTGCATGTCTTGCATACATTGCTTGCGATATTTTTGTAGACAGTTTTCATCTTCCTTGTCATTGATTAATTCGTATTCTTGCATGCTCATCTAAAAGAGAATAAAAAGATGCACATGAATTTTTATTCTGGGGTGATACGTTTTAACAACATTGTAAAATATTGATAATGATCTTATTTTGCACTCCAGTTGTACAATAACTGAATACTGCCTTTAAAGGGTATGTCCAACTAAAATACAACTTTTTCCATAGTATAGGGACTCACCTCCTAACCCTACCCACCATATTTATATTGAAAAAACTCCTCAGAATCTTACTTACCTTCCTTGGTTCCCACGGGCTCTGTAAAGGAAGTAACAACAGGGGCCGGACCGGCAGCCAATCAAAGACACAGCTGCCGGGTATTGAAACAGCCATGGGAACGAAGGTTGGTTAGTAAGATTCTGGGGGCTTTTTTACAATATAAATATGGCGGTTTGGGTTGGAGAGATGGGTCCCTACACTACGGAAATGGTTTTATTTGTATGAATAACACAGAAGCATGGAGGGTGGGTGGAGGGAGGGTGGAGAGGGGCTCTACTGTGCATGCCAGAGTCCTCCAGGAGGACAGGTAAGAGGCAGAAACCTTTTCTTACACAGGAAGGCTCCTACTCTTAACATTCTGGGACTCTGACTAGACATTGCAGGAGAACCATTTGGAGCAGAGGTGTAAGGTAAGGATTTTTTTAACACTACACAGTGGGGCCAGCAGTCAGTTAAATGATAGTTTTGGGGGTGGACATGCCCTTTATCTGTTTTTCATCATCTACAAAAAGTTTGTTTCGTTCGCGTTGTTTATAAATAGGGCCCTTCGAAACCTTAACATCTTAGGACCATCATTTTTTTTTCTTTCTACAACACAGGTTTATACGTTTAAACTAAATCCATTTTTTTTATACTCCAGAATCTGAAATCAACCCACCTAAAAACCCCAATAAGCTATAAAATCCCACTCCAGTAAATTGTATTAAAGGTAAGTGCACTGTAAAATCAAGTTATATTCATTTGGAACCTGCAGCTTTATAAATACTGTTGCCATATTTTTTTTCCCTATGCCCCTCCAGAGCCTACTTTTGTGCCTGAAAGTTGCTGACATCTTGTTACTGTTTTGCTGAATGTTTAGCTCCGCTCCTCTGAGATTCCTCTGCTTTCTCCTGCTTGAGCCTCAAACGTAATGCCTGCGAGTTCCGTGCACACGCACGGAACTCGCAGGCATTACTGCTTGAGGCTCAACGGAGAGTGCACGGAACTCGCAGCATTACTGCTTGAGCTCAACAGGAGAGTGCACGGAACTCGCAGGCATTACTGCTTGAGGCTCAAGCAGGAGAGTGCACGGAACTCGCAGGCATTACTGCTTGAGGCTCAAGCAGGAGAGTGCACGGAACTCGCAGGCATTACTGCTTGAGGCTCAAGCAGGAGAAAGCAGAGGAAATCTCAGAGGGGCGGAGCTTAACATTCAGCAAACCAGTAACAAGATGTCAGCAACTTCCAAGGCACAAAGCTAGGCTCTGGAGGGGCATAGGTAAAAAAAAATGAGGCAACAGTATTTTTAAAGCTGCAGCTTCCAAATGAACATAACTTGATTTTACATTGCTTTAAAGTAAATGTAGCCTGTTAAGAACTGGATGAAGTAACTGTGTGTATGTGCAGTCACATGCTTCCTTGCTTTATCTGTCCTGTAAAGAGGATTGGATAGAGATTATTAATGGGTGTGCCTAACTGTAACAGTTTCTGCCATAGCTAAAGCTGAGCATGTGCAGAACATAATGGTCTGACCAGACTGTGTGATATTAGAATGCTGTGATGTTAAGCACAAACCATATATTATTTAGGTAAATTCCCAGCACACGTATCACAATAAGAGGTAAGACACAGATTACTGGCTTATATCAAGGTGTTCTGCCTTCTGGTTCAGTGTTGTTCTGTGGCTTTAGTTGTCCTTTAATACTATGGAGATATTAAAGGTTATGTACCCCAGAAAAAGTTTTTTTAAATTGCCCATTATTGAAAATAATAAATCATACAACTATTACAGTACTGTTACCTATTTCTTTCGATTTCTAATCTTAAGCATAAGTTGCTTCAGATGTCAAACAAGTACCTTAGTTATGCTGTGTGCAAGTACTGGGTTTTTCTGTAAGTGGAAGGGTATAACTGTAACTGTAACTGGATGGGTGACAGTTGGGGATTTACTCAGTGCCAGATGATAGTGATTACCGAGCATGCTCAGTTTAAAAAAAGTCAGATCTGAGGAAAGGAGGAGTCAGTTAAGAGAGGGAGGTGGGATACTGAACCTGACAAAACAAGTGCTGGATTGAAGGCATGCAGCCACAAACACGACTCAGAAAGACTACTACTTGTTTTTAATTATAGATTAATTGATGGTTAAGAATTTGTTTTCATTATACATACCCTTTAAAGGAGAATTGTAATTCTTAATTACGATTTGAAATTTTCCTTTACATGGGAAGTAGGATTTGGTATTGCTTCATCTATTTCCTCTACAATTTCAGCGTGTTAAAGTGCACTATGTGCGATTCCATCTCTTTTTCAGTCCTATATTTATAATGGGAGTATCTAGGACAGACCTGCCAGGTCTGGATTTAGGAATAGTGACTCCTACCTCCCACGTGAAGGAATTTTCAATTTCAAGCTCCAAGCTTCTCAATTGTGAGTATAGTGACCTGTAAAGTCAAGCTTTGTTCCAATAATAATGTTACCTTGCGACTGAATTTTCCTTTGTGTCTTTTTCTTCTTTGCTGAATGGAGATGACATTTGTCTAAGGATTTCCTTTTTGTTGGGAGGTATTCTTCCAGTTCTTCACTCTCTAGCTTAAACTTCCTCCAGTCATTATAACACCTTTTGGACCTATCAATAAATGTAAATGAAATTCTAAACTAATCCTTCTGCATACTGTTAAATGGCACGGCAGCATAAATACTTGTTTTTAGAACAAAGTACATTTTTCAGGCAGAGAGGTAGGAAATTGATCACTACTCCACTATGTATCATAAAAGGATGGTGAGTTGTCAAAGAACAACAAAGAACAACACTCTTTCCTCTAGTTTCCAACGTGACTTTCTCTCCCATCTCTAACAAATGCTTGCTGCATTGAAGTTTTTTTTTTCCTAATTTTTCACTGCTGGGTCTTTGTAGTAACCTTTTTAAAAGGCAGGTGATACATATATGTTTTTACAATACCTTTATTTGCAATATCTTACTTTTACAGACCAAACTAAAATGTACAGACACATAGTAGGACTTTAGTTGATTTTTTTACCTGTGTTCGTGGCACATCCTTCAAAGTCAGTTTCCTCTTCAACACCTTGTGCATACGGTCCCCCATGGTGCAGAGGAATCTGTAAGTGACAAAAATTAAATCCGTCCTTATGCCGTTAGTGAAAGATTGGTAACATAGGATTGGCACGCTGGTTTATATTTCCAGCCAATCACGGTACAATATTTGGGTTGAGATATCAGCTAAAAATTCCATTTTTTTTTCTCTATAATATTCGCAGGGCCACTACCGTGGTATTTAAGCCACTTTTACTTTGCTAAAATTTCTAAACATATATAAAGACTAGCAAATGGTAATGACTTTCCTCCTATCCTACAGTCTGTACACCATCATGTAGCATAATATACAATATAAAGTCCAGATTAACCAGCACACGACTCCTTGGGATATAATTGTGCAAGCTCTGCACATTCACCTGCTGTACTCCATCCACAGTTTCAAAACGAGCAGCACTCATTAAACAAAGCGATTTATTGATTACTTTAAAATATAACACATTTTCTGCCAGCACACATGGCTCTCTTTCCTTCAGATACAAAATTACAATACAATACAATACAATTTTGTATCTGAAGGAAAGCGAGCCATGTGTGTTGGCAGAAAATGTGTATATTTTAAATTAATCAATAAATCACTATGTTTTAATGAGTGCTGCTCGTTTTGAAACTATGTAGCATAATATATCCTGCAGATCACATAAGTATCTGGGCCATATTTCTTCTGTGATGTAACCTCGGTCAGTACTTTGCGTCTGCAAAATTGTATGATATTTTATAAATGAACACAACGGAATACAAATGGGCCCATGTGGTATCAATATTTCACACCACAGTCAGTATTTCATTGTACTGATACTGCATTAAGGAGCAGTAACACAATTCAGCAATGCCACTCCTTGATAAATGTGTTGTTTCAATTTTAATAACAAAACATACCCAGTAAACAACAAATGACAAAAAGGACAACTGTTTACAAAGCAGGACCAGAGAAGGACAAGAAAAGGTGCAAGAAGCAAACTGCTGCATACAGACCCTCAGTTTTTTTTCACGTGAAATGGTTATTTGTACTCGCAGTACAGACACAGCCTGGGGAGAAAGGGGAGGGCGAGCGGGAGCTGTAAAACTGCGAACACATATAGTGAATAATAGTGTTCATTCTTTTTGTCATTTAGTAATCAGGCTAGCAGGGTGTAAAAAAAAGTTAGCACTTGTACAGGCCTTAAACGGCATTTTCATCCCTAAAAATTATATATAGGTAAATCACCCCCCAAACACAGTTAGAAAGCTGAGAAGCGTAGGGCTAGCATGTTAGGCAGAAAAATGTCCTTCCCTCCCTACCCTCTGCCTTTGATTGGGGGGGAGGATTTACCAAATTTTATTTGAGGGGTGAACATGTCCTTTAAAGGAGACCAGTGTGTTCCTCTGCTGATGATCGCGGTTTGCTAAAAATTGCCAATGGATACCATCTGGTATGTGATCCAGTAGCAGTCTATTGGGGTATAGGTATCAGAATGATAGAAACAAATAGAATCTCTGCTCTATATGCACACTTTCAATATGTACCCTTGATCCCATGCCCTCCTTTGTACTCACAATGCGCTAAAATCCTTTCCCCTGTTCTTGCTCACATTTAAATTCCTCCCTGACCTCTGGGATTTTTTCTGCCGCCTTTAAACATGTGTGCGTCAAACCTCTTCTTAAAAAACCCTCTCTGGACCCTACTTGCCTGGGACTTTCTATGGGGCTGTGTATGGGACTTTCTATGGGGCTGTGTATGGGACTTTCTATGGGGCTGTGTATGGGACTTTCTATGGGGCAATGTATGGGGCTCTCTATGGGGCTGTGTATGGGGCTCTCTATGGGGCTGTGTATTGGACTTTCTATGGGGCTGTGATTGGACATTCTATGGGGCTGTGTATGGGACTTTCTATGGGGCTGTGTATGGGACTTTCTATGGGGCTGTGTATAGGACTTTCTATGGAGCTGTGTATGGGACTTTCTATGGGTCTGTGTATGGGGCTGTGTATTGGACTTTCTACGGGGCTGTGTATAGGACTTTCTACGGGGCTGTGTATGGGACTTTCTATTGGGCTGTGTATGGGACTTTCTATGGGGCTATGTATGGGGCTGTGTATGGGACTTTCTATGGGGCTGTGTATGGACTTTCTATGGGGCTGTGTATGGGACTTTCTATGGGGCTGTGTATTGGACTTTCTATGGGGCTGTGGATGGACTTTATGGGGCTGTGGATGGGACTTTCTATGGGGCTGTGTATTGGACTTTCTATGGGGCTGTGGATGGGACTTTCTATGGGGCTGTGGATGGGACTTTCTATGGGGCTATGTATTAGACTTTCTATGGGGCTGTGTATGGGAAGCGGCGGCGGGTGGTCTCCGCCGCCGCGGGGGGTTGATCGTGGGGTGGGCGTATGCCCCGCCCCCTTAGCAGAGGCGTCGGGAAGGGACTTAAAATTACCGCAACACATCGCGGCAATAGCGCTCACCGTTATAAATACGGCGATAGCGCTATTTTCGTGGCCGCGATGTGCGGCTGTAATTTTTTTGCGCTCATTTCGATTTTTTATAAATATGCCCCCTAGAGTCTACCATCTTCTCTATTTAGAATTGTGTATCAGGTATCTGTGTGGTAGCACCTGGGCAGAGGTACTATGGGGGTTATTCAATAAAGTTCTTATCGTTTAAAATGGTGGTAATTTTGCCCCAACCAATCAGATGTTAGCTTTCAAATGTTACAGAAGTTCTGATTGGTTGGGGCAAAATTAGCACCATTTTAAACGATAAGAACTTTTATTAAATCTCCCTGTATGTTGGTGGGGGTGGGTTAAAGTAATATACATAGGGACAGTGTTTATGTGTTGTTTAAGCACTAAATAAATAGTTATATCAATATTAACAAATATATACCGTAGTAATGACATTAAAGTATATAGAAATGTAAACAAGGAAAAATATATAAATAAATAAAAGTACTTGCATAGTCCGCATTACTGTTTTGTAATGGTATCTTCAAAATGGAGTGTTAAGCCACACCCCAGGAAGTTTTACAGGGAGGCAATGGAAGCTTACAAAGGACCATATTTATCAATTCCCTTTTAGTGTTTTAATCAATGGTGTGCTTAATATTAGATTGATAGCACTGTTAGCAAATCAAAACATTTTCTGAGTGTTAGTAGGAAGTGTTAGTAGGAAGTTGCAAGACTTATATGTCACTTCCTTTGTAAAACATATGACAGTCTTAGTAAAAACATTCTTCTCACTCTCACATAACTCCACCCATCCCCTCTCAATAGACAAAAAGGAGAGCCGCTGTTTGCTGGACAGGAAGGGATAACTATATATCAGGGATTGGCAACCAGTAGATCTCCAGATGTTAGGGAACTACAACTCCCAGAATTCCCTAACTACAGTGTTTGTAGAGGAATGCTGGGAGTTGTAGTTTAAATTCTCTAACTACAGTGTGCCCTAACTACAGAGTGCTTGTAGAAGAATGCTCGGAGTTGTAGTTTTCAAACATCTGGAGATCTACTGGTTGCTTATCGCTGCTATATATGATAAGGGGACTTAAAGGAAAACATTTCCATGCCCATTTCTCTGAGACAATGAAGTGAGTTTGTTAATGGTTTATTACATTATTTAAGCAATACACCCCATAGAAGCCATGAACCTGTGTCCTGAACTGATAGAATGTAATAAGACTGAAAAATGGATAGTCTGGGTTCTTTATAGGAGGTCAGATTTACCAATAGTGATCCCTCTCTGACGGAATCCCTGGTGACAGCTGTGAGTTAATAGGGAGGGTATGAAAGACAGATTGATCCAATGGATCTACTATTGATCTATTATTGGTTGGAAATTTAACAGGGAGGATTGATTCAAGCTCTGCACAACAGTTGTATTTCACTGTTGTGTTTCTACTGAACTATAACACTCTATAAAATGTTACAATAAATAGATCAAGAATAGAGATGGACCAGATCGCGGCTTTGAACCCAGTTCCGCAACGGATTTCTGTGATTCACGGATTTAGCGGGAATTACACTTTGCAGATTTTTTTGAGACGCGTTCGAAAATTTCAAGGAATTTTAAACATTTTGTAAAAATTATACAGTAACTTACTGTAAATAGTTTTGGGACCCGGAAAATGGTCTAGGGAAAAGACAATTAGATTATTTCTGAAAGAACCTGATTGTAACCAATTCTGATTAGAAAAGAATCTGATTGGTTACTATACCAATCAGATTATTTCTAAAAGAATCTGATTTTAACTAATTCTGATTGGTTACAATTAGATTCTTCCAGAAAGCATACCAATCAAATTATTTCTGAAAGAATCCGACTAACCAATTCTACTTGGTTACAATCAGCTTCTTTTTTTTTTTAAAGAATCTTATTGGTATACCAATCAGATTATTTTCCAATCAGAATTGGTTACAATGAGATTCTTTTAGAAACAATCTGATTGGTTAGTATACCAAACAGATTGTTTCCCAATCACAATTGGTTACAATCAGATTCTTCCAGAAAGCATACCAATACGATTATCTCTAAAAGTATCTGATTGATACAATCAGATTCTTTCAGGAATTATCCGATTGCTATACTAACCAATCAGATTGTTTTCTAATCAGAATTGGTTTCAATCAGCTTATTTCTGAAAGATAGAAAAAGTGTGCTGCTGCACTGCATAGGAACTTACGGCAACTCACCAGTCCAATTTCGTAAAACTCAGCTTTATTTCTTCATTTAAAATAGATCAGAGCTTGTTAGCTGGGGACGGTGGAAGGTGTCTGACACGTTTCAGGCTGTCAAGCCCTTAATCATAGATCAATTATTTCTGAAAGAGTCTAATTTGTTAGTATACCAATCAGATTATTTCTAAAAGAATCTGATTGTAACTAATTCTGATTAGTTACAATCAGATTCTTCCATAAAGCGTACCAATAAGATTATTTCTGAAAGTATCTGATTGTAACCAATTGTGATTGGATACAATCAGATTCTTTTAGAAAGAATCTGATTGGTATACTAACCAATCAGATTATTTTTTAAACAGAATTTGTTACATTCAGATTCTTTCAGAAAGACCATTTCCCAGGTCTGTATCATTTTTACAAAATTTTCGAAAATTCCTTTAAAATTCAAATTTTCGAAAATTTCGGTGACCCTAAAAAATAGAATGTGTAGCTTTGAAAAACAGTTCGATCGTGAGGAAAGTTATTTTTAAACTTCTGGATTTTCCCCCAGACCATTTTCCAGGTCCACAGGTGGAACGGATTTTAGCAGATTCGCCTGTCTCTCAAAACCCTGGATTTAAATATCTTCCTGTATAGATTTATCAAAACAAATCAATAAACAAAACAGAAAAATGTGATAGTGTAATATAACAAATATAAGATGGATAATGTCTGTCTTATCTAGATGTTAGGCTGCACTTTATGTATATTTAACATGTATTTCATGTACACCCAGTAGGTTCCCTCCTGCCTCTGTATATTGTGTAAAATATTCAGTTAAGGGATGTGAGACTAAAGCTAGGTACACACCTAGCGATTTTTCCTCCTGACCGACCATTCAATACTTTCGACCGGTCGGCCAGGAGAAAGGACTGTCGATCGCGGCAAAAGCAGCCGTGTCCGACAGTTGCCACGACCGATCGTGCGGTCCATAGAGGACCGCACGATCGGACGAGGTTTTCCACCATGTCCGATTGTCCTTTTGTCCGATTCGGACGAACAATCGGTCGGACATGGCTGCATTCGGATGTGATAATTTCAGTCCGATCGGCCGATACATTGAACTATCGGTCGATCGGACCGAAATATCTCATCGTGTGTACCCAGCTTAATAGAACCAGGATTTCATAGGATTTCTTTTATTTTTATTATCTTTATTTTTTTTGTACAAATCTCTAAATTTTATAGTAGTGTGTATAAAGATTTTATATCATCTGTATCCACATATAGCTAAACATACACCCACATATTTCCCACTGTGCACCAACGGGCACACTTTTGCTAGTATATATATATATATATATATATACACAATTCCCAAAGAAAGGTGCAGCGGCTTCTAAAGGTGCGTATCACGAAAGGATGCCATTTCTCTTTTCATAATACAAAATGCACAAATGAGCCGCACTACTTGCCTAAAAATCAATTGTTGAGACTCCTTTCCATTCTATTGACTTTTGGGATCCAGGTAGAGAAATAATATCACAGTCACAAAAAGACCATAGGAAACAGGAATAGAATGTGCAACTAGTGAGTAGGAATGTTAGAAATGTATTTATTGGTACTTCTGCCATTAGGTGACCTGAAGCAGTTTCCCTTCCTGAGTAGAATAGGGTAAGACCCTTTATGAGGGAGAAAAAGCTGAGGTGGAGATGGTGCTATGCCTAGGCTAGCAAACTGGTATGGACCACTATCAGGCTTGTAAACTGGATCATTCACTGCAGGAGTTAAGATTGTTTGGTACATGGTACTGCAACAAGGTGATTGCACAGCATAACATATCAGTATAACTTCAGGAACAAATATAATGTCTTTCACCATCAAACTGCATCCACTGCCATTAACTTATAGCTGACTAGTGTTCCACTGTGTAGAATTCAGTGATTGTGGGGTTACTGAGTTGTTATAAGATTTATGCCACCCTTGAACCCAAATTCTATTTTATAATGAAATACCTTTGACTAGTTAATATTTACATTTTTCTGTTATTAGTTATTAATGCTTTTTCTAAAAGGCTAGTGCGTTTATACAATAAAGGGAACCAGTCCTCTGAAAAATGAATGAATGATATTTTATTTTACTTGTTTGTTAAAAAGAATGGATAAAGGTACATCTGATCTGGGTCACTTGGCTATGGTAAATATTTAGTAAGTTGTTTTATTAGGTCGTATCGAGGGAAAGAAATAAGCTGTGATTGTGAAGGTTCTCATTCATCCAGGTCATGGTATATCTGTTGTATTCAATTAGATCGACTGGACTTGAAATGTAGTTCTTGAAGACGTTTCGCTAGTCATCCGACTGGCTTTCTCAATTCAGAATGACTTGTACAAGAATCTGTGGCAATTATGTACCCTGGAAAATCCCAATTAGCAAATCACAGCCAGGTGTTAAGGGTGTGATTGGATAGTGGCTAAGAGGTGTTATAGGAACGCCCAGAGTAAGGTGTTAAAACAGCATTGTACCAACTGTCTGCCATGTACAATGCTGTTTTAACACCTCTGGGCGTTCCTATAACACCTCTTAGCCACTATCCAATCACACCCTTAACACCTGGCTGTGATATGCTAATTGGGATTTTCCAGGGTACATAATTGCCACAGATTCTTGTACAAGTCATTCTGAATTGAGAAAGCCAGTTGGATGACTAGCGAAACGTCTTCAAGAACTACATTTCAAGTCCAGTTGATCTAATTGAATACAACAGATAAATAAGCTGTGAGTACACTAGATTAGTACATTTAATTAATATGCTACAGAAGTTTTTAAATTTGAATTTAGCTCCCGTTTCTACTTACTTTGTCTGATGTCAATTATATCATAGTAAATTTTATGTTAGCATGAACATTTTCCAGATATTCATGGAATCCAAAGAGGCCCCACCAAATCAAGAAGATAATGTCTATAAACCTCCACCAGGCTAAGCAGTGTCTGGTGAAGGTAGATGACCTAGAGACATACTCCTCTTCTAGCCAAGCCATAAAGGCATTGACATAAGACAGAGTAGCATTGGATCTCGTCTCCATCCCTCTCAATTGGACATAGTAGTCCAAATCAAATTTGAAATAACTGCAAATTTGAAATACTGTATAGACCACTGGCTTAAAGCAACCTCTCACATGCTTTTACACCATCTTGTTTAACTTTGTTGGCACAAGACTCAACCCCGGGGTATGTGGTACAAATTTACTTTGAGTTTTAAGTTTGTAGGTGTTAATACCAGAGTTGTTCTGCACCTTCCCATGTTCATGTCTTGTGAAAGAGGTGCAAAAGACAGCATCATATATTAGGGACACATCCCATTTTTTGGAGAAATTAAAATCTGTCTGAGTAACTAATTGTGAGAATATCATATTGGTGTCATTGGATGTGTCTTCATTGTACATGTCCATACCACACTAAGATGGCATAACAGCATGTGAGAAGTTGCTTAAAGCCACTTTATCTATATCAATGTGAATTATGAAAGATTTACAGCTCTCACGCTGGCCTCTCCCTTCACAAACCTGATTTTTAAAAACTTGTAATATTTGTGTCCCTATAAATGGGGTGGGAAAGGCATAGTTTACCTTTAAATGCTTTCAAAAGAGACTTGGATGTCTTCTTGGACAGGTAAAATATTTAGGTGCACAGTTTGGTAAATTAATTTATAGGTTTACATTTGTGAATGGTACATCTTTGTGTAGAGTTTCTTTTTATTTGCAATGCAGCTTTACATTTGAGTTATGGGTAGAGATGAGGAAAACTGGGTTTGTTTTCCATGCAATAAAATAAAGGACACAAAGTGGAAAATAGGGACTTCTGCTTTGGTGACTTGCAATCTTGTGATCATATTTTAACCAGTCACTGCCTCCAGGAGCTTTATGAATTACCTTCATATTTGTCTCACTGAGTAGATTATCCTCTAAAGCCTCTAATATTACATAAACAATGAATTGTACGTCACAGAGCAGAATGAATTAGTATTACATTTTTATATACAAAACAGCCCCCTGCATGAAATATAAAATATAGTTACCCGGAACACCCTCTTTTCATATATAATGGATTCTCAAGAAAATTATATTGCAAGGTTTGAAGAATAGGAATAAATAATGTACAATATTTAAACAAATGTAAAAAAAATTAATAAATTGTTTTAACATCATAAACATAGCTGTAGCAAACAATGCCAGACATTAACAGGTAGGAATAGATTCAAGTGAAAAAAATATTATTCTCCCTCTTTACAAGGCACTGGTAAGGCCTCATTTGGAATATGCAGTGCAGTTTTGGAATCCCACATACAAAAGGGACATCTTGGAAATGGAAGCAGTTCAGAGAAGGGCAACTAAAATAATAAGGGGAATGGAGGGGCTTGACTTTGCTGGCAGATTAGACAAGTTAGGGCTGTTTATATTAGAGAAGCGACGTTTACAATGGGCCATACAATGAACTCTCTGGTGCATTGTTCACTAATAGGTCATATCAGAGGACTCATGGACATCCTTTAAGGTTGGAAGAAAAGAAGTTTCATCTTCAGGTTAGGAAAGGTTTCTTTACAGTGAGAACGGTGAAACTGTGGAACTGTCTTCCAGCAGATGTGGTAATGGCAATTTCACTGAATAGCTTTAAAATGGGCAAGATAAGTTACTAAAACTTAGAAATATTGAGAATTACTGGTAATACATATACTGTAGTTCTGGTTGATCCAGGGATACTTTCTGATTGCCATTTGGAGTCGAAGGAGTTCCCCCCCCCCTTTTTTTTAGCTGTTTTTTTTTGGCTTCCCCTGGATCAACTGTTAGGTAGGGTTAAAAAGGAGGGTGAAAAGGTTGGACTTTTAACATTACTATGTTACTATGTTACATTTACAATTTATGCTTAGTTGCATACTTACCAGCTATTTGGTGACAATCTGGTTGAGTAGACCATCCATTGTTTAAACATTGAACCTCCTCTGTTTGATTTCCACTTACAGTGACATACCCTTCTGAACAAATATAATGAGCACTTTCCGGGATCTTATAGTATTCTTTCTCATCAGGCACATTCCCATTATTTAAGGAAGGAATCTCCCCCCCCCCCCCCTCTTTATAGCTGGGTTTGTTTGTTTTTTTGTCTTCCACTGGATCAACTGTTAGGTAGGGTTATAGGAGGGTTAAAAGGTTGGACTAGATGGATGTATGTCTTTATTCAACCTCAATCACTATGTTACATCCATGGTCAATGAATTAATGAATTTGATTTTTTTTTGACTCATAAACTTGCAAAGGGCAGCACAGCCCTGCAAAAAAGCAAAAGGCTAAAGGAAAACAGAGAGCTTCTCAATTCTACCATGGCACTATTAACTATAAAAAAAGGTTAATATGCCAGACAGACAATTAAGTACATACCTGTAGACTTAACATAAACCTTCAAAGGGCAGCACAGCACTGCCAAATGCACAAGGCTACGGTAATAGGAAATAGCATAGCTACAGACTTATGGGCTCTAATGCAAAATTTGTACCCCCCAACACCGCCGCAAACACAAATCAGCACTGCAAACCAAATAATCATTTCGATAAAAAACATCCCAATTCATCATTAACATTTTTTTTAAATGCACTCATTTTAAAACAGACAAACATACTTTACACATACACCTAGCAAAACTAGTCAATCAGATTCAAACAGTATTTCTAAACCTAGATCCTCAAACCTTCTAAAATAACTAACCAACTGATGCTAGTAAAATGCTTGGCACATATAACCACTGGTAAAATAGTTGGCACAAAGACTGGTTAAATGTTTGGCACACAGACAATGGTAAAAATGCTTTGTACACAGACCACTGTTAAAGCAGTTGGTACACAGACTGGTTGTTTTGGAACCTTCAGCACAAAATGGGGCCCCTTCTTGGCCAAGGGCCCTGGTGTGGTCGCATCCCCTGCACCCCTGCCCCTGGTAGCTACGCCCCAGAAACTATCCATAAGAGTCGATACAAATCTTACAAAGGTTCCATGTGCACTCATCCATTTAATTTCCACCAGGTGCATTCAGAGTTAATCCACCACAATTCATAGCACCCTGGGTTTAGAAAAATATCATGTTATTATTTCAATGTTTAGTTGCTGCTAATATCACCCTTACCAGTATCCTGTTCTTAGTGGCAACTAAACATTGAAATAATAAAGTGGTATTTTTTTCCCCGAAGCCTCTTAAATTAATAAAAAGTTAGAAAAACTCTGGGCTTGTTTTAGTAATTGAATTACTATTTTTATATGAAAGAAATGTTAACATGCCAGTGCCAGACAAATATTCAAGTACATACCTGGAGACTGTAAAAACATACTAAGCCCCAAATTACAAGTTTTGCGGTACAGATATGATAATAAACACTTTTGGTAATATTCAGTTTTGGTATACAAGATAATAAACACATTGTTTTAGGATGACCTTTTCATTCACCATTTTTAAGCATTTGCATTTCTAGTTTAGAACAAAATACATAGTAATCAATGATCAATAATTGCAAAGAGAGACACTCAAAGATATTAAATATATATTAAGATTGCTGGAAAATACAACAATTTGCCCAGATACCGTTGTAGAAAATATGTGAGATGACATTTCTGTCTGGTGCCATTTTGAGCATTAAACAAGTAAAACATTTTACATATTTTCACAGCCACTGCCCGTAATAAAGGTCTTTACCTTTTCAGCTACACTGTGACTAGTGTCCTTGAGAATGTTCAGCAGTTTGGGATTAATCAGAGATACAACTGCGCTCTTAGGGCCAGGGAACAGATTGAGAATGAGGTTTAGCCATTTGGATAATGATGACACTTGCAAAAAATAGCCCGTGTATATAATAGGATTATTCTAAGGGACTTATGTAGTTCATTTGTTTTGGCCAATCATGTAAGTGCATGTCATTATCTCCAACTAAAAGTGTGCATGATGACAAAACAGCATTTTCAATAAATATTTAAATATAATATGGGTATTTATTTACAGTAGGTGTAAAAGTTTACAGTGCAGGTAGTACAGTAGGGAAGGGTATATACTGTATTTACCAAACCAACATAGAGAACATGC
This sequence comes from Hymenochirus boettgeri, assembly GCA_019447015.1. Taxonomy (NCBI): domain Eukaryota; kingdom Metazoa; phylum Chordata; class Amphibia; order Anura; family Pipidae; genus Hymenochirus; species Hymenochirus boettgeri. The sequence continues at coordinate 204,950,421 of CM033472.1, forward strand.
CTAGGGAGGTAAAACCACCACCCTCAAGAGGCAAAAATAGATACATATTCAATAAAAGAATGCAAAAAAATAAACATTGCTTTAAGATTTGAAAAAAGAAGTTTCATCTTTAAAGGACAACTCCACCCTCATAAGAACATCTTTTAGAAAGAATGGCCTCTTTAAAATATGTTTATATATCATAGTTTGTCCTATGAATTCATTACTGTATGCCTGCTATGCTTCTGGATGCCTCATGGAAACTGAGCAATTTAGAAACCTATACTGAGCCTGTACTGAGCCTGAGCATGCTCAGAAGAGGCAGAATCCATAACTGACAGTTATTAACTGTAGGAAACAGGAAGCAGAAACAGGGGAAACAGGCCATTGTGCAGGATTTCAGGTTAGACTTATATATTTCAGACTTCAAACTATTACCGTTTAGGGTTTTGTGATTTACCTGTATGTAAGTTTTCATTTTAGGGCAGGACTTGCCCTTTATAGTGTAGTTATATACATATATATATATTTATCTATAATTTATTACATTTAAACAGCGCTTACACTAAGGTGTGTGTTGTTGCAGTACTTTTTTTTGCTCAGGCTCAGTATTCCCACTCCTAACCAACTACTCTTTTCACCTGACCTGACTCTCCTTGTCATGAGCATGCTCATGCACATACATTGTAAAGGCCCATTGGGATAGAGTCCTGCGCATGTCTAACTTTCCAGACCTGCACCCAACCTGACCTAAAAAATCCGTACCCGCGCCTGACCCACAACCCGCTTTTCTATCTGCTTCATACCCATGACCCAACCTGACCAGCAAGTGTCAGACCCGAAACCCAACCCAACCTGCTTTTAGTCTTTATTCCCAAAATTTGTACAGGGAAGTTTGAAAAAGTGCTAAAGTTAAAATAAATGTTTTATTCATAACCAAAAATGTTCATAGAAACAAACTTACAATACCACTAAAATATAGCAGGGGTCTTCAAAATGCTGGCATCCAAATGCCTGAAAACAACAACTCCCAGCATTCCCTGAATGCCTTTTGGTATTGTGAGTGCTGTAGTGGAATGCTGGGAGTTATATTTTCCAAACAAATGTAGGCCCACAGGTAGGAGATCCCTGGTATAGAGTACAATGTACACTTTATATAATATATGTTTAGTGTCCCCACTACCTACCCAAGGGTCTCAGCTCATTTTAAATCTTTATCTGCAACTATTTTCTTGTTGATCTGTGACAGGGATAGGAAACCAGTACCTATCCAGATGGTTTAAAAACTACAACTCCCAGCATTCACTCTATAGCAAAGGAATGCTGGGGAGTTATAGTTTTCAAATATCTGGAGATCTATTGGTTACCTATCTATGATTTTATAACTATGTCCTGCAGAATTTACATTTTAATCTCAGGTATCCCACCCCTCCCGCATCTCGTGGGAGTCTCCCTCATTCTGGGGTGGTCTCCCGCACACCCGCAAGACCACTCCAGATTCCCGGACTTCATGCCCCCTTTCAGTGGCCAGGTCCCGGAACACCCCTAACCCCTCCCTAACCTCACCTCCCACCACCACTAGAATGGTGTTCCCACCTCCGCATGACATCTCGGCCAGTCCACACGTGACATCACACACCGCTCACCACGCCCCCTTCTCCACCCTGCCCAGAAGCCTGAAAGGGCAGGGTGGGATGTCTGTAATCTCCATCCACTCTGTAAACTTGCATTATGGGAGACAGTAAAGTTACAATGAACAGGTACCATAACAGAGGATTATGGGTAGGAAACAGGTGGAGCTGGAGTGAAATATCTAAACCTTTATATGGGTGTAGATATTCATGCTATGTTTTGAAAACTACACCTCCCAGCATTCCCTGTCCACATACCTGCTGTAGTTCTAGCTAAACCTCATCAAGTGGTAGATTGTTCTTATCATTACTAGAATCATCCACATCCCATAGATCATAAAGGCCAGAAGGATTTACAAAGACAATTGAAATCACATGTCATCTGTTCCCATGCAGACACTTGCTCTGGTCTAATGCATAGGTACAGGTCCAGATAGAGGTTTGTTACTCTGTTCTTTGGGAGAATGTTACTTTGCTGGCTCTGACCTCTGCTAGTAAAATAAAGGTCAGATGTTTAACCCCTGCCTTTCCAGTCACAACTGCCTTAACTGCTATCCACAATGGCATAAACACTTTTCAAGGATTGTGGAAGCACTCCAATCAGGCAAGTTTACAACTACATTTTGCGGAAGTGCTACTGAAAAGATAATCAATGCACATTCCTAGGCCCCATACCATTTCATATTATCTGCACACTGGCATACATTATAAACTGTGATCACATGTATGAAAAGCCTTCCAACCACGTCAAGGTAACCCAGTCTGGAAGGTCCTAACTTCTAACCTTTTTTACTTCAATTACCATTAGCAAACTTTTGCATATCTCATAGTTGTGTACTGGATCAATATAACAGGCTTTCTCATTTTCCGCCAGCCCTTTGGCTTTTTAAAATGAGGGAAGAGGCCTTTATATTAAAGGCAAATATATATAATATATATGTGTGTGTGTATAAGGTTCTAAGTACATTAGAGCTGTTGATAACCCAACATTTACCCAATTAAAAACACATCTAGATTTGCCCTTTATCTGCCATAGTGTAAGGTGCTATGCACACTGCACATTGTCTTAGATTAATAACAATGTGTTCTTAGTTTGTTATGTCTCCTCATATGTTCCTGCCCATACCCTCCACTCATCGCAGAACCAGCTCCTGTACAGACCTCCCACTCAGACTGCTTCCTGTCATTTGCACTGCGTACGTCTCACTCCAGCACTTATACCCATTCCATTGTATCTGTGTGTTACCCACCTAACTAGATTGTAAGCTCTACGGGGCAGGGACCTCATTACCTCTTGTGGCAAAGCCCTAGCACGTCTATTTATATAATTTATATATTTATGTACTGAACTATCTATGTATTTATCCTCCTTGTATGACTTTATTGTATCTTATACTGTACAGCGCTGCGTCCCCAAGTGGCACTATATAAATAAAAATATACATACATATAGATACATACATACCTAGTGTAAAACCCTTATATAATATAGTGTTCTTCTGTCTTGCCCACCCCCAACCGCCGTGTTAGATTAAAAAAAAGTTTCAGATTCATACTTACAGCTCCTGCAGCTATCTTCAGAGCTGGCAGCCACCTCCGGCAGCCAATAACAGATGCGGCTGCTGGTCCGGCCCCTCTCTGTTGTTTCCGGTTAGCAGAGAGGGGGAGAAGATAGTCGCGGGAGTGGAGGGACTGTAAGTATTTTTTTATAGTTTTTTATAGTTTTAACATGGCGGTTGGGGGTAGTTAAGGCAAAGAAATAGGAATATTAAAAGTTTTTTTGGGTGGACATGCCCTTCAAGTTTTCAGTGAGCATACAGGGACTGTGCACAGTGGAGGAGCAGAGGTTCTCCTTACTATATCAAACAAGTCATGGAAGTGACTACAAACTACTTAGAACTACATCAGGGAACAGACTGAGAATGCGGTTTAGATGTCAGTAGGCCTCCCTACTTCTTGAATAAGACAGTATGTTCATCCACCAAGTAAGTCACTGATAGATGGTCAAAGTCAAAACAGGCAGGCAAATGGTGGTGCCAGATGCATTTCAGGATGATGATAGGGTAATGCAACGGTGATCGTAAAGCTGTAAAGATAAATGGCACACTTATATTGCAGGCAAACTATATGCTGCCAGACCCCAGAGTGGTTATTGTACAGCATTTTAAATTATTTGTACAAATTAATCATATGTGTGTGCAATTACCTTTTCTCCAGTGGGAATAACCCTAACAATCAGTCTACATAGTCAAGCTCCTTCAGTGCCTTTATTAATTTAGTTGCCTTTCTCTGAACCCTTTCTAATTCCATTATGTCCTTTTGGTTTACAGGATTCCCAAACTGCTTTACATATTCCAAATTAGGCCTTTGGTAAGGAATAATATTTGTCTTCCTTAAATAGGTACCCCTATTCACAACAGGGTTCTAGAGCATCATCTCATACATGTTTGGTATTCCTTCACATACTTTTCCTGGGAGAAATTGTCCCTTTAAGAAGTTTAACTAATATGGCCAAAGTTTTCATACATGGGTTAACGTGAAATAATTACAAGGATTTTTATCATTATGATGATAAATGTGTAACTTGTGCTTGGAAATTATGCACAGATAATATTATAAAATATGGACCCCATTATTTTTTTGATGAAATGTTTTGACTATTGGCACTTTGGTAACATTTCATTTGCTTTTCTATATATTGTATTAAAATCTTCCATCAGTATAAAAAATGCATGTACTGTAGTGCGGCATGCAGAGAGGTACACAATAATAATACAACAAATGTAGTTGCAAATTGGTGCTCTTTATTGGAGCAAAATTTTTGTTTTGCTCCAATAAAAAGCACCAATTTGCAACTACAATTGTATTTTGTACTAAGACCTCTCTGCCTGCTGCACTACATCCTTTTTTTACTGATTACTGCCTGGGCAGGGCAAACAGCATGACTGGAGGCAGCCATTTTACAACCTAAAAGTTTGATTGTGGATCCTCTTCCATCAGTATTTTGGCAAGGAATTTCTAATGGTCTGTGCTTTGATCATTCACAATAGTTCCTCCAAGGATCCTAAATGCATTCTTACAGGCAGTGTGTGTAATTGAAGTAAAAGTTTTTAGACTGTACGATCTTCATACCAGGGCCTGAATAGAGTGGAAAACTGAATGAAAAGGTCTGTAGATTATGTCCAGTACTGTGTAAAAATTACAATGCACAATAGTTTTTTCCCTATAACAGTCTATTCACATATTGATATAGACAAGGCAGTTATATAGCTTAAGGAGAGGGGGGCCAAAAGGAGTAAAAAGCCCTCCACAGAGCTTAAAAATGGAGCAGAGCCTTCTTATAACAGAAGGCACCTTGCATATTGATATAGAATTGTATTGATTGTACCTGAGCCTGATATAGAGATTATGTTAACTCCAAAACAATCCACTTTAGCACAGGAGTAAACAATTGTATAATCATCTGGGTGTGGGTTTTTATAATACTTGGACTTTCTGTTGTTTCACTACTGGATACCCACTTCTATAGCTATGATATAGCCACCAATCTTGCTAAAAGCGCAACTAGTAAACATGGATGAAGACATGGGAGAAAGTAGCTCTGCTAGAGAGGAAAGGAAGATAGAAAACAGAACCTACAAATAAGATTTAAAATAAGGTTGAAGGTCAACCTTATTAATACAGTGAATTAGAATGCCTAAAGGTGCTTATAGAATACTCACAGTAAGTCATTATTTTTTAACTACGGGGGAAAAAAATGATCACAGCCAATTCTATAGGCCACGTTCGGCACAAAACGAGGGGATGGGACAGGCAGGGACAAATTGTTGAGCGCAACTTGAGTATTTGTGCCTGACAGTCTAATGTATGCCCAGGGGTTAACACCTATCATTTTACAACTTTCTGTAGCCTTGGACTGGAAATGTGATGAAATATAAAATATAATATAAAAATTACACAAAAACTTTAATTGGCTCCCATGTATCATGGTAAATTGTACGTATCCTATTGCAACCAATTATAATTATTTGTTTATTTGCTTGGACAATCTTGTTTCTTTTACATGTACAGTATTCCAGTTGTCTTCTCTTTATTTAAATTATGTCTATAAACAAGGCTTGCCTTTTCTATCCTGATGGTCTCAAGGAACTCAGCAAACCTTGACTAACTATATGGCCTGATGAAGTTTGTTTTAACGAAACGCGTCGCATACTGTTACTTTGGGTCATATTCCCTTATAATTATTGTTGCTTGGCACTTTATTTGTTTTGGTGTTCATTAATTACTTCTAAGTGAAGTTTATTTATATATGTTCTGGACTCTGTATTTATTTTTCTGTGTATATATTTTTAATAATAAATATTTACTGTTAGTGGCTTTAATCCTGCTTAAATTTTTCAGTACTAGCTATATGGTTCCTTGCAAGGCTATAGCAACTCTTGACATTTTGATCCTCTTTACATAAGACTTCTAATTAAAGAATCTCAGTAATCTTTACAGAGTAATCCGTTAGGGATATAATGATAAATCTAGGAAATACTTAGTGTTTAACCATGCAAGTGTCATGTCCATGTATTTGCCCCAGGTAAAATATATCATATCACCACATCTACCCAAACGCGAAATAATACATTTAAACTTCAACTGCGCATTGCAAATGGCTGCTGTTGGTTCAATTTAGTGTGGTAACTACACATATTTATGCACTTTAAAGTATATTATAATAAAATTTGATAATTAATGTAATGCTATGATATATTACACTGACTGCACTGTAATAAAATCACAGTTATAATATTTCTAGATTTAAGAAATATTTACACTATCTAAATTCTGGCCCTCTTAAGTCGCACCAGTGTGGCACAGAACACCATTTGAGGAAACCTGGTTTAGAAATTGAAATAACGTTTTAAAATGTCACTAATAATGGTTTTGGTAGTAACTGATAATAGTGCATTGTGTTACTGCTGTCTTATATATTTGATACTCTAGATTAGCATAGTCTGTCTCTTTTCCTATTTATAGTCTGTTTCTTTTCCCATCTTGTTTTCCAGCTTGTGTCACACTCCACTAGCCTCAGGCTTCTTGAAAAAGAATAATGTTGGTTCAGTCTGAACATCTATAAAAATGGAGATGTGTTGAGCGCTATATAAGATAATGAATTCATTATATATACATACATATCCATGATCCTACCCGCTAATCAAACTCTGCAACACTGCAAATCTACTTACAGTCTACTGATTATCTTTACATTATGTGTCACCCCTATTTTCTCTAGACTGTGCGCTCACTGGGCAGGGTCCATCATGGTGTTGCTATAAATTAACTCATCACTTTGTGCATTTATATTGTATGCATTACCCTTGTATGTAATTTGTATGACTTTCATATATATGTATTTAATGTACTACCCTTGCATGTAACAAGCATGACTATGTAATTGTAAAGTGCCACGGAAGATATTGGAGCTACATAAATCCATAATAATAATAATCCTTATAATATGAATTATCCACAGAAGATATGTGTATTAGTTATGATTTCACCCACTAGGTGGTGTTGTGAACCTTTTTTTAAATTTTTGGTAACTGGGAAAAATACTAGCATGCATTGTGTCTTCTGAATGAATTAAAAATGGTTCACATGTACAGTATAAGAGGCAATATTTCAATTATAAAGCTTACATACTTTTTACCTTACTGTTGCCTATAAGCATTCAGTAAGTTATCTCATTAATATACCTGTCTAATAGTGTAGTTCAGTGGTGTAGGTGCCTCATGGTGGCCATTCATGGGCTTGACATAAAATCCTAGTGCACATCCAATTCAATTCAAATTGATAACATGCTTACTTCCCATGATAATGCTGCTTTAAAAGCCTGCCCTTCTCTATGGATAAATAAAATCAATTAGTTCAATAACATGGCCAAATTATCTTAAGTTCAGCCACCACTTTCTGGTTTGCTTTCTGTAGCTATGTCCTACTGTCCCAGTACTTGCCTTTAATGAGCCATTGCATTTAGAGACTAAAGGCTTGTACACATAATTGCCGATAAACAAGCGTCCAACAAATAGATAATTGTCTTTATATGATATATATATATATATATATATATATATATATATATTCAATGATCAAACTAGTTGGACCAGCAATGACCCCTGACAAAGTGTATCTGTATCTAAAGGTATAATTTTTGAAAATTTGAGTATAGACACCCTTTAATACCTAGAGTTAAAGGCAAAAGATCTCCAATTACCACTCGAAAGATTGACCTGTGTTCCTATTAAATAGGCTAAATAGACTTTTTCTTTCAAAAAAAGGGGAGACAACCTTTCCCAAGAAAATGCAACTGACCAAGGGGGTCTCATTCAGAAATGACACAAAATAATGAGTTCCTGATAATAATAATTAGACCTTCCATATCAGAATTAACTTTAACATGGTTGGAAGGCTTCTCATTTAATGATCATAAACATGTAACTGAAATGTTTTTCAATATTCACTAGTAAAGATACTGTGATATATTAGAGCCTGTAATAAGTAATGTTCATCTTTTTAATTTGTTTGTCAGAGGAGATACATCTGACATAAAAACATTGGAGCTTGTGCAATAAAATGGGAAATAGTTTTTCTCTATTAAATCAAAACAAAGAGAGAAAGATTAAGGGGCTGGTGCAAAGAGGTGTACAAGTCTGCCCATGTTAGGGCTGGTACACACCATCAGATTTCTCATTGCGGTTGACCACTCACTAGTGGAATACCATACATGCTATAATATTATTATACTAATAATTTTTGGTGACAGTGTGCAACACACTTGTCATAATCATATTATATAAGAATATCACTGTTGTTTGAGGGGATCATACAGTACAAACATTCGGACATCATTTACTGGCATGTCTGATCCTCCATTCCTTTGATCCGGATATTGGTCCCTGGCACCCGCAAAAACATTGCAGACTTTTCTGGTCGACTGACCAATACATGTAAGTATTGGTAGGCCAGAAAATTTGCTTGTGTGCACCCAGTCTTAGTAATTGGCAGCAACCAATTAGATATTAGCTTTTTACTGGGTTACTGCAGTTAGACAATCTCTGGTTACTGGAACACTAGTAAACCTTTGCACCTTTTATTGCACCAGATCCAATGATAGCTATTTTCAACAGCCTGGTTTGTGATAAGTCTGAACCTTCCAGACTGGGGTTACCTTGACAAAGGTACCTTGGTAGGTTTTTCATTCATGCGACCACAGTAATGTGTACTAAAACCCCTTTGTTTATAATGTATGCCAGTGTGCAGATAACATGATATTGTATGGGGCCTAGGAATGTGCATTGATTATCTTTTCTGTGTTTGTATAAATATTTGACCAGATCAGTAGCACTTTCGCAAAATGAAGTTGTAATTTAGCCTTAGGAGTGCTTCCTCAGTCCTTCTATTTTATGTATTTGCTAGGAAGCATGGTCAAGCTGTGGTTGTAGCACCCACAACACGGCCCTTTAAATGGAGGTCCTATGCCTTTAATATAAAGCACTGGATGGACAGCCACTTCCCTTATTTTAAAAAGCCAACGGTCTGGGGGAAAGTGAGAAAACCTGCTATATTGATCTAGAGCGCAAGTATGAAAAATGCAAAAGTTTGGTAATCGTATATCTGTTGTATTCAATTAGATCAACTGGACTTGAAATGTAGTTCTTGAAGACGTTTCGCTAGTCATCCGACTGGCTTTCTCAATTCAGAATGACTTGTACAAGAATCTGTGGCAATTATGTACCCTGGAAAATCCCAATTAGCATATCACAGCCAGGTGTTATGGGCGTGATTGGATAGTGGCTAAGAGGTGTTATAGGAACGCCCAGAGTTAAGGGTGGCTAAAACAGCATTGTACATGGCAGACAGTTGGTGTCGAACCCCCCCACCTCTATTTAGGCTTTGTTTCTTTATTTTCACATAAATGGCCTCCTTAACACCTCTCTTTAACCAGTCACGTTCCTTCGCCAGTATGTTAACATTACAATCTTCAAAGGTATGTCCTTTATCCTTAAAATGCAGATACACGGCTGAGTCCTGACCCGAGGAATTGGCTCTTCTGTGCTGGGCCATACGTTGATGCAGTTGCTGTTTGGTCTCCCCCACATACTGATACACTAGATGCTGTTTTAACACCTTACTCTGGGCGTTCCTATAACACCTCTTAGCCACTATCTAATCACACCCTTAACACCTGGCTGTGATATGCTAATTGGGATTTTCCAGGGTACATAATTGCCACAGTTTCTTGTACAAGTCATTCTGAATTGAGAAAGCCAGTCGGATGACTAGCGAAACGTCTTCAAGAACTACATTTCAAGTCCAGTTGATCTAATTGAATACAACAGATATACCATGACCTGGATGAATGAGAACCTTCACAAGCATATTTGGTAATCGTAATTAATGTAAAAAAGGTTAGCCTAAGGAGTGCTTCTACAGTCTTTCTATTGCCTGGTTTGCGATAAGGTAAATATTTAAATATTTACTTGAGTCAGGTTGTTTTGATGATACTGTAAGTAGCTCTGTGCAAGGCAAATATTTTTTTTTAAAATGTAAGGAACACACAAGCATATTTTTCTGCCTGAAAATTCTGCACTGTTTTTGCAGGGATGTCCGTAAATTACTGCTGATCGTGCGGTCCATAGAGATCAGTTGCAGCAAACTGACGGTCATGGCTACTTTTGATTCATCCTGGCTAACCACTCTCTAGTAACGTGTATCAACCCTAACTGTTTTTTGTATAGATGTTTGAATACAAGGACAACACAAGTTGTCCTGGTGTAGTGCTATTAAAATCAGTAATAGAGAAAAGGGGACGGAAACCCAAGGAGATAAATAAAACAAATAAACAATCTGTGAGCAGAAGAAAAGTGAATGACAGTTTAGCATATTAAGTAACAGATTTACAGTTCCTTCAGTGGGTACCTAACATACAGGAACCGAGATGTGGAAGGATGTTTGAATTACAAAGCAGATCAAACTGGAATGTGGATTTGGTGAGCACATGACATATTCTCTTATGAAACACATGTTGTCAGATATAAGACTTATAAAATAACACAGACGATTAATGAAATATTTCTTACCAAACCAGCTTACATCATTTCTAATTTCCCTAACACAGACTTTATTCAGATATACTATAGCATCTTTTCATACAGTGGATTAAGGTTTTGCCAAGGTCTCATTAACCAGATTGTTTGCATTAGAAATGTGAAATAATAATGTTATGACCCTCGAAATGCAGATGCAGAACTACAATGTAATTTCTACCAATGTATGAACTTAGTCTGATAAAACAGGCCTAGTATGCCTACATGTAGTGTGACCATCTCATTCCACATTAATATAATATATATGCTACAGTACCAATACAGAGACATGGGGCCCTATTTGTAAAGGCGCAGTATAATTTTTTAGCCATTCACCGCCTTTAACGTCCGTTAAACCAATCAATAATTTTCGATGGAATCACGTTATTGTAGAAGCATAATCGCTAGTGGTAATTTACAATTGTTATTGTTAATTAACAATAGTGATTATAAATTGCCGCTAACGATCGTAAATCTAGATAATGCAATTGTAGATATATGATCCTCGTAGAATTCTATTGCAATAGTTTACTACTGCATGGTATTCTATGACCAAACATTCATTAATTAATGAACGTTCGGCATTAAGGTACGACTGTACATTATCGATAACATGTAGCAATTTAGTGATACCGCATGTTTACATATAGGGCCCATACTGTAAGGGCTGGTGGGCACAGACTAATTGCCAATATGATGATTTGATTAGAATGCCACTAGGATCTGGTTAGGAATCAACATCTAAGTGAACATTCCAAACTGTTTTCCCATTGTCAGCTGTCTTTCAATTATTAGAGCTGCTAATAAATCTCTTTTGTTTGCTTAAATTTCTATTTACAACATGATCAGTCAGGTGGAATATCATCTCATTTCCCATGTACACTTGACCATCAGAATATATTATTGTTATATCAATTATACTGTTGGTATGGAATCAAGAAAGATAACTAGGGGTCATCTCCCATAATCCATCTTAGCTGAGCACACCCAGCTAAGTGTACATAGTACACTTCACAGGAAGCTGTAGCCTTGCTTCCTGGAGGCTGACAGCCAATCATGTTACAGCTCAGAGCTAATTTTTGTGTAAACATCACAAATGCTTCTGTCCCTAACAATGTTTTGCTTTTCTAACAAAAAAAAAAAGTAATCCATGCAGCTTATTTCTTAGCTAGCATGGAATATTAACATTTTAGTAAAAAATAAAAATCTGGTGAACCTGCAACATTGTGTACTGCTGAAAGGAAAGCTTACTACCTCTATCCCATAACCACTAGTTAGAATATAAGTATATGCAGAAACTTAATCTTTTCCTAGGAATGTTATGAAAACAAAACAAAAAGGCTGGGTATTTGAACATGTGACCCAATGGCCACCACTGCACATGCAGTAGAAGTAGGTACAAATAGGGAGTGATATAATATGATAAGCCAACACAGCTTACCTGCCCGAGGTCCAACAACGCAAAAATCCCTGTGTGAGATCGCGGACAGGTAAATGCACCAGCTTACGCCTCCTGTTCACACTGGTTGTTCTTTTTTTTTTTAAAACAGAGCTGCTATATATAAAGTTTGTACATATATAGAAACTTTATATTTTTCTAGAAATATGATGGAAACACAAGAAAACCCAATAACCTCCGCCAGTAGACTATTTTGTATTGTTTCATAAGTAAGCCAGGGGTTTTGAACCTGTGACTTCTTGGGCTGGGTATTTCTAAAAACATTGCATTTATATGTTGCGCCACCAAAGATACATCAATGAACACTGATACATTCACTGGCATAAAAACAATGAATACTGGGGTCAGGGGGTGTGGCTCTTTGAAGCCTATATGGGTTGTGAGTTGTACTGGCAACAACATGGAAACCTTCTTAGTTACAGAATCTATTACTTACATGCACTAAACACAACTTTTACACAAGGCTTAAAAAAAGTTTAGTTCTCCTTTAAGTTTTATATTTTCATTCTCCTTGAAGACAAAAAGGTCCCGTACATGCTATAATATTATTGTATTATTCATTTTGATGATGTAGGCAACACACTTATCATGCAATCCTAATTATTGTAACACAGAATATCATTTGAAAATACCATAAGGATTCTCTAAAATAGACCACAACATAGTATGTGCTGCTGTTTTGTCTATATTCCTTTTTATTTTATGAAATATGGATATTGTATGATTACTAATCAAGGTCATTGTAAAATTTCCAACATGAGAATCAAACTGTCACAGTGGGAAACTGATGTAAAAAAGCTTCCGGTTTTGCAATTCAGAATGAAAATGCTATGGACCCTGAAGCACGACTACAGTGTTATTCTTTTCAGCAAAAACTTCCAGAATTGTTTTCTCTGTGAGGTCACGCATTAATCACACCAGCTACTTGCACGCATGTTTGAGACCAGCTAAGTCCAGAAATAACCACTCTGGATCATTTCCTGAAGAATGAACGTGACATCAATTTAGCTGTGTAATAAACGTAAAAAAGCACCATTATGTTTTAGCAGCCACATCTGGTTTGTAAGATTTCAGCAGCTTTTAATAAAGGATTGGGTATTATTTTGTAAGGAAGTTTAGGAAATGTAATATAACTGTTACCTAAAAAAATTACTATGAACAGAGCCCTTTTCTGTATTGTTTACCAGGCCAGGCAGGCATTTTGCCTTTTTTCAGGCGACAAAAACACCTCCAAATACAGGCTCCAAAATTCACACATTTCAAGAATAATAGCACAGCCATAGAATGGATTTAATGATTTATTATCATAATCACATTGCACACCATTTCAGGGACCAATCTCTCCTTCACTGGAGATGGACGAACTTCCTAAAGTTCAGGAACTTACTGTACGTGGCTCTGGGACATGGGGAACACATACAAATATCCAGAAAGTGAAATAAAGTCACTTCACATGTGCTCGCTGGGTCAAGGGCAAAACCATAACGGTCTCTAGGGGTCCTGCAAACAGGAAGTCAGTATTTCAGAAGCATTTATTTATACACAGACAAAATGCTGAATGGGCAGGTTAAGGTCATTAGGATGAAAAAAATAATGCTCTTTTTTCTTAAAAGTACATATATTTACCCCTAACCGAATGTGGGCAAAAGGGTTACACTTCACAACAGAGAATCATTGAGTTACTGTAGGCTCACTGCAGTTTGCCACCATTTTTGATGAGGCAGGCAGGCTTGGCCCCACTGGATATACCCCTTACCACATTGTCTTCTCTCCTTGAGAGTATGCATCCTGCAAGGAAAAGTGGGCTAAAGGACTTCACAACAGCAGGATGTTTGAGTTAGAGTAGGTTCACTGCAGTTTGCCACCATTGTTGAGGAGCCACGCAGGCTTTGGCCCCTCTAGACATACCCAACACCACATTGGCTTCTTTCCCTTGGAGTATGCATTGTGCAAGTGGGCAGAAGGTTAACACATTACAATCACAAGGCACCTATCGAGCTGGGGTTGGCACTGCTAAAAAAAGCTGTCATTGTTAAATTTGGGACATGTGGATGTATCTTTTCCCCAAATTCTATAAATTTCGAAATAGCGAAAAATTTTAAATTCTCAAAAGTTCAGAAAAAGGGCGAACTTGCAGGGGCCCCTGGCCCCCTACTCCCTCCAAGATCTCTTCCACGATCAGCTGTTTTTAAACAGCCGATCGTGCATATGAATGAAACATACATGGGATCAGCTGTTTAAAAGACCAGGCCCGAACTTAAAAAAATATACACTTTGGGAACAATACTATATTTAGTCAATGAAAATAAATTCTGTGGTAGGAAAACATACATTTAGGCTGAGGCCCCACTGCAATGCACAAAAGCGCATGCGTAATCGGATTTGCATTTGCAATTGCACGTGCGATTCTGGTGCATTGTCACGTGCTGTCCCGCATTTGCGCATGCGATTTTGCTATTTAACATTATGGAAACGTATGCGTTTGCGCAAAAAAATGGTGATCACAAAACAGAAACGGTTGCCCAATCACATGTGGATTGGAAATCCTGCGATTTCCATTTTAACCAAAATCGAATGAGCAATCGCAAACAAAATCGTGGCCTGGTCGTAAGTCAATAAAACCAAAACTTTAGTGACAAAACTATATTTAGTTGACCAAAATAAATTCCATGGTAACAAAACCTATATTTAGTGAAAAAAACTATATTTAGTCAACCAAAAGAATTTCGATGGTTACAAAACACATTTAGTCCACAAAAAACTATGTTTTGGAGACAAAACTATATTTAGTTGACCAAAATATACATTTAGTCAATAAAAAACAAGTATAGCACCATTATATATATTTTAATAATAAAAATCTATTTTGGTGAAAAAAATGTACAGTAGATTGAAAAAGAATATTTTTTGTATTTAAAAATGCACTAAGGGAAAACAAGCGCACTTTTTGTCAAAAAAAGGAATTAAAATGGTAGATGACAAGTTTTCATTTTAATCTTTGTAAATAAATATAAACTGGTAAATTGTTTACTTTCCCTTTAATCCCTACAGAAAAATTGTTTAGACATAATGACTCTCTTGCCCATAATATATTTCCCTTTAAACTCTTTAATAATGAATATCTGGCATATGACACACTTTCCCTTTAAAAATGGTAATTGCCATGCATCCCCTTTAATCTCTTAATAATAAAATGCTTATAAATGACAAAGAAGAAAAGTCTGAACACATTTTTCCATTCATTTCTACAATAAAAAAGAGTAGTACATGACACTTGTCCTTTAAAGAGCAAGTCCAGCCCCAAAATGAAAACTTACATACAGGTAAATCACCCCCCAAAACCCTAAACGGTAATACTTTGAAATCTGAAATATATAAGTCTAACCTAAAATCCCGCACAATGTCTTGTTTCTGATAGCTCCGGTCCGGGTTAGGGAGCGGGGCGCCTGACCTGGAAGGGGAGGATGTCATCCGGGGATGCTGGGAGCTGTAGTCAGCCAGCAAGCCCCTCCTCACGGGTCCCGGCCGCGGCACGCGCTGAGTGCCTTCTAATTGGCCGTGCAGGGTCTCGCGAGGCCCGGGAACGTGACGTCACGCGAGGACATAAAAAAGGGGCGGCCACGAGGTCTAGGTGCCATTTTGGATTACCGTATATACTCGAGTATAAGTCGATCCGAGTATAAGTCGAGGTACCCATTTTTACCTGAAAAATTTGTAAAAACTGATTGACTCGAGTATAAGTCGAGGGTAGAAATTATCACCACTACTGCCTTCTGATTCTGTGTTGTTTTTAGGCTTTAGTTGCCCTTTAAATGGACAGCAGAATTCCCATACATGAATCCCATACAGTAATAGCCAAATCCAGTACCAGTAACCTCCAATTCTTTGGCACTCCAGATGTTTGGAAACTACAACTTTTAATTAAGCTTACCATCATTTACAATTCTCCTGAACCATATAGTAAAGGGCCCTCTGACCCCCATATAGTAAAGGGCCCTCTGACCCCTATATAGTAAAGGACTCTCTGACCCCAATAGTTAAAAATGTCACCTGAGAATTGTAGTTTCAAGCTGCCCTTTGCACTGTACTAGCAGCTGTTTTTTGCCCCAAACTGAGGAGACCCATGAGATTTACAGCATCCAGTGACTGTGCTGAGTGAGTCCAGCAGCCAAAATACAGGAAGCAGGAAGTGTAAAGGCAGATCAGCTCCTGTAACTTTCTATGCAGGTTAACACAGCGCCACCTACTGGTTACTATGTGCAATTGCAGAATTTGGATCTAAATTAGGACTTGACCCGAGTATAAGTCGAGGTTAGGTTTTCAGGCTAACTTTAAAGCCTGAAAAATTCGACTTATACTCGAGTATATACGGTACATTGCCAGGGAATCACTTCTCTCAGGGCAATAAAATCTGCAGGCACTTTGGAGACAGCCAGGATGGCTCAATCTGACAACCAAGCGATGCTGAATAGGATTAGGGAGAGGATCAGCACAGAGGGGGCAGGATGGCTGCAGGAGATTCTCAGTGCAGACTCCCCTATAACCAGAAATGTGAGTACTGTGTTGAGGCCCACTACCTGGCTGGCAGGTCTATACGCCCCTCCTTTGCCCCCTCTCGTCTGAGTCCCAGTCCCCCAAGAGCCAACAGGGGACGCCGGGTTTCACATATCAGGCAGTCAGGCACGGCAAGGGGCCGGGCAGTGACTGAGGGCCTGCTCAGGTCCTTTAATACTGTACACCCATCCCAGCTAGTTCGGGCGGAGGTCCACCGCCCTCAGGTAGAGGCTTTGGTGGTAGGGCCTGTGGTACCCGGCGCCCCCACTTCAGCATCGAGGAGAGGAAGAAATGGGCAGAGGAGGCTTTGCCCCTTGGTTACCACAGTCCGCCCGCCCAGCTGTAGCAGCAGCATCGGCGGGGGACATAGCTAGAGACCCTTTACGAGCACCACAGGCAAGTGATTCGGATGAGGGAGATCAGGAGTTCGTGGATGCCAGGTCCACCATCAGGGGCATTACCCCCGCGCCCACTAGGCTTAGGGAGCTGGAAGAAAGGAGGTCACCTAGGGAGAGGAGTCAGCCTAGGAGGGCCAGGAGCAGCCGCAGGCATGGCAGGAGGTGGAATAGGTACTCCTCCTCCAGCGAGAGTAGTGACGACTCCCGCAGCCAAAGGCACAGGGGCCGCCATGGGGGAGATCACCATAGGCGCCGCTCCCATTCTAGCAGCCACAGCGGGTGCCGACACTCACGCTCCAGGGTCAGGAGATCAAGGGCCTCCCGATCCCCCACGTCTGACAGGAGCAGGATGTCATTGGTTGCAACCTCAGGAAGGGAACGTACCAGGGAGAAGGGCACTCCCCAAGAAGGCCAGCAGCTGCAGCAGGTACCAGCGGAAACACCGGGCCCCGCAGAAGTCACCGCAATACCAGGTCCCTCGAGCGGTGAGTACACATGTGCTGGGGCATGGGGGGCGGCTAGTGGGGGAGATGGTGGTGAACTGGTTCAGGTGTTGCGGGCATTGATGGGAAAATTAGACACAATGCCTTCTGGCTCATCAGTGAGCTCAGTCCCAGGGGGAGTAACAGCGCTCCCGCCTGCCCCCGAAGTTACATCTGTGGAAGCTCTAAAAGAGTCCTATTTTTGTGGGGTGAGCCCACTGGGAGTAAGCCTTCTGTGTATTAGCGGGGGTCATAGGGCAAAAAGCCCCTCAGAAATGCTCAGAGCTTTTTGTCTATCTAGACATGATCTTCGGAGCATACAAGACACACGGAGGGTCCGCCTGGCGTCAGTATGACGAGGTTTAAACATGAATGTTCCTTTTGCGGAGGAGGGGCACACTCTGCCGCCAAATGTTTTCGGAAGTTCCGCTCCTCCGGTAAACGAGGTAGTGGAGGTAGACCGGCGGACGCCAGTGAACGTGGGGGCAATGGAGCCTTGGCTCGAGGTTTACCCGAAGAGGGCGGCAGCAGGCCTCATCAGGGAGGGGTTTAAATACGGGTTTAGAATTCCGTTTCAGTTTTCACAGTCTCCCAAGTTCGCTCCGAATCTGAAATCGATTAAGGAGGCACCTCAAGTGGCCAGGGAAAAGGTCAGGTCCGTTTTCCGAACTTCCTTTTCCCAACCTGAGAGTTTCCCCATTGGGGCTAGACCCCAAAAAAGAAAGTGGGAAATTTCGCCTGATTCATCATCTATCTTATCCGAAGGGCAGCTCGGTAAATGATGGTATCAGTAAGGAAGAGCCACATTCGACTCACTAGGGTGTTACGAGACGAACTGAAGGTGTGGCATTCCTTCTTGATTAACTATAATGGCAGGTCTTGCTTTCAAGATGAGGAGCTGTCTAGTCAGGAATTGCAGCTCTACACGGACGTGGGGTCCGTGGGGTTCGGGGAAAATGAGTGGCCTGCATCTTGGAAGGAAGGCAATTACTGTAAGAACCTCACAATGCTAGAGCTTTTTCCCATAGTAGTGGCGGTAGAATTATGGGGTCCAAAAATACAGAACAAAAGAATTTGTTTTTGGACAGACAACGAGAGCGTGGTCTATGCCATCAATAATCTCACCAGCTCCTCTCCCCCAGTGTTGGCAATACTTAGACACCTGGTACTCAGGTGTCTGGAGTTTAACATATCTTTCAGGGCGAGGCATGTACCGGGTGTTTTTAACTGTATGGCGGATGCTTTGTCTCATTTTCAGTGGCAGGATTTTCGTCGGCTCAAGCCGGATGCCCAGCAACAGGGATTGGATTTCCCGGATTCTCTATGGGAGATAGTCGCCAGCATCTGAAACAATTGGTCCAATCGTCAGTCGCCCCTTCAACTTGGGCGAGCCACGGTAAGGCCTGGTCTGAATGGCTCTTATTTACAGTTGAGAAAGGTATTAACGTTGATTCTCACATTAGGTTGGAAACTCTCCTGGACTATTTAGAACATCTAAGGTCAACAGGATCGTCGGGCTTAGTAGCCCAACGTAGGTTAGCGGGTTTATCTTTCTTTTTCAGGTTGCTAGGTTGGAAAGACGTGACCAAGGAGTTTGTAGTAAGGGCCATTCTAAAAGGTTGGAGAAAAGAACATGTGGCTGTCCAGCCCAGGCGTCTCATTACCTTTAAACTACTGGTTAGGCTAATAAAAGTTCTGCCTTGTATTTGTGATTCACCCCATGAGACCAGTTTATTTGAGGCTACTTTCGCGCTTGCTTTCTTCGGGGCCATGAGAGTGGGGGAACTAGTTTCAGCCAGTTCAAGAAAACCTGGGGGCCTATTGATAGAAGACCTATTTATCTCCAGATCAGTTAATTAGAGTAACCATAAAGAGATCAAAGACAGACTTATTTGGGGAAGGAAAATGGTTTTCAATCTTCCCCATTTCAGCTGTCTGGTGCCCAGTCCAAGCAATCTGTAAATTTGCTTCTATTAGACCGCCCGCCCCCTCCTTCTTAGCACATCAGGATGGTTCCCCATTAACTAGATTTCAATTCGAAGCGGTGTTGAAAAAATCCCTTGGTGTATTGGGTCTATCCCCTAAGGAATTTGGGACCCATTAATTTCGAATTGGAGCTGCAACAGAGGCGTATTCATTAGGTTTTTCGGAGGAAAGAGTTCGCAGGTTGGGGCGCTGGCGGTCTAGTTGTGTAGCGCGTTATATTCGCCCCGATTTGGTCATTAACTGAATTTTCTATTCAAGGTGCACAGCAGCCTTCGGTTTGGCTTGTGGGGCATACGTACCTCTACTGGGCTGCAAAGAGAGCAGAAGTTCGTCCGGGAGGCCGCAATCTCGGATTTCAATCGGCATCGTTGTATTGGAAAGGGATAAGGGGACTAGCTTGGTGGCAAGTAATGCTCGAGGTAGTTCTGATAAGAAGAGCCGATCCGGGACCCACGGTCCTGGTCATACATGCATCCGGGAACGACCTCTGCCGGAATCGTCTTTCGGATCTGTTATTTTTAATGAAAACGGATCTGATGAGGTTCTGATCTTTATTCCATGAGATGATTATAGTCTGGTCGGAGGTCGTCCCTAGGGTTCAATGGCAAGGCGCCAGGGATCAGGGGGCAGTTGAAAAAGCCAGGAGGGTTCTGAACACGAGAATCTCGAGGTTCATTAGGTCTCAAGGTGGGGTGGTTATCAGACATCGCCAGTTGGAGGGTGATAATAGATCGCTTATGAGGCAAGATGGCGCTCACCTCAACGAGATAGGGTTAGACATATTCTTATCAGGATTGCAGGACGGGATTAAACAGGCGCTATATATGTTGGGTGGCGGTCGGAGTTCAGTGTAGGATTACACTGTCTCCTTTGTGGCGGATACATCCTTGCGAATGGTATGGTTTTCAGAAGCCGTTACATGCCCTCTGGGGATCCAGAGGCCTGGCATTTAGCATTGGCTACGGCTGGGAGTTCATTGGAGTTAACGCAAGGATGTAAAAAATTAGGAGCTGGCCTATTGTGGTAACACAAGCTGTAATGTGTTAAATAAAGCTGTGGCCGTTTATTTACACCCAACCATGTATCCGCCTGTTTATTCCATTTCTAAGTTAAGATGGTTTATGTGGGTAAGGTTAAGCAGCCCAGTTTATCCCCATCTAGGTCTGATAGCTCCGGTCCGGGTTAGGGAGCGGGGCGCCTGACCTGGAAGGGGAGGATGTCATCCGGGGATACTGGGAGCTGTAGTCAGCCGGCAAGCCCCTCCTCGCGGGTCCCGGCCGCGGCGCGCGCTGATGACATCAGCGCGGCGCTGCGTGCCTTCTGATTGGCCGTGCCGGGTCTCGCGAGGCCCGGGAACGTGACGTCACGCGAGAACATAAAAAGGGGGCGGCCACGAGGTCTAGGTGCCATTTTGGATTACATTGCCAGGGAATCACTTCTCCCCTCCCTCCCTCCCTAAAGTTAAAGTTTTTAGTTATTTGCCATGTGTGGTGTGGGATCGTCGTGTCTGTGGTGTCACGATTCCTTAAGAAAGAGACAGCAGACTTTGTAACCATAAACAGTTGCAGGCTCCTGCCTGTAGTTTATTAAACGGTAAACTAAAGAAACTGAACAGAAATCCCAGCTCTTCTGAGCGTCAAGCACACAGTTTCTTTACTGGTAAAAAACAGTCTTTTCCAGTATAAATCAGACAGTCTTTGCATTACCAAAACAAAAAACCCTATTTGACTGCTTGTCTTAAATCAATAGAACAAGAGCCTGCTAGCAGAGCTGCACCCCTCCAGGATTTTCTCCAGCGCCAAAAACCACACACAACCACACCCAGGCTGTCTGCTAAATAGTCCACCTGTGGACTTAACTGGCTAAGAATCCCACCCACTCTTCCTAGCCAGACTCCAGGGCCCTGCTACAGGGTAAATTAAACACCATCATACAGAACTCCTCCATTTTACTTCCCTGTGAGCCTCAGCGAAGCCATAACTGCAGCCTGGGTGGTATATACACTCCATCTACAACTACTCCTTTGCAAGACAGTTTCCCTTGTCACATATCCCCCCCCTCTGTTCGACCTTGTGGATCGAACATAACTTGCAGCCATGCAGTGGGACCTTGACAAAGCATCCACATTGCCTTGCATCTTGCCTGCACGATTTTCCACTGTAAAGCTAAAGTTTTGGAGAGAGAGAAACCAGCGTGTGACTCTGGCATTCTTTTCTTTTGCTTGTGACATCCGGTGAGAGGAGCATGGTCTGTGATGAGCACAAAGTGACGACCCAATAATAGTATCGTAAGAGATCTAGCGCCCATTTTATTGCCAGGCACTCCCGTTCCACAATGCTATAGTTCCTTTCAGCAGGGGTCAACTTCCTACTTAAATATGCAACTGGGTTTCCTCCTTATCTACCTGTTGTGATAAAACTCCCCCAAGCCAACTCCAGAAGCATCTGTTTGTACCACAAAGGTTTCTTAAAATCAGGAGCAACCAATACTGGTTGCTGACACACCACTGTCTTTAATTTCAAGAAAGCCCTCTCAGCCTCAGGACCCCATTAAATCATGACAGACCCCTTTCCCTTAGTCAGGTCAGTTAAGAGCCGCTATGGAGGCAAAATTTTGAATGAACCTTCAATAATAGCCCACCAGCCAAGGAAGGTCCGAACCTGCTTTTTATTAATGGGTTGTGGCCAACCCCTGATTGCTTCAACCTTGTTAATCTGAGGTTTATAACACCCCGACCAATGGTATAGCCCAGGTATCGGGCTTCTCTAGTCCTATAGCACATTTTTTGGGGTTTGCAGTAAGACCTGCCTTTCTGATGGAGTTAAGCACAGCTTGAACCTTTGGAAGGTGACTTTCCCAATCTCGGCGTGAAAATCACCCATCATCTAATAGGCAGAGGCGAAATGCTGATGAGGGTCAAGAATCTGATCCATCATCCTCTGGAACGTTCTGGGGCCCCTTGGAGACCAAACGGCATTCTAACATATTGGAAAAGGCCCTGGGGGGTAGAAAATGCCGTTTTCTCTTTAGCAGTTCCTGTAAGTGGTACTTGCCAATATCCCCTGGTTCAGTCAAGGGTTGATATATACCTAGCAGGACCTAACCTTTCCACCAGCTCATCAATTCTTGGCATGGGGTAGGCATCAAATTTGGAAACTTCATTTGCTTTTCTGAAGTCATTACAAAAGCGCAAAGAACCATCTGGCTTGGGTACTAGCACAATGGGGCTACTCCATTCACTTTTAGACCTCTCTATACCCCTCATTAAGCATTCTTTGTACTTCTTCTGCTACTGATTGCCTTCGGGCTTCTGGGATCCGATGGGCTTTAGACGGACTCTAGTTTGGGAATCAGTAATAATATCATGTTTGTATTACTGTAGTGCAGCCTGGCACTTCAGAAAATACATCAGTATTTTGCTGTAGGAACTCCCTGACTTCCTGTTTTTGAGACATTGTAGAGTCCAGCTACCTTTACATCCTGATTCCCACCTGACTTTGGGGTTGGGGTGGCAGAGAACCTCCCTATCCTTCCAAAGTTTTATTAAATTCACGTGGTAAATTTGTTCTTTTTTACGCTTATCCGGCTGGTACACCTTATAGTTCACGTCCCCTACTTTCTCCCTTATTTCATAAGGACCTTGCAATTTGGCCAGGAATTTACTCTCAACTGTGGGCACGAGTACCAACACGCGGTCCCCACGATTACAAGTCCGAACTCGGGCCGAGCGATTGTAAACCCGCTCTGTGCCATCTGTGCTTGCTGCATATGTTCCCTAACATGGGCATGACTGCCGAAATTCTGTCTTGCATAAGCGAGATGTTTCTATGCGCTTCTGTTGGGAGTTACCTCCTGTTCCCAAGTCTCTTTTGCAATATCAAGCAGGCCCCTAGGATGTCGTCCATCACACTAACTCAAAAGAGAAAAGCCTGTTGACGACTGGGGTACCTCTCTTATAGCGAACATAAGATATGGCAAAAGGCAATCCCAGTCCTTTCCATCCTTGTTAACAACCTTTCTTAACATGCCTTTTAGGTTTTGTTAAATCGTTCTACTAGGCCATCCGTTTGAGGGTGGTACACAGAGTACGTAACTGCCTAATTTTAACATGTTGCACAACTCCCTCATGACTTTTGACATAAAAGGAGTTCCTTGATCTGTCGGATCTCCCTGGGAATGCCAGTCCTTGTAAACATGTAGAATAATTCCATAGCAATTGTTTTAGCAACAGTGTTTCTTAAAGGTATAGCTTCGGGTAGCGTGTAGCATAGTCCATCTACTAATATATATGTGTCCCCGAGCTGACCTTACCAGTGGTCCTACCAGATCCATTGCTATCCTTTCAAAAGGAATCTCAATAATGGCAATGGAACTAGTGGACCACAAATGAGCTACAGGGCATATAACTGGCATTCCGGACAAGAAACACAGTACTTTTTTATATCAGCATAAATTCCTGGCCAAAAGAACCTCTGAAAAATCCGCTGTTGGGTTTTCTCTTGACCCAGGTGACCCCCCAGGACATGGTTATGGGCCAAGTCCAACACCATCCTTCTTAGGCTTGAGGAACTATCAACTGCTCCACAATCTCACCCTGGACTTTGTCAACCCGGTTAACAAATCACTTAACAGAAAAATGAGGAATATATTATCACCCCAGGTTCTTGAGGCTCCCATTAAGCACCTTTACATTTTCCCAGGCCCTAGAAAGTGTAGGATCTCTCATTTGTGATGTCCCAAAGTTGTCCCGGGAAACCTGCAAATCTGGCAATACCGATTCCCCAGAGGTTTCAGGTGGCAGCTCCGGTTCACCTGCCAAAATGCCTAGGGGAAATCTGTCAGACTCTTCATTGGTCACCCCTACTGCAAAACATCAGAGTCTATGTCACATGGCATGATAGAACTTCCCAGACTCCCCTCCACAATCTCTTGTGAATAAACCTGTTTTTCCCACAATTTCCAAACAGTGGAAAATCTCGCCCTAAAATTGCACTGTGCATCAGGACGGCAGACACACCTACTTCATGACAGACATTACCAAAGGTGGTTTCTAGGGTAACAAGGGCAGTGGGGTAGCTTTTAGAGTCACCATGGAT